>CM074950.1:8764499-8779424 GCA_037577455.1 Pangasius macronema | reverse complement strand
ATATGTATATATGTATATATATATATATATATATATATATATATATATATATATATATAATATTTGTTAAATATTAATGAACACACAATGTAATTCTTTTTTTTATGTATTATATATATAAAAAAATAAATAAAGGTTATGTATAAAATTTTGTATTGCTTCGGCTGCTTCCAGTCAGTTTGTAATTATTAAAAAAACATTACTAAGCATATCATGATATCTAAGATATCTCAGAAAAGCATATTGGTACATAATTTATTATGATATCGATATTAAATCTTCATATAGCCCAGCCATAGCATCTATAAAGTCAAAGTTAATAAGACAAAAAATGCAGCTTGTCATGTTATTGAGAAGCTGAAAAGTGTAAAAACCTCTGTCCTGAAAACATTCCCATGCTGGAACT
The DNA here is from genome assembly GCA_037577455.1 of Pangasius macronema. NCBI lineage: Eukaryota > Metazoa > Chordata > Actinopteri > Siluriformes > Pangasiidae > Pangasius > Pangasius macronema. Next base: position 8,779,018 of record CM074950.1, on the reverse strand, counting down.
CTTAGTTACAGCTTTACCCCTGACTGTTACAAAGTGCTGACACTGGAGACTCCTTTCAAAAATGATAAATAAAGCCTCCTCACAGAAAACATCATATCAACAATTATGCACGTTTTTAAAAATCTGTTTATGTGGAGCATCCACCCTGTGTATGTTGTTACCATAGAAACAAGAACGAATAAGAATGAGCACATTTAATATGAACCTCAGATTTGCCTTGCAGTCAGATATTGTGTCAGTTATTGAAAATTCATCAACACGTTTTGACCAATCAGAACTGAGAATTGAGCAGTGCTGTGGTATAAATAAGCTTATCTAATTGTCTGTTGGCTGTTGTGGGGTCAGTTTTATGAACCAAATTCAGCCGAGATTTTTTTGCCCCCAAAATATTTTCATATTATTATCTTTTAAGATGAAGTTACGAGAACGTCTTCACTCCTTTCACCTGCTTTCAAGACTCTTCCATGATGTTTTCTCTTCCATCTCGTATCTTGGGATATAGTTCTCCTTTCCTGCTGTTGCTACAGCAACAGCAGTCAGTCTTATCATGTGACCTTGCTGAGATGGAGAAACCACTGCCGAGGTTAATGACGTCATTGTTGTCTGACGGAGACGTGTGTGTGGTAATATGATTTACGGCACAGTGAGGCCTCTCCAGTCTGGTATCGGGAGAGCAGGTCTGAGGATCTTCCTCCTGATAGGGAACAAAGGAATGAGACAGAGGACAAAAGAACCGGAGCTTAAACATCAAAACTGCAAACATGGATATAATGGTGGATATAATATAATCTTCTCACTTCAAACAAAATGACGAAATCCTCTAGAGAGAAGAGTCACTGAGGACTTTGGAGCATCTAGCACTCTGGTGTGAGTGTCTCGAGCATAGGCAATCATTATTTCTTTTGATTTGTGGACTTTTCTATTAAACTGCATGATAGAGATGCACAACACATCATTTGTTAATCATTTCTGAAGTGTCTGTGTTCCAGATCTCATTACTATGGTACTATATCACTAAATGTTTTATTGTTACTGGGATCACGCTGACTAATCTCAGACATTCCAGTGGGTGTGTTGTGGGGGTTTTGATGAATCATGGCATTCACACGAGTCAACAAAAGGAAATAATTTGATCAAGATAATTCAAGCCAATATTTAACCATGTCACAGGAGGAGGTTGACTTGTAAGATACATTAAAATAAAAATATAATTGCACTATACCATATTGTCTGTCATGCAGCTCTTTCTGTAGAATGTCATTATTAATATATTACCACAGATTCCTACAGTATATAATCCACTGGATAAGCTCATCTCTGATCTCTGCACTGCTAGTCCATGTTTGTTTTTCTCTCCACTTTCCTACCCTTGGGAGTGACACAAACTGAATCTCTCTCTCTCTCTCTCTCTCTCTCTCTCTCTCTCTCTCTCTCTGTGTGTGTGTGTGTATATCTATCTATCTCTCATGAAAACGGTTTAGTATTTAAATGCATTCTGAACATTTATGAAGGCAATATCTCAATTTCTTAAGAAACTCATTGCTTACCCACAGTAATGTTTTGTGGTCACTGATACTTAGCTAGATTTTATTGTCTTTAAGCATAAATATACCGTATATACATTAAATAGCTTTCTTTGTATATAGGGACAACCATAATGGCGTTGACTATACGGCTAATTGTCACTAGAAAGTCAGCCTTTTGGCTAATTTAGACACCTGTATAATACACAATATGGCCAAAAGTTTGTGGCCACCTGACCATCGCAGCCAAATGTGGACCTTCCTCAAACTCTTACCACAAAGCTGGAAGCACAGAATTGTCTTAGGATGTCATTGTATGCTGTAGCATTAAGATTACACTGGAACTAAGAGGTCCAAACATGCTTCAGCATGACCACGTCGCTGTGCACAAAGTGAGGCTCAAAGAGACATGGCTTGGCAGTGTTGGAGTGGAGGAACTCGAGTGGTCTGCCCAGAGCCCTGACCTCAACCCCACTGAACATTTTAAGGATGATGTCACGCCGATTGCATCCCAGGACTTCTCTCCTGTCATCAGTGCCTGATCTCACTAATGCTCTTGTGGCTGAATGAACACAAATCCCCACAGCCACGCTCCAAAATCCAGTGGAAAGCCTTCCCAGAAGAGTGGAGGTTATTATAACGGCAAAAGGGCTGCCTAAATCTGGAATGGGATGTTTAACAAGCACATAAGGATGTGATTGATCATGTGTCCACATATCTTTGACCATAGTGTATATAGGCTACTTTATTTCAAATATCTATAGGCTACACAGTGCATAATAATAATAATAATAATAATAATAATAATAATAATTGCACTAGGTTAGTAGCGGTTTGTTAAAGGGAAAAGGCAGTTTATTCCTGATTATATATCTATAATGTACCTATGATCTGCTGTTTCTCATACGTATGGTCGTTTAACCACGGTGGAACCATGTTCTCTGGCTTGTCCGATTTATAATTAATCAAGTTAAGCTGAATTTCAACATTAGTCTGACGCCGAGCAGAATCATATGTTGCCATAGCTGAGTGGCACTTATAGTTAGCTTCCTTTGTAGAACTGAAATTGATGCAAATTATGATTATGATGCTTGTTGAAATATGTAAGCCAGGCTTATTGAGTTAGCTTGCTTTGTGGAATGCCACTCTGGTATTGGTGTTGAAGTAAAATTTTTACTTTCTGGCATGATTTCTTTTTTTATATTTCATTAGAAAGCTGACTTCGAAACTCTTATTTTATTATTATTATTATTATTATTATTATTATTATTATTATTATTATTTATTTTTTTTTCTTCTTATTTTTTTCTTATTATTATTATTTCTATTTCCCTATTTTCTATTATTATTATTATTATTATTATTATTATTATTATTTATTATTTTTTTTTTATTATTATTTATTTTATTATTTTATTTTAGTATGCCCTAAATGACAGAGGGTGTTTCCTACCTCAGGCAACACAAGGGCCGAAACATTTAAGATTTGTTAGACTTCTGTAGACTTACACTGGCTAACAAAAGCACACATTAAAATACAAATATGGAATAGTACTCAAGTAATGAAATTCTTTCCTCTACAAGGGAAGACATGTGAGAGCACAGTATTATGCCTTGAGCACTCAAAGAAACCTACAAAGCTTGTGCCCATTTCCTCCGACATGCATCATCATCATCTGAGACCACCTACATAAAGGAACTGAAGTGGGTGGCATACTATGCAGTCCATTCAGACGTATGTAATCTGGCTTATTTTTAGACGAGGATATGACATACTGTCTTCAGAAAGCTAGAAAATGCGTGACCATAAGAAAGAAAGGCAGAGAGAGACAGAGAGAGACATGGCAGAGGAGTGCGGATATGCATAGTTTCTGGTGCTTGTAGCTGGTAGGAAATGGACGGTCGATGAATAGCGACTTTACACATCCGCTTTGACTCACTGCATCATTCACTCCACATAATCATTTAGCTGTTATTGTGTTCTGCTGAGACCGAACGCGTCTGTACAAGTCATTCTCTTGAACTGATATGATGTCCATGTGTGTTTTTCCTCTTTAATTCGATATCCAGAGCGTCAGTCCGTACACTATCTTACACCACAGTGCTGTTGACTTCTCAAATCTGATTGGTCGGAAGGTGTCGATTCATTTTATGTTGCCATCTGTAAGGCAAATCACAGGGTCATATTAATGCACTTGTTCTAACACGTTATTGTTTCTATGGTAACAGCTAGGGATGGGCGACATAGACTTAAACTATATCATGATATTTCATGGTATTTTTTTGCGATAGCGATATAAATGATATTAAAATAACATTCAGCACTGTTTTTTTGGCCACAAGTCACATCAGCATGCAGTCTTGAGAGTCACGTCTGATTTTCTGTATCCGAACCACTTTATTATGGAGGAAACTCCTTTTTTGGGGACTTGGGACTTTTTTTTTGGAACTCTGCCTTCCGCCATGCTTGTTCTTGTTCGTTGTGTGTGATGCCCACGTTGCGGCACGTAAACACGTCATCAACTATATCGTCAATATCGCAGGATGACAAATTCTTATCCGCATCAGTCTCCAGCATCAGCACTTTATAACAATCTGTAAGATTTCTGTTATAGGAACATAGTCAACTTTGGGCTGGTAAGATTATCTCTGCCTGACAGCGAGCCGCATCACACCACCCCATTGTTGATGATTTTTTTATATGAGCATGCCTCGTTTTTACTACTGATAAAGTAAACGAATCTTTTTCTACTGGAGCCGCAGTGAATGTGAGACAAGCTATGCACACTGAATCTCAGAAATGTAACGCATGCACAATGCCATGTGTCACTCAGGCAGAAAGGAGCTGCACAACATTTCCTGTGTGAAGTGAAGGAGCTGAATATAGCCCCATTTCCAATTATAGCACGCCGCTGTTCTGGAATCGCTCATCCAGTAAAGAAGGGTTTTGTGTAGCAGCCTGATACTGTAACTTGGCTGGCGATATTTCATCGAGACATGGCACTTCCTGTGATCTGAACCCATGCTGTGAGAAGGCAGTGCACCTGGAGCACACTTAATGATTATAACCTCCCTTCAGAGTAGCTCTGTGTCTTTCCAATGATCAAAGCCTTCCTTCTAATCTGGAGCTGCATGAGATTGCTTTATGGGCATTGAAGACCTTTTTAAGACCAAGTGCAGTCTCAGAAAGTCAAGGGTTGTGCATATGTTGCCTTCGCTAAAGTCATAAGCTCTGAGAACAGAAACTAATCTCCATAGGTTTATAAATGATTAATGATTTTGTTTGTTAAATTGGCATGGAAACCTCTCCAGTGCTCATGATCCTGACACACGTCTGCTGCTGTGGCTCTTCTCACCTTGCAGATCTGTCGGAGTCATCCCCATGCTTAAGACACTTTATTCTGATGTGGATGAACCCATATGGACAGCATAAAGATTGACACTTCTGAAATACAGTTTGTGCTTTAGTTTTTCCTTTGCTTCAGTGAATATCGTTACCTGGATACTCGTACTTAAGAACTGCTTCTGCAATCATAAAGACGGTCATCCCAGGACTCTCATCCTGACCATCCTTTCAGCATGTTTAGTGCTGTTTAAACTTCCCACATACAAAGTCAATGATTTATAATCCCGAGTAGGATTTGAATCGGGTTCCTCTCAAGGTCTCTTCCTCATGTTCTGTCTGGGAGTCTTTGCTTGCCACTGCCGCTTCTGGCTTGATCTGATTTCTGTAAAATTGCTTTGTGTCAGTGTCTATTGTTAAAAGCCCTATGCAAATAAAATCATATATCTATAATTTTAATAATGATATATAATGTTCTATCTGGTAATGTGTCTTCATGATGGAATGTCTTCACCAAAAAAAAAAAAAAAAAAAAACCCCTACTATGTTTTTACCTAAAACTGGCCAAAGTGAGACCAGAGTTAAAATCATACAGTTTTAACGATGTGTCTAACACTAACACTAAACACATCATTTCTCTTTGAGAAGTATGCAGAGAGTGGTAGTGGTTAAAGACAACCTGAAATCAAAACTGAACTTTCAAGCTTGATTTCTTTCAAGCTTGTTAGCTCATGTCCTTTGTCAGCGTGTGCATGATTAATCTGTACTAATCACTTCAAAAGAACAAATTCTTTGTCCACAGTCTTCAAGTAAGAGTTCTTCCTGCCTCTAAACTTTTCATATCATGGTTGTCATCCCCCTAATCTATCATAAATCCAAAAGCATGAATGTTAAAACCACCCTCTCCCACAGCTTTTTATTACTGGGTCTTGTCGGTATACACCTATGGATCTGTGTGGTGTGTGTGTGTGTGTGTGTGTGTGTGTGTGTGTTTTTCTTTCTTTTTTTTTAAACTAATTGAAATGGGGGAAGTAGCAGTGGAGTGCACACAAACCGCAATCTTGCCTTATTTTTGCTGATGTCTGTGAGCCGTTAGAAATGTACACACAATACACTAATATACCACAAAACCTTCATGACAAGTTGTTGGTAATGCTGGGGAGACACCACTGGCGATCAATATGCGATTTAACATACACACACGGATCAGATCAGGCAGAAAATAGAAAGATTTGTAGCGTTTAGTTAGAATTAAATTGTAGTTAAAAATATACAGTATATATTTTTTTTAAATCTACCATTGAGAAATCTTTTTTTAATGACATTTATTTATTTATTTATTTATTTATTTATTTATTTGAAACCATGTTACCATGGCTTTAATTAATTTTTCTATGAGCATATACAGTGTGGCCCAGTTTGAGACCATGTATATATATATATATATATATATATATATATATATATATATATATGTGTGTGTGGCAATTCAGCAATATTAATTCAGCAATAACTTGAGTGGAAATTAGATTCTTAGATTTTTTTTTTTCTCCAAGAATCACAAACGTGACCTTGAAATAGTGCAGAATATTGAATATTCAAGATGTTGAACATTTGTTGTTTTAAATCTTTCAAAAATTCTAAAACTTTCTGTTTATTTCCTGTTATAAATAGGGGGGTGGGGCGGCTCGGTCTCTGATTGCTGGACCCCGGTGTAGCTCTGGGTTGTAATGCTGATGCTCCATACAGATCCATGCAGATCAGGTCTTCATTCTGCCTTTAAGAATTCCAGCCCACTGCATTCTCTTCAGCCTGACAGCTGACGGTTTAGAGGGGTGTCACTAGCTAATATGCAATATCCTGTCTTTCAGACAGAAATGATAGGCTTTTTGTGTATCAGTGCTAAAATGTAGTCTAGCCATGGAAAGTCATGTCCCTGTTGTCGAGTTCCTGTCTGTTCAGCTTTTCAAACTCCTAGCCTGTTTTCCTTGAGACTGACTATTAGTTACGAATAATAGTAAAACAGATCCCCAGTGCTCATAAATATTCATTGGCTTGCTAAAACACTGCTGGGAAGATCATTCTGCACAACATGTAGATGCCTTCTTTAAAACCAGTATATTTTAATTGGCTGCTCTAATTTAAGCATAATGAAGATTAGTCATATAGTTTAATGAAACAATGAGAGAAATCACTTCCTTGTAGTTGTACTTTCCTCCAAATGTCAGGAGTAGGAACAGTTGAAAAAGAAAATAATACCCAGAGACTATGGAGAGATTTGCATTTGGGGGGAAATTAATGATTTTTATGCAGCAATTCAATTTTATGTCTATAGCTCTTTTAGCAATTGTTACAAAGCAGCTTTATAGAAATCCAGACATAGATTTAGATTTATTTCTAATGAGCAAGCTAGAGATGACTGTGGCGAGAAAAAAACTTCATGAGACAACATGAGGAAGAAACCTTGTGAGGAACAAGACTCAAAAGGGAACCCATCCTCTTCTGGGTGAAACCTGATGGTGCGATTATGAGTCATTATTCATCCACAACTGTATTCTAAAGGAAATCATCTTTAGTACACTTTGATGAATGAGACTTGATCATCAACTGTTTGTAGCAAGTGCAATCATTAGGCTATCTGAGTAAGAAAATCCACAGCTGTAGCGTATCTAAGTGGTACCATCCACAGCAATTTCACAGCAAACTTTAGGAGTGCCATGTGGTGACATCTTCAGCATCAGCGAGTGATTCTCATGTGAAAGAGGCTTTAAGCATTTTGAGTTAGTGTTCTTGCTTGTGTTAACTAGAGAGCTGTGTGTATTGTAAGGGTGGTCGATGTGACAAGTATTTCATATGACAATTGTATAGGTACATAGGTTTGCTCACAAACAAACCTATGTACCCAGTGGCAATGCATGTTTATAATAACCTTAAGGTCACATATGACATGCGAGTTACATTTATTAAATCATATAAAAACCTCATGAAAGAGGGCGTTTCAGACAAAAGAATCAAATATCAGCTGTGAAAGCAAAAAGGGTAAAACCCCTCCTAATCTGTTTTTACCACCTTTGTGTACTTCACTTAACTTTTGCTCCATTTACAATAATTACTTAAGTACACTGCGGTTACTTCCTGGATTCTTTAAGTAAACTACACAAAGTTTACAGAGAAACTGGACGTTTCAGACAGATGACTTTATCAGCATGTAGTATACAGTATATCATACGTCATGCAAGCTCAGAACTGTGGCAATGTGATAGTCTGTTATATGAAATATTTTCCTTCGGAGACGTAGCAGGCCATGTTACTCTCTCCATGGCCAACTTAAGTAGAATAGCAGTTCATCAGCAACATAAACAAAAAGCATATCTTTCATAATGAACATGTTCTGATAAACTAAAACCCACACCTTTTTCACATTCAGCAGATTTGGTCCTTTTTGGTCATTTTTTTCAGCCACATGGCAGGGGTAAAATGCTGGGTGGTGGCTTTGCTGGTGCTGCACTTCCAGAGAGCAGGGGTCAGGTAGCGGAACGAGTGTGTTTGTACAGCAGAGCGGAGTTGGCACTCTCTCAGGTCGTCTGTCTCTATCCAACCCTCAACCTGCTTACTTTCATCCCGCTCTGTGCCACTTTTTCCATGGGGTGGAGATTTCCTTGGAAGAAACCACACCTTGAGTGTGTGTGTGTGTGTGTGTGTGTGTGTGTGTGTGTGTCTTGGAAGTTGTTAAGAGGTTATGTTGTGACTGTCCTGGGCCATTTACCAGCTTTTAATATAAACTTTAAGATACTGTGTTTCAGAGAGTGTCTGGTGTGTGTTCTCAATTTCTGGATGCTTGAGAAGCATTGCCAGTTTTGGTCTGTAAATTTTATGCTTTGGCCAACCAAAAGCAGTTAATACATTTAGCTTATTGACTAAATCGACTACCTACTGACTTAATCTATGATGGTTATACAGATGGATCACTGCTGGGGATTTTCTGTGACTGTTGCTAGCTTGCTTTGTTTGGGTATATACATTTACGGCTAGATAACAAACTATGGCTAGCCAACAAACATGTAGTGGCACATGTTTTGAAATAATGACTAATAAAATATAAAATAATTCTGTTTAGTTTTCCTTTTTCTCATTAACATTAGCATTTATTCCTAATAAGCATTAGCAAGAATAACTTATAGCTTGCATGCTAATAGAGAATTTAAACTGTAGGTCTTGTATATTTAGTGGTGAGGTACATAAGATTACATTTTATCATGTTAATGTATACTTCTGTCATACATTCAATCCCATGTGAATAGGATAGCTGGCTAGCACAGCTAAGAGTAAATATCTTCTAAAACCAACTAGTTTTGTGTGGGGATATACAGTTAGGGCTAGCTAACAAGAAATGTTTCTGCTATTTTTGCTAAATGTTAAAGCTAATGATACCCGTTTTGAATTTTAAATAATTCTGTTTTCCCATTGTAGGAATAATTAGTAGTTTTTCTTTTTTTACTTCTCATGAAATGAACCAGCATTAGAAACAGAAAGTAGCCTAATAGCTTGCATGCTAAACAAGAATTTAATTTGTAATGGTGTAGGGGTGAGGTAGAGGAGATTGTTTTAACATCATGTTATAACTGATACTTTTCTATCCTAGATTCAAGCCCATATGAATATTTTTAGCTAGTTAGCAAAGATGATAAAAGACATAAAGATAAGGAGCTGACTAGCTAGTGAGGTTTTAGTTAGCTAGCTAATGAATGTATTTTAAGAATAGGTTATTTCCCACTAAATTTGTGGAGCACTAGATTTAGTTTTCTGAAATTCTTTTTGGTCGGTGTAAAACTGGAGTGTTCATTATTAACTGGAAATGGCTGCGGTAGGAGAATCAGCGTGTTAAAAAGTAACATCTCCAAGGCTCTTTTGAGGCGGAAGGACTGTGGTCAGTTTCTGTGGTCTGTTTCTGTAATAGACAAGCAGTGTCTTAGCATGTAGGTAAAAACATCCCGCAGTGGAAAGTGTGCTGAAGCTAGAATGTCTGGTGTATATTTACCCTCCTTCCACTTTTCCACTTTTTAACTGATTTTATCCAGGTTCATTACCTCGACTAAAAAGGTTATAGGTCTACTATGTAAGGCAATGGGTGTAAGGTTAGATATTTAACACAAGCATGGAGATATAAAATATTGGGATGAGCCAGCTGAGACAGTATTTGATCTAGTATATCATTTATTTATCTCTTTTAGGTACCTTTGTATCAATGAATGTATTAAATTAAACCAGGCATGTGCTCCTCAAACTCTAGCCCTTGGAATTACTCTTGTGAGTAATCCTACTTTGACCAGTGACTACTTTCATATATTTGTAGTGATGTGTCATCCTCAGCTATGGAGACTCATGATGAATTCATGATGCATGAGAGAAGAAGAATTGAGCATTTTTTATTTATTTATTTATAAATTATTGTCCATCTAACATATTTGTATATACTAGTTCTGGAAATGATGGTATTTTGAAAGTCTGGTACCATATATTCGGCTAAAAAATCTATTTTACTTTCTGCAGATGTTTTCCATATGTTTTCTAAGATGTAAATTTAAAATTTTAGATGTGAATCCAGTATATACAAAAATATGATTCAGCAGGATGATCTCAAATTATGCATATTTTTTTCTTTCAAGCCTCATGCTATGTCACAGGCCAACTGCACACACTGGGATGAAAGCACTCTGCCCTCTTCTTCATACATGAGCTAAAGGAGCCCTAGGATTGGCTAGTTCTACTCTGATTGACAGCGGTTGTTGTTTTTATGGCTATATAGTGCAGGACTAATGAGATTGTAAATGCTCTTTTAAAAGGGATGATGTAAAATAACAAAAGACTAGATAGACTAGAGAAGCGTAGAAAAGAGACTATGTACAATCAGCCATGAAATTGCACTCCTCATTTGAAGTTCCTAAGAAAGGAAAATAAAACAGTCAATTACAATGGAAATATCTTGAACTCTGAATTTCCTGTTATTGTTTAGTGGACTTAAATTGGACTGTTATTTTGATTACACACTCTTTATGGTATGTCCCCTGTCAGAGTGAAGGATCTTAATACATTTCTAAAGAAATAGCAGTCTCTTCTTAGCTCTCACTCTGTAACTTTCTGTTTTCGGTCCTTTTTTAATCAAAATCAAGTCCTGGAACAATTCCTAATTTCTTATGTGGGACTGACTTATTCCTTCATGATGAGTTCCTCCTCTAACAAGTGCCTTGTGGATAAGAATAGACCTTGTTTTTGTTTTTTTCACTTCCTTTTTCAGGATGAAGATGTCTGAAGTGGAGAGTTGAACCAGACTTCTACTAAGCAGGTCTGGAGAAATCCCATAGTCCCCTGTGTGGGGTGAGGGACCATGGGAGATGGAGGTGTCGGTGCAGCGGGAGAGGGGGTCAATCAATCACACGTTCTCTTTGACCGCTTCGTTCAGGCCACCACCTGTAAAGGGACCCTTAAAGCTTTTCAGGAGCTGTGTGATTTCCTTGAGCTCAAGCCCAGTGAGTATCGAGTCTTCTACCATAAGCTCAAGTCCAAGCTCAACTACTGGAAGGCGAAAGCACTCTGGGCCAAGCTAGACAAACGTGCCAGCCACAAGGAGTACAAGAAAGGCAGAGCTTGTGCTAACTCTAAGGTATGATATGAATTTCAAAAGACCGATGCATTATTTGCAGTGACACTAATACATTGGTATTACCCTGCATTAGCAAGTGACAAAGCAGTGCAGTGAAGTGTAAAAAAAAAAAAAAGAGAGAGAGAGAGAGAGATTGGCTTTGAATGATTCTTTGTACCAATTGTATGGAGTGTGGTACAATTAGGGGTTACATAGGCAAGTCACCTAATAAATTCCCTGCATGTTTCATCCCTGCAAGGAGATGCAGGCAGATGTTTAAAGAAAGCAGGCTAAATATACTTTGTCTTAAACTAGACGAGAAGAAGCCAATTCTACTGTGCTGGGAAAAGCCTTAAATCTTCTTTTGCTTTAATGGACAGTTTTCATAACCCTTTGCATGAAGTGGATAGTTTTTTTTGTTTTGTTTTGTTTTTTAAAACTTTCAACTGCTCCCATAGAAATGTCTCCCACAGTTATTTTTGTTGTCATTTAAAGCTTAAAAAAGGTTTTAAAAAATAAATAAATAAATAAAAATATAAAAATCTTGCACGTGGCATCCTGAATTCTGTTGTGATCAGCACTGTGAGAAAGAGGACATTTTGAGCTATGGGATTGCACTATCCAATCCCACTCAAATCCAGACTGGTTTCTGGATGCTACTGAGGCAGAAGTTGGCAGAACATGGCAGAAAAACCACCCAGACGCTGCTGTAGACATTGCATCCTTCATCCATCATTATAAGCTATAAGGAGCTTGCACATTGCAGTGATGTCAGCTTAGCCTCCAGCTCATATACATGAATGCATTTTACACATTGGTATGTCCTTAATAGTATAATATGCCTACCTGCAATTAGATGCTATTTAACTGGTTGTTACATGCCAACAATAGACAGACTCCAAGCGAAACAAATGATTTGTCACCATGAATATAGGATTAATCTCCAGACCCCAAAAGCTCATGTTCCTATTATACCTTTTTGTGTGTTTCTACAGTGTCTGATCATCGGAGCAGGACCATGTGGCCTGCGCACGGCTATAGAACTTGGCTTTCTGGGAGCCAAGGTGGTCCTGTTGGAGAAGAGGGATGCTTTCTCCCGCAACAATGTCCTCCACCTGTGGCCTTTCACCATTCAGGATCTGCGGGGCCTCGGCGCAAAAAAGTTCTACGGAAAATTCTGTGCCGGCTCCATAGACCATATCAGTGAGTAGATGGAGACATACTTAATGACTACTGGAAAAATTCCTGAGTTGGGTTTATGCTGATGTGCTTTGGTATTGCTCTCTGCAGGTATTCGTCAGCTACAACTGATGCTGCTGAAAATGGCTCTGCTTTTGGGTATCGAGATCCATGTCAATGTGGAGTTCAAAGGCCTCATCGAGCCCCCAGAAGACCAAGAGAATGAGAGTAAGATGGTCCTTTATATTTTTCCTATGTTAAGTGTGATGGAGATTCTACATTGTGATATTCTTCCATTGTGATATGCTCTATTACCACATTACAAACTTCACAGCTTGTGCCTTAAGGCTGTACCACAATTTCCTAAACTGTATAATGTATTCCCTTCAGGGATAGGCTGGAGAGCTGAAGTCCATCCTAAAACACACCCTGTTAGCGAGCTGGAGTTTGATGTCATCATTGGGGCAGATGGGAGGAGAAACACATTGTCAGGTACACCAAACAATTTTCTATAAGCCTCCTTTCTCATTTTGGTCTTAATACAGCTAAGGGGCCCATTAGCTGAGCCTCTGAGCATAATCTCACAGCTTTGCTGCTAATCTGCTGAATAAGTAAAAGGTGTGATTATTTTAGTGATTATGCTGCTAAGTTAATGGACAGAAAAAAAGCTTTAACAGATGTGGGACTTTTCTCACATATTTAGCTGGTTTTGTCATTTGAGAATGATCACAATCAAGATTAAATGCCGCAGTGGCTCTTGGCTCTGGTTCTGAGATTCTGCTGAGGTACTTTCCTTCTTAGAACAGTTAACAAGAGGCACTCAGTGGGAGAAACTTTATCTGGATTTCTGATGTTCAACCCTCTAAAAAATAAGCAATAAAGAAGTAAAGAGGCTTGGTGGAAGTGCTGCTGAGTCTGAGTCTGACCGTGCAGCTACTGCATACTCTGTTTTTTTTGTTTTTTTTCTCCCCAGGGTTCAGAAGGAAAGAGTTCAGGGGCAAGCTGGCCATCGCCATCACGGCCAACTTTATTAACCGCAACACTACAGCTGAGGCCAAAGTGGAGGAGATCAGCGGGGTGGCCTTCATCTTCAACCAGAAGTTCTTTCAGGATCTAAGGGAAGCCACTGGTATGGCCATGTTTGTAATGATTGATGCTTTTGCATTGTCAGCACTTTGGGATTTGGCCTAATGATTAAAGAGAAGACAACACTGACTCAGCTAGCTTTTCCCCCTTAGACCCAAAGTCTTTTTTTTTTATAAAATGTGACGGCCTGGGAAAACCCTTCACAGGGTGAAATTTTGGATCATTTTCTACTATACACTATGTAGTTCTGAAAACTATGGGCTTTCCTATACTTTACAAGTATCTCAACTACAAGTAAATTAAATCATTTTAAAATCTAGTTACCCTTCACAAGTGAAAGGGAGAAAAGTTCATTTAAAGATTCCATTAAAACTATAGTGCAGGAGCATGACAGACATTTTCAAAGCTGGTATTTGATTAAAGACTGAATTTATTAGGCTTATGTCTGTTTAATTCTAGCATGTTGCTATCTAACAACTTGATCAGAGCATGACACTCACTGTGATAGGAAATCACACTTACCTAGTGAGGTTTTAGGCATCTTAGGCAAACTGACTGTATTTACCACTGCATTTATTCAACTGGCTCCTTACCAAGCATAATATTTGCAGGAACGTAGCACTAGACCGGCCATGCTGTATGGTTTAGAGACAGTGTCACTGAGGAAGAGACAGGAATCAGAGCTAGAGGTAGCAGAGCTGAAGATGTTGAGGTTCTCTTTGGGAGTGACGAGGTTGGACAGGATTAG
>CM074950.1:8750299-8764399 GCA_037577455.1 Pangasius macronema | reverse complement strand
GAGTGATGATTCGCTGTGGCGACCCCTGAAGGGAAAAGCCGAAAGAAGAAGAAGAAGAAGAAGAAGAAGAAGAAGAAAGCGCTGCTAGTCTCTGTAGTATATTAAGTTGTGGATGAGTAGTGACTCATAATTGTACTGTCAGGTGTCACTCAGGAGAGGATGGGTTCCCTTTTGAGTCTGGTTCCTCTCAAGGTTTCTTCCTCATTTAGTCTCAGAGAGTGTTTCCTTGCCACTGTTCCCTTTGGCTTTCTCATGAGGGATAAATCTAAATCTCTATTCGGATTTCTGTAAAGCTGCTTTGTGACAATGTCCCTTGTAAGCACTATATAAATAAAATTGAATTAAAGTAATTAAAGTGAATAAAAACATTTCCACTTTATTTTGGTGAAATATATTTAGATTTGAGACTTCATGATATAAGCAAGGGGAAAAAATGTCCAGCTGCAGATGCAGTGACATCTGATGATTTTTCCAGATAAACATAAAGCCAGATAAACTGCTTCCTTTTTAGCTGTAGACCTGTAATTATAAGTCGAACATGTTTCGTCTGTTCGAAAGAGGCTTTGCAGTGTGCATTGTGTATTCGTCAGATCAGAAAGAAAAACAGTTCTGCACGCAGAACTTTTATTTCACCATGTTACCTGAAGACTTGATTATTAAGCCAAATATTTTGAGCCAAAAAGAATGCGTACAGTCCCGACAGGACCAGAAAGCTGAAGGGAATCTAGGGTGGAATTATGCACTGAGGTTGTTCATCAGTGTGGTTAGCAGTTGCCTGCCTGTCTGCCCCTGTCCTGGCGCTGACAGCTTTGTGCTGAGTTGGCAGTGGCTAAAGAGCCTTTGCTTTTGTTTCGCCAGTCGTGTAATCACTACTGTTGCTTTCAGTCTATCATACAATATGTGTGTGACAGACTGGTTGGTTTTCCTATAATGGGCTATCATTATGTCGGCAAGGGGGAAACTAATGATGCTTTTTCTCCTTTTTTTTTTTGAAATGATAACATGCTTATCAACACTGCATGTCTCACTCTCTCTCTCTCACTCAGAATTATTTTTCTCACCCTTGGTTAATTTGCCTCTCCAGGGATTGATCTTGAAAACATTGTCTACTATAAGGATGACACGCACTACTTCGTGATGACTGCCAAGAAGCAGAGTCTGCTGGAGAAGGGCGTCATTCTGCACGTGAGTGATCATGGGGATTTACCCGGCGCACAGTCTGTCTGCTCCGTATTGTCTCCTTTTCTATACTCTTGTTGTATAATAATCATTATGTTTAGCAACTCTCTCCTTTTCTCAGCCTCTCTGCTACTAAATGATTTTGTTTCATGTGTAAGGATCAGGTGTGTTCGGACATTTTTTTTGCTAAGGTTAAGTGTTAGCTTTAAAAAGTTCAAGGCTCAGCAGTAATATAATTCCATGGGAGCACGTGTGCACAGGGTTGTGAAAGGCCACGAACACACAGAAGGTGGTTTGTAAGTCCAATGCCTAGGAAAAAACTGTCTGTGTTTTAGAAGGCTGGAAATGGTTTGTAAGTGATGAGGCTGATGGTGCTGTCAGCTGAGCAAGAACAGTTATAGCAGCATGATTCAGAGACAAATTGTTCACCCATGAGTCCTGCATAGCTCCTCCCAAAGCCTCTCACTGCTGAATTATATGTTCATCTAAGTACAGCTGAGTTTAACACAGAATGGGTTCATTTATTTCAGCAATTACTCTGACCACATAAGTGAGAGCTGATGTTTCATAGCTGACTGGCTTGCATTGTAACATGGAAACCATTTTGTGCTGTCATTTCAGAAATGCGTTTGATATTGTGTTTTCCTGCCTGCATTTTAGGATTATGTGGACACAGAGATGCTTCTATCCAGGTCTAATGTGGACCAAGCTGCTTTGCTGTCCTATGCCAGAGAGGCAGCTGACTTCTCCACCAATCACCAGCTGCCCAAGCTGGACTTCGCCATCAACCATTACGGGCAGCCTGATGTGGCCATGTTTGACTTCACGTGCATGTACGCCTCGGAAAATGCTGCGCTGGTGCGCCAACGCAGCGGCCACCAGCTGCTCGTAGCTATAGTTGGAGACAGCCTTCTGGAGGTGAGGAGAAAATGATATGACAAGTCTTATGTTTTACTGCTTTGTGTCATATTGAAGTTAAGACAGGTAAGAACGAAATGTGTTTTGTGCAGCCATTCTGGCCAATGGGGACAGGCATTGCAAGAGGCTTCCTGGCGGCCATGGACTCGGCGTGGATGGTGAGGAGCTGGGCACAGGGCGCTTCTCCTCTCGAGGTGTTGGCGGAGAGGTGAGGCACTCATTCCCCTACATTATAACTTGTCTTGCACAAAGTACCAGAACGTTTAGCACCAGGAATGTGGATCTAGGCTTTTCGCATTCTCCAGGATTCAGTACCAAAGATTCCAGTTGTATAATTCTTCATAGCTGTGCAAGATTGGCAACAGTAGGAACTAATACTGCATCAACTGAAGCTCTTAACTTGGAATTTCCGACCTTTGACTAAGAAAATCCTAAGAAAATGCCTTGGGAGAAGGTGGTCCTCAACCCAGAATTCAGCATATGACGGCATATCACCATGGTTGGAAATGATGTAATGCTAACCTCTGAATTGCCACTTCCCAAGTCGAAACCAGCATAATTCTGTATCTAGCAGCACTGTTTATTGCTGATTACACAAGACCCCATGCAACATGTTACACATGTTACACATGTTGCATACATGGCATATACTACAAACAAAAACAACCATATGTGATCATATGGGATTTGACTTCAGAGGTTTTTAGTGCATTTTTTTATGTTCAGTGCCATATTTGTTTCATTAATAGTAGTCACTTTTAGTATTGTCATTGTGCCTGTTTCAGTGTCTCACATGGAAAATAAACTAGAACTAAAACCCAAGATGTTTCTGGGCCAGTTCTGCAATTCTTTCTAAATGTTCAATGTAAAAAAACAGCAACCTTTCGTTGCCTTTGCTTTTTTTTAAACAGTGTTTCCTGGTATCTTGGGTTGTTTGTGTTACTTTTACTGATTCTCTTTATAAATGTGTTATATAAAGTACCTGTAATTTAATGTGTTGTTTACCTTAGAAGATCTCCATAACAAACTGAATGCAATCTGTGAAATTTACAATGCTCATTAATGCCTCAAGCATGTCTGCATCATGAGCTTGTAAAACACATACTGCTCGTCATTTTTTCCCATGCTCACATGCCCTATCTGCCCTAAGTGCTTTAATTTGTCTTCATTACATCTCCTGGGTAAAATCTTGAGTCACTAATGGTCTCTGTTTAATGGGACTGACTCTTTGTCCTGTGCTATTGTAACCATAATTGTGGCTCTTAGGGAGAGTATATATCGTCTACTCCCACAAACCACTCCAGAGAACGTGAGTAAGAACTTCAGTCAGTACACATTGGATCCCACAACACGCTACCCCAACATCAGCCTGCACCTGCTCCGGCCCAATCAGGTGAGACGGCTCACACATTGCCTTTGTGTGCTTGGTTCAGGAAAAAGTATGCATCACTGTCAAACTGAGAATGAAGTCTCATATTGTATTCTCCATCATGTAAAGGTACGCCATCTCCTAGACACTGGGGAGACCAGGGAAATCCGCATCGACATGGAGAACGTGGTCAACTCTTCCACTCCCAAGCTCACGAGGAATGGTGTGCCATTTTGTACTGATATTGTTGTGTGTATTTGAGTTAACAGGACAGTCCTGATTTTTGCAACTTAATACCTTATTATTTTTAATCCTAGAACTTCTGCTTGAGAAGCAGTTCCAAGGTAACTGTGGGGATGACTAAACCCCACATGCATGATGCTTTATCTCAGGAGGGTTTACTCTGAAATTCTGTTGTTAGTAACTCTGTCAGTACTCAAATGTCTAACCCTGTCAATAACGGGTGTTGTGCAGTGTCGTTTGGATTTTAATACAACTCCATCTGTATAAACTAACAGAAAATAATTCACACATAAAATGCCAAAACGGCAGTCCTAACCATAATTCAAATCTGTCCACCTCTAAGATTGCCAGTTACCTTGCCATAAGTAAATAAAACCCACTTTGATTTTTTTTTTTCCTCCCCATGGATGCTGACCTTATCAAATGATTTGTTTGATGATGAAAGCTTTTCCCAGAGCATTGGCTAATTGGGATGCACTTTTATTTTTTTCTCCCCAGAGTCTGTAGCACGCTCCAGCAAGCTGCTAAACTGGTGTCAGAGGCAGACGGATGGCTATAGAGGGGTCAGTGTGTCTGATCTCACCATGTCATGGAAGAGTGGCTTGGCTTTGTGTGCCCTTATCCATCGCTACAGGCCAGACCTCATGTGAGTGCTCTCAAGACTTGTTTGTAGTATGATATCTACTGTAGTGTATCAGACGCATAATATGATATAGTAGCATAATGTTAAGCTCAAACTGTGCACGGGTAGAATTGTATGACTTTAGAATTATCTAGATGTATTTTGAGGTGGTAGCGTCACATGCTATGCTAAAATGCATATCTCATTCTTGAGAAACTCATGGCTTTGGAAGTCAAAAAGGGGAAGTGACATAATGTTTACAATTGTTCTCAACAATTCTGTCTCATTTCCGTGTTTACTGTTTGTATATACTGTCTAAACACCTACTAGCTAGCTAAATTGTTACTCTACGCCTTAAGCCAGCTAGCATGTGCAGTGCGATATGCCCATTGTTTTGTTTGTTTTTTTTTTAGCACCAGTTTTTACCTTCTCATGTTTGAAAGCACTATTCATGAGTTTCTTTTAAAAGCACCAGGAATTTTAATGACCCAATAATCCACAGGCCAATTTCTTAATAACTGATATCTTCAGCTTGGTTTACATAAATAAACAATAACTAACTAACAAGCTAACTAACGAACACAGAACATTTTGGAGAACAGACTTGATTTGTAGTATGGTATGTACATTAAAATGATACAGTAGCATGATTTTAACATTACAAAATAAGCGTTATTACAATTGTATGTGACTCTTTTATGCGGAATTATCCGGAAGTGTAATCTTGAGGTGATAGATGTACGCTATGCTAAGTAGAGGAGGCGGTCACAATGTTTAAAACAAGATTCTGTATGAATAGTTAACTTTTGCGTTACAATTTTGGAAGTCAAAATTTTGTTAGCTTGTAGTCCATGACTTGTGACACAATTATTTGTCAGTATGTTGGAATCCATGGAAAAGCAGTTAGCAAACAATGCTAGGTGTAATTACAGTGTAATTTTAGTCAGGAGGATTTTTTTTAATGCATTTATTAACACATCTGAGAGAAATAATGTTATTGTCAACCATTTTGACTTGTCTCCATGGTTTCTGTGCCTTTACACTGTTTATATAAACAACATCTACATGCTAGTTACCTGAATCTTTAGTCTCAGCCATTAGCTAGTATCCATGCTTAGTGTCCCTTGTCCTAGTTAGCTAACACTATTTTTTTTTTTTATTGCGTATCATGTGTTTGCCTTTCCGTGTTTAAAAGCGTGTATACACATGTTCCTAAATTTCAACGAGCTAATTATTCACAGGCGAATCTCTTTAAAAGCAGATATGGTCTGCTTGTATTTGACTTGCCTGTTGTATTGTAAAAGATGTTGAGAGCACAGTATCATAAATAAAATTATAGTTGGGAATATCTGCTGTGTTTCTTCTGAGCCATTTTGGCCATTAGTAGTTCTAATAGCTTTCCATGAACAGGTCACCCTTTCATTCTCTCAGCTGATTGAACCATTACCTCGAAGACACATTAGCATTTTCCTGATTGTCCATTAGACTAAATACCCAGCTTAGTGCTTTTGATTAGTTAGCTCCTACAGTGTTGTAGCGCATTAGTGGAATAGTCCGGATGTTATGAAGTGTTTTCCGGTCCCTTTGGTACATTAAATATTTTTTAATATTGACCTGATTAATGCTTATTACAGCGTCTGAAACACACAGCCCTATTTTAGGCTCTCAGGAGCAGATTCAGATGTGAAGATGTTGCAGATAAAAATCTTCACTGTGTGTTTGTGTGTGTTGAAAATCCAGTGATTTCGACTCGCTGGACGAGAAGGATGTGGAGAAGAATAACCAGTTGGCTTTTGATATTGCTGAGAAGGAGTTTGGGATTTCGCCCATTATGACAGGGAAGGAGATGTCCGTTGTAGTGGAGCCTGACAAGCTCTCCATGGTCATGTACCTCAGCCAGTTCTACGAGATGTTCAAGGACACAGTGCCCCCTGGTGGTGAGTAGTAGTGTGCTTATGTTCATTCTTTAAGTGTGTGTGTGTGTGTGTGTGTGTGTGTGTGTGTGTGTGTGTGTGTGTGTGTGTGTAAAATTTGGATATTAATCTTATTTACGCCATAATGTTGTTGAATTCTCGATTCTGACTGATCAGAAGGTGTGACAGTTTTGTGTATACTTGTTCTTGTTTCTATAGTTATCATTTCTATAATTAACTAATAACTAACATGGGGATGTTTATGGTGGAAACTCCACACAAAAAAAAGTCTCCAGAGTCAGTTTGTTTTAACAGTCAGAAGTAAAGCTGTAACTTTG
Source organism: Pangasius macronema (assembly GCA_037577455.1). NCBI lineage: Eukaryota > Metazoa > Chordata > Actinopteri > Siluriformes > Pangasiidae > Pangasius > Pangasius macronema. The sequence continues at coordinate 8,757,817 of CM074950.1, read as the reverse complement.
ACATTTTCCGACAAATGGCTGAGTGTTTATAACTGATACAACCTAAGTGATAACAGGAATTGAACTTGAGAATGTTCCACAACTTTAAATGTAACTATAAATGGAAAAAAATATGGCTTATTATTCTTAAATTAAAAATTGTATGTTTTGCTGTGTTAAAAGGGGAATAAAACGCTGTACTGTTGAAGGAAAATAATCAATTTAGGCGTGGTAACTCTATCACATCAACGTACTGCTGATTCGTTTCCTATAACTCTTGTGTTTTATTCCTTACTCAAACATCATTCTAGATGCTATACAGAGTCTTTGGAATAATGTACAGCATTCTGAACACCACTAAATGTTTTCTGGTTATTTACAGCTCCCTACAAATGTTTTTAGATTTTACAGTCATGCTGCAAAATGGATTTTATTTTGAAAGCATTGATTCCCAACCTTTAGACTGTAGTTTGTCTTGACAATCAATATTGCCAGCAATTGCCCCTTGGGGATGAATAAAATTTATTCAACCCAATTAAATGGTTTATAGCTCTTTAAAAAGGTTTTGCTTCATGTTTTAGAAAACCACAACCTGAGTCCAGAGGAAAAGGCTGCACTGATCGCCAGCACTAAGTCTCCCATCTCCTTCCTCAGCAAACTTGGTCAAAGCATCAACATATCGAGGAAACGCAACCCTAAGGTACTGTACTGCTGGACTGTGTCAGGAAGACCAACACTATTGAATGGAAATATTAAATGAGCTACATAAGCTCTTAATCTTAATCATGGCTGTACTCTTTAACAGGATAAGAAGGAGAAGGAGCTTGACGGATTGGGGAAGAGGAGAAAGACGAGTCAGACCGGCCAGTCTGAAGATGTAAGTGTATACTCTCTGCCCTAACATTAATGATAAAGCAGTATGGATCGTTATAGCTCAGTTTCTAACGCTTGTTGATCGTGGTTAAGGAGGAGCCTCAGCGGCCGGTGCGTGATGAGCGACCTTTTGTAGCCACGGCTCTAACGGAGTGTAGGATCGACACCACTGCAGCGGCTAACAGCAACAAGGTGAAGTCCATGGCCACTCAGCTGCTAGCCAAGTTTGAGGAGAATGCTCCGGTACAGTCTACTGGACTCAAAAGACAGGTAGGCCAGAGTCTGGAAGATAGTTTAATAATGATTTTATATAAGTGTAATAATAATGAAGACTTCAGTCATTGGTATTGCTATGCAAGATGGTTCTAAACTGTGTTTGGATCCAGTTTAGTGGGTTTTTTTTTCCATCTTGAATCAGGTATTTGAATTAATGAGTGTTTATATGTACGCGTGTATAGGAGTAACGCACTTTTTTTTTTAAGATGATTTGTGTCATATTGCTAATAAAGGTTTTTATTCCAGACATATTTGAACTAAGTAATCAAGATTTTGGAGACAGAAAAGAACAATTTGACTGCTTTGGATAAATAAACTTTAAACAGTTCTTGTTTGTTGGTGATTGGTGAGATGTATAGGCTAAGAAGGCGGCTAAGAACATGACCTACTTGAATGGCCAGTGAGCTGATTTTGTGTGTGTGTGTGTGTGTGTGTGTGTGTGTCTGATCCACTGTAATGGAGAAACCAGCAGGAATGTATGGGTTTATTGAAGGTGTACATGCTTTTTATAGCAGGCTGAGCCCTTTGTGTTCTTAGCACCTCTGTGGGGGATCGTGATGCTTTTCAGCTCACCGCTGTTTGTTGACACCAATATCTTCTGGACTGTAGAGTCTCAGTGGTGCTCTGAATTTAAAATTCTTGGCTTGGCCATACACAAACACCATAAAACAGGCACTGGGCTTTTTTATGTCTTGCAGTTGCATAAATTATAGTAGTATATATTAACTCGAATAATTACTGATAAATATTTATATCAATAGCTGTATTATTTGAACTGGTTGCAGCTGTACAATGTGTGTAACGGATCAGGCAATGCCAGAAACTATGATGTAGTGCATGCATGAACATTTGAGTTGCTACTGTTGCAACGAGTACAGAGTGTAAAAGCTGCCATCGGTTCTAATTCTGATTACACTTTAGCAATGTATTTATATTAAGCTCTATTTTGAAACAGTTTATTCAGTGACCTGCCTACTTCCTGGGATAATTCGAGACTAATGGGTTTGTCAGATGGCTGCCGTGGTGTGGGGTATACACCTCTTTAACAAGAAAAGTATCACTTGAATCGTTTATTTTGTTTCTTTTCTTTCGGCTTACTCTTCTGCTATGAGTGCTCAAGCTCCTTTGCTTGGGCATCACTTCTATGCTTGTCTGAGCGGGCATTTAGTGCTTTTATTTTCTCTGTGTTCTTTCATTAATGCATGACCTTCTTCAGGTATGTCTAATATCTACACATTTTTCTTCTTTCTCTGTCACTGTGCATTTGTCTCTTCTCTCATCTTTTGCTTTGTTTCTTTTTCTCTCTTTTCTTCATCTTTTCATGAATTGTGATGGTGGCACATTATTGGCCGTGGCCGGCGTTTCCCGGCCCCTAATTGGTCACGCTGCCTGCCATTTTACACTCCACTGGTTCATAGATTGACTCTATGCCTGACCTGGGGCTTGCGCTGTCTCCCTCCCTGCCATCCACCTCTCTGAAAGAGCCAGTGCACCTGGCACCACTTCCTGCATGGAGAAAGGTAAAGAGCATGCATAAGCTCTGACACTACCTTCATGTTCCATGTCGTACTACAACTATCAGCTTGTATTTGGCTAGGATGACTTTAACTAAACCTGGTATGCTACTTATCAACTTATCAGACCTGTAATGATACTCTAATCCCTTTCTTTCAGCACTTATTGAAAATCCTATGTAAAGAGCACATATTTAGTGCGTTTTTTGCTGTAAATGTTTCTCTTTGCACGTGTGCAAACCCTCAGAGGCGAATGCAGTTGCAGAAACAGATGAGTTTCTGCTATAAGGAAATGTTGACGTGTCAGACTTTGCCCAATACAGGGGAACAGGTACGGCTATAAACATTGGAAAGTGTTCCAGCATCCTGCTATACCCTGCTATCTTCCCCATAGTACTCTTTCTGTAGTTCTAGATTGATATAAAGATGTAGAATAATCTAGATACAGTATTGGGAATTGAAAATAGGGATGGACCAACTCATGGCTGAACATTTACAAAAGTGATGTTTTAGACTTAAAAGAGCTATTTATTTACTAAGCTAAAATTATGAGTTTAACTGAATTTAAGATGTTGGACGTCTGTGCTTCTTCTTATATTTTCATTGACCACAGTATTTAATAAGTCTGAAGCAAATTGGAATTTGGATCAACAAATTTATAGCACAGCACTGTTGAAATCTCAATTCTGACTGGTTAGAAGGTGTTGATTAATCTTCTGTAATGGCAGCTTGGAAAGTATTATTATTGTGTCTATATCTATAGTGACAACTTACTCAGGGACTTGTATGGCAGATGGAATTGTTAATATGGTGTTAATAATATTGATTAGTTTTCTGCAAGGCTTATTGAGCGTGTCAGGAATATAACAATTTGGGGGTATGCTGTTATAACAAAATAAAACTTTGGAGTGGTACTGACCCTCATCACACCACCCCATTGTTGATTATTTTCTCATAACAGCACATCCCCATAGTGTTTTATTTATTAGTTATATTGCCTAGCTATTGATTGTTTCTAGTGAATATTAATGACCTGTTCATCAGCTGGCTGCCAGAGCTGATAGGAATTAATATCAAGGTGGACATCTTCAATATCCCAGTGTGTCCCAAGTATCCCAGTGTGTCTGTCTTACAACTGGGAAAATGTACTTCATTTATAGAATGTAGCCAGAAATATGCAGCATGTTCTCTATAAAGAACACTTGAATGCTTTTTATTTTATTGAATGTTTATTCACAAAGTCAAAAAACATAAAGATAGTAATTTGTCCTGTAAGGAACTCTGCATCTGTTTGTGCTAAAGCTCAGTAAAAGCAATAAAGGGTGAAGTGATATCCTGTAATCCTCTGTGGCCAGACTGAGCTCAGCTTTATAGCTGTGGTGCTGTATTTCCTCAGTGTAAATAACCTTCTAGCACCATAAAGCCTTCCTGCTTGCTGTATTTAGTAGTTATTTTTTTCCATTTCTAGTTTGACAGTAAATGGACTTACTTATGTAAAGGTGATGTAAACATACATGGTGTTTGTTTGTTTTGTTTTTTTTTCAGTTATTTGATTCTGTGCTTTGCTAGCACATTTATGAATTATTTGTTAATTATTTGTGTTTAGTGTGTGTGTGTGTGTGTGTGTGTGTGTGTATGTTTTAACCATTCCTTATGGGTGAAGCTGACTGGATTTGATCTGGAACCTCTTTTTTTTTTTTTTTTTTTTTTTTTCTTTTTTTTTTTCCCAGAATCGTCTTAACAAATTTCTCATTTTCATTACCCATCAGTAAATACCTGTCGTATTAGCTACTCTCTCATTCTTGGGTCACTGTTATCATTCCAAAGCTAGCCAGAGAACAAACTATTTTGTGTCTATATACTCTCGGCTAGGTAGCTGTGTACTTCAGTTCAAATTTAAACGTGTTTGTGGTTAGTAGTATGAGATTCGAGAGTGATGTGGCACATTTCGCTCCTGTTTCTCTGAAGGCTAGCAGAAGCAGCGATGGCCTGCGGAGCTGCCCTAAGAAAACCATTCTGCTCTATCCTCCTCCTCCTCCATCATCTTCCTCTCCATCGCTCTCCTCATATACACAGGTGACCCAATGTACCATGTTCTCGGCACGACACTCAGCTCTCTGCCGCATTCCTTCAGCTAACCTCTTCTCGCTCCGTCTCATGTTGGAATGGAACTCCTTTCTGAATCCTTAATGAATTTTGACTAAAGGTTTTTACAGCATTAATTATTCAACATTCCAGATTAACACACCCTTTTTTTTTTAGAGCACTTAATGATCTGTGGCATTTATCTTTTAACCCTAATACACCCCTTGACAATTTTCATCTTCCAGTCAGGATTTTATAAATATTTCTCTCACATTTGGTAAAGCGCAGCCTACACACTGCTTGTTGTGTGGTTGAGCAGTGTGTGGATGAAGACCATTACAGACCTCCAAAACAAATATCATTCAGCTTCATAGTAACACTGCCAGAGAGCAGGTTCGTGCATGGATTTGCCGGGTAACATGCACAGTTCTGAGTCTGAGTGATTGTGAGACATGTTTCAACGGACAGGTTATAGGAGGTTAACAAACTGGACTTGATGTTTGTGCCATCAGAAGAATGTTCACAAACTGGTGATAGATGAACATGACAGTGATGACGATGACACCCAGGATCATCTGACATTCTCTTACAGGGTAACGTAGATTAGGGCATGGCTTGTTTTTACATACCACTTGAAAATTGCTTGTGTGTTTGGTTTGAGAGTTAACAGTGTCTTGAGGCACTCGCATACCAACTCCATACATACTTAGGAAAAAAAATATATATAGAGGGTCTCATTCTTTGTCCAAGGGAACCATAGTTCAGTTCCTTACAAGTAGGAGTAAGGTGATGTGGTGGTCTGATATTGTGAAAGGGACTGAGTGCTTGATTCACCACATCAAAGTCAATATTACATTTTTTGTCTAAATATTTTAAATGCGCTATAGTAGCCTGGTAGCCAATACACACCAAAAGATTTGCGACAATACGAGCAGGAGGCTGTCCAATCATTTTTTTTGTTTTCTTGATTAACATTTATTAGCAAGCCACGCCATCACTTCACTAGTCATACAAGAGAGAGTAAAATAATTAAATAAATAAATAAAATCTGTGGAAGTCTTTTAAAACTCTTTCTCTTTTTTGATGAGCTGCCTTCAGCTAAATAATTGACAGTTGACAATACTTGTGATTGACAGTAGCAGAGGATCTGCTACAGAAGCCACCATGGTTCATGTGTGGGAAAAACCGGAGTCACAACTATGGCCAGGTTTTTCACACGTTTCATACGTCTGCTCCTTTTTTAACTATTTTTGCTTTGCTGGGTTCACATGCAGACCGGAGTCCACCTTGAGTCCTGCTTTAACGGTTCCTCCTTTAAATTCCATAAAAAAAAAAAAACACCTTTTAAGCAATATGAAAATGATAATAGCTCTAAAAGCACGGCTATAGAAATTGGTTTATTTGATTGGTGTATTGATCTTAACTGATGCGTAATGACACTTTATTATTTGGTAGTTAACAATATTCAATAGTGTTCAATATTGTGTCTAAAAATGGCACTTGCGTGTAACACCTATTCTGATAAATTTCTGAGCAATTAAAGAACATGCATTGGAGCAATTTAACATGCATGGAGATTGAGGCTTTTACAAAACATCCTTAAAATGTGTGATTTCCAAAGAGATAAAACACTAATAAATGTACGTATGATGATTATGTATACAAATGCGGATAAGAAATAAGAGCCTCGGTTCTTATTGAGTTTTTTCTGCAAAAGAATTTTTCACAAATATGAATGCAGAGCATGACCACTAATCCCTGATTAGTCTGGAGACTGCCTCAGACTGCCTATTTGTTTGCTTGATTAGAATCCTGCCTATGTAGATGGATATATGAATGAGGTGAATTTTCTCTGCGTGCACACACTTGCTTTCTCCACAGGAAAGTGAGTTCAGATCTGTGGAGCCTGTCCATGTCGCTAACATTCAGGAGAGAGCTGAAGTGCTAGCTGCTAAGTTTACAGGGCAGTCCAGCAAGCCTGATAAACCCCAGGTAGACCAATACAATGATGGATTGACAAATACATTTTTTACATTTAGTTCTGCATGGTCTAGACTGGTTTTTGATTAGTGTGAAAGACTTTTCAGCATCTTTGACACAAACTAACCATAGCTTTGTTTGTCCACGCCCTGTCTGTCACGACCAATCAAATTCAAACCTGACTTGAGCAGGACAAAATCCTCATCAAACCTAAGTAACCATAACCGGTGACTGAATAAAAGCTGAAAAGTACAGCTGTCAAGTCATCTGTAAACGAAATTCATTAAAATCCTGTAGATCCCTGTAAATCCATCTAGTTCACCATGTCCGATGCTTCCCAAACATCCAATTTTTTCAATTTATTCGATCTCAGTATTTTCTTGTTTAAATGAAGCAAGTCCTTTGCCTCATTTGCATCCATTGTAGCATGTGTTGTGATGTGGAATGCAGTGCCGGCAGTGTTAAGTCAGTCTAGCTCGTTTAAAGTAATGAGGAAATCCAGGTTAAAATCTGAAGTGGGAATGTCTGAACAGCAAAGTCAACATGGAAAAAAGGTTCTTGGAATCGTTAAGGTCTCTTCACTTCCTCTACACTAATAGGGTAAACCTCAGTTGCAGGTTTCTACACAGAACCATTAAGGGTTCTTCTGAAGTCATGGAGTTCTAGAGTTGACCTTCTTTTTCTCTAAATGTATATGAGAAGCCACAACCTGATCGTTTTAAATCCTACTTGAGCCATATATACAATGGGGGAAATAAGTATTGGACACGTCAACTTTTTTCTCATCATATTTATTTCCAAAGATGCCATT
>CM074950.1:8715308-8750199 GCA_037577455.1 Pangasius macronema | reverse complement strand
TGGCATCTTTGGAAATAAATATGATGAGAAAAAAGTTGACGTGTCCAATACTTATTTCCCCCATTGTATATATATTTGAGAATCTTATCTGATTGCATCCAATTTATCACAAGTTCTGCTCCAAAGCACCAACAGCATTCTGCTTTCTACTGTCAGCTCTAATTTTTCCATTCTGTCTCTCTCCTTTTTCTTTGTTCTCCTCTTCCACTGGAGCCAATGAAAAAGCCGTCACGCTTCTTTCTTCAGCAGTGGCTTTTGAGCCATGGTTTACACTCTGGACAGCCGTCCTGCTCCGCTGATCCTCAGCAGGAGGTACAGCATGGCTGCTGTGCATGAGCCCCATGTCTGTCGTTCTGTTGTAACTTAACAGTGGCTTTGGATTTCTTTAGTTCGGCTTGCTGCAAAGCTAATTTACAGCCCACGGTTTACAGTTTTTGTTCATGTGGTGACCACAGCGTGCTTCTGTTCTACAGGAGACACAGAGTTTGCGATTGCACTCTGATGATCAAGTGCCCATACACATCCCTAGCATCCAGGAGCGAGCCGAGAGGTTAGCCTTTCTGTTCAAAGACAAGCCTGCTAGACCCAAGGTGACCTCTCCATGCTGTGTTCAAACACCACTCAGTGATTCAACTGTTAAAATCACTAGATGAATTATCTGTAGAGCCACACTGTAACAACCTGCAAACTGAAGAAGCAAGCTAGTGAATTATAGAACAGGCTCTTTTTTTTTTCCTTCCTACCTGCTTGACTTATGTTCTCCACTTTTCCCATGTTCCACTGTTATCTAACGCTTCTCCCCTCCCTCCCTCCCTCTCTCTCTCTATCTCTCTCTGTCCTGTGGAGCCTAAGAAAAAGCCCTCGCGCTTTCTTATCGAGCAGTGGCACAGAAAGCGGGAGATGTCCACTGATCTTCAGCTCACTTCACTCTCCTTGAACCGACAGGTAGCCTGCTGCTCGAGTGGCTGTGGGTTTCTGTCATTAACTCACTCCCACACACACTTTCACAGGAGATTCGGCTTGTGCACTGCTTTATTTACTGACCGCATCGTGAGATTCGGGAATCTACTAGACTAACTTGCATACAGAATATAGAAATCAGTGTTGGTGTGTGCTGAATTATCCTGCACTCTGGAAAACAACCTTGAAGCCTGCTTTGGTAGCTGAGAGTGACCAGATCTGGTTTGATGATTTTTGTGTGTTAAAGTTTACCACAGACAAGAACTTTAAGAGTTGGCATGTTTTTTTGTTTTTTGTTTTTTTGCACAGTGTGCCTCGTCTCATCTACACACCTGATCAACCAAACACACTTCCTTTTATTCATTCATAACACCTGTATTGCCTTAAGGAGTTGAAATCGCACAGCCCACTTTCTGCTCTTTCACCTTTTCTTTTCCATGTTCATTTTTGTTCTTTTTCACTTTCTCTCTAACATGTAACATGTATCCATTATAGCATTATGTAAAGATGTATACAGGCGGCGTGAGCTTGTTGGCTGAGCAAATAGCCAATCAGCTTCAGCCTCAGGAGGACGTCCGGAGCCGTCTTGATAAGAGGGAATTGGTAAGAATTCTGGGTGGTGTTCTGAGTCGTATAGCACATGTGAACACACCCGGCTTGGAAAAATAGGGATTGTGATTGACTTTGTCCTGTAACATGAATTTCCCCTGTACTAACTGTGCTCTTTCTGCAGTTATGGTGACGCGTTCAGAACTCTCACTTTTCGCTTATTATTTTACTTTCTTCTTTTTTTAACCACTTGCAAGTATTGTATAATTAAATATCTAATCTCAGAATGTTCTCCTCCAGTTCTGTCAGCTTACTCTGTTTAATGTTCACTGCTGAGCTGGAGCACTGATCTGCTATCAACTTCACCATAGATATATGACTGTAATATGCGTGTATGTGTTTCCTGCAGGGTTCCTTGCGGAAGGAGTTTCCGCAAAACATTGGAGGCAGCGATGTGTGTTTCTTCTGCCGGAAGCGTGTGTATGTGATGGAGCGACTGAGTGCGGAGGGCAAGTTCTTTCACCGCAGCTGCTTTAAGTGTGACTATTGCGGCACCACACTGAGACTGTCGTCCTACGCCTTTGACGTGGAGGATGGTACGTCGTCGTGACTTATATAAAATAGATTCCTATGCAGACATGTGTATAGATCATGTGTATCAGGATATGTTTGGAGACACACACAGGTCACTCAATCAATCAAGGACATTAGTGAATGATTACAGCAGCTATAAATAGTCTTTCCCTCGGCTCCTGAGTGGCACAACGGAATCGTTCACACATTTTCTTTAAAATTAAACGTGGTTTTTAATCCTTTTATTATTAGACATAGATTGAGTCCCTGGAGGAATAGTTGTTAGGCCTTGGGACTCTCACTGCCGTGGCCCAGGTTCGATTCCCAGCCAGGTAAGACGACAGTGCACTCCCAGTGCCAGTCCCAAGCCTGGGTAAAATCGGGGAAGGTTGTGTCAGGAAGGGTATCTGGCATTAAAACCTGTGCCAAATCAAATATGCAGACCAATGATCTGCTATGGCGACACCTAACAGGAGCAGGCGTGGATAAAAAACTGAACTAATGACTATTGAAGTGTATAAAATTCAAAATGGATGGCATCAGAGAATGTGGGGGAAAAAAGGGCTGCTTTTAAAGGGTCTGTTTGTGATTTTTAAAGCTTTTTGTTGCCTATGAGACAAATTGCACGTGCAGCAACATCATTCTCTACAACCACTCTGCTGAAAGTATGTACGGCTTATGAGTTGACTTTAAAGGAAAAGCAACAGGGCTGTGCAGCTGAGTTGTGGCTGTGGGCGGAGCTACTTTCTGGGCTCAAAAAATGGGGGAAAAAAACAAAAAACAAAAAAACAGGCCTGAAATGAGTAACCTATTTATGTCCACTGCATGTCCCTATGGCAGATCACAGATTTTCTGAGGTATCAGAAATATTCTAGGGCTTGAAATACGTTTAAACATTGCAAACTGCACCTTTAAGGATGCTTACACTCTGAATACGTTCCTATAATACGTCAAGTTGAAATTTACTTTCGACGGTAACTTTGACAATCTTACGACAGGTACAGTGATTGGAGATCATCATCTATACCATTCTCGGGCTCCCAGTTATTCGTTTTCTCCAGTTACTCATTCTGTTCACTTTTTCACTATGTGGCATCATAAGATTTGCTTTGTCTTCGAACACAATGGTGTATTGTTGCCTTGGACAGAGTGCTGATTTTTCTGCATTGACTCCTCCTTCAGAACACACTGTGACTGAGACTTCCCACTTGGCCTAGAGCATGAGGAGCAAATACACCAGCAAATAGACTATATCAAAACTGTATAAGACATTGTACTACAAAAGGAAGTATAGAGGGCTGTCTTTGGGAACTTTGCTTAAAATGCTACACATGCACTGAATCTCTCTGTGTGTGTGTGTGTGTGTGTGTGTGTGTGTGTTGTAGGGAAGTTTTACTGTAAGCCACATTACTGTTACCGGTTGTCTGGGCAGGCTCAGAGGAAGAGGCCTGCTGCTCCTCTCCAGCCGAAGGTAAAGATCAATGCCATTGTAATGTTTTGTTTACATGCATATGAATGCATTATGATGTATTCCTGAGCTGTGCATTTTTTTTTTTTTTACATGGATAATTTTTCTGAGCTGGCTGATATTTTGATATTTGAGTCATATTTGTTAACACACCACAAAAGTAATTTTTCCCGTTTTTCATTACACTTTCTCACTGGGCAAGTGCTGTGTCCAAGTTCAGTTTGTGATGTCATACAGCAACAGCTTGAATCTGTCACATTCGATATACAAATTATTAGAGGATGACAGTGAGGTAACTGGAAACCTTTAGCTGCAGAGCTTGCGAGCTAGCCAGCTATCTTGGCTCGTGTTGATGCTAAATAACGTGGTTTTGACATGATTGGATATTTTGACCTGATTGAAATAATGAAATAATTTGCTGAGAATGACTATATAAATCAACACTCTGATACTGCAACGCCACGTGTTTACTTACGACAATGTTAGCAGGTTTACTAGCAATTGAGTTATTAGGGATGGCAGGAGAACCGATTATGTGTCCAGACCAATTTCAGTTTCAATTTGAGAAGTTCCAGGAGTGGAACAGAACTAATGTATAATAATGTTTGACTTCAGTTCATTTAATCACACACAACTTTTTAACAGTATGCAAATGAGAGCAGCAGCTGCATTGCATTTAACCAAGCATGCAATGGCTTCATGATTTATTTCATGAATAGGACAACGGTACATCAAAGGGTACTGTGCATACACTCGTTCACACCTAGGGGCAATTTAGAGTAGTCAAGTCACCCACTGGCCTATTTTTGGGAGCATGGCAGAAACCAGAACCTGGAGGAAACTTCAATTCAGGATTGAGCCAGGGACATGGAGCTGTGAGGAAGAAATGTTGCCCACTGTGCCACCCTGTCATGTGAATTTCACATTAAAATGGTTAGGAGTAGAATTCTGTGTGTCCTGCCTCATTACCACGTCAAAGTTTTCCATGAATGAATGAGTATATAGTCAATTGAATGAATAAGTATATAGTCATTTTCATGTTATTTTTCTCTCTGTTCCCTCAGGAATCCCAGGCACCAGTGATACCTGCAGCCAGCGTGGATGCCCCAGGGGCTCCATGTCCGGTGGAGCGTGGGCCCTCAGGTATCAGCCTTTCCTCTCTTGCTGCTGTCCTGCGCCACTTTCCCAGGGTGGGGGGCTCCATGCGCTCACTGCGCCGCACCCTGTCCTGGACTGGCCATCAGATGGCACACTGTCCCTTCGCCTTCCTCTTCACTTACTGCCTCTACCTGTTCTCCTGCCTCACTCTCAACCTGCTGCTCAATATTTTCTAGCATGCACCCTTCTTTACCTTTATCCCCAAGCCTCTGGATGAGCTGCAAAACACTACGCTACAGAAGTCATATCTTATTTCAGTGTGTGTATTCTCAAGATGCAGCTTTTGGTTTGTTTTTTTTTTGTTTGTTTAAAATTAAATTTTGTTTAATCCAGCCGTGCGTGCGTGTGTGTGCGTGCGCATGTGTGTTATTTAGAATGATAATATAATGCAGGATAACTGAACTTTATTTGACTCAAGTTACTAAACTGTACTGTTGCTTGTCACTAGGATTCCTCCACCATGGTACATCTTTGGTACCTTTACTGTGTATTAGACCATACGACCTGTTGATTAATATTACCAGGTAATTAAAAAGAAAAAATTAAGTATTATCTAAAATTTCAATATGATGTAAGTGTTTGCCAGGTGAATGATTCATATTGAAAGTACAGTTCAGTAGCAGCTAGTGTTTTTAAATTAAGGTTATATATAGCACAAGATGATCACATTAGAATAGTAAAATGGATTAAATTAATAGAAAATGAGTGAAAACTGTCTGTGATGGCCTTTGACTAGCATTATTTTTGCATGCACAGTCTCTTTATGCAGTTCAAATATGCAGCAGTTATTTTATATAAGTATTAATTAGTTGTTTTAGACCTTTCTGTTGCTGAAACATTTCTTCTTCAGACATCTTTCTCTATAGTGCCTGCCTGACTAGTGCCTGTGGTTCTGTACCTGTACCTGTTACTGAAGCTGTGTGATGTAGTGCTTGTATTGCTGGGTGTGACTGAATCACTCTGTAAGCTTTACCTTTCCCCAGTCCTATCAGAGCAGCTGATTGTCGAGCTAGAGCCTGCATCTGTGCGTGCTTTTCACCTGCAACCACAACCTGTCATGCTTTTTGTCTTCTTCTTGTTGTATGTGCTTTTCTGATCCCTTCCTGCATTCTTACCCGTATCAAAAGAAAAAGGTAGAAAACATCCTGACCTGCCAATGATCTTTTGACCTTTTTTTTTGATATTGTATAATAACATTTATAAATAATATAAAATACGTAAAAATATCATTTTCAGCTTATGTTAGTTTGAATTATATTTAACTTTGTCAGGCTATCTGTGATTAATTTTTAATAGAATATTTTACCTATATATGATGCAAAGTAAGTAATGTGTATTAGTGTTCTTTAGCGTGTCTTATGCACTACACATTTACGAGATGAATATGAAAGTATATTATAACGAGGAATGTAAGGTTTGTAGATTTTCTAACATCAGTCTATTAAAGTCCAGTGTATCCAGGTCGCATATAACGTATTACTTAAAAACTACTGCTTTCAAATATCTGTAGGCTTTAAGTTTGAATTAAAGAAGATCGGTATGTTCATTGTGTGAGATCATGCTGCACCAAACCATGCTCGTTCACCAGCACATTCACCTTGCTCTTTTAAGTTTTTTTTTTTTATAATAGATATTTTTGGTATAATTATTATTAATTATGTAATTCATTTTATACATTTTAGTTAAGGGGCAGGTATATCATTTATATTCCTATTATTGGCCCCACAGAGCAGGGATGTCATGCTTTTATTCATCATACACATGCTCGATTCAGAGTTCAGTTCAAGTTCAGCCATTTATACTTTAATCATGAAACATTGCTTTGTAGGATGGGAAAAAGGCAAGGTAGCTGATATCTTGTATTTATCAAGTATGTAATATATTTCCTAATATTATTAATATATGCTATTAAATGGTGTAGGCTAATAAATCACATACAATGCATTTTTAAACTTTGAGCTCGTGTTTGTCTTTTTCTGTTAAATGGAATCTTTAGATAAATGCATTCAACATAAAATATTACATAATATTACATAAAATACAGAAAATACTGATTTTTAAAGATGATGCTGAATTAAACATGTCAGGATCAACATAATGCTAACCCTACCAGAAATATACAAACAAGTTTCCTTAAATTTTATTATTTAAATGTCTGGTATTACGGAGCCTTTCCATCCAGAGCTGATCTGGATTTATCTCACAATATCTTGAAGCAAAAAGTAGAGCTAATTCTGTCCTTTATGTGAAAACCAGAGGTGGTTGTACACAGAATCTTAATCTCCAGAGTCCCCAATCCCTCCTGGGTCTTGTGTCCAATTTAAACGGCATCACTTCCTCCACTGTCCCCTGCAGCTCCCGAGGTGAATGGTGTGGCTGAGCCCAGTGTGGCAAAACGTCTGAAAGGAACTCCTGAGCGCATTGAGCTGGAGAACTACCGGCTGTCCATGCAGAGAGAGGAGGAGCTAGAGGAGGTGCCAGAGGAGACGCTGGCAGAACACAACCTCAGCAGCGTGCTGGATAAAGGCACGGACGTGGACGAGGGCTCCAGGTGAGTTCTGAGCGTTTTTTTTTTCACACCTTCAGGAAGCTACTGAAAGACTTTCTCACAAAATAGATAATAATAACTGCATTCTTGTATTGATCTTAATAATATCTATTTAATTAACATTGTTTATTTAATTAGTTTATTTAATAAAAATTAGTGTTTCTTTGTTTTGGTAGTTAATAGTTAGCAGTGTTCACTTGACTAAATGTAACAAACTCTGATGTGCAAATGTTCTTAGGTTGAAAAGAAAAAACAACAGTGGCGTTTCGTCATCTGAGTGTTTTTTCTTTGTTTTCAAGTTTATAATACAAGTCCAGTTTCCATTTAAAATGACCAGGATGATTAAATAAGTGATAAGCACACATGTATTTTTTTTATTTATAGCAGAAGTAAATATGGCAGGTACTACAATAGCAGTCTACTGATAACACGCACTCCTCTCTCTGCAGTAGCTCGGAGTCTGACATGGAGGAGGAGGGTGAGGAGCTGGAGCCACCAGCCAACTCTGACCTGGGTGGAGTGCCATGGAAGGAGGCCGTGCAGCTCCACGCCAAACTGAAGGCTGGCAGCGATGCTGGGGCAAGCAGGAAGGAGGGAGAAATGGAGGAAGATGAGGAAGAAGAGGAGGGAGATGAGGAAGAGGATGAGGAGGAGGGGGAGGATGATGAGGAAGAAGAAGAGGAGGATGAGGAAGAAGAAGAATCAAGTGATGGTAATTTCATATTGTCTATGTATTACCAATCTGTATATGCTAGTTGTTCATTTCACAAGGCCAAATAAAATCAGTTAAGCATTTAAAAAAAAAAAAAAAAAAGCTTCTGAAGTATACAGGTGGCATGACTGAGGAAAAAGCAAGAGACATGGTGAGATTGTGTTGTTTGTGTGTTAAGTCTTCTCCCATTTCTCTGTTCATTTCATATTCCTTTTCTATGTATGTCCATGTCATTAGAGTAGCTAAGTTAATGTTGTTATTGTATATCCAGATGAGGAACAGTTGTGAAAGAATGAAATTTATTTTGTGATGAGAAGCAATATTAAGATATAGGTGTGGCACAGGTAAATAGTTTGTTTTGGCAGAATGTAATCAGGAGAATTCATGCATGTGTGGTGGTCTGAGTAAAGCTGTCAGTTGTTGTTGTGGCTAAATTCTGCAAAATGGCCAAAACAATCAGGTCCAAATAACTTTTGAAATATGTTTATTTAGGCTAACCTTGGCTGTCTGTCTGCAACGATTATTTACAAACAGTCAGTCCGTCTAAAGACGTTTAAACCCTTCTAGCTAAGTGTGATTTTCTCACAGTCTTTGTTCAAGTTGGATAGTTGCACGCTACAGCCGAACAGACATAATCAATTCAGCATGTAATCAGATACCGGCTGTCAAAATGTCTGTGATGGTCCCGCGCCGTATCTTCATCAAAACAGAGAAGAACGCTTGCAGACTCAGTACAGGTGATAGCATACAAAGTTTTAAGTGTATAATGTCAGCCAACAGAACTCACTGAATTTGTCAGCAGTTACTTCTCACCAATGTTAGGGTGAACAGAGATCAGTCGAATGAGATTCTCTCTCTCTCTCTCTCTCTCTCTCTCTCTCTCATATATATACATATATAAAATCTGTCTCTCCCTCTCTTTCTGCCATGCAAGTCCCTATGAACCTACTATTGCTATAGACACAGTAACATAATAGAAAGTTAACATAAACCTACGTTAATATCAAACTGCCATCTGAGAATGAAACAGTGCTGTAGTGTAAGCTATAATAACTTGTTATTAAGATATATGCAAAACAGTTTCGGTTCAGGACCACCTGTAGTTTTCAGATCTATATATGCTATACGGCCAAAAGTATGGGGACACCTGACCATTACACCCATATGTGTTTTTTGATAACCTTTTATAATAACCTCCACTCTTCTGGAATGGCTTTCCACTAGATTTTGGAGTGTGTCGGTGGGAATTTGTGCTCATTCAGCCACAAGAGCATTAGTGAGGTCAGGCACTGATGTTGGGAGAGAAGGCCTGGGGTGCAGTCGGAGTTCCGGTTCATCCCACAGGTGTTCAGTGGGGTTGAGGTCAGGGCTCTGTGCAGGACACTCGAGTTCTTCCACTCCAACCTTGGCAATCCATGTCTTCAAACCATGTCTTGACCTTTCTTTGCGCACGGACAGGTGTCCACAAACATTTAGCCACATATTGTATAGTGAAAAACAAAACCAATATTTAACCATGTGACAGGCTTTTCCAGACCATCACACATATCACATTTCAGTTTAAGCCATAATATTTTCAAACACTAAATATTATATCTGTAGTGTTTCACAGAGATGCAGCCTGCATGCTTTGTACAGTTGCACAGTTGCATCCTCGTGGCAGCCTTTCATTGAGAACCTCCACTGAATATCAGGAGATTTCTGAATGTGTTTAGTTTATTGACAGTTTTGATATTTATTAAACCAAATATCAAGTTGCCATGAAAGTGTAATAGGAGGGAAGCTATGGGCCTGATCATAGTGTACGTCATAGTGTCTGTTACCCCGTACTGTGGAAACACCACTTACCCCTCTCTCCTCTTCCTCTTAATCCTCTGTGTCTTTGTTTCTGTGGGTGAATGTTTTATTACCCTCTCCATGTGTGTTTGGTTCACGTGTCTATCCTACCACTGTGTGTGTGTGTGTGTGTGTGTGTGTGTGTGTGTGTGTGTGTGTGTGTTGGGGTAACTGTGTGGGCTGGCAGAGGGGGAGTATTACCCTTGGGAAAGGGAGCTTCAGTCAGGTCTATGGCTGGAGAACCTGAAAGATGAAGAGGATACAGGTACATTTAAAGGTATATCTGCCTGTGGATGCGTTTGATCGTTCTAAATAACACACACATACACACGCACACACATGGACCAGTAACAGAATCACTGCCTGGAGAAAACCCACTTTGTAACCTGGCTCTGTTTGTTCCTCGGGTTTTGTCAGTAAAACTGATCTGAGTTCTAAGTGTTTTTTCTCTCACAGCATGTTATCCAAATATGGTCGGATTGAAGAAGTTTAAAATTAGCAAGTTTTTCATTAAAGGACAGATTTTATAAAAAGCACAGGAATAAAAGCTCTTTTCCATCAAGCTTTTCGCCTGAGCTGTGTTTACCCAAGGAATGCAATAATCAAACTGCTGATTTTACTGCCTGACAATTCAGTGTTTTATTTAAGCATGCCTGCAACACCAAGGTGCAGATATTTTCCTTTTTTGGTTGTTGTAACATGCAAAAATAATTGCAGTATAACATTGCTATTTTATACATGAGGTTTGAATGCAACTTTAGTGAGTGTGGTATAATTTGTTTGATCTGTTCAAATGTTAGTCCGCCTATAACAAGGCTCCAGACTATCTTTTTTTCAGAACCATCTTGAAACTTTGTGTCAGAAGTACTGCCATAACACCATCAGCTGCTTTTGAATTATCGTGACTATGCAAACAGATATTTATAGATTATCTTGACTCTCTCTCTCTCTCTCTTTCTCATATATATATATATGTATATGTATATATGTGTGTGTGTGTGTGTGTGTACAATACTCTTTTGAAATGGCAGATTAATAGCGTCTTGAATGCTTTCATAATTCAAGTTGCTCCAACATATGATGTAGGCTGCTCCTTTTTTAAACTTGAGTGCTTTTAATGCCAAATGTTATGATCTAAATGATAATTACTAGCCTCCTTATAGAAGTAGGTAGTAGAGTGGTAATACAGCTGAAATGGCGCTCTCTGTCACCAGTTACATTAACAGACTGTTAGCAAGCTAATCTAGTCAGCACATAGTGATGTGATTAAACAAATTAGGCCTAAAGTTAATAGTGCACCGATTTCCACTTTGACTTCCACTTCTGTTGTCAATAGTAACTAAATGGCACAGTCTTCAAATCAGTTTTCTTATCATTGCTATGGAGGAGTGTACCATTTGAATCTCAACAGTTGACTGACACAACCATCCAGCAGCCACAGCGTAGAACAGGCTTCGTCAATTGACTGACTGACTGCAGCCAAGTATTATTATTATTAGCAACAAATTTTATGTAGCTCGAAATTCACAAGTTTTAGTTAAAAGTTTAATTAATTTTACTTTAATTTTAATTAAAATATTTACGCACGCAAGATATTATATTCCCGAAAAAAACCCAAAACATTTTATATCATCCTGTGCAGTATTTTGATTGTCCCCTTAGTGTTAGTCTGGAGCTTTGGGCATTAATGCATGCTTGAACTGTTCCTAAAGCTGTAATATTTACAAACTGTTCTCTAAAGTCTCCTGTTCCTTTTCTCTCACTCTCTCTGTTGTTTCCATCTCTCCCTCCTTATCCTGCTTTTGTTCCTACTTATTTTGGACATGATCTTCACCCGGTGTCCTCTGTGACTTTTTCTTCCTCCCGTTTTCATCATCACACTTCCCACATGAAATTTCAAATCATGATACCCAACAGCCAGGAACCTGCGAATTCAACAAACCTTGCAGCCGGTGGACCCTTTGCTCCCCCAGATGGAGGGGGAAAAGGAGGAGTGCTCAGATTCGGGCTCTCTTCCTTCATTCCTCACGCAGAACACCCAGCCTGTCTCCTGCACAGGTAACCCAGTCTGGGGGAGTGCCTGGCTGCTAGGACTCACACGGGGCCGTAATACTGTTTTTGTGGCATTTTCTGTCCTTCATGTCATCCACATCACTTCATATTCCTTTTTCTGAGCAATGATGTTCTGTATGCATATTACTTTTGTTGTTTTTTCAGATTTTTTTGTTACCTTTGTGCAGATGTCATAGTTTTGTTGATATGCTCTGTATCCATCACCCTCCCTGATCTCACTCCAGTTGATGTTGTTCATTGTGGTGCATCCAGAATAGCTGCCATTCTTCTGCTTTTCCCAATTTTACCTTTCTTTTGTTGTGTTGTTTATACGTTGTGTTTTTTCATGTACCTTTTCATTTCATTGTTTTAGTCCCCTCCCACAAATCAGTGCGGCACGAGGCTGTCAGGGCCTGGCTGGACTCCATGTCTGGAGGTAGTGCCAAAACCAAAGCAGCAGTTCTCCCTCTAAAGCTTTCTGTATATACACACGCAGCAGAGCACAGCATGTGACACAGATGTATTCACACCCAGGTGGAATACACTGGCTGCATGATGAAGTTGTCATTTAACTCTGCATGCTGAAACCATCTGAGAGTCTTTTTTAACCAGGAAACTTGCTATCCAATATCTATCCTCTGTTGCTTGCTGACCTAAATAATGACTCTATTAGGTTTTACAGTGTTTTTTTTGAGTCAGCACAGAGTTCAGAAAAGAATTTGGTGAACCTTAAACATCTAAAGTATCTAAAAAAAAAAAGAAAAGCCCCAGCTTTCCGTATTTGCAGTACTTTTACAGCATGTATGCTCTGATACCGATTTGAATCTTTGCAAGCTAGGCATTTTCTAGATTCTAGATAGTCATTTTCATATTGATAACCACATATATTGAAGTCAAAAATGTTTTGATCGTTTTAATATCCAAGACATTAAGATGTATGTAAGGACTAACATGAATGTGACCACTTAAGTCTGGTCTGTGGAAGGGGGGCATCTGGTTTTCAGTTTTCATGATCATCGTGCTCCCTAGCTGCTGAATCCAAGCCTTATCCATTTGTCCATGTGTGTAAATGGATATCAGCATGTGCAAAAGCTATGCACTAATCATTGTGGCATGGGTGACATTACAAAGAACATAATTATTTGCTTTATTTTTTGCATACATTTTATTTAAACGTTGTGCATGTCTAACAGTTTTATTATTTCCATTACATTTACATTACCATCTATATAAAGGTTACATTCATGTCTCATTCTGATAGGCCTTTGAGCTGGTGGCCATTTTGCTCTTAACTCATAACCTCATATAATCTGTCTCTCTCTCCCCATCACCAACAACCCCCCCACCCCCTCCGGCTCAGAGCCCTGTGTAGAAGATGAAGAAGAGCCTGAGGCTGAAGCAGGAAGCCCAGACATTGAGCCTGGCACTGAGCTGGATGAAGGTTTGTCGCACTAATGACCGAATGCATCTGTGTTTGCTATGCCTGTTTGTGATATGAAGTGTGTACATTGAGAGTGACAGCAGTTATATGTTTTCTGTGCCACAGAGGACATCCCTTCAGATGCAGAAGCTGAAGCTCGCTCGCAGCATGTTGAGGATCCTGAGCCTCTTCCAGTAGACACTGGGAAGCCGGCGAGCCTAGAGCAAGTTTCCAGAATTGGTACGCTTTGGTGTAAACTTAGAACAGTATGCCATTTTGTTAGATTGTAGTGCATTAATATTAATATGTATATCCTGTATAGTATTAACTCTAGGAAAAAGTCATCCAAATCTCTATTTGCTTTATTCTCTCAGAGCATAAAGAACGGGTGTCTGTTAGTCCAAAGGAAATCATTGTAGACGTTATTCTCACTCCAATCCCAAAGCCAAGTGCACCTACTGAAGAGGTACTGTTATTTGGCTATGTTTTGTCTTAATCTTTGACCTAGTTATCAAGGCTATCCCCTTGTTTTAATTGGTGTATCTACATTTCTACCTCCAGATCAAAGAAAAGTTGACTCCAGTGCTGATTAAATCTCCAGGCACACGCTTTTTTCCTGAGCCCTTTTTGCCTGACGATGCCAAAACAGAGCTCCCACCATCACTTGAGGTTAAGACACCAAATACTCCTGTTGTGGCATCTCCTATTCGCTTCCAGCCAGCGCCCCTACCGGATACAGTCACCCCCAAATCTCCTGTCCAGGTCGAGTCTTGTGCCTGCTCACCTTCAGCCAACCCCTTATCTCCAATTTGTGCTCAGCCCCTACCATGCCAGGAGCCCTCCTCACCCCTCTCTTCAGGCTCTCCTGTGAGGACTCAACCAGTTCCTGCTGTAACTTCCACTCCTTTGACAAAACCTGCCTCAGTGAGGACTACCACAGAATCTCTGAATGCAAAGGATTCGACAGTGGAGACGCCAGTCAAGAACACTGACATCATTGAAGAGTTCTGGCTGAAGAGTGCTGAGATTAGGCGGAGCTTAGGGCTCACCCCACTGGACAGGAGCAAAGCTGTAGAGAAGAGCATTATTAAAACCCCTACTGCAGATCCTGTATTGTCTAAACCCCAGATCTCAGAGGCCATATCGGAGAAGCCAGCATTCACAGGCCGCACAGTCATCCACAGACTCAATATTACTGTTGAGGGTCAGGTAATCTCTCCTGTAGAACCCAAGAGTAGTAGCTCAGAGAGGAAGGATCTGAGCAGTAGCTCTGGTCTGGGCTTGAACGATAGCAACACAACTAGTCAGACGCCTACCTGTGATAGCATTAACAACTCTGACTCAACCATGCTTACGCCTCCTTCCAGTCCTCCACCACCTCCACCAAATGAGGAGCCAGCAACTCTCACAAAGAAGAAGCCTCAAGTGTCTTGGGAGACGCTATCTACTCCCAGTGAGGAACCTAAAGTGGAGAAGGCACCCACTAAAGTGAAAACTCCTACCAGTCAAAATCAGGACACATTTGTGACTGTTCCAGTACCTGCTCCCAGTATCACCCCCCCAGTGGTGATGAGGATAAAGGAGCCCAATAAACCACGCCGAGAAGAAGTGAGGAAGTCCTTTGCAGAGTGCGTAGACGAGATTCCATTTGCTGATGATGTGGAGGACACGTATGATGATCGTACCCCTGACACAAGCATGCAGGATAGGTTTTACACCCCACCCACCAGCAGAGTGAACAGGGACAAGCCTTCCCTCCACCTCGCTTTGGCTATGGAGAATGGAAAACCCAATATCCATGGAGGTCTCGTGTCCAGATCGGTGAAAGGTCCCCAGCACTTTTCTCCTGAAGCCAAGGAGATCGCTGAAGAGCGGATGAGAGAGAGGGAGAAATCTGTGAAAAGTCAAGCTCTTAAGGATGCCATGGCCAAGCAGATTAATAAAATGAAAGAGGCTGAGTCAAGTAAGGGCGCTGTGGCCAAAGTGGCCTGGAACGTTTCAGACGTAGCTGTTAAAAACAAGAAGCGCACAAGTTCTCCAAAGTCTTCAGCTGTGAAAGCCTTAGAGAGCAAAAAACAAGCAGAGGGGCTTTCTGACCGATTCTTTACCTCACCTTTAAATAAGAGTGTGGACAGTTCTGTCACCTCATCTGAGAGTTCCACAGGAGGCAAGACTAAAAAACGTAGCTCCCTTTTCTCTCCACGTAAGAACAAGAAAGAGAAGAAGGCAAAAAATGAAAGCAGACACTCTGGTACGGAAGAGACCCCACCCAAACACAAGTCCTTGTGGAAAGCTGTATTTTCCGGCTACAAGAAGGACAAGAAGAAGAAAGATGACAAGTCTACTCCTAGCACACCCTCTAGCTCCACAACAGTGGACTCTGGAAAGAAGAAAGGATCGCCTGTGGCAAGGTCCTCAGGTGAGCAGTTTAAAAGTTTTATTGGTTTCTGTTTGGGATTACACCAAGCCATCAAGCACTCATGCTTTTAACTGGTATAAATGCAATTCTATTTCTTCTTGTGTTAGATTTGCACTTAAGAAGAAACCTCAGCTTTTCCGAGGACTCAGATCTGTCCTGTGATGATGTTCTGGAAAGATCCTCTCAGAAGTCCAAGGCGGATGTAAGTCAATGTAACTTGTATGGAGATGTTTGTTTTTCTCCCTTTGATTCAGTATTTTGTCTGAGCTTGTTTGAGCTAGTGTCTGATTTGAACAATGATGCAAGGAAGGAGGTGAAGCAGAAAGAAAAGGAAAGGGCAAAAAAAATTGGGAAGGAAAAGAGAGGAGCAAGACAAAGGCAAAGATATGCCTCAAGATAAAGAAGAGGACGTATTTTGATTGGAAGCAGTAACTGTATTTGAAGCTAGTGGATTTGTAACACTCTTGATAGCAACAAAATTAAGATGACTGGGGATTGAGAGTAGAAATTTGGCTCAACAAATCCTGTTTAAATTGATATTTCAAAAGTCAAATACAAATTTAATAATCTCTGTTTTTAATTGCATTCACCATTAGAAATCCATTACCTTCAATGAGAATGTGATTGTCTAGTAGCTCAGGACCAGATGCATTAGATTGATTTTCTGTAGCAGTTTGTGGTAGATGGTTTATATGATGATATGCTAGATTAATAAACAAAACTTAATAAAATGTAAGTTGTTGAGATGTTGATTGAGGTTTCATGTAAGGTTTTCATGTCTTAATGTTATGATTTCTACCTGTCATAGAGCTAAGAGTAATTATTTTGTTTTTACTGTACACAAAAATATCAAGCACCACAATTAAGCATCTGCAAAATCGGGTGTAAGAATAAAATTCTGTCTCTGTGATTAAACTTTGAATTCATTTCAAGCATGCAGTTCAACAGTAGTTAGAGCATTAATTCTTACTTGTTTTAATTGATTTAAATGATCATTACTTTTGCAGAGGTGCCAACATTGCTAACAATCAATCCCTAGGTCGTAGAGAGAAATAACAGACTTTAACCCCAAAAATGATGATGAATATCCATGTCTTTGCAAGAGTTGTTTTTCAGATGTTTCCCAAGCAAATTTTGTGACTGGTACTTAAGAATTTATTGCTCTCAATTTCTTTTTCCAACCAAAGAAACCACAATCCCACCCACTTGGTTTCTATTGGCTCACAAGGCCAAGCATCATGATCAGAGTTCACCTAGATAAAGTCATTGATGTGAAAGAAACTGTACCAATAACAAATGCTGGTCTTTCACTTTCCCCGTCCCCATCAGTGAATTTTATTCATTTGTCTGACTGCTGCTTTAGCTGGTCTCATGAATGAAAGGATCAAAAATTTCAAATGCTACAACTTAAGTGTAGATGTTGGCAACTCTGCTTAAGAATACACCCCAGTTTGTGTACATTTACATTCATCCTAATGACATGGACTGTAGCATGGGTAAATGTTTTTTTGTTGTTTTAATTTTAACTAAGCATTAACCCGTTCAATCACACCATTTGTTTTGTGTTTTTTCATTGTTCGTGTTTTATCTTTTTATTCCCCCCTACAAGTCTGTTTATGTTCCTCATGCATTGGCGTTCAAGAGATCATATTCCTCGAAGGTAGTGTGTTCATTCGCATTGGTCCACCCACTCTGAGCATGCTTCAGTCTTACTTAACTTTCGTCTACTGTGGTCCACATGTCCCTGTGTTACCGTATTACTGTTTTACTAACAGCCTCCTTTATGAGCATGAATCTCTGGCACGCCTTTATTGCTGGAGGATGCAGCTGCATCTGTGTTCACCTGGTTTTCCCAGAAGGCTTTCAGCTGATCTACATTCTGCACTGTACTTTTCACTGGTTCATATTCGCTCCATGGCTGATTAGGGAATGCCGAATCCACATGGATGCCACAAACATCACCTCTCTCCAGACTTGTCTTCTGTTTTCTACTTCTCTGATCGTCTGCATTATCTATGCTTTGTAAAACAGGGAATAAGTGCACATTTTCTTTTTTTTTTTTTTTTTGCTAAACAAAAATGATAATAATGCAGGATTTTATATAAATATATATATAAATGACAGATTTGATATGGCACGATGGCTATGGTGTAATATATGCAAATGTAGAAATACATTTTTTTCCTGAATGATAAATAATTGGATGGCATTTGAGTTTAGTGTGGCGCTGTCATAGCTGGTTGTTTCAGATGATAGTCTGTGATATAGTGGAAGACCTGGTCCTGTAAAGTTTATACCCAACTGGTCTTCTCCTTGCACTTTTTGTTTGTGGTTCATACTTTTTCCTTCTTTTCATTGCAGAAGACATACACTGAGGAAGAGCTAAATGCCAAGCTCACACGCAAGGTCCAGAAGGCAGCTCGGCGTCAGGCCAAGCAGGAGGAGCTGAAAAGGCTCCACAGGGCTCAGGTGAGACTCGACTGGTGATTGCGGACATGTAGAGAGCAGAAGAATGAACAGAAAAATAGCTAGAAAATTAGGCATTGTTAACTGAGAAATCAGAGCCTTGATTATGGGTCTGTTTCTGCCACTCAGATCATTCAGAGACAGTTAGAACAGGTGGAGGAGAAACAGAGACAGCTGGAGGAGAGGGGTGTGGCAGTGGAGAAGGCTCTGCGAGGGGAAGCAGGTACCTCACATCTAACATTTTCTTTGAATACTTTTTCCTTCTTTGTACATACCCCAGGCTGTTAGTCATACACTTGGTCATGCCACCTTCTTTGTACATACCTCAGGCCCTTAGTCAGAGATCTAATGTTCACTACTGAAAATTCAGTAGTATATGTTCAGTTTGTTTTACAGACCACATGAAATTCAAGAGCATTAGCCTGTTTTCTGCAGTTATACCACTGTTTGGTGTTCTGTTTCACTTGTGACAAATAACCTCAAGCTAGTTTTGCTATAATATTTTGTTAGTCTTTGGTCAAATCAAATTATTGTGCATTTTGGTATATTTCTAAACGATAGGTTAAACTATGTATAGCATATAAAACAGGCCTGTCACAATTATTACATAATCACCCAATTGCACCCAGTATACATATTTTATTCTTTTTTTTTTTCCCATTTGTCAAGTATTTCTGCATTAACTGTGCATGCATTTTTGTTTATACAGCACTGTTACAGCTTTAAAAGTGGAAAAAAAGAAACAGGAATCGATAAATCTTAATTTTATTATATGTTATGGCTGTGTTCTCTCTTCACATGAGACATAAAACATATTTTTTCGAGGTATTATTTCACATACCCGCATTTTCCCGATTCTGGAAACATCGTCTGTCATTCCTGCACGCTAATTTATCCAACTAGTGAAAACCATTCAACTATTCATGAAGTGTGTAGTGCAGCAGGCAGTTGAATTCAGAAGCACTAGCTATAGTTACAGCATTGAGGTATATTGCATGACCATGAACAGCGTTAGTTTTAAAACCTAGACAAAAATTAAAACTTTGCTTTCACTAGGGTCAGTAAGAAGTATAGTTTATTTTTGTTTTCCGGTTGTTAAATCTAATCTGTCAAGTAACTATTAATATAAAATCTAATACCCTGGACACAAAATCTGCTGATGTGTTCACAAAGAAAATGAAACTGATAATCACAATTATGTTTATGACAATCATTAGTCATTATTTCAAAATTGTGACAGGCCTGATAGAAATGTTCTTAAGCTGAGCTCCAGGAAGCCACGAGTTTGTGTGTTCATCTCTTCAGTCCATACAGATGCAGAGAACAGTGTGGAAGAAAGTGTGCTTACAAAACTCATTGTGGCTTTATCCATATTTTTATATGTTCTTCACATACAAATCATGTTTAAGAAGCACATGACAAGGGACTATCAAGGATTTAATAATCACTGGGACAAATGAGTCGATTCTGGTTGTTTTAGTTTTTAGAACAATAAACGTTGGTTCAGGAGGCCTACTAGAATAGATTAATGTTTCTGATTGCAGATTACATGAGTAAAGTTTAAGTGTAACTGTACACACTGAAAGATTTACAAGATATCAGCAGCTTTAGTTGTGGTTAGTGAACAATACTTTGTCCTTGCTGATCATTTTGCTCTTGTTTCATCCCCCTTCCTTATCCATCGCATCACTGAAAACAGTGCTTTTCAACTGAATCTCTAAAGATGCTTCTTAACCTCTCTATCCTTCACTCTCTTTAAGGGTTACATAAAGGTTCTAGTGTTAGCCCTAAACAGCGCAAGAGGCGCTCAGGTATCCATGCCGATAATGTTAGTAGGTGTTAAAAGTCTTTGTCCGTGACATCATCTCTCCTGATTTCTCCTCATGTGTGTTTCAGCTGCATGGAACCTATTCTGTGTGTCTAACATAGATTTGTGTGCCTTCTCACTGGACGTAGCAAAGCAGAGTGCTGTATTTATAATACAGTGACCAACATGTACTACATATCTATTTTTTCATATTGACTTTAAATTGCATTTACAGCATGACCAGAAGTCATCAAATAAAGGGACTTTATGGGGTATATAGTATATACTGGTCTTTATCATTCCTTTTATTTCATATCCACGATATATGGATACTTCTTGGTTAGTTCGAACAAAAGAAGGAATGATTGTTAAAATAGTTATCTAATCACAGACCCCTTCCCAGATCCGAGCCTGTGGCAGGGCACAGCAGCACACATCAGCAAATCTATGTGCCCATTCTGTTGTTCTGAGACATGCCGTGCACATGCAACGTCTGTATTTAACCACATGTATACGCATACATACAGTGTAACGTATTCTGCACACTCGACAGTATTTGGGTGCGTGTGGGTGTGAGTGTTTCTTTTCAAACACATGCATGACCTTTTTTTTTTTTTTTTTTTAATTTATTTATTTATTTTGCTTTTTTTACTTGGACTAGCTGTGCCTGTGTGTGCAGTAACAAATCTCTAATATATCCTTATTGTAGACTATTGGGGAGAGTCTAATTACAGTGAGATCCTGGACTTGCATCTGGGCGGTATGTATTTCAAACCTGTCGCTTCAGACTAACAATCAGCTAACTCACCTCTCTTTCTCCCTGTACTTACTGAAGCTCTTCTGTCACTGTGTCTCGCCTTCTCGCCCGTGGATCCAACACAGATCAGTGCAACTTCATTATTCACAGAAAAGCACACTCCTAGGAATATGCAGCTCTTTCTAAAAAAAAATATATTTTGTAATGGTTTTATGTCAGTTCAGTCAAGGCAACTGAATCACTTGCTATATTCAGGCTTTTTTTTTGAGGACTAGACTGTTTGGACTAAACTAGGCCCTGCTTTTTTTAGTTACACAACATTTGATTTCCGTGTACTGTCTGTTTCCTTGTTTCATTTCGTAGACAATCAATTTGTAAATTATTCTCAACAGTTCCGATTATGTAGACTCTAATCCATTCAGATATACTGAATATATTTACTGTGCAAATGCTATAGTCAATTCTGCTTCAGACATGTTTCAGTTCTCTTATAGAAATCAGCTGACTGATTGTTCCAAGCATCTTGGAGAATAGACAACCTCCATGATGTTTTTATCAGGAAAGTGGTCTATTACCACTCTGTATCATTTAACATTGATTTATTTATTCAAGGTCAAATTTTATTTTGTTTTAACAGAAGATATAAAGTAAACATCTAAAACCAAATATAAGAAAAAATGGGTGCCAAGACTTTTGCCAAGTTCTTTATATTTAGTTTAGGGCCTGACCAGTATATATTTTTTTTTCACAAATACTGGTAAGAACATCTAATTTCCGATCATATCAGCTGATTAAGCCAATAGTTTTGGTTGAACTGGAATTTGCTGATGTGGTTGACCATTATTTCGACTCAAACTGTGAAGACAGCAGCGTCATTTCAAATTGACTGGGCTTTCCAAATGAGAAAGCTAAGTTTTGTATAAGAGATTGGAAGTTTGAGTCTTGATGCTATAGCCATTCGATTCAAATGAACTGCATCACTCCCAAAGAATCACTTCCTGCAAGTGATAGCTCTCTTTAGCATCCTACAATATGCTTGGTGTGCATTCATGATTTACTGCCAGTGTTGGTAATTCGATGGAATAAACCTGAGCCGATTGTTGGTATTGGAGATCAGGAATTGCTGATAGATAAGGTTTATCAGACTGCCTATTAATTTGGTCCAAAACTACAGCTAAGACTGCATCATCACTCTAAACCCCCAAGCTACATGACAAATTTCACCATGTGTTTTTTCCCCCGTTTACCTGCCCAATTTGGTCTCCCCTATCATACCGCAGCTACCATCTGGTGAGAGTGAAGGTTAACACATGCTTCTTTTGAGACACATGAAGCCAGCCAGGTGCATCTGCTCAAACTGCTACTCATGCTACATCCCATGGCAGTATGACACACTCGGAGGAAAGCGCTATCTGCCCTCTTCCGCATACATGAACTCACAGATGGCCACATTTATGGACAGTTGCTATATTGGTCAGGCCCTAATGCAGACTACACTTTCAAAAAATGGAGGGAAGCTTGTGCATTGTTTAAACTGTACTAAACAGCTGTTTGCTTTAGCCTGCTTTAGTTTGAGCTGCTTCCCCTGTAATCTCTCCACCGTACCTGCTCACTTGTCCAGGGGCTGTGTGTGTGAGTGCGGAGGTGTGCGTGTTTGTGAGAGAGTGTGAGAGAGAGTGAGAGAGAGAGAGATCTTCCATCCTTCTACAGACTCCTCTCATGTAATGATTTTATTTGCTGTGTCCCTGTCCACATCTACACAGTTGTGTGCTAGTGTGTTGTTTGAATTTGTGCTTCTGTGCTGTGTGTTGTAGACATACTGTTGTGTCCTTAGTCACCCACACTGACAGGAGATTGCGTGGAGCGCCGTTTCAAACAAAACACTGACAGCAAAAAAAAAAAAAGGCCTCATGTCCCAATAAACAAGGACGAGACCTTGATTTTGCTCCCCAAATATGTATATGGTTATCTATGTGCTAATATAAAATCACAAGATAAAATTTTACTTTTGCATGTGTAATAAAACTTATTGTGTGTTATACAATACAATACTTACAATACCCACTTAATCTATCTCAGGTAGGTACAATGTGTAGCATTTATTTTTTGTAAAGAAAGGCGATTATGTAATGTCAATTGAAGAGGTAGACGTGGAATGTCTGGAATGTGAATTATGGATTTTCTACTTGTTTGAATACATTTGCCATCACATCAAATTTGCCAACAAATCATAACCATCAGACACTGCTTTTTTAAGTGCAGTGTTCAGATTATTTGTCCTGTATGATTTGTGACAAAGATTTTCTGCAGTTTAAAGAGCAAGCAGTTGAACATGTCTCAGATAAGCATGATATTCTCTGTGGTATACCACAAGGCTCTATAATTGGTCCACTTTTGTTTTCTTTGACTATGTTGACACTGGATCAGATTATTAAGAAGCATGGAGTCAATTTTCATAGCTATGCATATCTGTAGTGCCAGATGATGTCATTCCTCTTGACAATCTGGTAAATCTTGGTAACCTGGAAAGTCTGTCCAGTTTTGCTGTCTGGATGAATACCTTTTAAACCAAATGTAGACAGAAATACTTGTAATAGTGGTGTACTAATTAGACCTAGCATTGTGTATGTTAGCATGCTGGTTGGAAAATCTTTGCTGTGAAGACACGGCACATACAGGGGGAAGGTGGGGCACCATGAAATCTGATTTGACTCATCAAAGAGTTGCATAGCCAGAAATCTGACTATAATCTGATTTGAAATCACATACATGTGGCTTGAATCCAGTTGGTTTAGATTTTTTGTGATTTTAATTTTTGTCTATTCAGACTGCAGAAAATCTTTGTTTTTCAAATATAAATAAAACAGATTTGACTTGCCTGTTTAATAATAGCTTTAAAATTGGATTTAAGAAATAAATCAGAGTTACCCTGCTGTGGGAACAAAGCCAAATTCATTAAAGATGGATTTAGGCTACGTTCACATTACCAGGTTGAAGTGACACAAATCCGATTTTTTTTTTTTTTAAGGTTTGTGTCGATATAAAGATCTGATCTTTTCAAATCAGACCTGATATAAAAATAAGGCCACTTTCATATGTGATCCTAGATTGGATACATATCTGCTATGTGGCCATGTGACATGAAAGAGACCGGTCAGATCGAATATTACTGTTGTCATCACACAGTGTCGGCAGTAGGATTATGAGGGATTTGATGATTTACTTGATGTTTAAGGGATTTGATTCTGGCAAAAGGGGACAGATGTGGACTGTCAGGCTAGACAAATCCGATTTGAGCAAAAAACAAACAAACAAAACAAAAAAAAATCGGAGTTGTGCAAAGAAGCTTGTAATGTGAAGGTTTTTTTTCCCCTGGCTTGAGGATAGCAGAGTTCATGGCATGCTTGTATTTAAGTGGCTGATGTGCATGTCTTCACTGGAATGTGTGCTAGACTTTAGGGAAAAGAGCTTTTTCCTAATGTTTTTTTGTGATTATTGAGGATGATTGGTAGGAATTGGTAGAGCTGATCAGCTTGATACATGATGCACTAATCAGAAGGCTTTCTCTGGTGATGTGTCCATGTTCTACAGCATGTAGCACCTGCGACGGGGTAAAGTCTGAGTATAATACTCATTGCATTGGTCCGCTGCGATGCATTGATCTTTCTCAAGCTAAAAGCAGCATTGAAATCTCTGTCCCCTCTGTGATAGTCCCTTGGTGCAGTCCAACATTCCACCTGCTATTTACTATTGCAGATCATCCCAATATCAATCTGTCAGCCATATGACCTGCCTTGTCCTGCCTTTTACCTTTTTCACTTCTCACACACCACCTCCACCACCCATACGATTTCACCAGCGTGAGTCATCATTCTTTTCCCTATGGACTGGCACAGAACACACCTGCTTGCTTTTGTTGTTTTCTTATGCTTCAAAAGTAGCCAGACCAAAGACTGTCTTTTAAGACTGGAGGTTTTTTTTTCCCCATATAGAGCTGAAAAGTTCTCAAAGATGGGATACTTTTCTGTTTCAGTCTCAAGTGGCAGCAGCTCATCTGTCAGGGTAGATCTACTTTGCAAAACATTATTTACTATGCACTGCCTTGCATAAGTATTCACCCCCTTGATGTTTTCATAACTTTTTATAAGGTTAACCTGGAACTGAAATGGATTTAGTTGGGATTATGTGTTCTGGTGCAACCAAGCCATGTAATTATTTGCACTGGTGTGCAGTTGAAGTGTCACATGGTCACAATGTAAGTACGCTTCGTCCTGGAAGACCCCAGAGTTTGTTAGAGAAGGTATGCAGTCTTGGGTACATCTGGTTTTACCAAATTAATATAAATATCTCACAGCAACAGGGGGGTTAATACTTATGCAGTCACAACTTTTATGTGATTTTATTTGTAAATAATTCTGCAAATGATATTGAATTTTTCAATATTAATGGCTTTTGTGTGTGTGTGTGTGTGTGTGTGTGTGTAGATTCATGGCATAATCCCAGTTAAGTCCATTTGAGTTCCAGGTTACTTGGGGGGGGGGGGGGGGATACTTATGCAAGCCACTGTATTAGAATTGACAGCAGATCCGTTTGGATTTGTAGACATGAATTCCTATGGTATATGTGTGTGTGGGGTTTTTTTTACACAGCACAGTGTAAAAGTTCACAAATTAGTTTCAGTCTTTCTTGCTGGCATTCTTTCTTTTGCTCTCTCTTTGTTTTTGTTTTTTTTACACACACTACACTAGTAGCTTTGAGTTTCTCCCCATAGTTCTCTTGCTTTTTTGATTTTTTTCTCCTCACTGTTCTTTCCTTCATGTTTCCCTTCCCTCTCCCACACCTGTTTTTTTCTTTCCTCTGCCTTCTCCTTCTCCGCCACCTCCCTCCTTTTTTCACCTCCTCCATTCCTTTGTTCTGTCTCTTGGAAGTTGAGCCCTATGTCGGGACCCCTCGCTGGAGACCCCTGTCCTTCTGCCCATGCTGTTCCCCAGAAGGTAACGTAAACTCCGTCTCACCAGGCCGCGTTAGTGTGCCAGCCCGACCCGTGGCCTTTTACCCAAACTACCCTCTCTGGAGTTGTGGAGCAATCCTCCTCCTCCTTCATCCAATCTGTTTACTCCCCTCACCCTCCCTTTCATTCCCAGATAATGATTTTCAACAAGAGCAGACATCCAATAGCATCTCTAGTTTTATCATTCTGAGTGTGAATTTAATAACTGCATGGTTTACTGTTTGTCACAAAACCAAAAAAAAGCAAAACATCCATGTAGTGTGTGTTAGCTGCTTCAATCCTCTTCTGTACAGCTGCATGTTATAACCGTGTGTTAACTGTGTGTTTTGGCGTGTGTACAGTCAATAACAGATCAGGGGTTCTCAAACATTTTATAACCTCTTTAACTGTAAAATAAATTCTGTGGACCCCGTTGTACAGAACATGAACATCATTTAAAAGTGTTATTAGTCCCAGACAGCATTTGTATTCCTGCACATTACACCAGAACATGATAGATTCGTAAGTTTACATTGTTTATAGACTGACTTGTTGAGTTATTGATATTAAACCCCATTCAATTCAAGTGAACAGCTCAAATGGCTATAATAACTACACAAACTCAGTTTAATAAATGTAATATTTTTGATAATGGTGGCTTGTGATTTCCACCACTGTAAGTAAATAATAAATTAATTAATTAATTACCGACCTCCTGACTATGCATCCCGGATCTCACTTTGAGAGCCACTGATATAGATGATTTTGTACAACAGGTGAAGATGCAACATGTTGGAGTTGAAAAGAAAATAAGAAAATGACTTTTTTGCAGTCCATTTAGATGCACAAGCATGTAATTTTAAACCTATACACACATTCTTAACATACCTTAAAAGAATTATCCTAAACTCTCAAGGAGCATATGTGCAGAACCAGGACAATATTCACCATTTTTCCCTGTATTTTTTCACTTTTCAGATGTTTAATGCAAGCAGCTTTTAATGAAAATTGCAAACTACTGATGCACTCTTACTATAAAATAATACAGAAATGACTTAAGTAAAAAAGAACCGATTTATTTTAACTTTCTGAAGCAATTTCAGCTATGCATGCAAATATATATATATATATATATTAATTTACAAATATCATTAAAGAAAAATCTATAATGCATAATTTGTAGTAATAATAATAATAATAATAATAATAATAATAATAATTTATTGCCCCAACAACTGCCCATAGACTTCTCAGTCACAGATTTTTTTCCTTCTTTCCTCAGTATAATTTCTGACCATGGTGCACATTAACTATTGGTGTAATAGCAGAGTATTCCTTTAATTCCATTTGTGTGTGCGTGTGTGCAATTTGCTCTAGAGCTCTGAGTGGCAGTGTGTGTTTTGGTGAGACTGTGCTAACTCTGGTTTTCTCTCTGTGTCTCTTCTTCGGGAGAGAATGGGGCTGAATGTTGTGGAGGCTACTGGCAGTGCGTGTCCACTGGATAAGTTGCGCCTCCCAAAAACCTGTCGTCCAGTGTGTCTCTGTCTCTCACATCGCTCTTGTGTCTGAGGAACTTTGCTTTACCTCTCTGTGTGTTAAAGCAGCACAGGGCCGTGTCAGCAAGCACAAACATTCAGTTTTTGTGTGTACTGTATTTTTCCTCCACCCCGTCAGCTAAGTATGTCCATGCTGCATCCAGGTTTGCTTGGCTCCAGTGAGCTTTTTGCATGTGTGTGTGTGTGTGTGTGTGTGTATGTGTGTGAATGTGACTCTGAAAAGGATGTTAAAGGGACTGTCACAGGCTTTTAGGACTGTACTAGCATGGATTGATGTGTACAGTTGGCCAACTGTGCAGCCAGTGACTTCAGTCTTGCATGCCACAT
The DNA here is from genome assembly GCA_037577455.1 of Pangasius macronema. Taxonomy (NCBI): domain Eukaryota; kingdom Metazoa; phylum Chordata; class Actinopteri; order Siluriformes; family Pangasiidae; genus Pangasius; species Pangasius macronema. The sequence goes on along the minus strand of CM074950.1, from coordinate 8,722,601 downwards.
TCTTTTTATCCATGCACACGTTTTGGAAACTTTTTTTTTTTGCTGTTGCATAGGATCAAGAATGTGGATCTTTCCAATCCCCAATATTATTTAGAGTATTTAGTATTTGCTGTTAGATTGGGTTAAGCTTGATTATATCACAGCACTGTTGAGTCCTCGATTCTGATTGGTCAGAAGCTATTAATAAATTTTCTATAACAGCAGCTTGGATAGTAGTGCCGATTACAAGGTTTATCTTGCTTAACGTGCTTGAATACACTATCGTTTCTATAGTAACAACTTGCACATGGACTTGTATGGCCAATGCTACACAAACAGATTAAAATAAAAACATCAATTTCTATGATGAGACATTTATGTAGCATTATGGGAAGGAGTCTCCAGTGTCAGTGATTTGTAACGGCCAGATAAAGCTGTAACACTGTTTTCTGGAGAGCGTTCCAGTTTATTGGCAATATGACAAGAGGGGGTTTTTAGACTTATCAATTTGAAGAGAGAGAAAAAAAGTATGGTAAGAGAGTACATACGTAATAGCGCGAATTAATTTCTTTCATGGATGTTCCACAACATTAATGTAACTAAATGGATAAAAAGTACATGTCCTTCTTTAATAAATAAAAAATAATAAAAATTGCTGTATTATAAGATGAATATAACACTCTGGGATATGTTGTTATAAGAAAATAAACAACCTCTGGTGGTAGCAGGGTGTCGTACTTCAATAAAAATTGCAGTTGGTGGGGAGATACTGTGCATCAGATCGCATCACACCACCCTGTCATTGATTATTTTCCATTAACAGCATATCCTGTTGTGATTTATTACTTACCTATTATCAAGCATCTTTTACTGTGTGCAGAAGGCCATACCAAAGGTTGAATAAAATGTAAAACGCAGTTTACTTACATGCAGTTAATCAATCTTTCTGGGTGCGTCCTCTGGTCGTCGGATAAAAGCATAAAATGGAAATGATCCCTGACTTCTCTATAAATGATATACAAGAATTTAGACTATAAGCTCAACCTTGAGAAGGACAGAATGCCCCAGAAGCGTAATCTGATGTTTCAATGCTCTCAAGTGTACTTTTAAAATCCGAAATCTTACCTCCACGCCATCTTCTGTGAATTGACCGGTCAGACTTGACCCTGGGTCAGTGCTCTTGCTCCTGACCCACTCCTTCCTCTCCCTATCCCATCATTCTCTAAAGAGAGACATCCCGGCTTGGCTGTCATTGCATTGTCTGTGTGTTTGTCTATGTCGAATCTCTGTGTGACACACTGGCCGTCTGGAAGTTTCCTCATCCTTTCACGCTTTGCTTCCTTCAGGAATGGGCAAAAAGGACGACCCGAAGCTAATGCAGGAATGGTTTAAACTGGTGCAGGAGAAGAATGCCTTGGTGCGCTATGAGTCGGAGCTGATGATATTGTGAGTAATCCACCGCGCTGTTTCACTGCAAGTCTGAGTCATCTTGTTGCTGAGCTCACAGACTGTGATGGTGTTTAAACTCGCCATGTGAATGATTTTTTTAAAATGTGGAACACGCAGTATAGTTGGTATGTCATTTAAAAAAAAAAAAAGTAAAAAGTGTAAAGTCTTTGCTTCTGCTGTGTCTTTAGTGCTCGCGAGTTGGAGTTGGAGGACAGGCAGAGTCGACTGCAGCAGGAGCTCAGAGAGCGCATGGCAATCGAAGGTATGTACTACCACTTTGTCCTTTAACATGTGGTCTTTGTCTACAAGGTTAACACAAGGTTAGCTTTATCATGCCTTATGCCAGATATGCACAGGACTCCAACTGATGTGCATTTTTTTTTTTTTTTGCACGAAATAATAATGCAATTTCTAAAACGTAGATGTTCAGAAATCACTAATGCAACTCAAGGTCCAGTCTCAAAACACTGCTGTATTATTTCTAGGAAGTGCACTTGTGTTGTCAGTTTATGCTCTCAAATCTAGGCTTGGGACAAATTTCCAACTTCTTCCTCTTTGACAGTAGAGCTGACTGACCATCAACACAATATACAGTACTCTGCCTAATGTACACGCACTTTCAATAATAACTGGAATAAAAATAGTTGGCAATGAATTGTTATCGATTAGTAACGGTTAGGAATGTGTTATGAAGCACTCTGTGGTGCAATGTGTCATTTAGACTTCCACATTTAATAAAAATGGCGGAGCATGTTACATTTACATTAAGCTGTTCAGACTCATGACCTATGATTTCATGTCAGTAATATTTCGATTTATATTCATTGGTTTGTAGCCATTGTATGAAACAGGAGAAATGCAATGTACGTGCTTGAATGATGCTTATTGCCTGCCATGTATTGAGTTGTCCTAGCTTAATAAAAAAAAAAAAAACACAGCTGTGATTTGAGCGTGGGCATGAGGTCATAGGGCGAGTGCTGTAGGTAATCACAGCCATGCCGATATTCACTATATGTGTACTTTTGCACTTGTGATATTGCTTTTTTATACAAAAATTAATATACATACATTAATACAGGAAATTAATATCAAGTGACATTTCAGACACGTGTCCAAATGTTTCATTTATTTTTGCTCTGCTAGTGTAAATAGGTCCTGAAGAAGCCATCCTCACTGTATAGCACAACGGCTAGCTGGCTCGCTAGATCACATTGATGTGTACATTCCCGATAAAGGTGCTTGCATTGAAACTGACGAAGATGAAACTTTTCATCTTAATCTTACGAGCTTTCGTATTTTAAGCCATAAGTTTTATGCCTGAAAAGTATTGTTTGCCACATCCGCTGATGATGTCACTAACACTACTGTAGTAATGGTTTTGGACACAGAAATGCAATATTACATGGTGAACGGACAGAAACAGACGAGCAGAGTGATACACACAGTGAAACATCCCGATGCGCTTATAGGAGATATAAGCACTCTTGGAATGCCACTCAACCAATCAAATTAGTGGACCGGAACTAACTGTTGTGTAAACTACGTGTAGCTCAGGAATCAGAATTAAACCCTGAAGCTTTAGGGCCATGCGATTGTCATGTCAATTATTCTTACTCAGACCCAGCAGAGTTTCACTCAGAATCTTAAAACATGTGGAAACTTGAGACTGAGACACTTTTTTTAAGCAGTGTATGATCATTACATTCTTATTGGCTTGGCTGTAAGTCCTCAGTGACATTATATGGGAAACAAAACAATGAAACAAGCCATATAACCTTCACTGGTCTGACTAGAAACAGTAAACAAGAGGAAATTCTGTTTGCCACCTGGAAAGTTCTCATTTAAAAAAATATTGTGCATTTCTCTCTCTCGTAGACCATTTAAAGACTGAGGCAGAGCTGGCAGAGGAGAAGCGGATCCTGAACGAGATGTTGGAGGTGGTGGAGCAGAGGGACTCTCTGGTGGCTCTCCTGGAGGAGCAGAGACTCAGGGAGAAGGAAGAGGACAAAGACCTGGAGGGTGTCATGCTCTCCAAGGGCTTCAGCCTCAACTGGGCTTAGCAGTAGCAGCAAATACACTCAACATGGTCTTCATAACACCACCATGAGGAATGTAAGGACTCGGTTGAGTTTGCCTGCCTCTCTCGATGACGTTTACACATCTTTCTGATGTTTGCGAGTCATCCTGGCTCGGCTCAGGGTCGGTCTCTTCACCTGTCTCTCTTTATGCTTCAGTGGAAATCCAGTCAAGCCTTTGTGTCTGTACAAGACATTTTTCCAGGTTTTTTTTTTTTTTTGGTCTCAGAAAGGGAATAAATAGAGACGTCTAAAAGTCATTTCAGAAGGAACGCAGCTTTTGTCGAATGTACTGTTCATCAGCTGTTACAGAGGAGAGAGGTCCATGGACTCTATATCCATACTTTTTTACTTTGACTACTGACTGAAAGTAGGAACACACTATAGTTGAGATGCCTTTCCTACCCACAATGCAATGTGGAGACATGATCAACGGCAATTTTTGTTTTGCCACAATGTGTATCAATCAATTAATCTGGCCAGAACTGTCTAGTAAAATATTTATTCATTTGTTTTTGTTTTACAGAAAAAATGCAATGAATTTTCATTGCATACTAAAAAGAATCTCCATGTTCCTTGTATTTTCATAAGTTATGATCAGGAAATGTTTTATCTCCCATTAGCCACCTCATATCAGGACTAAAGGATATCTAAGAACAAGCATATCCTGTACTGTATATAGGACATGGCTTTTAGCTCATATTAAGTGGTGATGCACTCTTAGTGGAGTTTCTCATCTGCAGTGTCTAGTGCTGTCTCCTTGCTCTTAAGTGATCTTAATATTATTCCTGTGTAAGTTTACAATCAGCTCTCTGAAATGAATTTCCAACGGTCACACTACAGTTTACAGAAACAGAGGAATATTGTGCAGATATTTTCAGTAATGGAAATGTACATGGGGAATTGCAATATTAATGTTTTAAAAGATATCTCAGTCTAGACAGTGCAAGAGAGAGTAATTATACAATCAGATCATTGATATGTGGTGGATCATCTTTTTATATATCTAGAATCCCTGACCTTTATTTGATATCAGATATCAGTACTCCACGATGTCTCTGTTACATTATTTGTCTGCTAGATTGCTGAAACTGAGCAAATCTACTTCTTGTCTTCATACTGGGATCAAGATGAGAAACTGCATGCACTGGCTGTGTAGCAACATGCCTTTATCACATATTACATGTCATATTCACATCCACAATGTTTACCAAGGGTTGATTTTTTTTTTTTTTAATGTATTTGTTTTTATAAAAAAAAATACATTTGTACTACATGTGAGCATTCACACATCACTAACACACAATATTGATCAACAGCAACAAATCTTCATATATTTGGCCAAACCATTTGTAATGCCTTTGGCCAAGCTGTATGTCTATTGGTCACATACTATATAAGTTGATTGTACCGATATTTCAGCTTGGTCACCATTACGCTGTATAGATGGACACAGACTTTTGTATGTATGTATGTACAAGATAACTGTGAGCAAAAAAAGTTACAAGAGTGCAAGGCCTAGTTATTTAGACTGTGTAAATTGTTTTACAGAATTTATTGGTATTTATTAACATGTGTGAAAATGTATTATATGTAAAGAAAATGGAACCTAATTTTTAAAATTGTATGTTGTCAATTCTTGACGTGTAAATGCTTTCTGGTAGCTAATCTGCATATAAGACGTTGGATGTACGTTGGAAGATAATTAAAAAAAAAAAAAAAAAAAGCTTTTGTTCCTGAGTTTCACTATGCTATTTTGTTCTTGTTTGTTTGAAACATACTGTAGGTTCTGTTCAAGAAACAAGTCAAAAATAAAATGCAAAGACATGAACTGGCTGTTAGAGGTTTGGGAATATCTGAATAGGCCCCTTGAGGTCTTGCACCACCACGAGGTAGTGAGTTCAACTATTCAGTTAAATATTACTAAACATTGACGCCCCAAAAACTAATGAAATGGGCTTTTATTTGTTCTATACAAACATCAGCTGATGAATATCAGCAGGAGAGCGTGTGCTGGCCCACATCCCAACCATGAGTTATTTATGTAACAGTCCTTCTTCGAACTCGTATAATCTCCAAAGACAGTGGAGAAGTGCGCATGCGTGGACGAGTTCAGAACGAGTCAACTCTTTGAACCGGATTTGAACCTTGAGAGTCGACTCGCGTATATGATCCGTTTTTTTTGTTTGTTTTTTGTTTATTTGCTTTTTTTTGGGGGGGGGGGGGGGGGGGAATTAAAAAAAAAAGTTATTCTTTTAGTGTAAAAAAAAAAAAAAAATAAAAATAAAAGTTGGTTGTTATAAACNCCCTCCCCCCCGCCCCCCGCGCCCCCCCGCCGCCCCGCGCCCCGGCCCCCCCCCCCCCCCCCCCCCCCCCCACGTGGTCAACTGTGTTAGTCTTTTAGTGTAATTTAATCAAAATACTTCCATGAAGAGTTGAGTGTAATAGCCTGCAGTGCTTTCTGCAGGTACTTCTAGGCTACTGGGTATAGTATAGTCAATCTTAATGAAGCACAAACGCATATCAAGCCACTCTTTTGTGTAACATTTCATGAAAGAATATCAGCCATAGTTTCGTAAAGAAGAACAGCTATCGGTCATAATATCGCAAACTGAACCAAAGCCCGCCGAGCGCTAATCAAAATCACCCGGTGACATGACGTAGCACGCAGGACGTATGACGCAGGACGCAGATGCGGAAGTGTTTGGGGACGCTACAGTGACGGACAGCCCCGGCTGTCTCCCAGAGTTCAAAGAACATGTGCCATTCATGACTATATTAGATTTGAGGTATATACAGTTTTGGACTTCCTGAGTTTTGCCAAGCTCGGGGCTGTCTGGATGTTAAAACAGCATTTAAGCAGTCACTGCAAATTATTAAATTAAACTACCAGATAAATGTAAATGAAAAGCATGTACCTGTTGTTCTGTGAAGCTTTCTGTAGACTGCACAGGACCACCAGTTTCTGCTTTATATTATATTCTCGGCGTATATGAAAAGAAAATACACAGTTTACTGACAGCAACATTACAGCTGTTGAAAAAATGTCAACCTCATATCACGTATAAAAGAGCGTATGTGTTGCTGAAATGCTGACGTCACACTCAGTAAGGACTGATAAACCCACACCAAGCAGAGATCCGGTCTGATTTGACTGCTGACTAGCTTTAAGCCGATTTTACTTATAACTTTTTTTTGTCAACTTTTGCAGGTGTGTAGAAAAAACAGTTCCTGCAATGATTGCTGCGAGTTTCAGAGACTGTGCGGTAAGACATTGGTTTCTTTTAGTAATTTGAACCGAAGGAATCATTTCTGTAATTCACGACATGACACGAAGCTCTTGAACCTTGCACAGGGTTATTTATTATTCACACTGCATTCAATTGTCTGTTATAGCGTCATGGTTTAGTGCAGTAAATGTGAAAAGAAGTGTTTTTGGTTATGTTTTGCTAGTTGTAGACTTGCTGTTATTGCTCACTTCTTCACTAGGCAACATATCACAGATAGCTGAAGCTATAAAATAAAAAAATAAAAAAGTATATAATATACAATGCTTTAATCTTGACCAGATGCTTGAATGATTTCCTGAAAAAAGGCACTTATTTATTTATTTATTTATTTATTTATTTATTTATTTATTTTTGTGCAGCTTTTGTACATTTACAAATTATCCTTCACTTGGAAATGTGGATAATGTGCACCTTATATATATATATTCACACTTCGCACTGGTGGATTGTAACCAGGTTGTAAGAACTTCTTCAAAATGTCAAAAGAAGAAAAAGGAGCA
>CM074950.1:8687471-8713448 GCA_037577455.1 Pangasius macronema | reverse complement strand
TTGTGCAGCTCAACAATCCTGCCACGTTCAAAAACAGAAAGCCTTTTTTGTTTTTGCCATCAGGAGATCATGACAGTCTGACTGTCTGAAGGACAATGATATTAAAGCCACGAGTGTTTGAAGTTATCACCAAGAACAGTGGAGCTACTCACTACTGAGTCCTTTTTTTGACACTTTTAACTCTGTTGTCTGTATTTTTGGTCTATGGTCTTAAACTTTTGATCAGCTGATGACCAGCCTGTTTGAGTTTAAATGCAGTTTTCAATAAATTGCCTANTTAAATTCAGTTTTCAATAAATTGCCTGCTCTCTATTTTTTGTCTCTTGCTCTTGTTTCTTCTTTTGGCATTTTGAATAAGTACTTACAACCTGGTTACGATCCACCAGTGCGAAGTGTGAATACTTTAATATATATATATATATATATATATATATATATATATATATAATTTTTTTTTTTTTTTACTTTATCATAATTACACATAATTGGACCATAATTACCCTTTAAAGTAAAGCCTCTTCACCTTTCTAGGCAAAGCTACATAGTAAAGGTTCCCTTTTTACAGTGTATAGTGCATTGTTCATTAAACATTACTTGTAGTACATTTATACAGAAACAAGACAGCTAGGCAGTAGAAAGACTGCTGTATAAAGAAAGAAAGACTGTTATGTTGACTGGGTTATGAATGTATCTTGCCAATATTTTATAGATTTTTTTTTATTTCTATTTCAAGGCATGGAGGGCAGAAGGTCTCCCACTGTCCACCAGCAGTAATGAAGCTTGCAAATTATACGATGCCATGCTCACACAGGTATCTCAGATATATCCATGCAGCAACTGCAGTGTACTTCAGTAATAAAAGTGTAATGAAAATGCAGCATAATACTCAAAGCTTCCAAGAGGTTTGGAACAAAACACTTTATTGAACAGCTGACGAAGGACTTTTGAATCATTCTCCTCCTCTGAAAACTTTTTGTGTAGTATGCTGCAGGTTTTCCTAACTCAGATATAGATGAGTAAAAAGTTTTATATCAGTGCTTTCTGTGCAGGGAAAATGGAAACTGCAACACTCTTTTACTATTTATGTACAAAAAATATACTGTCACAATGTAAAGCAAAATCATTTTTGAGGATACAAAAATGGCTGAAGGAATACAGATAATAAGAGAGATGTATCATATTCAGAAATGGAGATACAAACCTTTGACCTAATCTAGATTATTTGACTATTTTTGTTACTTGGGATAATGAACAAATTGTCTTGATGCTATAAATGGCTTAAAGGCTAAAAGAAAAGACTTCTTTTAGGACGATGGAGTGCTACCGCTCTGAATGTTTAAGTACTATAACCTGCTATAAAATCACATCCTACCATCAGCTAGGTAACAGGCTTTTCTTGAGAAAACACTAAAATTTGGAAGACAGGAGTACTCTAGGACCTGGTTTAAGAAGCAGTAAATTATACTTGCTAAAATACTCAAAAGCTTGCCAATGTCATTTCCTGTGTTCAGTATGTAACATGGCGTAACGATGAGACCCTTGGAGGAATAGAGGGGTGTATGGCAGCAGTCCAAGCAGCTGACCCAGACTTTGGTATGTGAAATGTAGACTATAGTATGTGCTGGGAATAAGTGTGCTTATCACATATGCATATACTGACATAAACTTTTATCTGTTGAACAGAGTTGATGTATGTGAATATCTTGTTTCTCCTGTTTACAATGTACATCGCTATGCAAGAGTATATTCAGGCTAATTTTAGTTCTTTACTCTCACTTTGATGCAGTGATGGGTCATGTGATCAGCACTGGACTGCAGTTGGTGGGTACGGGCAGTTCAGTGTTGCGGGACCAAATGCTGGCCGGTGCCGTGAGGAAGACGCTGGATTTGGCCAGCTGCCAGGAGCTCACAGCTCGAGAGAAACAGCACGTCAAAGCCATCGAGCTCTTCTCGAAAGGGTAATTCTAGATAACTTGCATTCTACCCAAACTCTGCTCATCTATGGGGATATCATGTATTAAATACAACATTTCATCATCTGCTAGTCATTCGGTATTAACTAGGCAGAGTCAAGGGTGAGTTGAATAGTTTCTTTTATCGGACTCTTTTAAATGTGTTCACGGAATCCGAGGGGATGTAGAATCCACATCTCTGTCTGGCTGTTTGGAAAAAGCTATAAAATGCCTACAGGCACTTCTGTACTAATTCTGTACTAATTAGGCAGTCATTAAGTAAGGAAAGACAGACAACAATATAAAAAAGCATTTCATGTCACATGAGGAAAAAAACTCAGATTCTGATGTGCATTTAAACACAGCTGTTGTCTAGGTGTTAAATACAACAATAATAATTAGTGCAGACCTGCTGCACTATTTCTAAACATCTTTTTTATTTACATGCCACTCATTTACATGAAAGCGGTTTAAGCAATACAAAGTTAAGACTAAAAATGAGTTTGTGTGTTTCAGAGCCTTGGCCAAGGCTTGTGATGTGTGGGAGGATATTCTGGTGGAGCACCCCACAGACATGCTAGCTCTGAAGTTTTCTCATGATGGCTTTTTCTATCTGGGTGAGCAGATTCAGATGAGAGACTCTGTGGCTAGGGTTCTTCCCCACTGGAAACCACACATGCCACTCTACAGGTATCACACACCCTACACAGACTCCAGATGCTAAATACACTATAATGCCAAAAGTGTGTGGACACCTGACCAATCACACTCCTATGTGCTTGTTGAACATCCCATAATAGATTTAGTCCCCAACTTGCTGTTATAATAGTCTTTACTCCACTCGAATTTGGACTGTGGCTGTGGAGATTTGTGCTAATTCAGCCACAAGTGGATTAGTGAGGTCAGGCAGTGATGTTGGACAAGAAGGCCTGGCGTGCAGTCAGGGTCATAGTTCTGTGCTTCTACACCAACTTTGGCAAACCATGTCATTATGGATCTTGCTTTGTGCACATGGGCATTATCGTTCTGGAAGATAATTGGGGCTCCTTAGTTCCAGTAAAGAAGGCAACTTCTTAATGCTACATCATACAAAGACATAATAGACAATTGTGTGCTTCAAACTTTGTGGCAAGAAATTGGGGTAGGCTCATATATGCGTGTGATGGCCAGGTGTCTGCATACTTTTGGCTATAAAGCATCACATTTACCATTCACACCTGTCTGTTTTTCAGTCTGTATTCTTAGTGAATGCACTCTTGTGTTTGTCTTTAGCTATCTAAAAGGCCTGTATTCATTTGGACTTCTTGAAACTCATTTCTATGACCAAGCTGAGAAAGTAGCAAAGGAGGTAATCATTTTATTTCTTTCAGCAACCAGCAATTTCAAAACCTAATGTAAAAGTTTTCTAGTATACAGACAATCTGTATTCACGACATACTGTCCGAAATAGTATAATAGTTTCATTAAACATAATAATTTCATTATTTTTTTAGTGATTAAATTAAAAAATATGATGAGTGAGTCAGGGGAGAGGAAAATCCTGTATTATATGATGTTCCTGAGTTTCTGTGAGTCGCCCTGACAATCCTGTAATAAACTCATAAATCCACAGTGCTGTGTCAGGGTGTCAGGTCGTAATTGATGGGACCTTTGTACCAAATGTAATACGCCAACTCAAACACATTAAATGTCATCACATGCCAACACCAAGCACAAAAGAAGTATGAATGGCAGGATCAGGAGAGAGAAAATGAAAGAGCATGAGAATGTAAAGGAACAGGAGTATGTTAGTGTACGAGTCCGATACTACACTATAAGAGGAAAAGCTAATCAGGAATAATGTAGTTTTAGCTTTATTCTTTTTTGCTGTACAGCTAAGGCATTTGTTTATTCTCTAATTTGGTTGGAAGCTAGTGAATTGTGGATGATATCCAATTTATTCGTTTTGTGGAGTTTGTATCATTACCCAGTTGAGAAATTGTTGAGCTAGAGAACTCATGATAGCCAGTAGTGACTAATGGGATGCGTTAGTGAATTTCCATATTTTTGTATTTTCATTACATTGGTGAGGATGAGTGGTTTGATCCTTCTGCTTGTGTGATAAGTGTTTTTATTTTCTTTTTTTCAAGCTGGCGAAGAAAATACACAGCAAAATACATTAACATTGAGTTGAGTTCATTCTGCGGTTTGGGACACAGCCTTAAATTGTATCGTAATGTTTGCACTCACAGATGTGAGATTAGTGCGTGCAGTGGAGGAAGAGTGCAGGGCAACCAGCAATTTTCTTTAAGTAGCTTGCAATGGCACATTTCTACCAGAGAAGGTGAAATTCCAAAATCTTACAGCCTGTAGCTTTAAATTGTAGATTATTTGCAAAGTTAAACATATTACATAAATGAATGTACAAATGTGTTCCCATTTATTGCATTGATATTATTTAAGTCCATGTTTGTGAGCTACTTTATTGCACTGGTACATCCCTAGGGTCTTGCTTTAACTCGTGAGGATGGCTGGTGTGTCCACTCTGTAGCTCATGTCCATGAGATGAAGGCAGAAATAGAGAAGGGGCTGAAGTTCATGGCCTCCACTGAGAAAGACTGGGTGGTCAGTATTTAAAGTTGTGTATTAAATGGGTACATGTTACATTATGAAATCTTTTCCACTTTCCATTAATCTCCTGTATCATTCATTTTAAAGGTGTGTGACATGTTGGCATGTCACAACTACTGGCACTGGGCACTTTATCACATTGAGAAGGTAAGCTGTCATAATGACAGTCTTCAGTCAAGCATAGCTATTTCTGAAATGACTCCACACACTGCAAGTACATGAAGTCGTCCTCTCTGAGTATGGGAAATTACATCCACATCTCCTCTTTGCAGACGCCGGCAACAGTTTTGATTCAGTTAATTCAATTCCTATTTAAATAACGGGCAACCAACACAAATAAGCAAAATGCCATGTATATATGTGGCACACGACCTTCAGGTTCACCTTATAAAACTGATTTGTAACCTGAAGGTGAACCTGAATGTCGTGAGTTCGAGTCTTGGGTCCGGCAGGGATTGTAGGTGGGGGGAGTGAATGACCAGCGCTCTCCTCCACCCTCAATACCATGACTGATATGCTTGGCAAAGTTTGCTACCGTGACGTTATTTTCTTCATACTCCACTAGACCCTTTTGGGTATCTTACAGCGACGTCGATTAAATCCTTTTGTCGTAAAAATGTGAGTTTTTCTGCCAATGATGTACGTTAACATTACTAATTTAAACATTAATATATTTTACCAAAATGATGTGAATTGCTTTTATTTAGGTTACTTTTTATCCTTGCTTTGGTTTTCTGACCGCAGTAGTAAATACGTACAGTCAGTCTGCATTAAGATTTTTGAAGCCTTGCTAGCTATGTATGATTTTCTTATTGGAAACACTGTAAACTTATAGTTCTTTAAAATTTGGCAGGAATGTTTTTTCTATATTTCTATATATGGCATCTTTAAGTTACAATTTTTCTTTTATTTTTTGAGAGTAACCATACTTTAAAATGCTATAACTTTACTTGTAATCGAGATATGTGCAACTGAGACATTTAATTTCAGGAAAGTCTATAGTTTTCAGAACAACTGTATATACAAGTCAAGTCCGGAAGTATTTGGACGATGACAGAGTTTTTGTGATTTTGCCTTTATACAACACCACAATGGATTTGAAATAAAACAATCAAGATCGAAGTGTAGACTTTCAGCTTTATTTTAAGAGGTTCCACAAAAATATGGCATTTACCATATAGGAAGTACAGCCATTTTCAGCAAAGTACCTCCATTTTCAAATTTATCCAAATTTGACCATGTTTCCCAGGCTGCTATACATATATATGTCAAATGGACACATGTACATGTTAAAGTGAATGAATTTTTCATTTGCAGTGTACATGTGGTTTTAGATGATTGATTTTCATGCTCTATTTTATGGTGTCTTGTGTTCTTCAGGGAGACTATGAAGCAGCATTGAAAATCTTTGATGAGCAGGTTAGTGGTCTAAAAATTGCTCATAGATGTGTATGTTTTGGCAAGAGCACTGATGTTGTCTTGAATTGGGTGTGTGCAGCCCAGGAGTGGTAAAAGCAAACTGTTTCGCACAGAATGTAAAAAGGCTAGAAGAAATTAAAATTTTAATAATTATCACTTGGGCTTTACTCTGAGGGTAGGAACTATGAGAAGGAATGACCCTGTTTATACCCTGTCCTTTCATCCATGCTTGAGTTGTATCCTGGTAAGATATAACCACATGCATTTGCACTTGTATTCAAATGAAATTTGACCACCAACATCTGGTGTTGTTCCACGTTTCCCAACAATTATGGTCATTGCATCAACTTGGTGATTTTTTTGTGTTTAATTTATTTAAAAGATTCAGATTTGGTTATAGTTGGTATAGTCCACTTTGGTTGTAGCTTTTGAGGAATCAAAGCACTGTTATACTCTCTTAAAGAAAACACTCTGATGCAATCTTTAAGTGAATTTTACTCTTATTGGCACCACTAAATACTTTTATAGTATTTCACATTTCTGCTCTATGACAGCTTAAAAAATGCAGTCCATGCGGTATAATTTATGATTCTCCTGAATGTCTCAGCTGTCCCGTCGCTGCTTAAACTCAGGAGCCATGCTTGACACAGTGGATGTCTGTTCACTGCTCTACAGGCTGGAATTGGAGGGTGAGACACCATCTGAATACTAAAAATACTACAATATTTCTATCTCTATTGGAAACAGTGTGTGAATATAGCATGTCATTGGTTAATAACGGTGAGAAGTACTTTAACACGTTTTATACTTATATACTGTATTCATTATGTACGTTACTCCGTGTGAAAATATATATATATAGTTTCATACTTAGTTTTTACAATGGGCCTTGTCCCATTAGCCTGAAACAACATGCCAAAGCATCAGTGTTGCAACACCATGTTTTACAGTGGCTGACAGGTGTTGTTTCTTGTATGCACTCCCATTTTTCTTCAAAAATAACAATGGTGTGCATTGCCAAAAAGCTTGATTTTTGGTCCTATGTACCTGTGTAGTTTGGTCCTATGTTTTGGTCCTGTGTAGCTATAACCGATAAAACATGATATAAACTATTTCTCTAGTGGCTTGGGCGACAAAGGGATTTTATGTGTGCAACTTGTATCATATCGGTTTTCGTAAATTTTATGCTCAATTATTTTTATTATTATTAAATTTCAAGAGTCAAAGTGGGTCTGGCTTTTCCAAATCATTGTGTATAACTATTTTATTGTTGTTTTTGCCCATTCTCCTAAAGGGTGCCAATAATTGTGGATTTGCCTGTACAAAATGGCAATATCTACAAAAACCCCTTGCTTGTCAAGCCTTTATCTTGTGTATACTCCCACTGCAGGTGTGAGTGTGAAAGAACGTTACCGGGAGCTGCTGCAGATAACTGAGCCCCACTCTGAGGACCATACTCTTCTCTTCAATGACCTGCACTTCCTTATGGTGTCTTTGGGCTGCAAGGAAACAGGAATCACACAGCGACTGCTGGAAAGCCTGCGAGAGCTGGCAAAGTGAGCTGCTTTTCACTTACACTTTCACAACAAATAAAGTGTTAGAGTGAGAATTATGAGTGTCTGCAGGTTGAGTAACAGCTCTCAGACTAAAATCTACCCTGACAGTGAATCCATTGTCAGCATCTATAATGATTTTATTCTGTGGATGGAGAACAAGAATGTGAACAAGGCTCAGGAAGAGTGAATTGTAAGAGTGGCATGTTTTATAATGTAATATGAGGTGAAGACATCCTTATAGAGTGCAGCATTTGTTCAAGACTGATATTATTTCTCCAGGGAGCAAAAGTTTCACATGATCTTGTCCTCTGCAATGACTTTGGCCTAAGTTTTTCCAAAAGCTACACAAGTTGAGCCATTTTTGTAAGATACTTAAGAGAAGGCTTTCATGAACATTTTTTAAAAATCTTGTGTGCTGTTTTTGGAATAATGCTGGTTATTAGCCTAACTTTGGAAATTGTCTCTGAATATGCTCTGTAATTTTTTTGATGTGGTCTGATGATGTGTCTGATCTCTTCACAGAGAGCCTGAGGAAAACCATCAGCACCAGCTTGCTAGCACTATTGGGTTACCCATGTGTCAGGCCATGGTGGAATATGATGAAGGAAACTACAGTAAGACAGTGGAGCTGCTTAAGCCATTACGATATCGAGTGACACAGATAGGGGGCAGTGATGCACAGGTCAGGCCCACCACCTGGGATTTTCAAATTAGTGCCCCATACCAAACATAATATATTGTTATTGAAATATAGTTGCTGGGAAAACTTTGCTTTTTGCTTTTTTTTTTTTTTAAAGAGGGATGTCTTCAACCAGTTACTCATCCATGCTGCAATGAAGTCACAAGACAAACACCATCAAAGATTTGTCAGGTGATAAATAGCTCAGACCTTGATTATCTGCAGAATAGTTTCCCCACGTTAGCTTTAAGCATAATGAGTTGTTCTGCAGCACACCTTCTGGGTATTTATCTGAATCCAATTTTCCAGGTGCCTGCTGGTTGAAAGAGATGCAGCGAGACTGAACTCTCCTCTCACTGACCGACTCATCCAGAGAGCACACTCTCTACACATTTAACTGCTAAGTACATCCACTACAGACATATTACTTCAACTATTACTACTTCCACTACAACTACTGCTAAATCACCTTACTTATATGTTTCAAGACACTCTGTCAGCCTGAGGTTTCATGTGTTTCAACACAGAACTGTTAAATTTTCCAGTCTGATTGAACAGAAGGTGTTAATTAATTTTCTATAACAAAGTTAGTTTTCTATAATAAAGAAAGTACTTCTGGCTGCAAGGCAAATCACAGGTTTATATTAATGCTCATGTTCTAATGCAATTCAATTGTAACAGCTAACACGGAATTGTATGGTGGATGCAGCAGATAAATGGAATTGAAAAAGTGTACATTCATTGATATGGTGTTTTCTGTGAGGAGACATTTCATATTTTTGAAAGAAGTCTCCAGTTTTGCTGTTTCTTAGTAATGTGACAAGCTATTTTTTTTTGTCTTATTAGCTTTAACAGAGAAAAAAAGAGAGGATGGTCAGGGAGTGCCTATTAGCGTTATACCGTAAGTGATAACAGGAACTAACTTGTTTCATGGACATTCCACAATATTAAATGTAAATATTAACAAATATAAAACATGACATGTCATTCCTTAATTAAAAAAAAAACATTGTTAGTTTTGGCAAATTGCTGTGGTATGAGAAGAATGAACCTCTTTGTGCTGTTATTGAAAAATNCACCCCGAAGTTTATTATTTTCCAATAACAGCCTGTCCCATGTCTTAGTCCTTACTTAATCACTATTATGGCCACAGACCACACAAAATAATACAGAACAGCAATAAAATAAGGAAAACTGAATCTTTATGGAACTTATTAACTGCTCGTTCTCAGATCCTAATAGAACTTTAACCAAGTGCTTTATTAAAGACAGGTGCACTCAGAGGGTAAACCCAATAAGCCTATCCATAAAAGACTCATAAACAGTGCTAGTATTAACTGTAAAACATAAGTATGTGGTTTGCTGCAAGTGCTTAATTTGTCGTTTAAATTTTGGCCTTTTCCAGTCAAATTAGATTGAGGTTGTTCCAATAGAAAAAAAGTAATATTTCTAAATTAACATTTTCATTCAACAAAAATGCTAAAAAAAAATGCTTAAAACCTTTTTTACTGGTAGTGTATAAAAATGAAAATATGAGATTATATAAAGTTAATATGATTAACAACCAGTTTAAAAAGTTTTGGTCTTTAAAAGTACAGGTGGTGTGTTTACTGGATTTTCATTAAATGCAGTTTAGTAATACAGATGAAATACAGTGTTTGTTTTAAACAGCATTGGTTTTGTATTTATAAGCTCAAAGTAGTCAGCAGATAAATTACAACACAAAACTTTGGCAGAAAAAAAAATAGTTAAAACTGCATACAGTAAGTGTATATATACAAATAATTGGTTTATTTCTGAACTGTAATAACCCAGCCAGGTGAAGAGTCCTCTCTTCTGTGATCTCTACAGCAATGAGCTAATCTCATTCTTGATCTGAGAAATGAGCATCTGAGACAGCACAATACCAGCAATCTGCCGAGCAGAAGCATAAGATCCAGGTCAGGGGAGAGTTTAAAGACTTATTGATTATGTATAGACTGTGGTTACTCTTGAATACTTATTTCACTTGAGGTTGTAATGTATGGTGCAGTGTACAAAGCAAGAGCATGGCATACACTGTATGTATACCATAAGTATGTAGACACCTGACCATGACACTTATATGTGCCATTTCAAAAACCGGCATTAACACATAGTTGGTCTTCCTTTGCTGTTATAATAAATTCCACTCGTCTGGGAAGGCTTTCCACTAGATTCTGGAACATAGCTCTGGGGATTTGTGCCCATTCAGCCACAAGAGCATTAGCTGGGCACTGAGATCAAGTGAGGAGCCCTGGTGGACAGTCAGCGTTCCAGTTCATCCCAAAGGTGTTCAGTGGGGTTGAGATTAGGGGACTGGACCGCTTAAGGTCTTCTACATTAACTTTGGCAAACCATGTCTTTATGGATGTCAGCTTTTGTGCACAGGGGCATTGTGATGATGAAACAGATTTGGCCCCCTTAGTTCCAGTGAAGACAATCTAAACAATTGTGTGCTTCTAATTTTGTGGCAACAGTTTGGGGAAGACCCACATACAGTATGGGTGTGATGGTCAGGTGTCCACATACTTTTGGCCATAGAGTGTGAGTGCACATAGCTGAGACTGACCACCTCCTGAAATCTATGTATTCATATGCTTATGAAGATCCATATTAGCTGGATAAAGACATAATCTAATCGAATCTATATTTGACATGTCGTCGTGTAGAGGTTCTCATCCTAACCCGTTGTGTCCTGTGAGTTGTTAGTGAAATATAACTGGTTCTAATATCATAATATTGAGATTTATAATAATATTGAAAAATACATATAATTTATGATGGGGTCCTTGTTTTTCACATTTTAATCAGTATTTCCTTACATAATGGTAAGAAAACATCTAAATTCATCCACATTTCTTCATATCTTTAACAAGTTGCTGAGATAAACAACAGAGGTGAGGATGTGAAAAAATGTGGCTCATTGTGGCTCAGTTTGGGAGAGCCAACTATTTAGATTTATTCTGCCTCTATGCCTTAAATGAAACAACAAATGCTTGCAAATAATATGAATTATTTGCAATGCTTTATCAATTTTATTTATCCACTTAACTCTGTACGTGTTTAGTCATACTGGAGGACAAAAAGACACAACGATGACTTAGTTGTTTACACGTCAGTTGAGCTCTTTTCCTCTTCACTCTTATAAAATATGAGATTTTTAGGTACATACTCAAGTCTATGTCTTTTGTACCTTCTGTTAGAGAAACATAACTGTAGAGGAACACCATAACCCAAATAAATGATCTTAATGACCTGATGTGCTACTGATGTTGTAGATGATAAATCATTGGCAAACAAAAATATTCCCTTCTAACAGTGTTTCATTAGGATATGCCAGCAAAGTGTACTACTTAGAAAAACAATATTACCAATAGTGTGTGTGTATTATCTCTTTCTGGAATAATTGTGTTTGCTACCTGTGGTAGAGCCAGAACCAAAGCCAGAGTCCCGACTAAAAGCAGATGAGATTCGATCCACGTCACTGCTCTGTCTGCACATCCTTCTGTGTAAATGGACTCTGCAGCCTCCAAGTACTTTTGAGTTTGAACCCCAAAACCACACATTGTATTGATCACAGTCTAAAAGAATGTGAAAAGAACACTGTACTATCAAAATATTGTGCTTTTCTCTAGTTACCCACCCTATTTTTTCCCCATTTGTATATAAGAACAGCAGGTGGCAGTAATGCCTCAACATCAAATTCTGCCATTTGCTCCTTGACTTTTTAGTAATACATAATCAACACCACTGGCATAAGGTTTTGACATGAACATTTTCTATAAATAGCCCACCATGATTACAGGGAAGGTTGCATTATTATTGGTTAGATTTATCATTGTCTAAATGTTACTGGGGCACGTTATATGTTATGACAGGTCATTCACAGAGCAGAATAACAAAGCTCATCTGTCTGCACTGCAGATGGTAATTGGTTGCATCCAGCAAGTCTCTTCTACATTTCCATAATTGCTGACTTATATATGAGGTGTGCAGCAGAAACACCATCGTGATTGGAGAGATCCATGTCCCCACGTTGTCCTCTTTCCTTGACGTGTAGAGAGGAACGAACCCAAAGAGACTGTGCAGTTAAAGTAGATGTTCCAGGACCAATCGGTGTAGTTGTTCCAGCCACAGCATCTAAACTGGGAGGTTGGACAGGGGAAGGAGTTATGAATATTACTATTAGACCAAATGTTGCAATTTTATGGAGACCCATCACTCTAAAAAGTACATGGTTATATAATTTGGCTTATGTTTATTATGGTTAAGCTTAGTAGTAAATGATGTGATGATTATGCCATTCAATACAAGGCCATGGAACATCAACACTGATGACCATAATCATCAAAAATTCTTTTGAAATTGTATATTTAGTTTGACTAAAGAAATGTCTAAGCCATTATAGAAACTATATTTAGTTCATCAGTAACAATCATTCCTGACATATACTTCAATGATTTTGTTAAGAAATCATCCAAAATCATCGAATGAAACAGAAGATTGGATCTGACCACAAACACAGACACATATGAAGACTTAACATAATATAATTATTAATGCAGCCAATTAATGTTATGCCTGCATCTAAATCTAACTCTATCATTAATCTCAGAAACCAAAAGGAAACTGTTTGGCTTTTTTAGTTTTTTAAATAAAAGCTGTAATTTTTGCAGATTTTCTTAATAGACTTCAGTCAAATGTCCCCAAGGTCAAAACTGTCCGATATCCCCACCAAGATATAAAAATAAAACCACACACACACAGGAGTACTTCACATTTTTCATGACAATAGAAGACAGTCGGTTTTCTTTTTAGGTCAAAATTTTTGTCAAAGAAAGGGTGACGATATGTTTGTGTCTTATCCATCCAATAACTCCATTTATACTCTGCACTCCTTCTGCTGCTTGTTGCTGATTCCATCTGCTGCCTGTGTGTGCAAGTTTGACTGTGTGTACTGCACTGTAAAATCTGTTCTGTTCTATACTGTACTAAATTGTATTGTATTGTATTGTATTGTTGAGTATTTGAACCAAAGCAGTACCTAGAGCAAATTCCACCAGCTTGCTGAATGGCTCTTAAAAATCTGAATTTGATATTTACAGACATGCCTCTTTCTGAATGTAATCCATGAGATTCTGAAGGTCCAGGTCATCACGGTAATGCACAATGGCTTTCTTCACAAATGTCCCCAGAGCATCCTGTGTCTGAAAGGACAAGTATACACACTGTACATGTCAGCAGATTTGCCTGCCTCTATCTGGGTTAGTATGCAAATGTCGTAGGGGAAACATGATGGTCCTTGCAGCATGCCTGTATCAGCTAGCAGGAAAGCTGATATGGTATGACAGGTGTGCTAACGTGCTTTAGCATTGTAATGAACACTCGCCTCCCCCAGACTGCTCCACTTTCTCTTAAGATTGCTTCCTTCACACTATAATGCCCTGTAAGTCGTCTGATGGAGTGGAACAATGGTCCACATTGATGAAGTTCAGTGGTGCAAAACCTGGAAGCGTTGTGGTTTAAGTGGCAGAATGGAGAAGGATATGATCATTGTGGGATCAGCTTTTGTCATAGTGGATTGTATAAATACAATCAGACAAATAAATATTAAATTGTCTGAGCTCAAACTTTGTGTTGTCCTATTATTATTATTATGGCAGTTTATCAGTGATGGACTAATGTTCATACTAAAATGTCTAATATCAGTTATGGAATATTGATCAGATACAGGATTTCAAAAATGTAATCATGCAAACACAAAAACCTCCTCTCACCTGGTCAGAGTAAAAGAAGCCCAGGATTGCTATTATCAGTTGGATGAGGAAGACCAGAGTGAGGCTGAAAGAAAACTGAAAAGGAGGAAAGCCATGAATCACACAGTTCTCAAACACAATCAAGGACACTGAGTCCTTGCCCAATAATTTGAACAGATTCTCACTGTTTTAAGGAGGTGAATGTTTTCTCGCAGTGCTCCGATGCATCCACAGTAGGTGATGAAAAACATGACAACACCCACCACTATTAATATGATGGCTGGATCGATGAGGAATGTGTCTCGAACTGGGTCTGTGAAAAACACAAATCCAGCTCATGCCACTGTGTATGAAGATTAGTAGATTGCTTTGAAATGGCTTTGGATTACATATTAAGTATAGCGTACAGTCATATGATAAATAAATTTATATGTAGTATATTGTCATACCTGTTGCTTTCTGAACTTTAGAATATACTCCTATAGCAACAATACATAAAGAAAACACCTGAAAGAAATGTGATAGATCAGTCAATATTATTATTAATATTATTTTTAGTGCTTTACCAATAGTAGTCTTTTTAATAGTTGTTGTTGTTTAGTGATAGTGTTAGTCATGCTAGTAGTGGGTTTAGTGTGAGTAGACTTAGTAATAGTCGGCTTTATAATAGTAGTAATAATAATATAGTATATTATATTACTTGTTCAAGGAGTAGCAGTATTAGTAACTATAGCAATACTAGAATTACATTTAGTAGTAGTAGTGTTAATAGTAGTCGGGGGTTAAGTAGTAATTTTAGTAGCATTAGAAGTATTACTACTTGTAGTAGAAGTTTTAGTAGTAACATTGCTAGTTGTTTAGCAAGTAGTAATAGCTATCATTCAGGAAGTTTTAGTTTCAGCAGTAATAGTCATAGTTATAATAGGCATAGGAGCAGGTGAGTAGATGTAGTAGCAGTAGTAGATTTTATAGTAATAGTAGTATAGTTAGTACTGATAACAGTGGTAGTAGTAATAGTATTTGTTAAAGGAGTGGTTGCAGTCATAGTTACAACAATTGCACTAGCATTACTTTTAGTATCAGTAGTGGCAATAGTAGTCAGTAGCTTAAGTAGTACTAGTTTTAGATGTAATAGTCATAGTTTTAATATGTTTAGTAGAAGGGTGAGTAGAACTAATAGTAATGATAGTAATAAGGGTAGGTGTTCAAGGAGTAGTAGTATTCATAGTTATAGCAATAGTAGTAGTATTACTAGCAATAAAATTTAGGTCAATTTGCAGTGGAAATATGCAGTTTATTTGGCATCAACACCATGACCTATATTCTTACACTTCTAGATGTTATTTGCATTGTGGACCATCATCAGCACAGCAGTGACAGTGACATAGCAGTATGTGATGCTGACACAAGTGCTGCAGCATTGCTGGGCTTTTAAGCACCTCAAAGTGCTGAAGTGAGAAACTGATCTCCAACTAGAAATGGTGAGCCAACAGAAGTGCTGTGGTCAGAAATCAACAATGATAAAGAGAGGTGTGTCTGATAAATTGGTCAGTAAGTGTATGCACAATTTCAAACCCCAACATATACATGAGTGCTAGTCACACTACCATACATGAGATATATACAGATATAGGCTGAGACTATAACAGCAAGATGTAAAGAAGTTCTGGGCCTCAAGAAGTACAACAATAAAGAGTGGATCTCAGCAGAGACTGTAAAGATGATAGAGGACAGGAAGAGGGCATTAGTTAACAACAGCCGCACACAAGCAGGAAAATTAAAGGCCCAGGGGGAGTACGTGGAAGCAAATAGGTGCATTAAGAAAAACATCAGGGCAGACAAGAGAAACTACCTGGAGGCACTGGCAGCAGAAGCAGAGGAAGCAGAGCAGCATGGGAACATGAGAGACCTGTATGCCACCATCCAGAAGTTTTCTGGAAAATACAGCATGCCAGTGAGAGACAAGATAATACCTGACAAGGAGGGACAAAAGAGCAGATGGGTGGAGTATTCTGAAGAGCTGCTGAATATATCAGCTTCACGGGACCCACCAGACATCCAACAGCCATTAGCGACCTGCCAATCAACTGCAGCCCTCCCACAAAGGCAGGGATCCACAAGGCAGTCAAGCAGCTGCGGATCAGAAAGGCTACAGGACCGAACAACATTCCAGCAGAGGCCCAAAATCTGGGAAGAAGAGTGCATCCTGGCTACCTCCTCATGCTCCAGAATAAAGGCAACCTCATCTCCTGCTCCAACAACAGAGGGATTACACTCTTTTCAATACCAAGCAAGGTTTTTGCCTGAGTCCTCCTCAACAGGATGAGAGATATGGGATGACCTGCAGAGTGATGAAGGGTAGACAAATGACCAGTGCCTTCCAAGTACAGACAGGAGTGAGGCAATGATGCTTGCTGTCACCTCTTTTATTCCTGTTGGCCATTGGCTGGGTTATGAGGACATCCACAGCTCAGAAACTAAACGGCATCCAGTGGATGACCTTGCCCTGCTCTTCCACACCCAGCAATGGATGGAGGAAAAGGTATGCACTGTTGCAGACAACTAGGCCTTAACATCCACAGAGGGAAGACCAAGGTTTTAAAGGTTAAAACATCCAGTACAGTCCCATCATGCTAGAAGGTGAAGGGTTAAAGGAGTCGGAGAACTTCACTTGCCTTGGCAGCATTGTCTACAAGCAGGGAGGATCAAGATCAGGATCTTCAACACTATTTTAAAGCCCTTGCTACTCTATGGAGCTGAAACATGGAGAACCACCATCATAACCATGAAAAGAATCCAAACCTTCATCAACACCTGCCTCAGAAGGATTCTTTGGATCCACTGGCCTGAGAAGGATCACCATCAGCAATCACAAGCTGTGGCAGCGAATGGGATAGCAGCCAGCAGAGGTAGAGATTGGCACTGGAGGTAGATTTGCCACACCCTCCACAAACCTGCATCCAGCAAAGTAAGGCAAACCCTCACCTGGAACCTGGAGCCCTCAGGGTGAAAGGAAAGGAGGCCAACCAAGGAACACCTGTTATTGTGACCTGGAGGCAGACATCAACAGAATGGGGCTTACCTGGGGACAACTGGAATGACTGGCCCAGGATCAAAATGCCTGTAGAGATCTGATTAGCGGTGATGAATGAAATGAAGTCTGAGAGCACTGGTGTAAATGCTTAAATTTTGCATTCGTTTCTTTTTTAATACAACAATTTTCATTACAAATTATATAATTGACATATACATACATACATACTGTTTAATATATATATGTATGTGTGTGTGTGTGTGTGTGTGTGTGTGTGTGTAGTATTTACAGTTTTATCAAATAAAAATATGTTTTACAAAATCTGCATTTAAAGGTTTAAAGGCTTGTTTCCTAGACATATCCTAGTTTTAAAATAAAGTATTATGCCAGTGGTGACTCTCCAGTCCTTTGCAGTGTTGGATGTGGTTTCATCTCTCCTGGGCAAAGCAACCGTTAATCTCTTTTTTGAGCATAAAAGAAGCTGAGCTTTAGATCTGTTTCCTATATGGTTTCATACAGCAACAGCACTGTACAGAGTCTCAATTAGAGCTGAAAAATACTTGACTCCTGATTGTTGGGCTTTATCAACTCTTTTCCCACACCGATTGTCAAACTGCCGGACTGAGATACAGAGCATCATGTAGAATTCTTCACATATTTTGCAGAGTATCTCAGCATTCAAAAAGGCAAATAATTCTAATACAACATGCAATGTCATTGTTTACAACAAATACAGTTATTTGGTCAAGAGAATGACCTGATCATCATATTCTAGGTGCTAATCAGAGGAAAATCCTTATATTATGGACCCGTAATCACAGGCCCATGTTGGGAGTTATCTGAATGCAACAGAGGGAATATATTAATTCTAAGTGATTTTTTAATGAACTTTTATATGAGGTGCTCAATATGTATAATTTATTCTAAACAATGAAATGGAGATGATCTCAGAGTGCTAGTGATAGAGACAGATGGCTCATGAGTGATGAGTAAACCACCAGCAGTGCTGTTTTGCTTGTAGAAGAGCTTTTATTCTCCTTTCTCTCCTAAAGCACTGTTGTGTAGCTGAATAAGCCGGTAAGCTGGCGCGATTGGGACAAAGGTCTGATGGATTAGGTTGTAGCATTGTGTCCTGGGGCCTGGCTGCAGTAAATAAACAGATCGTGGGTGATTGTTGGTGGCAGGCCAGGCTAGCTCAGTGGCTGGGTCTCTGCAGCATGCCATGCTGTTATTCCTCCAGTTCAATAGTAAACCACATGAACACTCAGTTGCTCATGAAATGAGGACGGATCACAGTGTTGTAGAAGTCATTCACACTCAGTTAGCCAGCTTGTTTAACCAACTGTCAATCAGCTACTGTATGCTGTCGAGTCGTGGTGGATTTGGAATGACAGATCCGTCTGTAACAGCAAATAAGCAGCAGTCTGGTACTGCTAACGCACCCATACATGAGTCAGAGTGAGGACGAGAAGTTGCCAATGTGAAAAATAATGTTGCGGTTTGGCTGTTTAGAGTTTCTTGTTTGTGTCTTCTCTTTGGTACACACAGCACCACAGTTTGCTGGATACTTTATAATTTATGCTTTTCATGTGCAGAAAAACCACTGCTATTGTATGTAAATTCTAAGCTAAGGAAGCTCAACAGTGTCTGTGAATGTTAAAACATTAGAACTGCATATTGTAAACACACAAAAGCATTGCTGCCTAACACAGAAACGCATAAAGCTTATTGTTTGCACAATTTGCTGCACAAAAGCACATTCGTAGCTTGTGTTTAACAGGTGAGAGGCTTTACTTACCCAAAATAAGAAGCTGAAGAGGAACAGAAAATAACGGATCCAGGGATTGATGAATGAAAAGGTTTCTGCCCTGTTGAGATTCAGGTCCCTGTCCATTTCAAGCACAAATGTGAGCGGCAATTTCAGCAACACAACCACAAAAACAAGCCACACAGCTGGAGGGGTTATTTTGTCTACCATGCAACAAGCCAGCTGAATGATAGGCAAAGGATACAACACTGTTACTCCATCAATGCACGCCAGAGAATTACTTTACACAACGTGCCTCTGGCCTGGACTGTTAGTGAATAATCCTGAATCTTTGCTCCATTGTTATACTGTCACCAGGACTGAGTAATGTGCACAGAATGAACACTGATGCAGGCAGACAAATTTGGCAAGCCTCATTTGATGACTGCTTCTAATGTTCACCCTCAAAGCAGAAAAATATTGTTCATAGTTGAACATTAAATTAAACTGCCACTGACAGTGTGTCTTTTATATGTCATAATCTGTCACTGGCCCATACCATTATGTGTTGTAAAAATGTCATAAAACCTCCATTCCACCATGGACATGTCCCTGAGCCAGGTCCAGAGAGCTAACAAATGGTCCAGACAAATCATACACAGTGTTGCCATTATATTTCTACATTTTGCTCATTAAAATTGAGTTGTGAGTGTCAAAAGAGATTTTCTCGAAATAAAAGAGACAGAATTATTACATGGACTAGCTTCCCAATAACTGATGACAGTTTGCAGTTTGAGACAGAAAGCTTTCTTTTTGAAATAGGTATTTACTGCCCAAAAAGATTTTGCCACAGTTCGTTAAAAATATGATATTGTATGATATAATTTCTGATATTAATTTTGTTGGTGCTCAGGTTAAAATGCATTGAGGTGTGTATCTCATAATGATGTGCTAATGTGTTTATTCTTGACTTGGCAAACAGACACAAATATTTGCACAATTAATTCTAACAATGTAATTCAATAACATGGAACTAATTCAAAACGGTAATTCAAAGCCTTAAATATGTCTTTTGCACATAAGGAAACATTTAAAAAAAAAAAAAGAGCCAACATGAAACAAAGCAAACAAAGAAGAGACTTTGTACATAAATGTCAGTAAAAATGCTGCAGTCATTCCAGTGTTCCCAGTGTATATTAAACACAATATATTGTACTTTTAAGGGAAAACATTTTAACCATGTTATTGTTCACTGTTATAATAAGCTGTAGTGTACTATTTAATTTAAAAGTGTGTAATGTCTCTTGGTCTGTTAGTGTTGCTGCACTTCATTTGCAGAAGGTCTCTCCAGAGCAGTTTGGAATTGTCTATGTAATTGACAGAAATCAATCGACATACTTATAAATAGCAACACATTATTTTCATCATGTGATTGAAGGTTTAAGAGTGGTGTAATCATCTTCTGCCCATGTTCACTGCTGCTGAGAATGTATTTTATATTTTTACCCCATTTTCTCCTAGTTCCCTCCCACTAGATAGATTTCACTTGTCATACAGCAGCCACCCAGGGAGAAGTAAAGCTTCCTCTGAGACATGAGAAGCCAGCCACCTCATCTTTCAGAACTGGTGCTTGTGCTAGTTCAGAGGGCAGCTGAGCACACTCAGAATTACACACCCAGAAACCACTTTCCACCCTTTTCTGTTGCACCACTTTGGAGCTTATGCAGAGTCATTTTACCAGAGTCTTAAGTGACTCATATAGCCATCTTTCCCTGGAACTTTCTTGCCAAGTTCTCCCTGGGTCATCGTTGCTTCCACATGGCACATAATTAGTATTCAGTTTGACCCTTCCTCACCACCAGTGGCTTGAGAATCACCTGCAAAATGTATGCCAACAATGTCCTAAGGAGCAGGACTCAGAATCGAATGGACTAGGTAGGTAAACAGCAGATAAATAGTAGGTTTGAGGATAATTCCATCCTGTCTATATAGTATTATATGGGGCATACTGGGTACAGCACGATGCCAGGTTCCAGGTCCTCTCCAGGTTCGGCTTCATGGGTTGCTGCAAGATCAGTTGACTGATTCACAAAATTAGGTGATATGACTTTGGGCACGAATTCTGAATTTAACCACAAGGTCACCTCTGAGTTATCTGGCCACCAGTGAATGCATGACAAGCTTATTACCAGAGAATGCAGACTGATGTAGCTGTAGGTCATTACATTGCCAAGTGACCCAGCTGTCAGAGAACCACCTGTCATACACCTGTCATACACTCCTGGTGGGAAAAAGACCTCAATTTTGTCTGGTTGTGATCTTATGCTCCCTGTGTGCCTGTGCCACCACACTGCTCCCCAGCCTATAAGCGAAGCATCCATGCTGAATATCTCCCTCTTATGGGGACTACGCCCAAGCATATCCCTTTCATTAGAAAAACTTTGCATCTCCAGCCTGAGGTTGCATGGCTTGGACTACATCTGACAAAGATTTAACGTTCTTTAGAACCAATTTAAGCTTCATAAATGTAGACATGTACAACAACCACCATCCTTCTGAATAAGAAAATAAGTTGACTTCTTGGGTCAGAACAATAACTTTGGCAGCAAAAATAAATTTCTACATTAGTGACATTGCCATCAGGCCCCACTGAACTGAGGTTTTTCGCTGTAAAGCATCCCATCTCCAGCCTTCCCCTTCAGAGGCATGCTCCATGAGTCTCTTTGGTGATGGGGACACAATTTTTAATAATTCATTGAGGAATTCAGATGCCTATTGGAAGCCTGTGGGCAAAACTTCTCCTGCCTAAAGCTATGTGAAGCAGGCAGTGATGTTATGGGTGTGGGAACCAGGTTACGGTGGAACCATGTCATGGTGGCCGAAAAGTGCTACATGGATGGCTCTTTTGGCTTCTGGCCATGCTGTTTTTTATGTTTCTTGTTTGGAGATTGGATGCAAATTGCATGGAGTTGATTTGCACATGTTTTGCAGAGAAGCTTACCCACACCTGGTGAATGATAGGTAATAAGGCTAGCGAAGATAATGATAGAAAGTTGATTGAAGCTAACCTCCAAGTAGGTGGCAAAGGGTTCTGTAGTGTTCTACAAAAACATGGCACAAGTAAGATGAGGCAGAAGCAATGAGATGAAGCTATCCTCGGCTTTGGAACACAGGAAAGCTGTAGCTATAACCGCAGTTACAAGCTGCCATGTGGATTACTCCATATGGTGTACATGTGGCCTGATGTGTATGAGGAAAAAAGAAGGGAAAGATGGCTAAATGACAAATTGGAAATACATCATGCATCACTTAGTGTTTGTTGAAAGGTTTTGGCATGCATAATCACACTTAGGATAAAAACACATCTATTTAAGGATAAGTCATGAAAAATAAATGACTACATCATGACGGAATTTTGCGACACACTCTCCTTTATTTAAAAAATACTAGGATTTAAAGAATGACATTTAGTGCACCACCTAACATAGATATTTATAGTGCTTTACATGTAGCAAAAACTCCACAGGACAAAATTGGGTTGGCATGAAATTAAAAGTGCCAAGACACCATGACAATAAACACCTCACTCAGGAGCTTAAACTTCAACTCTGATACGTAGCCTAGCTCTGGGTCAGGACATTAATACAAAAATATAGATATGGCAGAAATGAGTTGTTCAAATCCCTTATTTCTAAACAAATTAGTCATTTACTGGCAGTGCTTCAAAGAAAGAGTGGAACATGTGGATGTTATATAACAATTACTTAGAACTGTTGATATAATGCTTCTTCGCACATATGAACACAAACAGCAACATGGACAAAACAGTTACCTAATGCTCTCAAAATGACAAGTAAAAAAAGCTAATAGAAATAAAACAACAGAAATGGATATAAAATTAGTTTCAATGGCATTTGAGAAAATGATTTACCAAAATGTACAATCAGAAAAGCCAAACCTTTTTGTGTAGTATGTCTCTGTGTTAGGCCAGTAATAATCAGAATGAGACCAGATGAAGAACTACTACTTATTGAGCTTAGCACAGTGTGAAGAACAGCTCAGTAAAGAGACAGCTTTTAGAAAAGATTACAGTGGTTATATTGGCTTCACATCATATTGTACACTCATAAATGCCAAACCATAAAATAGTCACTTAACACTTTTCGAATGTGCAGCATGTATTAGTCCATCACAAATATGCCCCAATGTGAAAACCCAACAGAAATGAATTCTACGGTCCTGACATTAAGGCAGCTGAATGGGCACCTTTTCAAAATTAAAGATTATGCCAATTTTCTTCACATAGTGCTGAACTCAGATTTAAAGAAAACTAATATAGGATAGAATAAAATAATGAAAACAGCATATGGAATAAAAACTGACAAAAATGACAACCAATATACAAAAAAAATGAAAGAATGAAAGAATTAGATAACCCTTGCTTTAAAGTAACACATTTTGTTTCCCCTTGTGCAGTTAGATATTACAGAAAGCTTTTCTGATACTTTAAAGCAAACCAGAGATAAAGATAAGCAACATCATGTCATTAAACACATGCATCATATTCCATAGTTATAACTGAGATCATATGCAGGAAAAAAACACTGAGTGTGGGATGGCAGTAAAGGGTATATTTAATTATTCAAAATTCAAGATTTAGAAAATTCAAACTTCTTGTGGACACAATGTTGATTTCACTTTTGCGTGATGTCATACTGCATTACAAGTGACTATAATTATCTGACTTCAGGACTGACTAATTAGCGTTTATGATAACAACAGGTCCACTACTGTGGAGGTAAAATTACAGTAAGAGCTGATATATGTCCTCAGTCCTTCACAAACCATCATCAGGGCACAACACTCCACCATATAAAAGACTGAGCATGTTAACAGTTCAGTTTTTATTATGAAGCATAAAAACACACAAATTCCAAGTAACTAATGTTTCTTATAAAACTGCGACTTGAGGCTAAAGAACCTTGTGACACTCAGCTCCGTGTTACCGTTTGCTTCTGTTAGTGCAGCTTTTAGTCTGCAGTGATTTCAGCTCCATGCCAATCCCAATCAGCACCGATATCCACCTGGTTTTAGCAAGCAGGAGTTATTGTGTTAGAGTCTACACTGTTTCTTAGCAATAGTTAATCTTTCTCCTCACGTCCTTATCCTCTTAAGAACCTCAAACAACATCTAACATAGCAGCAATGCATAGTGACAGCGGTTCTATATACATCCTAAGCAGAATACAAATTTTGTCCATTCTTCTGCATATCTAGGATGAAAATCTGAACTGCTGACCACCTCTGGTCCCTGACTGTATAAAACCAATTTTCCCAAACTACAGTAAACAGCAGTTCTGTGCTCAATTGATGCCCGATTAAATGGGTGGTGTTTTTTTTTGTTTGTTTCTTTCTTTGTTTTGTTTTTACTCAGCACAACCTGCACGATTTCCAAGTTTGAACACTTTAGGAGAAGGCCATGCTATCTGAGTCCTGGGCTGGATAAGAGATGGCTGATGACCCTTTTCTTGTCAGAATGTCAGACAACAATTGCAGTCTGGACAAAATAATTGATGCTCTACTGGACAGAAATTAAACCCTACAAAACCTTAAGCTAAAAGCAATGTCTTTGATCTTTTACTCTCCTCTAAGGAGAGGCAGGTAGAGATGACAGAACAGATTTAGTCGCTAGAGCTGTATCTGAACTAAAGGTGTGAATAAAAAACCAGCTCATCTAACAGGAATGTCAGTTGAAATAGAAACTACTATAACCTCTGTGGCACATCCTAGCCTTGCTAGAAAAAAAAATAGATGAGAATGAGGGAAAACAATGGATGATCAGGTAACAGAAACAGAAAGAATGCATGACCCTTGTCCTCTAATGATCAATGGTGCAGGAAGGCTTCTTCTTAGCATCAGTTAACATGCGTCTTTGCACGCTTTTCATGTATGTGTATGTACGAAAGATGAATCAATCTTCACTTGTTATATGTGATTTTTGAGTAATTATTACAACTAGAAAAAACTGTACAGAACTGGCTCTAAAACCTGAAAAAATTATTACTAAACAGATTGCAGTCTATGTGAATTTAGACAGGGCAATGTGACTGTGTATCAGGGTATTTCAACATAGGGGAAAAAGGAGAAACATCCACAACTGCCTGACATCCCGATGTGACACGCAATCCACACTTTTTTTTCCAACTTACTTGCATCCTTTTCTAATCAATCAGTATAAATCTGTGCTTATGAGTAGTTAGAACACACCAAGCCCCCCTCTGACCATCCACAGCGACCGAGAATCCTACTCAGCTAACTCAGGAAACAGTTTACTCCTCCGATGCAGAAAGATGAGAATTAAAGGACTGGGGTACAAAAAGAGGAAAAAAAACACAACAAAACCCAAAACAAATAATCGTCCATTGAAATGACAGCGGTTTCCACCTAGCAGAAAACTACAGAGGCCAGGATGGAACCTTTTGTCATTTTCTTTGTCGAGGGAATTTGAATAACTTTTAAAAAGCACACCACCCAAAGGATGGCATGGTTAGTCTTC
Source organism: Pangasius macronema (assembly GCA_037577455.1). NCBI lineage: Eukaryota > Metazoa > Chordata > Actinopteri > Siluriformes > Pangasiidae > Pangasius > Pangasius macronema. Next base: position 8,688,119 of record CM074950.1, on the reverse strand, counting down.
TATATCTTCTCCTTTCCGTGCAGGATGGAAGTTATATATTAGTAGAGCAATGCAGTTTGTTGTTGTCATGATATTCTCCTTCCTGCAATTGTTAGTTAGTCCAAGCATACAAAAAAGTTTGGAAAGGAGTAGGGAAAGGGAAACAGCCAGTAACGGGCTTCTTGGCCAGAGTTTAAAGTCCTTCCTCTCTGTCTCTCTTTCTCTTTGGCAGATGAGTGATGTCACGAGAGAGAAGAGAAAGAAGAAGAAAAGGGATGCATGGCTGATGTTTGTACAGAGAAGTTTGGGGAGAACAGGAGATAACATTAGGTGATGTATAGGAGCTTTTCTTCCAGAATCAGACCCATAAGCCTCTGTACTGGAGTCTGGCTAGGCATTGTACTTCTTCCCTGTTCTGTGGATCTGATGAAACAATGTCATGGAAAAGGCCATCCCCAGGAGCTGCAAAACAAATAACAGATCCAGAAGGTGAGGAGTGAGATACAGGTAGCCAACACACATCCCAAACAGCACAGCTCAGACACAGACATCTCAAACACAGACATCTCAAACACAGACAGCTCAAACACACACAGCTCAAACACAGACATCTCAAACACAGACATCTCAAACACAGACAGCTCAAACACGCACAGCTCAAACACAGAC
>CM074950.1:8656573-8679801 GCA_037577455.1 Pangasius macronema | reverse complement strand
TTGGAAATTATGGATAAAATGATGATATGGTCAAAATACTCACTTGCCTAATAATTGTGCACACAGTGTAGAGGCATGGCACATGTGGATAGCAGTGAAAATGATGTGGTTTGTGTGGAATTGTTCGCTGCTTCCCTACTTACAGCTGCACTGCAGCCATACAGAAGATGCACACTTAACTCAAATGGTTTCAAATGAGCTGTACTGTCCTCTTGTTTAACTGCCTACTATAACCCAGAGGTGACAGGCTTATTAACCAGCTCAGCAAGATCAAATTAATTTGAGTGTTGTTACCATTTTCCACTTATAACCCTGAATTTTGGCAGAATCAGAAATGGTAAGAAGCTAATTATTGAAATAGCCTGAAAGGAGATTAACCATTAAAAGAGCCAATAAAAAAAGTCTGTTTTACAGAGTATAGTGTTTATGGATCATCATCACTTTAGTCTTAAAATGCCACTCCTTTGGTTCCTCTATATATTTATCGGCTGGTGTGAGCATTCGCATAGTTCATTTGAACACACTGCTACAGTAAATGCTCAGATAAGCAGAACGTTACAGTAAATTATTTGTCACAGCTTTATAGCTGAAAGTTTTAACTAATCAGAAAAGACTGGCAAGCATATTGGCTCTTGCTGCTCATAACAAGCAACAAAATGATGGTCTGTAATCATCACCCAATTAAGCCACAATTAAATTATTCTCACTATAAAACTAAGCTTTGCTATTTGGCAAAACAAATAACCCACATTTTACACCCACATTATCCCACGAACATTCTTGTTTTGTACCCTCTTGGCCACTCACCCGCTTCCAGAACTCGTTGGTGACGTTGCGGCCGCAGTCCTGGTAGTGTTCCTGGCAGCAGCGGTCAGGTACCACCTTCTCTTTCAGAGCCTCATGCCAGTCTGTAAACCCAGTCACACCGCAGCACTTCCACTGTGCAATGCAGAGAAAGACATACAGCACAAAGTCAACATTACTCAGCTGATGGAAGGGAGAAGAAAAATGGCAGAAAGGCCTTTGCAGTTCTCCACTATTTGTTCTGTCTTACCCACCAATTTCTCACTTCAGCTAGTCTCTAGCTTGTGATTGGACTTTGAATACACACAGAACCATTTCTTGCTTTAGGCACCTTTACTTAAATATCTAATCTAAAAAAAAAAAAAAAAAGACAGATCTCTGCTTGGAGACATAATGTGCTGATGCTACAGATCAGAGGTTTAATGTGTATGTGTACCTCAGCTTGGATGATATTCCATGCATTCTTCAGACCAACGTTGTTTTCTGAGTAGTACAGAGACAAGCCGTCTTTCAGATCCTGCTTGGCATTCTCACTGACCTAAAACAGCAACGAGGCCAGGAATAAACATCCATCATTCAGCCAACAGTTAGCACTAGAAAGGAAAACATCTTTGGCAGACAGATACAACATACATTTATAGAGAGATACATAACACCTTTGTAAAAAGGCTTGTGGATTTGAGTGATGCTTTTCTTGACCACTATATAATTAATGGCATTATTATTATAATCAGGTGATGCTTTGGCCCAGCGAGCATGTAGCTATAAAATGAGTTGTAAAACCTGTACATTTTGGTATAATTCTCCTTGACTGGCTGCTGTGACTGGATTGTGTTAGATAAATATCTCATCAGTAGGTTCTCATGACCATACTGTATATTATGTTTAATCTTCTTAGATATCAGACTGCCTTTGGGTACCAAATGCTTAAGCACTTAGCTTAAAGATAACACAAAATGGCACTGTTGGTAGAGTTATTTCATTTGGGAGTGACACAGAATTCTCTAACTACTATACCACCAGCATTGACCTATTTTACATATTTATTATCATCCTCATTAATCAGAGGCATTACAAATGAGTTCTAATACAAAATGTAAAACGAGTCACTGATTAACAGTATTGCTGATGTGATGCAGAAAGCTAACAATAATAATCAGTCAAGAGTAATGACAAAAGACGAGGAGAGTTCTCTGAGAGGAGGAACACTGCTTATGAGAAGATATTTTGGTGTTTGTATGCTGTGTATTGGCTCCCTGTGAACCCTGCAGGCTCCATCAAACTGATTCTGCTGAGAGGTGAGAGAAAAATGAGAGGAGGAGACACATCAACAATCTCTCCCACAGAAAGACCTCAAAACCTCAGACAATCCTTATTCTCATTATACAGAGACAGCATTAGAGCAGAACAGCGTACATAGTCTCTCTCTCTCTCTCTCTCTCTCTCTCTCTCTCTCTCTCACACACACACACACACACACACACACACACACACACACACACACACACACACACACCTTGCTCATATTTGTCAGAGAACACTGTAACTGCACTCACAGCAGATCTGAATAGCGGCACTGGCCTAAAATACATGATAATGACTTCTGCTTCACAACTGAACAGAGGCGACCCAATTACCCCAGCATGCACTGCACAATCACTCTGCTCTAATATGGCCTATTTACAATTAGCCTGGAGCCATGAAGATTATACTTAGAGTATCATATCTGTGAAAAACATGCGGCAACAGAGCTGTGAAGTGAACCACAGTGAAGGCAGAGATGCATATTATACCAAAGTGCTGCTGAATTCTCGGTTCTGATTAGCCAGAAGGTATGGCTTAATTCTCTGCAGCAGCACAGCTCACACAACAGGACCATAGCACTGGTCTGGCAAAGTTTATATTAATGCACTTATTCAAATACATTAATGTTTCTATAGTAGCATCTTACACAGGAACTGTTGTTGATACGTAGAGGTTTTATGCGAGGAGATGTTCATTTTTCATTTTTGGAAGGAGACTCCAGTATCAGCACTTTGTAACAGAGGTTTTTTTTTTTTTTGTTGGTCTTATTTAATGATTGGTGACAGAACTACTGTTTATAGCTGCAATAACATAAGTGATAACAGTAACTAACTTGTTTCATGGATAGTTCACAACATTAATTGTAACTATAAACTCTTAAAAACTGCAGCGTTGTTCCTTAATAATTAAAAAGTAGTTAGCCGACTGCTATGGAAAGAGGAGGAATAGAACACAAAAGAAAGTGCTGTTATTTGAAAGTAATCAACATTTCGTTCACGATTTTCCTAACAGCATGCCTTGTTGTATATTTTTCTTACTAGACACGTACCTGAGTCTGATGTGCTTTAATAATATAGATTAACGCATGACAGAACTTGCAGAAATGTTTTATATATTAATGCTTTCTTGTTTTATATAAAAATGATCTGGATTTACAGTTCCCACTGTAAATGGATTATATTCTCATAACAGCACAGACTGAATTCTGCTCATTCTGCTTATACCACAGTGATTTACATTTCAAGTTATGGAGCATCCTCCAGTCAAGTTTGCTCCTGTAGTTGGTTATGTTAGAGCCGTTATAAACAGTTTGTATATCAGCAGCTCTTTTTTCTTTCTCCTGAAGTTAATAAGGCAGAAAAAACTCAGAAAAAAACATTAATATAAATGTATCATTTATGTTACAGCCAGAACTTCTGTCAGAACCATGCTGTTATAGAAAAATCAATGAACTCCTGATTTAAGAAATGAAACTTTGCTGTAATGAAATATAAATCGGGAATCTTCAGCCTTCAGGATACTCTTGGGATCCTGTCACCATGAGACTGTGGTCTAAATGTAAGCATGGGGGTCCACTGCACAAGTCAGCCCATTTCTCTAGTTCCACTTTAGGAAGAACAACACAACTCCTTCAATTAGAGTTAATTTATTGCTTAATTTATTGACTTGAACAAATGCATTGATCATTACAAGTTTATTTGCTTGACCTCTGGTAATGTTTAAACGAAGTCTGTCCCGTTGGAACTGAGCACGCTCCAAATGAATTACAGACAAGTGTGTGGGCTGGAGGAGACACCTGCTTGTGATTGTTGTGTGTTTGCTTTGTCTTCATTTCTCATGGTAAAGTTTGGACACAGCTTGCAGATGTTGGAGTTTGTTGAGCAGTGTTTGGACAGTGTGATTGTTTTTAATGCTGGTCAATAAGGCCCGGCCTGATACAATGTCTCTATCTGCTGTTAAATAAAGATTATGATCAGGTTTGTCACACCTACTACTTCTAGCTAATGGGAAATATCGTTAGTTTCTAATTAGAGCCTTGATCATAATCTTGATAGAAAGAGTGAAAATGGGCTGGGGCTTTGCTGAGTACTGGGGGGACAATTGCTCTAAAAATTCAACATGTTTGGTCAAGTGTGAAAGCTGTTACAGAAACCTGGTGTGGTCCAGAACACTAATCTGTGGTCGCTGCTGGGAGTCAAATTATGTGAATGGTTCAAATCGACACATTACTCGGTTACTATTTGAAGTTTCTTGATGGTGGGAGAAGCTGTGGGTTGAGATAGAAAGCCCAGAATATATTGAGCAAAAGAGGCATTTAAGTTTAATGTCTATAATTCACAGAATCACTGCATTATATTTTATATAGAAATTAGTTTGAAAAGCATCACCTAAACAGACACCCAAGAAAAAGAAACAGAAAAGACATGAATAATATAAATGAATGAATAATTAAACATTATTAGGAACAATAAACAATGCACCAGTTTCCAATTTGCTGAAAGAGCCCACACAGTAGAAGGGATTGCACAGGCAATTAGCAGTTTGGAAGAAATCTGTCTGTGTGAAAAAAAAAACAAAACACCAAACATAAAGCAAGCCCAGAATAGCTCCTAGCTATACACTTAAGTATTCAGACCAAATGAGAAATACCCACAAATCAAAGGTCTTGGCAGCATCGCTTGCAATGGGATTTGAAAACAACTTTAATCCACAAATCCTCTATTTTTCATATACTTTTCCACCAAAGTGCCTGCTCCAAAATGCATACTTGGTTGTTGGAGTATGTCTCTCTTCTGTAGTGTTGGACTCTAATTTCCACTCTAGTATGGCACTGTTGTTATGTCGATTTCCTCACAATAGCAGCAACATCCTACTGAGACACTGTGAGAAGCTGTGAGGCTCAGACGCCTCTCTCTCGTCTGACCATAGTCTACATAATGCATGATAAGCAATACTCTATTCTAATGGCATGACTTTGCAGATATTTGGCCAGCATCAGGCATATCATTTAATTAGCTCAGGACTTTGTCGCTTATCTTTTACCAGAGTTTATTTTCAGTCTGTCCTGACAAACAGGAGCACATAGGCAATATGAGATTCCCATGAGTGCACAAGCAGTAATCTCACAGAATCCTTTCCGAATTGGAGATACAGGAAATCAGCACAGATCAGTGACAAACACCAGAGTCTATAAAAGTGTAAACTAAAACAAAATATGGTACTTAGGTCTCTGCTCTTATTAACCTAAGACATGATATTTATTACATATTACCCTACTGAGGAGTCACATAATATTATGCTTGTATATACCCGAGTAGACTACATGTTCTGAAATTCAATTGCTTTCTCTAAATTAAAGGCACACCATTAGTGTCTAAACAGAGTTGCTAACCCCCACATTACCCCTGCGCCATTCTGGTCTAACAGCCGTAAGAGAACTGCACAGGTAATATGGTTCATCTGTCTGCGAGCCCTTGGCAGAAAGTGCCACCCTAGCATGTTTCCCCTAAAATCAGCTAATATGGCTTCATTTGGCCACGGTGCAGTGTCACACATGCTGGAACGAGGTCAGCGGTGTAAAGATGGATGCTCTAATCTGGTGCCTGGCCTCCACCATCTGCTGCAGTCAGATGGCAGGTCACCACAGGGTCACGTCTGCATGAGAGAGTGTGTGCATGTAATATCACTGTAATCCACAGAGAGTGTGTGGTTAGTAGTGTACAGGGGCCAACTGTACCTGTGTCTTCACCTTACTACTAAAAAACAGCCATGACAGCATAAACAAGATGGGACTCTAATTGTCAGTCATCTTGTTGCCTCTAGTCTTTTTGACAGTCCTGAGGGGCTGTGATTACAAAGTAAAGCAGTCCTAATCAAACAATCACCACTTTAGTTTGAAAGCATGGGGCATAGCATCAGTTGTTTCTATTAATGGCTTTTTATATGCTGCCAGTTTAGCTTCATCTCAGCCATGATTATAAATAAATGGCTTGTGATTTGGTTGTCAAGTTGTAGGATGAATTAAAAAACATCTCCAGTGGCTGGAGAGAGGCCAGAGCTAAACCTCTGATCGGACAGGGAAGAAATTAATGCATTCACAAATCCTTCTAGCACATGTCTTATCTTCTCTGCTATGACCTTCTCAGGTCATCATCTTTATCATATTCTTCCTAACCAGAGTCCTACATCATATCAGTGACCGACCTGAGTGTTAAAGCATGGATAACGTTTGCGGGAATATGGCTTAGTAGCACATAAAAGCTAATAAAATGTAAGACTGAATTGCTGTTCATGTACTCGATCTTGATGTGATGCTGTATGGCTATAGCAGCACATGCACACGCACCCACACACACACCTTGAGAGATATACATTCATGGAGCATTTTATTAAGAACACTATACTAACACTGGGTAGGGCCTCTCTTTGCTCTCAAAACAGCCTCAGTTGTTCATCCCATGGATTCCACAAGATGTTGGAAACATTCCTTTCAGATTGACATGACTGCGTCACACAATTCCTGCAGATTTTTTCAGGTGCACTTTCACACTGCGAATCTCCTGTTCTACCACATCCCAAAGCTGTTCTGTTGGATTCAGAGCTGGTGACTAGAAGGCCACTGAAGAACAATGAATGCATTGTCATGTTTATGCCACAACTTTTGAGATGACTTTTGCTTTGTGACAGGGTGCATTATCACAGTAATAATAATAATAATAATAATAATACATTTTATTTATAAAGCACTTTACATTTTAATGAAAATCTCAAAGTGCTACATAAAGAGTCATAATAACAGTAATTAAAAGCAGCCATTAGATGGGGAAATTGTAGCCACGAAGGGATGCAGATGCTTAGCAACAGTACTCAAATAGGCTGTGGCATTCAAGCCATGACTGATTGATTCCCCACACCATTACACCACCTCCACCAGCCTGGACAAGTTGGGTTCATGGATTCATGCTATTGGCGCCAAATTCTGGCCCGAACATCTGTGTATCTCAGCAGAAATCGAGATTCATCAGACCAGCCTATGTTTTTCCCAGTCTTCAACTGTCCGGTTTTGGTGAATCTGTGCCCACTGCAGCCTCAGCTTTCAGTTCTTGGCTGACAGAAGTGGAACCTGACGTGGTCTTCTGCTGTTGTAGCCAGCCGCCTCAAGACTTGATGTGTTGCATATTCTGAGATGCTTTTCTGCTCACCGCAATTATACAGAGTGGTTATCTGAATTACTGTAGCCTTTCTGTCAGCTCAAACCAGTCTGGCCATTCTCCATTGACCTCTCTCATCAACAAGGCTTTTCTGTCCACAGAACTGCTGCTCACTGAATGTTTTTTCTTTACTGCAGAATTCCGAGTAAACTCTGAAAACTGTTGTGTGTGAAAATCCCAAGAGATCAGCAGTTACAGAAAAACTCAAACCAACCCGTCTGGCACCAACAAACATTCACTGAGATCACATTTTTCCCCATTCTGATGGCTGATGTGCACATTACACAATACTGCTGGTCTGTATCTACATGATTTTATGCATTTCACTGCTGCCACATGATTGGCTGATTGGATAACTGTATACATGGACAGGTGTAGAGGTGTTCTTAATAAAGTATCCTTGAGTGTAGTTACACAGTTAAAGAGATAACTTTAGAGCCACAAAGAGACAAAATATCTACCTGCAATGAGTAACAGATAACACAAGTGTCACAAGTGAAAAAAGGCAGAGGCTAGGAACATAGTGACACAAAGCCCAGTTGTGTTTCCTCCATCAAGGTTGTAATTTCCTGGTATCAGGACATTTCAGATGGTGCTATCTTGCTTATAGTACAACACTTCCCAAGGTCTAAAAAAAAAGGTTTTGTATGTTCTGCATACTTATGTTATAACTCAGCGATATATTAAAACAGTTCCTATCTTATTTTCATTATGTTGCTTGGAGGGAACTCTGGCTATGTGGAATGATAAAAAAAACCTACATTCAACATTGCCACAGAGAATGAAATTTGAAATTCAGTAGTGAATATATCACTATACAACACTGTGTTATTAATGCACACTTGCCACCCAATCACAATCAAGTCCCCATGCTATAAAATCTTTTATCCAGCTCCTGTGGAAAAAAACAAGTGTCTGTCGAAGGGGAGCAGTTCAGCTATAAAGTTCAGAGTGACTTATAAGCAGAGATAAGGCTTTGGGGTATACAGTATTTCCCACTGACAGAGCATGCCTCAGAGACAAACACATCCCCATCTCTAAATGGATTGTGGGTAAGTGAATTACTTTAGCTGGGCTGGTGGGGTGAGTGAACAATAACCTCCCAGAAGGTCTTTAGCAGTTCCAACACTTTCCTCACATCTCACAACGTGTGAGACAAGACTGGTCTCAACAATAACGTGGACTTAAAAAAACAGCCACCGGGAGGCTGATGCACTTCAGTGAAGTGTATTCCGAGCATATGTTGTGTGACACTTGAGGCTTCTTCTAGAGAGTAATCCATGAGCAATCCTAATGTCAAAAGGTTAGAAAGTGCTGCCCTGTAAATTACAGCTCTTATCTGCAATGTCACTGAAAAAAACTTCACATGAAAGTGCACCTGTGTGCTCTAAGAGACAGTTTAACTCCAATTACTCATCACCAACTGGTCAGGATTATGCTGCATTGTGCAGGTGATCTTCGACCTTTGCAAATTATTTAGGGCATGAAAATCCTGAAGGTTCCCTCCCTCAGAAATGAACAGCAGAGTAAGTCAGAAAGCTTGGTGGACAACTGGAGCAACAGACTGAGAGACACTAATCTCAAGACGCTCAGACAGACTGTGAGTCCTTGTGTGTGAGACTGTGGACTTCGCTGGTTTATGAGAGGAATGTTGTGTAGGAATTCATTACTGGAGCTTACCTTACTGGAGAATGTGAAGAAAAGGATGAGCAAAATCAGCTCGGCCAGCAAAATAATCAGCAAGACAATGAAGAACTGCAAGCAGAAAAATAGAGATGAATCACTTAGTTTGAGAGAAACAAGGAAGGCAGTTCAAATGGAAGTTCAATTCAAATGAATCATCCTCTAAACACACACACTGACTCCCCCTCACTCTCTTTCTGCTAAATATTTACAAAGTCTTCTACACAGAATGAGGCTGCCAGGCAATAAGTATTAACTCGGGGAGCTTGATTCACTTTTTATTCATCATTCTGCTGACTGTGGCTGGTCGAGGGCATGCGAGCAGCAGCTTTAGCCCAGCTGGACGCCTGTAAAATGTTTGTTTGCTGAATTTTTGCACTGACGGGTTATCTTGATTGGTTTACCCCATTCCATAGACACTATTGAAAGAAAATGCTAACTTGTCTGTGCATGTACTAGTTAATGGCTAAAATAAACTGGATTCTGTCATTTTTCTGTTTGGCTTTTCTGTCAAATGTCAAATAAGATGCAGGAATGGATCTAAACATGTGATTTGCCTCTAACTGAACACTGAGAACACTGAAATTCAGTACATTAGAGGAAATGCATTGACACATTGCCAGCTTTAGCTCTAATCTTCTATTCATCCCTGAAACCTATGTGACTATACAGTGATGCACAAGATTATTTTTTTCACTTCCTGTCCATTTAATCATTGTCCATCTTATCAGGTGCTCAGTATTCACAGTGAAATGATGTTCAAAAAGAGCATCATAGCCTCTATGATTATAGCTGTACAGGAGTATAGTATAAAGGTGAGATCGTCCATTGAAGAAAGGGAGAGACTTAGGCATTGCAGCTTTATCTACATCCCATTTGTTGCCTGCCAGACACATTTAGTCTGTTCAACAATGGAAAAGAACCACCACAGGACCAGTACTGAATGTATTATTTGGTTGATAAACCATTCTCAGTACAGCAATGACACTGGCATGGTGCATAATGGGTGCTGCATTGTTGCTGGGACTTTAAACTATGTCACTGTTAGGTTGAGAAAAATCCAGCCAACAGTAGTCCTGTGCCACCAAATAATATCTGCTCAGTAGTGCTCCCACTAATGGACAGGGTACAGGGGCCACTGTTAGTAGTTGTATACCTACAGATGTGATTACATGGTATGTGTACCTGATGAAATGGTTAATAAGTGTATGTATAAGGTAGGTATTCCTAATAAGCTGGCTGCTCAAAAGGTCAGCTAATTCAAATTTAATCACACAAATACCACTGAGAAAATGGTATCCTCCTTCTGATAAAATTCTCCTTCTGTTCAACTTTCAGTGTTTAAAAAAAAAGTTAAGATCATAAAAAAGTACTCAGACATGAATGCAGGTAAAGATTTGTCTTATAATACAATATTATCTTGACCAATTTATTATTCAGGCTTGTAAATCACACAAAAGCCCTGTGTGTGACAAGCTCTCCAAATTAAACTATGACCAGGGCTATTAAAAAGAGATAATAGCTTTGTACTTGTACTTAATAAAATGTGAGAAAGGGCATAAGGGTGAGAAAAGGAGTAGAAGAGACTTTGCATGCTTGAGTGAGTGACATAAAAGTGCGGAGAAACCCACTAGTAAACACTTGCTGCCAGATTCGAAGGGCAAGTTTAGATAGGATAGGATCTGATAGGCAATATTAGGTAGGAGATGGCTCAGTGATCTCTCCCAGACGCCTGCAGTTATGGACAGTTCCTTTTTCTCCATTCAAAAGCTGCTCTAGAGGAAGACTGGAGGTGTAACACAATGCCAATATCTGTATCTGTTCAGTGCCTAAAATATCTGTATTTGAATTCAAAGCAGAAGTTGGTGTTGCCTAAACTGGAATTATTTATTTATTATAAAATACAAAATTTAATCCTACCACTACGCTCCCAGAAACATTAAAAAAAAAACCCAAGGCTGCTGGAAAAGTTTTCATTCATATAAGTTGCAGAGCATAACTTTATTCAACGTGTACAGTTCCTCAACCTCAGCTACATCACTCGAGTTCATAATTGGTCTCAACAAGATGCCCTGTGGAACTTTCTGGCAATTTTTCTATCTCATGTGACAATAAACTAGCCAACTTTCTTTTAAAACAACATATTTTTCAAATCAGGGATCTGGGATTTGATCAGATTTACTAATTAAAACCGAAACAATGTAAAGTCTTTCTAGTCTTTCCAAAAAAACCTGTACGATAGGTTTAGATGATACTTCAAGGTATGCAGTGCTGCTGCTAGCAACAATGCCTGTATGATTTTCTGGGAAGATTTTTCATTTAATAACAATGAACAACCCAAAAGACTGTGACAAAACCCCGAAAAAACAAATGAACATTGTGCCTCCTATTGACATCTGTATTGGTATTTGTTTAAATAACATATTTTCATTCAAAATAACATATACATATATGGTTACATCCTTACTGACACACTGCCCATTTTTCTCCATGTTACACAGGGAGTGTATTGGGGTAGAGATAGTGTTGTGTGTGTTTGTGTATGTGTATGTGTCTGGCATACCCCAGTCTCTATATGAGTGTGAGTCCTCGTCCGTGAACAAAAGGAACTACCGTGGGTCCGTTGGTTCCTTCGCGGTCACCATGACGATGGCACCTATAGCGATGACAAGGTTGGCAGCGGAGAGGGAGGGGAAGGAGGGCGAGAAAGTGGCAAAGCTGCCCTGAGACACTGCCAACCAGATCCCTACACCCAGCAGTCCACAGCCACACAACTATATATGTACAGAGAGAGAGAGAGAGAGAGAGAGAGACAGAGAGAGAGAGAGAGATGGGTTAACATGCTAAAATTAATGTGCCATTTGGAAATTAACACATCACAGATCATGATTCGACATGAATATGTTTCTAGTCTGTTTCTACCTTTTAAAATTTTATGTCTATCAAGAGACATCTCCCTTCACTCCATTACACCTGCACACCAGTCCCAGACAGGTAATGAAAATGACTTCTGCCGAAAGCATTTCAAACTTAGGCTTCAGTACAGAATGTGCCTCTGTTGACAGGCTTTAGATACTTTTTCAGCTCATACACAGATAATAAAACTTTATCAGGAAGGTGGAAAGCTGCCTGCCACCACTGTCCCATCTGCACATGCTGACAGGCCAGCTCCAGCATTTTTACAAGAGATAAGTGTGTCAGTGAGAGAGAGAGAGAGAGAGAGAGAGAGAGAGAGAGAGAGAGAGATGGACTGAGAGAGATATCAAGTTTTATATATTAAATACATAGGAGTCTGAGTGTGGTGACAGCGGATGTATGTGTGAAAAAAGGAGGTGTAAGCTTTGGATCTGGTGACTGACAGCCTCAGCTGGTCCTGGGCTTGTTTTCTTGATGGATCACATCTAACACAGACAGAGAGAGGGTATGGAGTCGAACAAACAAGTCGTGTAGGGAGGAGACGGTTGACATTTCCCTGGGCCACTAATGGAACAGTATCTAACACAGTCACCTTGTGTATAAGAAACCCCATGCTGCAATGATACACAATCAGGCACCATGCAGTAAATCACATCATCGCCATGTCTGACACAGTTTACCGCTGCTCAGCGGAGCATTACAGTACATTATCGTTAAATGCTAACAAACCCACAGCATGCTGAGGCTAATCGGCAAGCCCTCACTCTGATTTCCAACTCTTTCAGACATAATGAATAAGTAATGGCGCCCACATATAGGCTTCCTGAGCACTGTAACTGAGCTGGCAGGTTGTGTTCTCTCCATAACAGTGACCGGCGCACTTAAGCATAAATAGAGCTCTTCACTTGAAGCATGGTGTAACGAACACCTTCAGTCATGATTGATTCGGTAATTCGTCACCCTTTCTGCTGAGTTTCCCCCAGCGTCACAGATTAAAACCTTTGTGCATTTCACTTTTGGCAGCTGAAAGTGGGTGCTGATGCTATGTTTGATGAAGACGCACTTTATCAGGTTTGGTTGAGAGTAAGAGAAATGGCTTGGCCTTCACTGAATTACAGAGTCAGAGTGCATCAGCAATTATGCAAGACCTCCAGCTCAACCCTTACGTTTACATTACTAACATTCATCAGTTCTCAACTGTTTGACATGCCGAGCACATGCACACTCACTCAAATTTGATTGCTTTCTCTGTAAATTAATCCAGAAATGAATGATTGTGTAATGTTTGCTTTGTCTCTACCTCTTTTAAACCCTGTACTCCTTATAGTGTGCAATCACATAAGATTTATATTAATTACAGGTCTGGCATCCTTACTTTCGTTTTAACAGTCAGAACACATCCATCAACATCAACCAGCTCTTTCGCAAGCTCCTAGGATCAGAAACCCAGGGCAATATGCCACATTTGACTCCCAAAGTCTCATGTCTGAGTGAAAAGCCTGCATCAGAGGTTCCGTAATACTTTCTGGTCCGTTTTCTCACTGTCCTGTCACTCTCTCACGTAATCACATTTTCTCACCTTGTGAGAAGCAGAAAGACAGAATGAGGAAGAGAGATGGATGCAGAACAGAAAGCTGTGTGGGACAGAGGATGCCGGGCAATAAAAAGATGAAATAAGAGTAAAAGAATTGAGTAAATGCTGCATGACACTTGTTCGGGAAGACGAGGACTCCATAATGGTGCATTAGCAGCATGTTGTGATGGGGACCTTAACAGGCGCTTTGTTCTTTTCTGATGAGTCTTGAAGGTGAGAGAGTGAAAAAGGTAGAAAAATAAACTATAGAGTGCTGTGTGCTCAGCTCTCTGAACAAGCTTAATCATACAACACTGTCACACCTACTCAATGCCCCTTTTGCTTTTTTTCCTCTTTCACTTTCTCTTAAGTCTTGTTCTCTTTAAGGTCTCTTAAGTCTTATTTGTTTTTTTTGTTTTTTTTTTTAAACTTGTATCCTTCTTTAATGGTGTTCTAGTCAAAAAGCTGAGTAAAAAGAATCACTGGGAGCATGAGGATCAAACTAGTTGTTGCAAATAAAATCTTGCTTATCTTCTTGCACACATATTAACAGACTATAATAAAGAATTCGGCCACTGGCTGTCAGTCATAAACCGAGTTTAAGGCCAATCACATACTCCTCAAAAAAAAAAAATCTCTTTTACACATGTGAGTATACGAGTCTATGCAAGCACATGTTTGTGATAGTTTGCATGAAAATGTGATTGCATCCCTAATGCTACATTGTCCTGTTTATTTCAGGGTATATGTGGCATTTGTTTATTGTAATGCTGATTTATTACCTGACTTGCGCAGGTCCACAACTGTGTTGAAAGCTTTTTGTCTTTTTTTCCATGGTGGTAGATGACAAATGGCTTTCACAGGTGTACAACCTCATACACTATATGTCCAAAAGTATGTGGACACCTGACCCTCACACCTATATGTGCTTGTTCAACATCCCATTCCAGATTTGGCCCCCTTTGCTATTAAAATAGCCTCCACTCTTCTGGGAAGGCTTTCCACTAGGATGTGGCTGTAGGCATATGTGGCCATTGAGCCACAAGAGCATTAATGAGGTCAGGCACTGATGTCAGGTGAGAAGATCTGTCATGCAGACAATGTTGAGATCATAGCTCTGTGCAGGCAACTTGAGTTCTCACACACCAACATCCTAGAACAGCATGGAAAGTCTTAATGCTACAAATATATACATTCTAGGCAATTCTGTGCTTCAAACTTTGTGGCAACAGATTGGGGAAGGCCCACATACTGGTGTGATGGTCAGGTTACTGTCGGTGTGGAGTTTCACATGATCTCTCCATGTCCGTGTGGGTTTGCTCTGGGTGCTCCAGTTTCCTCCCTCCTCCCAAAAACATGCCAATAGGGGAACTAGTGACTCTAAATTGCCCCTTGGTAGGAATATGTGTGTATGATTCTTTGCAATAGACTGGCATCCCATTCTGAATTTATTCCCACATTACAACATTGCTCCCAGGATAGGCTCCACCTGCACCATGCCCCTGATCAGGATAAAGTGGGTGCAAATAATCCTGGAGATGACTGTGAGGGGTCAGAGAACAGGGTCAGCCATGATACGGCAGCACTGGAGCAGATGTGGTTAAGGGCCTTGCTCAAGTGCCCAACAGCAGCAACTTGACAGTGCTGGGGCTTGAACCCTTGAACTTCTGATCAGTAACCGACAGCCTTAATCGTTCAGCCACCACTGCCCCATGAACGCACATGTCAGAAGTGGGATTTGAACCCACGTCTCCATTTGGTGACCAGAACTTAATAGGTCTATAAACAATAGACTATAGTAAAGATGGAAAACCGCATTCCATCAAGAGTATTTATGAAAACCTGACAGACAACAATATAAAAAGGTAAAATAATAACAGTAAAGAGAGCAAACAGCAGCAAAACCATATCCACAAAGTCCATTAATAAACTGCAGGAAGAACTCCTCTTCCTCTTCCTGTCTCTCTTCTGGCAGTGGGCTCTTGATGTTTACTAAGTGTGAAGAATGGAGATATGACAGAGCCAAGAACAAACACACAAAAAGCTGTTTGTTCCTGGAAAAAAGAAAGCATACAAGTGAGAGGCATCCACAGAGACTGCAGAGGTGGGCATGAGAGCGAAAGGTGCAGGTGTAGGAAAGATGGGTGGATCTGACTGGGTAAATGGAGCATTACCAGAGCCAGGCTTTCCACTCAAGGTCAGTTTAATTGAAGCTAAAGACTCTAGTAAAGCACAAGGGAGAGATAAAAAGGCTTCATGACCTGTCTACTAGCTGCCTTATCAACTGCTTCAGTAGCCTTCGCTGTCACAATGCAGCCATCTGAGGAGAAATGCCACTTAAACCTTCCTGCAAGTGTGCATATGAGAGCGACAAAATATCAGTAGAAACAGTGGAGAAGCTCTTCATTTCCTGGCTTAAAAAGAGGTCAGAAGAAGTGTGTCCTATAAAACAAACTGCAATGACTGTTTTTTGTCAGCCTGACCTCTGGATTTAGTTCGTTTAAAAAAAAAAAAAAAAAAAAAAATCACACATGTTCCTCCAAAATTGTGGAAAACACTGCCTGTGTCTGTAAACAAAATATAAAGCTGCAGCTGACCCTCAGTTTGATCTTTTCAAATAGTCCAGAACTTCAGTATAAAAACACAGAAGATAATCCACTGAAAAGTAAAGGAAGCACTAAACCAAACTTTCACTAAAACCCCAGAGGCATGTGTGGTCACTAAAGCAAATCCTGTAGCCTTAATCAATATTAGGATTAACTGGACATGAAATAATTTGTTATGGCTGCTTTTGGTTCATTGCTATTTGGTTTGGTTTAGTTTCATACTACACATGATTAAACAAACCAGAAGTCTAAAATCATTGTCTGGGGGTTGTGCAGACCTGAACTCATACTCGTAAAATTTGGCTCAGCACCTTACAACTCACTTTCCCAGCTTGCATCTAAAAAAAAACAAACGCTGCCCTCCAGTCAAAACACATGGCATGTTTAGTTCACTTCCTACAGTTGGATCGATTCAGGGTCAGATCACGTTCTCACAGCAGTTGAACCGCACTACAGTTCCTCACTCAGACTTTCGGACTGGACCTGCACAAATGTAATGCACCAAAGAGGAAAATGCACCACAGGTTGATTCAAATGGACTAAACACTGCATATGCAAAAACACCTTATGGATGATTAAAGCCTGGCTCATATTTTAAAGATTATTTGAAATATGCTGTCCTAATAACTCCTGTTGTTTGGCAAGCATCAATTCAGTGCTGAAGTGGCAGGCCCTTTATGAGGAGTTGCAGTTATCCATCATTGATTTTATGCTGAAGAAACAATTGCCATACAGGGACTCCAAGCACTAAGAGGAAAATGACATTCCATTAGCAGGTAAAATCTTGCTCAAATACTCACTAAGCCTTCATTACTGATAGCCTGAGACGTGATGGCGCCTTGGAAGGACTAAAGTGCTACTTTCCATCAGCCTATCATTTTAAAATGACATTTGTGGTGTAGAGATATATGAAATACCTTTAAATCCCCAACCTTCATGATGGCTGAAACTTAAAAGAAAATTAAAATGTCTCTTTGATAAAGTGGCTGAATGAAAAGATTTAGGTTGACCAAATATAACTTTCCTTTTAGCTTCCAGTCAAACTCAATAAAACGCAGACAGTTTCCCAGCTCGGCCTTAGTTCAGGAATGTCACTCAAAAAACAATTCAAGAAAAGGAACATCAAGTCCACTAGTGAATAAAATTTTTCAGCTGGATGGGACTTAAACGTGCACCCCTACATAAAAAAAAGCATTAAAACAATTTAAGAAACCTGAGAAATCTTAGAGGGAAAAAATGGACTTGGTGAATATAATTGTATCATAAATCACATATTTCCAATGCAGAAAACTTTCCTCCAACTGGACATTTGTTTTTGTATTTGGCAGAGAAATAATCAAACTGCAATATTGTATGTATTGAATGCAAAAATAACCTTTTTCCAGTGTAGATTTTATTCACGGTACATTGGTTATGAAATGGTTAAACTATAAAACTATTTCAGGCAAATGTTGGCGTCTAGCTTAACAGAAACAAAAAGGCCTATAAGCCTAAGGATATTACTTTAACACTGATATCCCTGCAGTCATTTTTAAAATTTGTTATGTTATGTGTACAGATAGAATGAATAGCATTTTCACGCTGGGGCTGTAAACGCTGTTATTGACATTTACTTCAGCCAGTGTTGTTCTGCTGAGAGATCAAGTGTTTGTACATGGTTCATTCTTGAATGATTCAAGAGTGAAATGCGGTGAGCAAATTTGCGCTATAAGACCTATTGAAATATTGGTAAACATGGACTTTCAATTTGCTCATTTTCTACTTGACTTCCTATGATGCAGTGTAACACATGCCTAAGCAGTAGCTAATAGTAGTTAAATACCACTAATGTTAAAATCAACCAAATCAAAGAGAATCAAAGAGAGCCTCTGATTATAGGCTGATGGCTGGTCTTGATATTGGTCTTGATAGCTTGACAATGAAACTATTCAGGTTGTTGAAACTATGGTGCATTAGATCAAGAAGTCTCACCAATGGCATAATGAGCATGATGTGGGGCAAACTGCAGTATCACTCACACGCAAACAAACCACATAGGCAGCTGCATTTGAGGTTCCTAATTTTTTTTTTTTTTAAAGTGTTTCAAGTCTGTAATGCTGTCCTGGCTCCATGCCGTGCTTCCAAACAAACAGAAACCAGAAAAGCTATAAGCCTTTAATTCAAAACAAACAGCTCTACACTTATGGTTCTGTCACTTGTCCTTTTGTGTGATTTGTATTTTCATTGAACAGTGTGTGCTTAGTATAACTACGTTTAGTTCCTAGCATGTATTTCACATGTCTCAATGACTTGGGCTGAAGACTATCAGAGAAAATGGAGACCAAATCCAGGAGGCATTTCACTCCGAGTAATCATCCGAATCTCACGACAGCATGAGCTAGAAAGGAATCAGCCCCAGCCTCACTTCTACATACCATTCTGTGTATTTTTATTATGACCATTGGCGGCACTGTTGCTCTTGGTTTCGCAAAAGTCCACTTTAAGACACTTGCTTACAGCAAATAGTCTCATGTGGATACCACAAATGAAACCTTGTACTGATGTCTTTTTAATCTTTAAAAGACACCAGATACCAGAACACATACCTCAACACCGCATCTCTTGATGAGCACGAGCACCTTGAGTTATTCCAGTGTCATGTTACCAAATACAAAACAACCATGTAACATGATAAATGTAAGTGAAGCCATCCTACCCTAAGGCCTCCACACAGTGTGTGTCTGGCACGTGCTGTGGTGCCATTTTCCAGGCCTGACACTGCGCTGCTTCAGAAAGCAAGCTGCCCTTGAATTATTCAATGTGTCCCTGGGAAATGGAGAGCAGCAGGCTCTTACTGAAAATCAACACAGAAATCCTTAGAATTCAGACGGATATGCGATGGAAGATTAAAAAGCAACGTGCTAATTCAACATTTAAACCTTGAAATGGGACAGCTGATCCCTGTTGTGACCTGGCGAATAAAGTCAGATTACAACCAGAGCCGTGCTGAAGAGTCTCTTAGCAGGAGCTCTGCTGTAAATGAAATCCTGACATAGTAGCAGAAACACAAATACAGATAATCGTCCAAGAAGCCAGAATTTTGTAATTTTAAGTAGTGAGTGTAATTTAAATAATCAGCCATATTAGTGAGAGCTCAGCAATGGTGGTAAAAAATAAAATGAAAGAACTTCTTGTATGTCTGACACATCCAGCCGCTGGCTTATTTCTAGATAGCAAAGCTTTTCATTATTAAAGGATGCTCTCACTCTCTTAAAGAAAATCTTAATCCAGAAGGCTATATAGTGAGTAGTTGTGCTGAGGCCAGAGATGCACAACCTCCTCACACAGTAGACAGTCTCTGGGGCTTTCAGATTTTCTGTGGGTATCAGACCAACACTTTGAGGTGATGAAAAGGCTGTTTAGTGATTCAGAATCAATCAGAGCGTCTGTCCTAAGAGGCAGCTGTCTCAGCTGTCACCTGCCTTCTAGTAGAAAGAAAGACAGGGGGGTGGGGGGGGGTGTTAGGGGGGGGTTTGCGTAGGTGGACAAAAAGGGGACAGTGTGTGTATGTATGTGTGTGTGTCTGTGTGTACGCATGGAAGGGCACTGGAACAAAAAATAATCTATTACAAACTATTCACCGCTGTCGGTGTCATTTTTGCAGCTCTGTGGATCTTTGGCAGCCCAGCAGGACTCTTCTGTCACTGGAGGCCATAGGCACCTTAATTATGGACTGAAAATAATGAAAGTCATGCAGACAGTAATGAGTGGCTCTGGCTTGTGACATTTCATAAACACAGGTATAAACTGCAGCTTTCAGAGCATGTAATGTATCTGATACACACAGGCTTGCTGAGAAGAGATGAGGCACAGAAGACATACTGCTAAAGAGACTCTGTCGAGTCATGAGAGTCTGAGAAAGTCAGAAGGAAACTTGCTTCAATCAGACAAGCAGCTAGCATAAACACAAATCATAACTGTAGCACTATAAGACTCCAAGGTCATTCTGTTTTCACTCAGATAGAAGGTCACGAGGTTGTGTGTTTCTGTAGGTTCTCAGGAGATTTTAAGACAAGGACCCTTGCAAGTGGTAAAATTCATGGATCATCATCTTTCTGATTACTTTTATGAATATAATCTACTCAAATAACAAGTGCATTAGGCAAATGCGTAGCATTATATTTAATTTGTTGAAACAAAAGAACCCAACCAAATTATTTTGAACAACATTAACAGCACTCTTCCTTTCAATCAGGAGGCAATATTTATACTTGTTCTTTAATACTTTGCTTACAATTATACCTATTCAACCTAAGCAACCTATTAATTAGGCAATTACTATAATAACAGTAACAGTTTGGTGAAAACGAGAGACATGTGGCAAGAATAGGATACTGAGCTTACTGTCTGTCATAGGGTGAGGACATTGACAATCCAGGACAGTCTCATCTGAATTGAGAGGAGCCAGCTGATGCGGTTTGGGCACATTAAAAGGATCCCGCTAAACCTGTATCAGGCATGTCCCACTGGACTGTGACCCCGGGGCAGACCCAGGACCTGCTGGATAGATTATGTTTTACAGTTGTCTGGGGGATGTCTAAGGAATCCCAGGAGGAGCTGGAGTCTGTGGCCAGGGATAGAGAAGTCTGGACTGATCTTTTCAGCCCACTGCCATCGCAAAACCCCAGCAGGAAAAGTGGAAGGAAAATAAATCAATGAATGAATTTATAACATAGTGACTGATCGTGATATCCGCCATTGTAATGTCACTGAACGTCTGACCTGAGCACTCCACTTTAAAAACCATGACTTAGGTAGAAACAAAACTGACATTGATTACCATGAGGCTGCCAACATATTTTAAGTAAGTGTTCAGACAGAAGCCTAGAGCTAAAGTAAGTGAAGTGGACTTTGTTCTGCAGAAAGTAGCCTTATACCAGAGATATTCACTGATGAGAGCGAAAAAGAGTGGATGTGTAGGAGTCATAGCTTCTGCGTTCAGCCTGATCCCTTGAGCTTAACCACAGTTCACTGGCTTACCCTGAACCTGCAGCCCCTCTGTTGGCCTTCTTCAAGCACATCTACTCTGCATTTTTCAGTGTTCATAGCCTGCATAGCATTGACCACTGCTGAACCTAAATGAACTCGCAGATGTGAAGAAATGGAACTATTATTTTCTTATTTATTAATATTAATGTAGCAATGCTTCTACTTCCTAAAGTGCAGCTTCCAGCAAGTTGCTAACATTAGAGAGATTTTCAGTGCTGTTCAAGACTCTTGAGTCAAATCAGGAAAAAAGTAACCTATAATTGTAGCCTATTAGGCTGAAGTACAATATATGATTAGAAAGAGAGATTTTAGAGGAAAAACATCTATGGTGTAAAAGGGAACATTGTGAGAATGATTAAAAATTATTATAATAATATGCCTTTAATTGGCGATATTAGTGCTAGCTTAGTGCTAGCCAGTGAAAACAAGATTCTTTTAGAGCTGATTAACAGTAGACACATGCATGGAACATTCATACACTACATGGCAAAATGTTTGTGGACACCTGACCATCATATCCTTATGTGGTTCTTCTCCAAATTTATGCCACAAAGTTGGAAGCAAAGAATTGTCTAGAATGTCTTTATATGTATGCTGTAGCATTACAATTTCCTTCACTGGAACTAAGAGGCCCAAAAATGTCCAGCATGACAAGGCCCCTGTGTACAAAGTGGAGTCCATGAAGACACGGTTTGTCAAAGTTGGAGTGGAAGAACTCGAGTGGTCTGCACAGAGCCCTGACCTCAACCCCACTGAACACCTTTGGGATGAAATGGAATGCAGACTGCACCCCAGGTCTCCTTTCCTGACCTCACCAGTGCTCTTGTAGCTGAATGGGCAACTCCCCACAGCCACACTCCAAAATCTATTGGAAAGCCTTCCTAGAAGAGTGGAGGTTATTATAACCACAAAGGGGGACTAAATTTAGAATGCGATGTTCAGCAAGAGCATATGGGTGTGATGGGTGTGAAATATGCCATATAGTGTATTATTTAAAAAGTGCGAAATATGCATCCCTGCTTTCTCACTAGCAAAGACTCTTAGGAAAACCAATAATGGGATTTTGACATTTTCTACTTTACATTGTTCTGAAAGTAACGTTCCAACATTTTAAAGTCTGGTGACCTCAAAAGTAAAAAAGGAGAATACTGTATTTAAAGATTCTAGTCTGGATGTCATGGCATTTTGCTATCCAGCAACTTAATCAAAGCCTGATATTCACTGCATGAGGAGAGCTAGCAAGGATTTAGATATCATTAGACAGGCTGACTGTTAAACTGACTCCGTATACAATATGATCTTTGCAGGAAGAGCCTAGTCTGGTCACCTATAAGGCTATGAAAGGAGAAGGCATGGCTCTACCATCTTCCTGTACTCCAATACACTTTAGACTACAAGTTTAAACACATGACTTCTATGTTCTAGCCATCATACTTTACAGTTTTTAGTGTGGTGTTCAGTATAAGGCAGTCTTTCCTTCAGGCCAAGCTCCTTGTTCTGCTTCAGCACATGGGATCAGGTGAGTATTCACTTTCACACACTGCTATTTGACATGCTGCACCACATCTTGTGTGTTCACAGCATCTCTGTTTCTCTCCCCCTGTCTGTGCTGCTGATCAGTGGACTTTCAGTCGGGCTTCATAAGTACACACAGCAGTTATTTGTCAGATCCTTCACAAGTCCACTGTGGAGTTTTGTGTGTGTGCTGTTTCCACACAAGTTCTTTTCAAGATTTTCATGTTGTGTGTCTCTGCTTTTTATGAAGGCTTGAGCGTAATGTAATGGTATAATGCCAGCGGTATAATGCCAGTGTATTAGTAAGGGCAAATATTTTCCTCTCTTCAATAATCCTTTAATAATCCTGTTCCATTTCTTACTACCTGGTTTTGTGGTTTGCCCCACATCAACATAAATAGGGCTCTTCATCCATCTACTAATTAAACAGAATTATAATTATACAATGTCTAATGAAGATAATTTAACGCAAGACTCACTGAATATATTGTAAACCATAGAGATAAGGAATTATCAAATATTGACACCATATGCTGGAGGCTCTCACATGTGAGCGAACCACCACCAAAACACTCAGTAGGGCCTTTC
>CM074950.1:8620681-8632193 GCA_037577455.1 Pangasius macronema | reverse complement strand
TATATATATATATATATATATATATATGTGAATTATCACAAAGTGTTTGTAGAAATTATACTGGGACAGAGTGAATTAAACACGTATAAAAGATGAAATGTACCTACTGGGGGGTGTTCATAAATGTCACAAACTGGGTTTAGTGGGAAGCACGGATAACTTTATCCTATTTTAATTCCTTTTTGTGTTGTGTCCCTTCTCTCTTCTTATTTCATACACACACACACACACACACACACACACACACACACACACACACACACACACAGGACATAAGGAGATTTAGTGATGAGACACATGAGACACTTTCCAAAAGCTTATCTTCCTTCTAAGCACTACAGAGGGACAGAGTTTTTGAGGTAGATGTGCTGCCCTGTGCATTTTCTGCCGGAAAGATACAAAGATCCTCCTTCATTTGACTTCCCTTCCCTCTCTCTTTATCTATCTCAAAGGTTTACTGGTGCTTAAGTTTAGACTGATGCAATGGCAAGTCAGTATATTTCTGACAAGGGTGCAGAATTGAGAATAGATCCATGGCATTCTTCCCTCTGTACCTGAACCTCATCTGTAGACCTATAGTGGCAAGTTAGGAAGAGAGAAAAGAGAAATAATTGGGCTCATACCATGCTGATGAATTCTCTAATCTGATTGGTCAGAAGGTCAGAAGGTTACTGAATTTACTATAACATTAAAAACAGTAGTCCTGACTGAAAGGCTTATGTTCATGTATTTGTTCTTATCAAATGAAAACGTCTTGAATGTAGTCAAATATGATCTAGTCATCTGAACACTATGCAGCACAGATGCTCAGGACTGAGCTGAGTGTGTGGGAAGTTTCACGCTTTGTTACAACCTAAACAAACAATCATGGATAAGCAATTAACATTTTACAAATAAGCAATCCATTTGAGAATGTAATATAAACAGAACTTTATGCTCTCTTACGTTTTCATTTTTATGAGACTATTAACCTTTAAGGGAGGGGGGTATAATTATTATATTAGGCAAGACTTGTATCAAGACTCACAGCTCTGTCTGTCTGTCTCTCTCTCTCTCTCTCTCTCTCTCTCTCTCTCTCTCTCTCTCTCACACACACACACACACACANTCCCCCACAATCACCCACAAACCAATTTGAGCCGAAGACTAAAAGCCTGAGACACTGAGACCTGTCAATCATTTAGAAAACACCCACTCATGTTGTTATTGTGTTTGCCCACAGCATCTATGCAGCATAAATGAGTTACATGCTTGCATAGCAGTCTAAAAGGAATAAGAATTTAATTGAAAGCTGCATTGAAAAGACAATTGTGTGTGTGTGTTGGTCTCCATAATCATGCCTATTCCTGAGAATATTGATAATGTGCGAAGCTTCTTATGGAGCCAGAAACTGAAGGAAATCTCCAAATCTTCACTGGCATCAGCAAATCAATTCACTGGCACTTGTCTTAGCATCACATGGCAGAGGGGGTGACAGAACACATGTAGGCGTCACACATAGCCAAGATTCAAAGTAGCACTGACAAAAAATGACTGTAGCATGTCAAAACAGTGTGAGAGTCTAGTGGTCAGGACCATAATCATCAAGCTATGAAGTAACTGGGAAAATCCTTCACATGGTGAAATCATAATGATTTTCATATATATATATATATATATAAACTGGCCTCTTAATGTGACGTTTGCCTAGACAAGTAAAAAGTAAAAAAATATATATATATAATAAATAAATAAGAAACATTTCTACATCATTTCTGTGAAATGTATTTTTGTTTTCTTAAAGTAGAGGGGATAAAATCCAATTTTTGGATGTTTGGCTGCCATACAAGGTAGTTTGTTTGACTTACAAAGCCAGTTACTGTTCTGATAAAAGCTGAATAGGAGGCCTGTTAATTAGTGGCCTGTTAAGCCCAGTAATAAGCAATTGCCAATAAAGGAGAAGATCTTTTGTAATAAACAATAAAAAGTTGTGAAAGCACTGTGTAAACCAGAACTGAGGATGCCAGTCACCCTGACAACTTCTCCTCTATAGTTTCAGCTAAGCAGGAGTTCAAGATTCAAAATTCAAAATTGTTTTATTGGCACACAACAATGTTGGTGGTAACTGGGTTCAGTGCAGCTCAACAACCAACACTAAACAACACATTAAACAAAGTACAAACAATACAACAAGCCAATGCATTCATGAATGAAATGGGCATTAATGCTAAGTCACTGTGAATTTAGCCGAAGAGTAAATGTGCAAAAAGTTGCAGTAGTACCGATGGACCAACTAGCAAATGGTAGAGTTTGGAGTTGATGGGTAAGAGTAATGACTAGGAGTGCAGATATAAACCTATGCTCATGTCAGGCTAGTGCACCTCATGAAAGTAAAACAATGTAGCATTTATCAAAGCTGCTCCATTACCTGGCACATCCCTGTACCAGTGTTGCTACACTAACCGATTGTGAGCATCTGTGAGCTTATGTATGTGGAAGAGGGCAGATAGCGCTTTCCTCCGAGTGTGTTAAGCTGCCCTGGGATGTAGAATGAGCAGCAGGTCAAAAAGACATGGTAGCTATAGAGGAATCAAATGATACCCTTCACCTTCCCTAGGTGCTAGGGGAGAGTTAGCTAGTGGATAGGAATTGGGAAATTATGCTTATATGAGGAGGTATTTCTCAAAAACTGGATATTAACATGTTAATGGGTTGATTAAATGTATGAATCTCCTGCCATGGGAAAAACTAATTTTGACCACTTCCTCACTTGATCACTTTACTCCCCTTTACTCCATTACACAGATGTAATATACTTCATTTCACAGCTAATTGACTCTTATTGGAACTGTGGCACTATCTAGTGTTATCCTGGGGTAATAAATCACACAAAAGCAGGTCTCAGCTGTGTCAGCTCATAGGTTTGTGTTATGTACCAGCTACAGCAGAGACACCTGTATCTGGATGTCCATTTTCACTAATAGTTCAAGTCCACTTCTGGAATTTCCTATAACAAACATTTCACCACCGGCAATTGGTTTTGTTCACGTATTTTTCTTCAGAATCTTTATAAACTACTTCCTCAAAATCAAAAGGACATGATGGAGAGGGTGATGGCAATAAAGCCAGTCACATGATTACTACCGAAAATTATTACTCACAGCTAATTCAATAGTAGCTTGAACCATTTCTTCATAAGGCAATAATTCTAAAGATGAGAAATTATCACAGGAGAGGTGAAGAGGGTGTAATAGATCAAAGAGAATTGGCGCCATATACACAAATGTCCCTCAGGGCAGACAGAAATTCACTCAACATCCAGGAGAGACGGTATGTGTCACTATTTGGATGGATCCAATAGCCACGGAGATGAGATATCTCATCTCATATTGAGGCATAGTGCAAATTCCTGTTTATCAGATGGGAAATGGAAGTTGCAGTCTCCTTTCCAATATGTCACTGCATAGCAAAGGCTTTACCCGATCATTTTCTTCTACTTGGGGAGTGTTTGAATGTTTACATACTTGGTGAAAGAACACACATGGATCATCTGCTGAATCATTTATACCGTGCACTTCAGTAGACAGTAATGTATTATCGGTGTCTGCCACTTCCACTCTACAACAGGGTAATGCAGTATCATATACACTTTAAGGCACTTATACAAATCACATTTGGCCATTATTAGTGATGGTTGAAAGAACTAATGCAGGACGCACAAGTGAGGAACATGGTGTAATTGGGGAAGGATAAAAGTAAAATTCTAGATGATATATAAAACACTAATGGGGGTTCATTAACGACAATCCATTTTCTGGTAGTGGGAAAAATTGGGAGCAAAATATCTCACTTGTTTTTTACTTGGAGAACAGACAGATTGTTATGATGATATCCAGATGGTTTGAAGAATTTCCCCCTTTTTCTAAAAAATACCCAAATACAAAGTATTTTGTAAGGCTTTAGACTCTGAAATGGCTACTCTTTGTGATCTAAGCAGGAGTAAAACATCCACTAAAGCACAAAAGATGGACAATAAAAGAAAGACAGAACAAACCAAGACAGGAATCTAGTGGGACCAAAGAGGGGTAAAGTGTTGGCTGAGAAAAGACAAAACAAATCATGCAACAAAGAGAGAAAGTCATACACTGCCTCGCTTGTGGGCAGAG
Organism: Pangasius macronema; assembly: GCA_037577455.1. Taxonomy (NCBI): domain Eukaryota; kingdom Metazoa; phylum Chordata; class Actinopteri; order Siluriformes; family Pangasiidae; genus Pangasius; species Pangasius macronema. Next base: position 8,628,048 of record CM074950.1, on the reverse strand, counting down.
GGAAAGAAAAATGATAGACAACTTCTCTTTTTCAGTGTGCATTTAATCAATACATTCCTCAATAGAAAAATGATATATATCGGTTCTCTCATATAGGGTCCCTGGAGGACTAGTGGTTAGGCCTCGGTGCTCTCACCGCCATGGCCCAGATTCGATTCCTAGCCAGGGAACCAACCCCAACCATTGGGGTTGCACATGACAATGCACTCTCAGTGCCGCTCCCAAGCCCGGATAAAACTGGGGAGTGTTGCGTCAGGAAGGGCATCCGGTGTAAAAACTGTGCCAAATCAAGTATGCAGACCAATGATCCACCGTAACGGGAGCAACTGAAAGAGGAACAACACTAGTTCTCTCACATCCATTTACAAACACAAGAGAAAACTATAAAGAAGTACTAAAAACAAAGCGGCTGTGGACTTCTATTTCTGCTGAGCTCGTATCATTCAAGAATGTCCACAAAAATGTCCACAAATTGCTCAACTAGTAAGCAGCCTGAGTTAGGATATAACCAAATAGGAATACATTAATATTCACAGGGCATCTGGTTGAGACTAGAGGTGTACATCAGGACAAGGATCCCAAAGGACGCACGAAAAATTTTTGCAAGGGGAAGGTTTTTACTTTCATGTGGTGGCAAGCGAGTGGTCAGATATGAAGCTCATGTGACGAAGAAATACCTCGTTCTTTAACATGAATGCACGGTGATGTATGCTGCATTTACAACATCTTTAGTAACAGCCTGGTCAGGGTTGCAGTGGTTTAAATTAAGCTACTAGTTTGATTATACTTTGCAAAATAGGACCAACTAAATTCATTAGAAAACATCATGGGCAAGTACGAGCAAAAATAGTGACTGAGTGGGATAAACAAAAAACAGTCCAGCAGGTATCTGTATTTGAGACCAATTGTGAACTCGAGTGATATAGATGAGGTTGAGGAACTGTCACAGCCAGAATTTACAGTCCAGGGGCATGGTGGTAGGGCTCATTAAAAAAACTAACAAAATGAAAGTCTTCTGGTTTAGACCATGCCCACTTTGGGTTCCAAATACAGATACAGATACGGACATTTGGAGCGCTAACTAGAGTTCATGTTTCTGTAGGAGAGTTAATACTGAAGCAGGTAGCTTGCCATGATCTGCATAGGGTTCAGGAAATATCAGTTACTGCAGCTCTCCTGCTATTAATACATAACCATCCTGCTGCTCTGAATGACCCTGAGAGAAACAGAGGGACCAAACAAAGCCAGAGGACTAAAAACTTTATCATATTTAGTATGATTTATCAAATCCAAAAGGCACTATCAATTACAAGGTCATCACATGCCTTTTGTATGACTTCTTGCATAAATGTGAATTACGGAAATTATCAAAAGGTCATTTAGTTGCAAGAAGGCATGTGATACTGTGACACGTGGTGTCTCAATTCTAAGTATAGAAGAATGGGACATGCTGATGGAGTATACACAACCTTGACACTGCTGGTAAGAATAATCAGAATAAAAATACATTTTGTGTCTTGACTTTACTCAAGAGGCATATGAAGGATCTTTTAAAAAGGGCACAGTGTTGGCAGCATATCTTAGCAGTGCTAAAATTCAGAAAGGCACAAAGTGGTCCCCCACTGCAGGCACTACAGGTACGTTCTCTCTTTATATGCAAATGCTATTACTCCAGAGGATTCTGGCAGTGAAATGCTTCTGGTGGGTTATATGTTTAGACAAGTGAAGTACTGTTATTCACCAAAAGAGGCCAACTAAACTGGACTCATGCAGAGTGAGGATTAAGACTCTATGACAAGCCATTTCGTCTATCATGCAGAGGAATATCCTTTGCATTTCAGTGCATTCATCTGTCACTCTTTATAAAGTGTTTGCTTTCTTCAATGAGCAGTGAAGGCATCTAGCTATGGCACATTTCTAAGAGTCTGTACTTAACTCCATGGCTCAGTGTGAAGCGGCCAGTGCCTTTTATGTTTTGACATATGCCTGCTAAATGTAGCAAGCTTTATGCTACGGGGGACTCATGTCACCCTGATCCATGTCCTCATAACTTATCATCATGCATACTTTGTCTCACTACTTCCTTGTCTCATGATATGGAGATGAAACTTCCTGTTGCATGTTCTCACACCGTAATCCAAGTCTCTTGATTCCCATTCCACTGCTGAAAGCAGGAGTACATATTATTGCAGCTGCTGATGAGGCCATATGTTCTGCTTTTGCTGATTGAGTTACGCTCTTCTGTGCTGGACGCCGGTACGGAATGTATGGTGTTTATGAGATGAAGGGATTTGGCAGAGAGTCAGACTCAGTGGAAATGCCAAACCTCAAACATTCTATTGTATAGCATACTGAGAGATAGGAAGTAAATGGTATATACCTATTAAACTATATACTATTATTAGGCAGGTCGCCCTGACTTGGAAGAACTTCATGGTCAGTGATTATTAAATTTCTGATAAACAATGGATTGTAAGGTTTCTTTTGTGCATAGCATATACTTTAATTGATTACATCTTCCTCATACACCCAAAGTACATGTATTGGAGTGGGCTTTAAGAGCAATATGTACTCAGTGTGAAGTGAAATTGTGAAATAAATGAAAGGTTTTGTTCTGAAACTCAAACTCAAGCAAGCATCTGTCTGAAACCTACCTTCACATTCCACTGGCGTAGTTTATCATAGAAAGGTTCTTTGATCTTAATAAATGCAACACATTGCACACTTTCTTCAAAGCTACAAAGGCCAACTCTCTTCCACAGCCTCAGTGGTTTTTGTCAACCTTTATTACTATGACAAGAAAGGTTGCATGAAGCATGCACGTCCCCAAAGACTGGTCTGTCTCCATATGTTAACTGCAGGCAGACTCCAAATAAATTAGTCACCGCTGAGAGCATGGCCTTGGGGAATTTGATACAGATATAAATGTTACCTAAATAAGGACACACTTTCACTCCATATTGCTTTTCCTAACTCTTGACGAGTGTTCTGCTTGGGCCAAAATGACCCAATTAAAATTTGTACTAAATTTATAGTGTAAAACTTAAAAAAAAAAAAAAAAAAAAAGGAAGGAAGGAAAAGAAAGGAAAAGAAAACATAAGGCAGACGATATATTCAGCAATACCATGGTCAATGGTAAACAGTCAAAATAACATGTGGGTTAAAGTGGAACTGAATTATTCAAGAGCCTTATTTTTCAATGCATGAAAAAGGAAATAGGGGCACAGCCTCATGGGGATGCATGAGTCCTGAGAATTAGACGATGATGCCATACTGCACCATTCAAGCCCAATTAAACAATTCTGTTGAGCCATGCTTTAGAAGAAGATCTTAAAGGGATAGGGATAGTGGTGGTGTTTTTCCCTAGAACTGTTCACAGTTTTACACAAATTGGCTCTAACTGGGTTCCCCCAAGTGTAATGATGGCCACCCAGATACAATTTATTCCCATGTATTTGATGCCTTTTGGTGCGTGGGAAAACCAAAAAATAATGGTCATTGTTACTGCCTCACAGCTCCAGGTTCCAGGTTCAATTCATAGCTCCATGCGAGTTCAATTCTGAGCCTTGATGTGCTGTGATAGATTCTTGTAAATAAAATGAACCCCCTAAACTCCCAGCTTATTATTCTGCTATTCAATATAAAGCGTATTATTTAGTAACTCAGTGAAACTAATAATATGTGTAGTTACAAGAGTGAGGAATATAACCCTAACCCCACTAATGCATCCTGGGAGTTTAAGGGATGCCATTAGTATTATAAGCATAGACAAAACCTTTTGTTGTAAGTTCCTTGGTGACACAACAGAAAAGTGTTCACCCTATCATTGGGAGATCAAGAGTTTGAAATCCGACAATGCCACTGCCATCCGTAGCCAAAGCCAAGAAAGCAAAACTTGGCCTTGCTCTCTGGATGGGAGGGATGACATACTCTCTTTCCTGTCAATCAGAGGGATACTAGCCAATTGTGGGAGTCATGTATACCTGTGAGCTCATGTATGTGGAAGAAGGTAGATAGCACTCTCCTCCATTGTGGAGAAAACCTGCTTTCCTGCGAGTAGGCTGGATTCATGTGTCTAAGAAGAAGCATGTGTTACCCTTCACCCTCCCCAGCTGGTAGTTGTCATATGATAGGGGAGATCTAGCTGGTGGTTGGGAATTGTCAGGTGACCAAATTGAGGAGAAAATAAAGGGATAAAACTTGCTGTAGAGTATTGTTAAAGGCTTCATTTAAACACTGTGATCTCTAAAGACCACTAATTTAAAATAAACAATGCAGGTAAATGTGTTTAAGCAGAAGCCTCATCTCCAAGCTGCAGAATCCATTAGAGAAGTGTAGGACTGAAATATTCACGTAAGACATGAAAGGAGCTTAAAATCAGCTTGCAGATATTCTTATCATCTCTTCTCCAGATTTGGTAGGCACTCAAAAGAGCATTCCTTCTCAAAGGAAGCAGCCTCGGGTTACGACTTTCTGTGCGCGCCACCCTCTTGTCAGCTACACAGTTTCAGCAGCCACAGAGATTTGATAAATGGGGTTTAAACAAAGCTTGTTGGTTGTACTAAGAAAGGCACAGAATATAAGGATGATTTAAAATATTCCATCACACATATGAGCAAAAGATTCGAAGTTGCCAAGTAGTCCAGCGATCCTGACCACACTGCTTTCCATTGCAGTTGCCCTTCCCTGCAGCCTCTTTGGTTACAGCCCCTGCCCAGCTGTCCATAGATATTTCTGGGAAATGGCATCCTAAATTACCAACGACGCAATTATCCAACCTTATGATGCATGTTAAGGTCCTTTCTAATGCACCATTTACCCTTCCTGGAGAAATGTGTCATCAAGGCTTGAAATTTAATTCATGTTACCTGTTTCAAATAATATGACAGAAAGAGAGATTATTTAATGAATGGCCAGACATACATAAACGTGAGTGGTTTAGTTTCTCACAAAGTATAGGACAGTAATCAAAAATAAAACACCAAAATCACACTGTCAGATTTATTTAAAGGCTTTTCTGACTAAACACCGACAGAAAAACGAATAAGGAACAGGTCAAATCAACAACAATTAATAAACCTCTCTATAAGACCTTCTGTCTCCCTACATTCCTCTTTCTATCAGCTGAAATGATTGCAACACACCTCTGCCAAATTATCTTAAAAAATGATATTCTTCCCATTTCTTTCCCTCTGGCTCAAAGAGACCATGTTATTACACCTAAGCCATGATTTATCCATAATGGGCCACCATTAAGCCACACCTCAGACCATGTTAATTTAATTTAAATCTGATGGTTTGACATTAACCTCGTGTGTTACATAATGACCCAATTTAAGTCGACCATGATATATAACGAACAGAGCTCACATTTCAGCTTGTGCTACATGCTAGTGATAGATCTGGCCTTAAGTCACTTTCCCAAAAAAAAAAAAAAAACGATACTAAAAATACAGATTCTGCATTAAGCAGCAGAATAATTAAATAATCAGACACCTTAATCCAGACCAAATCTAACATGATGCCTGAAATGGAATGGCACCTCATACAGTGTGTATACGAGTGTGTATCCTCGCAGGATAGGCTCCAGGTTCACTGTGACCCTGATCAGGATAAAGCAGTTACTAAAAATGAATGACTAAATTAATGCAATGTAATCTAATAAGACAGAAACTAACCTTAACAGACCTAAACATTATACTGAGTTAAATAAAATGCAATCTGCACATATGATAATTTTCCAAATTGTTTGTTTATCAATAAAGTTAATGTCCTAAAGGATGTATATCTGTATATATAGATATTAAAATCACCACAAATTTAAATATTGGAGTCAGCAAAGTTCTGATTACAACATGGCTCTGAAACCTCAAGGCTGTGTACATTTGTCATCTGTTAATCAACAAACCAGTGTTGATTTTACTGCAACATCATTAAAATGGATATGGTGCCTGCACATAGAGCAAATTTCATCTACGCTTAATCAAAGTCAGTCGCTAGGTGGGAATGCATCATTAATGTTTTGTGGAAAATTACTTCCTAATAAACAACAACTCATCTAGGGCATGAAACACATTGATAACAATATCTAAAAAAAAACAGACTCTTTATAATAATATGCTCTTTATAAGTAACAACAAAAAACATGACTGATGAACCTACAGACCTGATGAAGCATCTCAAATGAATGGAACATTATGAATGTAGGATGGAGGAAAAATTGAAGGCTCACTTTGTTTTGTGAGTTATAGACAAAGCCCTCAGGAAAACATAAAGCCACTGGGCAATGTCCATCTTAGTGGCCTGGGAGAGGCTTGAGGGAAAAGAGTAAATTGCATGACATTTATTGGTGCTTCAGCATCAATGGTGAGAGAAGTGCAATATCAGTTGTCAGTTGAAATAAGCAATAAATGCAGACAACAGGTATAGAATGAGCCAGACTATCCAGGGCTACAAGTCTATAAGCCCTGGCACGTGTACTGGCTTGTAATGGGAAGGTTTTACAACCAATTTTCAGGCGCTCGTAATAAGCAATGTTGCTAGAAATGTTTGTAGAAATCTGTGTACTGATGACATCTGTGGGAGAATGATGTCAGTCCTGGGTTAAGAATTGTGCATTATATGCAACATATGTTCACTAATTTCTGCAATGTTAATATCTGTTTTGCCTTAATCCAACAATATCACCTATAAGCCTATCTATCCTATTACTAGAGCATTCGTGCTTTCAGTTTACTTTTCACCATCAGAAAGTCCTCAAAGTCCTGATATTGACTCAAAGTGAGGGACAATAGCATGTTTAATGAGATTTCCTCAAACAGAACTCAATTAGATAATTATGTGTTATTCAAAGCACCTTCCGATGATTCAGGGCATAAACACATAAGATTCACTCTTCTGTGAAGTGCAGGAGCAAACTGCTCATTTTATGTATGGTTTTATGGATGGTAATTGCATCTTGGAATGAAATGAAAAGAAATATTGCCATCTTATTGTAAAGGACAGAGAAGGTGAGATCCTGATAGAGTGTATATGAGGCTTGCTATTGGTACTCTGTTCACATGTTCACTGGAGCTGAACACGCTCAGAACTGTGGAGATGATAGTGGACTTCAGGAGAAACCCCCCTGCTCTCCCCCTTCTCACCATCACAGTCATTCAAGTTCCTGGGCACCACCATCTCTCAGGACCTGAAGTGGGACATTCACATTGGGACTCCATTGTGAAAAAGGTCCAGCAGAGGTTGTTCTTCCTTCGTCAACTGAAAAAGCTCAACCTACCACAGCTGTTATTGAGTCGGTCCTGTGCTCTTCTATAACTGTCTGGTTTGGGTCAGCCAACAAATCAGACATAAGAAGACTGCAACAG
>CM074950.1:8594883-8620581 GCA_037577455.1 Pangasius macronema | reverse complement strand
CCCCCCGTGCCATCTCCAGCTTCAACAGCTAACACAGGAATCATTACCTGTTTTCTAATTCATCCTCCATCTCTAATTACTGCTTCTCTCTCACGTATTATGTTAATACATATGCATATCTCTTTATTTATACAGCTGTATGTAGAGTAAATAATGCACAAATCTGTACATAAATCTTCTGTTCCAGATTCATACACATATTTTTTTTTATTGTTAAGTCTTACTATTTAAATGTTGTCTGTTCTCATGCCAGATATGTTTGTATGTATGCATGTATATACCAAGAGCACCTTAAAACCCACAACAAATCCCTTGTGTGTCTGCGCACACACTTGGCGAATAAAGCTAATTCTCATTCTGATGTTCAAACCTTCAGAGGCGAAGCTATAAAAGCCTGGGGCTTTACATATTCAAATAATCAGAGATTCAGATAATCAGGGTTCCTAATTATCATTATTATTATTATTATTATTATTATTATTATTATTATGCATATTTCTTTGTGTGTGTGTGATGACATCAACTTTAATACTTAGTACAAGACGTTAGTGTCAACTAAATAAATTTTGTCTGCATCTATAAACAACACAGCTTAATCTGAAGGGTGGGTCTAATCATATAATAAAAGGCCCTAATAAAAAAAGACATATTTCACTGATATCGTATAACACTGGATGCCATGGTGGTTACTTCACATGATATTGTACAAGGTCACATAAAATTCCAATAGTAATACAGTCAAATTCTGCCAAATGTTCTGGCTTAACTGCAGATATAGTATGTTGAAGGTTAAAATTATTTTCTGTGGTTTTGGGGTTTTTGATATCGTATTTTTAAGTAGAAAAGTATTATCAGGTCATATTGGCTAGCTTGTGCTGAAAAGATACCAGATACTTGCGTGGTAAACATGTATAACGGTATTATATACAGTATAGGCAAAATCAAAATCAATACCATACAAAAATGACCAAAATAGCACCCTGAAGGTTGAAGGAAAAAAATCACATTCAAATTTGTTGACACTTTATGCTCCGGAAAGGTCAGAAATGGGAAATACTCATGAAAATTGTATTTGAGCTCTTCCAACTTGATTGGAATTCAATCACATCAAACTTGTGTCAATGGTGCTAGTGTCTTATGTAAAAATGTCAGTGGTGGTCACCAGATTGTGCCCTTTGTAGGGATTTTTCCCAAGAGGCATTCTTCAGGCTCTCCTATGATCACCATTTAATCTAATTGGACTTAGATTTCCCTTTTAGGCATCAGCGTCAGAGAAAAGATGTGCATTGCACATTGGCATTACAGTTTAATTAAGGCCAGATCAGACAGACAGCTGTTGACTCCTTAAGCTCCAGAAATGTCATGGTCAGAAATGGGAAACATTAAAAATCGTATCTGGGTCCGTCAGGCTTGACGGGAATTCAATCCAATCTAATCACATCAGTTTTGGTTGGCGCCTGAAAGAGACGGTGTATAGATCCCATCAGTGTCATTCACTGTATAGCCCTTTTGTAAGACTGGTCTCTAAAGACCCTGGATAAGGAGCAGACAGAGAAGACAGGACTTTTATAAACTCAAATGAAAAGCATCAGGGTCTCACATGTTCACCATTAAATCTACTTGGACCAAAATTACCCTTTGGCCATCAACATCAGAGATAAGGTGAAGATGCCCTGCTGTTAGTGTGTAATTAAAGACCCTGCTCTCATTAATTCAACGGTAAAAGGCTAACTCAGACAAGACACTCAGTCATATGTGAGTATAAGGTCAGAAGATACACACAGACCCTGAAATGGGTCATTGATTTCCTGGGTATCTGTTTTGCGTAATAAAGAATAGTGCTGAGCAGTGAACGCCAGAGTGCTATTCTAAGAACGCACATTAATTCACTAGTAAGGTGCAGAATTGCATTCATTTTGTAGCCAGGAGGAAGCTGAGGGGACGCAATTCATAAAGGCCCTGCCACTCCTGCTACACATTTAGCAAAAGCTTGAGGAAAAAAGTTCCAGTATTACTAGTACCCTTCATGAAAATGACAAATGATATCAATATTTAGATAACACATGCAATAAGTGATATTTGATATTTTCTGCATTATTTTAGCATATTTTTGGAAACAAAAAAGGAATTTATTTCTTTTTTTCTTTTCTCCAAACACTGATACAAAATTAGCAGCCTTCCTTGGACAGAAGAACATTTGGAAAGGGTTCTTGGAGCACTCCTCCATGCAGAACATTTTTAAAGTAACTTTACATTTTTTATGGCTGCACATGTGGACCGCTTTCCATAAATCAGACCACTGAAAGATCCATCAAGTTTTGAACTCGTGCCAGAGACAAACAGCTATAATATCCTGGTGCCCTGTCACTAAATTGCTCTCAGTCTTTACAAGAGCATCTGCACTATCAGATGCAAAACAGCCTCAAAGAACCAATGATCTACAGTCATATTTTAGAATGGCTATGGGGCTTTTTCTTGTACACATTCCCCTCTTTCAAATTGCATTTGTAATGACGCTTGGTGAAATTCAGTGTCTGCATTTAGACAACTGCTTGCAGCAATGGCAGTTATTTTGTACAGCTCTTCTAAACAGCTTGTTATAGGAACCAGTCTAATATTGGATTTTTTTATCTGCCAAACTTTACAATTGTGAAATTGGAGCTTTTTCAACTCCCTCACCATTCTCCTCACTTTACAGGGATACTGTATGCTTGTGTGTCCTCTTCCTGCCATGTTTTTAAACTTTTCCAGCCTGCTGAAACTTTTTATTATGGACCTGATTGTCCATAAGGGTAGTGTTAATGTTTTTTTTTTTTAAACAACTTCTTAAGACTAAGAGTAATTAAAAAAGGATTTGTTTGCATTTATTTTATACATTCTTTAGAGGTGCCAATAGTTCTTTTAGATGTTTCAATACTATTAAAAAGTGTATATGGAAATAATTGTTGTTGGGAGAAAGGTATATATTTAATTAACAATGAGTGCTTTTTTAATGGAAAAGTCCATCCATCATGTTTAATGTTTAATATATACATTTATCATTTTTAATAACGGTGCCAATAATTCTTGAGTTGACCATATAAGTGGCTTGTGCCGCTGGCAGTGTAAAGATTTCGCAGCACACTGGGACAAGGTCAGTTAATTTTGAGAAATTACAAACCAAGAACAAAAAAGATAAATTGCCCCATATAATGGGCCGAGATGCATCAATGCCCCACATTTTAGACAGATTATGGTCGTACAAGGCTCCAAAATATTCTCTTCAGATGAAATACGATGTCCTCATCCATATTCTCTCAATAAATAATACGCTGTCAGGTGGTCCCTGATATAACAAAACACTTTATATGACATGAGTGAACATGATGTAACTATGTTAACATTGGGACTTAGTCATAGTTATGCCAGGACATGCCTAAACACTCTAAAAATCATGGAAAGCATTGAGCTATTGCTGAATACACTATATCTTTGACAATACTCCTGGCTAAAAAAATTATGAATACTTTTGATTTAGGCATCTGAATGGATGTACTCTATGTGACCAAGGTGCTCTAAAGGAGCCTGAGCCATTTCAGAGCACAAAACCTCTGGGAGTGAAACACATCCCAACAGATCCTATGAGGTAATGAGGTCTGCTGCAGGGTTCTAGACACACACTAAGCAGACAAAGAGCAAAGAATCAGAGCTGATAGAGGTGCTCATCAAATAGTGTACAGATACACAGAAATGAGATTTAGAGTAGGGGAGCTATTCAGGAACTATACATAAATGAAGCCAAATAAATAATTACAGTGAGCTTTCAAAGACGATTTCACAAAGCAGTTGTATCTTTTACAAGATATAGATTTGGATCCCTATTGAGCAAGGCAGAAGTGAAGCCAAAAAAAGAAACCCTGAGAGAAACCAGACTCAGACGGAAACTTCATGTCACAGGCTCACTCCACACCACCAGAGGTCCCCATCACCTGAGTACTAACATGTGTTCAGGTTACCTTGCTCACCTGAAGTCTTTGCGAAGTCTTGCCTACTTTACCATCCACAATTCTGAGCTACTTGTTATTTTTGATTTGCACATTCTAGTGGTGTGAATCTTGGACTGTTTATCATGTTTGCTGTTTTTGCCTGCCCCTTTGGATTATTTCTCCAGTTGTTTGCCTTTTGTGTTTTGACCTGACCTGTTTTTTTCTGATTGTGATTTGGTTTCACATTATGTTAAATGAACTCAGCATTTGGACCGTATACTCATGTAGTGTGAATGTTACACCCATTCTCTTCTGGGTGGCACACCACCTGGATAGTGGGATTATAAATGGTGAGATGATGATGCTTTTGAAAATGTACTGTTATCTACATGCTCTCATGTGAGAACGACTAAAGCATGCAATCTTTTGGAGAATAATATATCAGAATATAATTCGCATTTACTGCCAAAAGAGCAAAGAAAGAAACAGCTCTGTCATCTTTCTCTTTAACATTCACATTCCCTTCAGATTAACAGTCAAGTACCACACTGATCACAAGTGAATGTGACAGTGCTTATGGTGAGAGTAGCCAAGTGATGTTTTGTTATAATGTTAAATCTCCCACAGCTAAGGGCATTAGAGAACATTAGAAAACATGTTCCCTTGAGACGGGAAAAGAGTGAGAGGACAGAAAGAGAGGGAACAGAAGTGGTAAAGAGATTGCTTGCAGAGAAGCCCTGTGGCAAAAACAATGGTGTTGATGTTAAGAAAAGGACTTTAGTTTACCAAGACAGTGATTCGACAGCTACGCCGCCTCTCTCACACCATAACAGCCTGAGATTGCCACTTACTTTCTGTACTTTCTCCCTAGACAACCTACATTCCCACCATTTAAAAAATGATGTCAGTAGGGGGATTAAAACGATGGGGCTCTAATCTTTTGTTGCCTGTGACCTAACAGCAGATAAACCTGTGCAATCCCAAAAACAAGCACTACTGTTTATGAATAAAAATGCTCCTACCATCAAAGTAAAAAATAAATAAATGGCTTTAATACAGACTCAGAGCTGCATGCTTTCTGAGCACAGTGCTAAGGTCATGCTATTCTCTCAATCAGACTGTCAAAAGGAAAAGAATTTGCTTTTGATCTGATCGGGGTATGATAATAGCAGCGAGAGTGATAGGTATGCATTCTGGTGATATTTAAGTTTGGCAGCAGCTTAGAAGTGAATAGGATGAGAAGTCAACTAAGAGTACCAAACACTGCAGAAATATTTAATTCAACACCCATCACAGCAGCTCAGTGTCTGAATAAATAGAGAGCTTTAGTCAGGCTGCCGCCATCCAAGAACTCATTATTGACCTCATTTAAAATGAACAGTAATTAAACAAATCCAGTGGTTAGAAGAACAGTATTTGTGACCGTTCCATCTTTCTAAGCCATACTGACACAAAGCCTTTTCTACATGGCTGTAAATGCCTCGGCTTTCCAGTGATACTAATACCACAGATCCCTTAATCAAGCGCTGCATCATTATTTAGACTTAACATTCATCATTTTATCATTTTATATTATATCATTATTTTGAGTTATCTCAATATTTCAACATATTACATAATTATACCTTTATAACAAAATTATAACTTTGAGGTGAATAGGCTATAACAGTAGAAGAATGCATTGGGTTCCACTTCTGGCAGCCAAGAACAGGAATCTGAGGGTACAGTGGGTACAGACTCATCGAAACTGGACAGCTGAAGATTGGAAAAAGACCAGGAGAACTTCTTCCGTTCTTTAACAGTCCAGTTTTGGTGAACATGTGGCCACTGTAACAAACATTCCATGGTCCAAGTCACTGAGGTCACATTTTCCCTTTGTATATTTCCCTATGCCGATGTCCCTAATAAAGTGGCCAGAGAGTGTACATGAGTACATAAAGAATATGATGCCAGTCCAGCAAGTGATTCTGTTATTGACTGAGAGATAATGAGAGAGAGGATGTTGTTCAGCCAGTTGTTCTGTAAACTGCAGTCTACAGAGGCTAATTCTTATAATAAAAGAGAGGCAGACAGAGACAGGAAGACCTAATGCGTGGCCCACTAGCTTCTGTAGCTACAGGCAGCTTTCTCTTTAAACGAGCAACGACATCATCCAATGTTAGAGAACTTTCAATCTACATTTATTGTGTAAATTTCATTCATTCTGATACAAAGCCTGAGACTTTATTTGAACAAAAACCGATAAAACCTTCAAACAGCATAGAAATGAAAGTTTAAATCCAGGTTTCTACACAAATGGCTCAGCTCAAAATAACAGATCATGTCACATTTGTTCAGTCAGCTGACAGGTTAGACGTATCACGTGGCAGGAGGAATCAGTGCCCTAAGTGCTAAGCAGAATGAACCGTGGTCTAGATCGACACTAAACGCTTTAATCGGAGCTGAAGCGCTGCAGCTTAGCCTAGACTAATCCCCGTAAGAAAGAGGAGCCAGATGGTCGGCAACAACTGCTGCAGAACCGCAGAGCAGTTCTGCGTGAATCCTGCAGCTCCTGACGTTGTTTACCTTGTTCCTCGTGTTACACTTCTAAGTCATGGTGAGCGCCAGCACCTGGCACCACGGTTCTAAAGAAGTGCACCCTGCAGAGGATGATGTGTCAGAACTAAACACTCCACTGCGGTAGAACCTTGTGATTCCTGAAGTGCCGCAGCCAGAGAAGGACTGTCCCAGGGGTGTCAGGATACAGTAACACACTGCTCTCTTAACGCTCCTAAGCTCGTCCCGTACCTACACGGCCTCCACCTGCTTCAAAATGACTCCGTCAAGAAGCACAATACTTGCTTTAACCTGACCTATGGCAAAGCAGCCATTAAACTTAATCAAAGTTAGAGAGAAAAAAAAATGAAAAGACTGTAAGAAATCATTAAGTGAACATTAGCACCAAGACCGGCACTTCTCAGCAGGACCAACAGCCTGGGGACACTGAAAACCTCTCTGATTATACAATTTATACACACACGCTCATACACACGGGTCAACCACATAGCGAGCTCAGTGGGAGGTAACCATATTACAGCTAGTTACCATTTCCTGGTGTGTAATTGAACGACATAGAAAAAACTGAGATACAGCCCCCCCACCTCTCTCTCTCTCTCTCTCTCTCTCTCTCTCTCTCTCTCTGCAGGGGTGGATAAATCAGTATCCTGGGCAGAAGCAGATTTAGTGTCTGGGCTATTAAATGTTAGTCATCGTTATCCAGCAGACAAGTAAGATCAACAACCAGAAAAAGAACATGTACATACAGTATATAAGGTTGGTATGTATGTTTAAACTTAATGTACTTTACGGGCATGTGACATGCCACAATGTTCCAACTATAGTGCATTCTTCCAAATTCCACCACCTGCCAGTCAGATTAATCAGCGTGCACAGACAATTTTTCTGAATCAAGAACACACAGGTATGTGGAAACCGAGGAAAATAAAGTTTGGTGAAAAGCTCGCCCAACATGCAGTCAACCTGCACTTGAAGTGAAATAAAGATGTGAAATAAGTGAAATAAAGATGCTGGTCAGAGTTGTGTAATATTTGCAAGGTTAGAACACACCGACTCAGCTGAAATTTTGGTGCAACTTGCTGAATTTTTGTCAAGGGCATGTGCTATGTTAGAAAATCTTTTAGAAGAGGATACTCATCAGAAAACTTTGTAAGTCTGTATTAATGCACTTAACTAGTGAACTATGGGGCTCGCCATATGCTATTACATTACATTAGCTACCACTTCTTAGTCTAATAAATTAGGTAACCAAAACATGGCCCTGGGCACAGTGCAGATTTGACTTGCCTGGTGAGCTAGCTAATGTATTTATGATTTGTCCACCCCTGCTCTGTCTCTCTGATTTTACTCTAAAGTGAGTTAAAGCTGTGCTTAATGATGAGACTCCCTGAGGGAGGGTTACTGAGGTATACACCTCCCACAGACAGTGGCAGAATAACAATGATATAATCAGTTGGGACTACACACACACACACACACACACACACACACACACACACACACACACACACACACACACACACACACACACACTCTTTACTTCAGGGTTATCAATCTCAATTTCTATCTGTGCCACACTGGCATTTTTGAGTGCCCTCAGTGGGCCGTAAACTCTACGGCTAATTAATTTCTTTAACTTTATATCAGTGCAGCTTTAAAAGCAAAAACGTTCCAAACACACAGAAAGCACAGTTGATAAACTATTCAACTGTATGCACTATTAGGTGAAAAAATGTATTAGGTTAAATGATGCATTTATCAACTGAACAAACAGAGAAAATATGCAAAGCAATAATCAGGAATGATCTGTTTTCTGTTTTGCTATTGGCAAAGGATGTATTTTTTTGGAAACGATAAAAATTACACTTCTGCATCTTTCCATATGGTTGCTATTTTTAAGACCCTGTGCTGTGTGTCAAGGCCATTTTTAAATTTCCAAATTTAGGCAGTTTCTGGTCACAAGTCAGGTTAATAGATTTAGCTTTGTCATAAAGACTTGCACAGTTTCTTCACACAGGAATAACAGCAGTTTATCTCCATTATGAATAAACATGCCCTCCGTCTCACACTTCTGTTGAAACTGTCTTCACTGAATGCAACTTTTCTTCTTTTCAGCAACTTTGATAGCCACACCGGTGACTTTCCTTTAACAAGTAAGTCTAGCTACTAATTCTTTTTTTTTTTTTTAAAAGGCAAAAACACAATTGACGGTGGCGTGGTTGTGCAGCTGGTAGTGTAGTCACTATGTTTGTGTTTTTGCTCTCTTTATAATTAGGTGATGGTCTCCCTGTGTACCTGCGGTTTTCTTCTGGGTTATTTGGTTTCCTCCCACCTCCACATGCTACTATGTGGATTGGTTAGTGTAAACTGCCCTAGGTTTGAATGGGTGTGTGAATGTGTGTGTTCAGGGTGACCTGTTATGGACTGGTGTCCCACTCAGGGTGTGTTCATGCCTCATACCCAGTGTTCCCGGAATAGGCTCCGGATTCACAGTGACCTTCACCAGGTTAAAGCAGTTACTGAAGATGAAAGACTGAATAAAAGAAAAAAACATATACATATATATATATATGCTTTCTATACCAATTTTGCCACCTGTTTGTGCAATCCACTGATGTCCGCAAAGTTTTTGAGTCTGTTCACTTATCCAAAACTACTAAAAACCCTAAGCTGACATCCTAGATTTAATTTGCAATACAGGCAGATTTTTTTCTCTCACTCAACTCTTCTAACAATAAATCAAAGGAAATGATGCTTAGACACTTAAAGAATCGCGAGGCACATCGTAAGCATGGACCTGAAAGATCGTATAGAACATTTCTCTACTTTATTAATAGCAATTAAGGTATGCACACAGGAAGCCTCCTCACAAAAAATCCGGACACTACCCAGCACCCAGCAGGCAACAGTCACACGCCAAGTATCAGAGAGACTCAGGACTCTGACTGTCTCCCCTGGAGATCTTTATGGACACATACTGACCCCGCCACATGCCTTTCCCCTTTATTCCTCATTCCCTCATGGGAATAAAACAGAATCTGGTGTGTGTGTGTGTGTGTGTGTGTGTGTGTGTGTGTGTGTGTGTGTGTGTGTGTGTGTGTGTGTGTTGCTTATGTTTATGCATGACTGCCTTTCCACAAAGAACAGAGCCTACTGTCCCCCTGGCAAACAATCTGCTCTCGTTCTCATACATTCTCATCAATCCAAGATCAGCACTGATGGTCACTAATGTCAGGATTTTTGTTATTACTTTTTTAGTTTTAAATCTTAAGTAGCAATCAAAAGTTAACAACTGTAAATGAACTACAAGGCTATTGTCTGGAATATATGTCAAAATCTAACTATGAGCAGGTTGCATATTTGCATTTACATGTATGGCATTTGGCAGATGCCCTTATCCAGAGCGACTTACAATTATCTCATTTATACAACTGAGCAGATGAGGGTTAAGGGCCTTGCTCAAGGGCTCAGCAGCGGCAGCTCAGCGGTGCTGGGATTTAAACTCTCAACCTTCCGATCAGGAGTCCAATGTCTTAACCACTGAGCTACCACTTCCCCATATCAGGATAAATGAAGCTCTAGTTGTTTAAAAAACAACACAACTATGAATAAACTGAGATTATTCATGACTATGAACACCATAGCACAACTGCAGTTTCGATTAGTCAGTAGACTTCACGCTCTACACACAAAGTTATGTATGACCGAAATTTATTTCCCAGCGGCCCTCCACTCAGTGGCAGACAGAAATAGTCGTGTGTTCATAAATGACAGCACATGGCACAGTCAGCCTGATGTAACTGAGAGAAATGCACAGTCAGACCAGCTAAGCACTCACTTCTAGAAATGTGCATTGTAACCTGTCTTACAACACATCTCAGTGAGAGATGAATCAAAGAACTGAGAAATGTTGATCAGCCTCACAAACACACGTGCGCGCACACACACGCGCACACACACGCGCACACACACACACACACGCACACACACACACACAAGGCATCAGTGCCTCAGCACTTAGCACCAAAGAGCAGAAGCGAGCAGAGATGAAGAGAGGTTAAGTAAAAAATACAAAAAAAAGGTATCACTTACCCAGAAGATGAGGTTGAAGAGGAACATCATGTATTTCAAGCAGCACAGGAAACCGCTAGCCATGTTGCACTTCTTGAATTCTAAAAGGAACACAAAGGATAGATCCAGGTAAAAGACCACGTATTTGCTGCTTTTGGAAGTGCTCTGTTTGTTGCTGTCCTTGTTGTCGGCGGTGCTCTCTTTGCGCCCCGTGGAGCCGTAGAAAGCTCCAGCAGTGAAGCCCCGTCCCCCAAACGGACGACCTGTGCTGGACGCGCGGGCAAAGTCCGAGTCGCAACTGTCCACAGACGGGCTGCGGTGGATAGCGGACTCCTCACTACTTGACTTCTCCATGCTCTGGGGCTGAAGCTCTGCAAGCTAGATCATACTCTACCATGTCTCTCAGAGTAGCCAGACAAGAAGCTCCAAAAAGTGTCTCCCAAAAGAGTGTCTATTACACACACCAATCAGGAGCGGAAGTCTAACGGAAAGAGATGCCACAGGAACAGTGTGGGTTCACACTCATTCGCTCATCACCCGTTGTGGAGCCCAGGAGACAACCTGTGTCCGGCGAGTGTGTGTCAGAGTTCCCACAACTTCCACACCTCCTCCTCGCACTCTTCTTCTCTGAGCTCTGCTGAGCCGGCACAATCTTTCTTTCTGTCTCTCAGAGCCTCAGCCCTGTGCTGTTACACTTCTCTTTTCTCCCCTCCTTCCCTGCCTTCTCCTCTCCTCTGCACTGAGCTTGNAGCGCTGTCGCTGATGTGTGCTATTATCGACAGCTGCATTTACTGGGCATTCCCATTCAGCGCTGAGCCATCTATCTACCTCCTCCTCCTTTCCCTCCTCCTCTCCCTCTCTCACTCACTCTCTCTCTCTCTCTCTCTCTCTCTCTCTCTCTCAACTCCCAGTCCCTCCTCTCTGTCCGGGAACCAATCGGGGATCAAGTGTTGTCTGTAGCCCATCCCCACAGTTGATCCTTTGCCTTTAATAAGCTTATCATTACTATGTTTTTTTGCCTATACAAGTTAATACATTGATATTCACTCTGGCTAGCTATCAGCCACTCAGGACACCGCTGGATTAAAAAGCCACGAATCGGAGAAAGGCTGTTTATTTGTAGTCACAATGAGACCCTAGTTTAATATGTAACTGATGCACACGCCAAAGCTGAAACCTTTATATTCATAATGCACATAGCATATAAGTCGATCCCCTGACCTTACTGCTTTCCTCTAATTGAATTGATCATATTCATAATTCTTTGCCTGAGTTCTCTCTCTGAGCTATCTATTGGGGAATTTGCCTATGATTACTGTTAGAATAAGAACGATTACACGCATGACCATTTGTTCAATAGTGTTTGAAGCCCTCGGGTTGTGCTCTCTCAATTCCTTGTAAGGCGTGCCAATAAATTGGCAGCGTCTCTAGCTTAGGAATTATAGCACCATTTCGAGCATGGAAACAAGATCATGCCTTACAGATACTCAATGCTTTCCTATCAAGAGCCAGGGACATAGTCTGGATTGCCTACCACTCATTCTTTCATTCTTGGAAAGATGATAAGAAATTATGTTAGGTCCTGTTTTAATCTGAAAACAAAACTAAAACAAACCAACAACTAAAAATCACACCTATTTATAAACCCATCTTTTTAAAGTTGTAATTAAAATGTCGTGTGCATGGGCAATGCCACTGAAAGAGAATGTAATTAACCTCTAAGTTAGCATCATATCCTTTTAATTAACTGTGATATTTCCTTTAAAGGAGGTCTTCTATTATTCTAAAATTTAATTTCCTGTACACACCCACAGATAAGACAATCTGGAGTCAGATGACATTATTAGCTAACCCAAATTAACTTTACTCCACTTCAGTTCAAACTTCTGCTCAAAGTGGCTTCTATAATACACATTACACCACAGCACAGTTGAGTTCTCAAATCTGATTGGTTACAAGGTGTTGATTCATTTGAATAACAGCATGGCTCAGAAAGTGGTTCGGTTACATATGGTGAGGATGTAAAAATGGATTTGTTGAAACATGGAACATTTCTGTGTTAGAAGAGGCATAAAACACTTCAAGATGTGCTGTTATAGGAAAATAATTATCTTCAGGATGGTAACAATAACGTTGTTTCTTGTCAGGTCACATGACACCACCCCAACATTGATTATTTTCCTATAACTGCACACTCTGTCATGTTTTATTCCTTACAGCTGGGCTTGTTGTATAATATTATGACAGAATATAATCATGATTATTTGCTCATCTTTTTTTTTCTCTCAGTCCGTGGCTCACATCCCTAGTTTTGATTAACTCTAATCACAGCCATCAATCTTTAGAATCTGCTATGTGGGTGAATGATTATACATTAAAAGCACTGACAAACTGGAAGAAATAAGTTGGTAGTTAATGGGGTTTAATCACTAGGAGTTTCACTATATTTTAATTTTTAATAAGAATCAGCACACAAAAGATTTCATATTTCTTGAAAATGTAACTGATAAATATTTCATATTAACCTTTTGGAAACTGGGAGAAACTCACAAATGAGTCTTCGTAATCTAGATGCTTTATGCTACATTTGTAAAAGGTTTGTTTTTTGTTTTTCGTTTTTAGAAAAAAGCGTCTGCTTACAACGTTGTATAAAACACTTTCTTGTGCAATCCCAAACTTTTAAATGTATAGACAGCATTCGAATGTACTGAAATCAGCAGTGATCCTGAGAGTGAGTCAGAATTAAAACCTACAGCTGTGGTGTGATGGCACTAATATAGAGACGGAGTGAATGCTTCACCAGCGTGTATGAGCATACACATGTAACGCAAGCTGAGCTTACAGACAGATGGAGGAGCGTGTAGCTCTACGCTCTTATGCTAAACGTCAGTAATACCTTGTTTGCCTGTGGCTTCACTCTAATCCATGACGAACCTGTTTGAGTTTACTCAAGACTAACAACACAACAAATCAAAGTGATCAATTAGCCGAGTGCCTTAACACTACACTTGAGACACTTCCTTTGTGTCATCATCTGACCCATGGAATACTCACAAAGCAAATGATCCATTCGGTTAAAAAGCTTGTGCACCCACCCTATTAGATCTGCAGAATTGGTTTTACATCGAGAACAATAATTTGGCTACTTTATCTGAAGCAAAACAGTCAATCGTGCCCGTTTCATACCATTTATTATGCAGGCTGTTTCCCCGCAGGCACGATAGGCACTTCATTTATTTGGCCTTAACAGATTTGTAATGTCTGTGCTATTAAGAGCAACAGCAGAGAACCACACTGTGGAGACTGAGACAAAAAGAAAAGGGTTTGACCAGAGCTCAGTGCTCCCCTGATGCTAGGATTCAATACGGCCTGCCTTTGTGCTGCACGTCAGCAAACTAATATTCATTAGGACGCTACAGGAGCTTACAGCCACTAACTCTGCAATGAGCTGATAAGGCCCGTTGAACAACATGTCCTGTGTTCAATACAACAGTGCATCCACACACACTCTCACAGACACACAAATACAAGAAATACAAGCAAACACACAAGACAGCTACCTCTGAGATTGAAAATAATTCAGCTGACTCAGAGATTTTGAAAAGAAAGGTGAAAACTAAAAAGATTTTTTTTTTTGAAAATACAAAAGCAAGCTATGTGGATGCTGACTTAAACTTACAGTACAAAAGGCTGAAAAAAATCAAGCCCTGTCCGTTTTCATTCTTAGTTTATTCTTTGTTTAGTTTTGCAATAAATTTCATATTGCAATACATTGCAATAGAGGACACCCAACTACAAGATACCAGGTAACAATGGTGTAGCCAGAGCTCTTACAATGTGGGCTGTCTAGATTGGGACAAAATGCTAATCCACATTCGTAGAAAATGACCTGGTGGCTACCTGTATCTGTGTAAGGCATGAGTAAGATCCCCATCAGACATAAAAAGCACGGACCTAAGCAGCATTTGTTTGCTACAGAAAAGTCATATCTAACATCATCAGACTACATCATATGATGTACTACAGCTTGCAACCTCTGTAAGTCACTCTGGATATGAGTGTCTGCCAAATGGCATAAATATAAAAGTAAATGGGAAAGGGAATAGTTTGCTTCTGTCTTAGCTAACTAAACTCACTTGTCAGAATTTACTCCTCAATGCTGGACAACGATGAAATAAACATTAATTTTTCCCAGAGATGTTGTACTGGGCATTCTCTTATTATTCAAACATGTCTATCAGCAATATTAACCTAGCCATTCACTTGTGCGTTATATGACATTTTCCAATCAACGTACAAGTACAAGAAGATGACAGAACCGTGATTTTTGTGTGGTTTGAACAAAGTGTGGCATAATTATGGACTTGAAACTCAAATCTTTCAAAGAGTGTGCTCCTGTGCAAAGTTATGCCTATGATGAGACCCCATGCTATAAGGCTCAAACATAATGGTTTCATAAGTTTATCGCTGAGTTACTGATAAGCAGTTGATTTTTTTTATCCCTCCCATTCAATATCATGACCAGCCATTACTGAATATCACCAAAGACTAGACAGAAGTAAGATGTGGATATGAATTGCTTACAATGTGGTTTGAGATCCATGTGCTGCAGTGCACCGATAGTGCCTCGCCATTTTTCCGTAGCAGAATAACTCTGGGAGCTCATGCACCATACTGCACATACCCATTGGAGAGGAGCACAGATCAGCTACAGAGAGATAGAATAATGTAGCATAGTGTTTGGCTCGTTTGTGTGCTTAACACTGCTGTCCAGTTGTGATAAGAGCATGTAAAAGCAAACGTGCATTGCAGGACCATAATGCTTCTGCCTCAGCACTGCACTGTCACCTTGTCTAATAGCTTCTTGCCTGTGAAACGCCACTGGACCCTTCAGCAGACAACTGACCAGGTGCAGAGTAAAGAATAACTCTATTTAAGCAGCAATGTGGCTCTGTAATAAGAGCAAGTTCAGAGTCCACCTAAGTGGATTGTTCTAATGCGTTATAGGGTGAAATGATTACACCGAAATGTAGAAAGCGATCAATGGCCACCACATGTGAATTGGAGGCTCGGTTTGCAGGTTTTATAAGATGAAACCCTTTAATCAGCCTACTTATGCCCTGTATTGACTCAACCAGCAGACAGAGAAAATCAAGTTAGATTAAAATCTAGAATACAATATAGTTATAAGAGTCTATTTTTCCACTAACAAGAGGTTTTGTATGACTGCAGAAGTCTAGGAGAGTCTCAGAAGTCTGAGGTCCAGAGATGATTTATGAAAACTCTGAGATCTCCACAGAGCTAAATCCACTGAGACGGAGAATTAGTAGAAGAGCAACTGACACACACACTTCTGAGAATGACTAAAATCCCAAATAATGAGTGTTAATTTGCATGAGCAAGGGATCAATTGAGAGTGCAGTTAGTGGGCATGTAGTGGGTGATTTACAAAGAAGAATTCTGAGAATGATGTAATGTGAAAATAGGGGGAGAAAACAATATATAACTGAGGTCTTGCGTGTGCTTAATCTTCTTGGTAGAGGCTGCGAGTTTGGATCTCAAAAAGAGTCCTGGAAGAGTGAACTGAACATGAAACTCAAGCATAATGCCAACCCATGCCAGTAAGTCATCATTTTGAGAAACATCCTGGTTATTTCCATTCAGCTTCTTCTTATTAAGAAATTATATCATTTTGTCTTCACCTGCTGGAAACTGGCTTCTGAAATGTAATACCTGTGAGACTGGTAGCAAAACTGTTCAAAATATGGTATGAATGAATGAATGAATAAAAAGGTGTAGAAATTTATGTGCATTTAGTTAACACAGCAAATTTGAATGAAAATATTTTCAACAAAGGCTCTGGGCAAAAGTTTTGTGGATATACAATAGATCAACTTTACCACAGTAAGTCATCATTTTGAGAAACCTGGTTTATTATTTGGTAATCCTGGTTATTTCCATTCAACTTCTTCTTCTTAAGAAATTATATCATTTTGTCTTCACCTGCTGGAAACTGGCTTCTGAAATGTAATACCTGCTATTGAGATCTATTCATTTTTTGTCAGTAATGACTTTCAATCTTAGTAAATTGCATTGTGGGTGCAATTTTAATCAATTTGCACCATCACCATCCTGTACTTTGTACATTATTTAGAAAAAAAAATCATATTCATTAAGGAATTGTTAAATGTTATTTTGCTCATGTAAAAGACACAATGTTTACAATGTAGATGCTGTTAATAACCCGGCTTGCACATCTTGCAGGTGTTATTGTGAGAGCACAAACCTTTAGTAAATAAAGGCCTATGATTCATATGAGTAAGCATCATGCACAATTGGATATGGCTCAGCAGAGCATATAATGGACTGTACTTGAAGNTAGTAATGCAGGGACTGTTGTGGTGCACATGTACAGGTGCAAAAACAGACCCTGAGTATTAGACCACACACACTACTTACAACCAGCCATATGCTACAAGGCCAAACTGAATAAGCACAGACTATCAGCCAGCAACAGTTTGACTCCACCAAGTCTGGCAATTTGCACAAGAGCATGCCAGCTAGGTTATACTTAGACATTCGGCTCAATTAACTACATTTCTTCAGTAAACGACAAAATATATTTTGAGCCTCTTAATACAAAATACCTGAATACACTGAAGTTTTTATACAGCAATGTCAGGACATCAGGACAGATGTAACTCATTAACATCATTAAAGGTTCTGTGAGGTTAATAAGATGTTAAAGAATGCACTTAAAATGTTTAATAAGGTCAGTGTGTTGACTGATAAGGTCAAACATAAAGATGTGGAGAACATTTAATGTTAATCACTGCCTAATTATGGTCTTAACAACACTACATGATGTGGCTAAGCAACCTCTCAGTGTCCTGAGACTGTAATTGGACTCATAGTGAAGTTTCCTTTTTCCAGAATCAGATTTTTTTTTTTTTTAAGAATCCTTCATGTCATGACAGGTATGCATAGTCCTTCTGGTCTTTTAATCCATGTTAGATTTTTATCATCAGATTGTCATTCACATTTTATCCTGGCCTCATGTTGACTGTTTCACTCTATAGAAGATATTTATGCAAACCTGTGGCCATTACAATAATATGACTCTGACATACCAGAAGTGTGCTCTGAGCTACAGTGTCATTTGCTGTGACATTCTAACGTAAATCAGATGGAAATACAACCTTATTTCAACAACATTTTGTTATGTGTCTCAGGTGTAATGTCAAATAAAAAAAAATCTTTATGAAATCTTATGTCTGTTGGAATAATCCACTATAAATATTAATGTAGTTTTTTGATGGGCTCATGTAGGTTATATGTATAAATAAAGGTTTCAACTGCTTTTTGTAATGATTTTGTAAGGATTAATGATTAATGAGCCGGTAAGCCACTTATAGGCCTCTAACTCATTTCATTTGGCTCACGGACACTTAGAAAAATAATATTGAAATGACCCTTTGTACTGAACTTAGTAATGAGGATTTTCACACTAGAGCAGTAATATACAGAATTCACACCAGACCTGCTCAGTTTTCCACATGCGTCACTCTACAGCATGCGAGGGCTCACATCACATCTCACAGTGCTGAAACGCTGGCTAAAACGGAAATCTATCTGCTGTGCTTAATGCCCTGCTTCTAAAAATGATTCCCAAATGCTTCAGGTGTTGGCCTTTAGTATGATTCAGTGATTGACTCCAAGTCCAGAAATGAAGCACCAAACGGAGAGACCTAAAAATATGTTAAAAAAAGAAAAGTTGATGGAGAATGAAGACTCGACAGACGGAAGACTTAGTCATGTATGATCTTAGCATACAGCACACAATCACATGAGCTCTTCTTAAGTCTTTTTCTTACTGTTACATATTTTTGATATTTGGAAAACAGACATAACCTATATAAAGTGCTGCAAGACTACTAGTCTTCTTTTTCATAGTTAAAGCAAAACCTGATGAGTGCATTCCAGAAAAGTGATATGAATATGAAAACTTTTGATTAAGGCAAAAGAAAATTAAAACTATATCCTAATTTCTCAGTGTATTCTCATATAATGTGCATCTCATTGGAGAATTTGTTTTAGTATGAATATTATATTTAGACTGCTTTTTTAACATATGCCTGCATTTGTTTACTGTCTGCCTCACTGTTTTTTACACCGCCTCAACTAGTCGACGTCCCCACAGCAGGTGACTGGTGTGATGGCAGACTGGTGAATGTATTAGTATACTCGAATGGCACTGTGTGTGTGTGTGTGTGTGTGTGTGTGTGTGTGTGTGTGTGTGTGTGTGTGTGTATATATATTATAAAACCAGTATAATAAATGTTAGCACCTAATGGTGTATACATATAAATAGGTTCTGTTAGTGCTTCATTTTTCCTAGAATCATCCTATTCTACTTTTAGAGCACAGATTATTGGTGTTAACCAATAAAACAGATAATACCTTAAAATGAACAGCTTTAGTTTATGGCCCTTCAAAGGCTCACAAAAAATATTACCTGACCAGTTTTACACCCTTGCTTTAAGCCACATATTGTTTGTTAATACAAATAGCTCATTCAAGCACATTCACAATCTGTTTCATCCTTTAAAAAAGCCAATTAGGTTTGTGTGATATAAATGGCTATAGAACAGAGCACTCACAGAGTACAGCGATCAGTAATGATTGTTTGTTTTATCTGCTGTGAAACCATAGAAGACAGGGAGGTGTAGATACAACATTAATATCATTTGTACATCACAATTAATGATTTTGCCACAGTGTGGTGTCTTTATCACCTGGCATAGTCAATATTCTCAAACTGAAATGTCTATTGTTTAAGAATGCCAAAAAACTTCCATCATGTAAAGGAAGTATGACAAGTCTTGTTTAGTTTAAAGCAGAGCAGAGTAAGTGTCTGCTGTCTCAGAGCTGAGATAGTACAAATGACCTGGCAGACACTCAACACGTTTATGTCTCCTGTCAAGTCTACAGTGACCAAGCAGCAAACCACATGGACAGAGAACATGTGTGTGTGTGTNTGTGTGTGTGTGTTTGTCAGAAGGGGTGTCTGAGAGCCCCTGCACCTTCATTCAGGTACATCCATCAGGCAAGAATAAATGATAGAGGAGTAACAAATGAGAATAAACCAGCAAAATTGAAAGATGTGAACACAAGCCAAGTTGGACATTAGCATTCCGAGCAGTGGCAGTGTCATCTCCAGTCCTGGCAGCTCAAATCACACCGCTCACTGACCATCAGCCTCACACACCACGGAGGTCTTTTACTTACTGCATCATAACAGCCACACGCAACAATGACAACAAAAATGCCACACCGGTTCACTTGCTATCAAAGCTCGGACGTTCAGTATATTCAGTACATTTTACAGACTCGAAACTTAGACTGTGCTTACTATTGTTGCACATACATTATGAATTCCTTAATTTAAGAAAAACTGCTTGAAACAAGTTTACTTAAAGGCAGTAGGTTTAGAAGCTACACATGCACACACACACACACACACACACACACACACACACATTTGACACATTTTCTCATCCAATCCTATGACTTATTTTATGGTGTGAATGTGTGTAATGGCGACTGACATGATACAGGTCCTGCACATGAATAAAGGAAACAGACCAAACATTGTTCCTCTGACGTTTCCCATACCTTGGCAACAGAAGTTCTCACACAGTTGCCTGAGATTGTGAGCACCGGATCTCTATACACTTTGAGATCAGGACTGTATCAAGATGGAAAATTGAGATAAGTGAATCCCTAAATAAAAACCAACATGCACTCTTATGCACAAAAACCATTTGTGAACTGAAATGAAAGCGAGTGAAGTACACAGCATTTGTTCCTGTAATGCCAGATAATTACAGAGGAAGCAGAACACTGAAAAAAAAGAAGGAAGAAAAAAAAATCAGACAGGACAGGTACAGTTGAGGGAAATAGTTTGCCCCAATCCCTTTGGTTTAAAATAGAAAGGTAAATAGAAGGAAGTGTGTGTGACATCTAGCAGAGATAAAAACGTATGTGGTAGGCAGAGCACATGGTCAAAACATTGTCTACTAGATATAGTTCTGAAAACTACAGGCTTTCCTGAACTGAAATTTGTTTCCTTTTGCATGTATTTCAACCACAGTTAAAATACTGTTGTGAAACCTATCATACTAAACGTTCTGATGGTATAAATTAAATTATTAGCATTTTTCAGTTTGTCCTAAGTCTATGCAAACCTTTTAGAACTGGAACTGAGGCAAAGAGAGCTAGGTTTAGACAAAGAGAACTAGGTTTAAGAGAGATGGATGAAAGGGTTTATGAGTCCATGGCCGCATGCTGAGTAGTCAAAGTGACACTGACCTGTTCCACCTTTCTGCGTGAACCTAAAGCCTATTTCCAGCATGGAAACTATGTAATTATATCAGTTTTCGCCTCCGGACATGGAGTAGGTAACCAAGCCTATAGACGGCTCTATTCCTGTGGCAATCCATCATAAACATAATCACTCCTGTATTTCATGGAAGAGGTTTTCCAGGGCAGGAAAGCAGGCTGAGATAGAACTACACATGAACATTCCTGCGTTCAAAGATTAACAGTAGCCGCATCGCTCACTTTGGCCAGGCTGCTTTAACACACCCTGATGAAAGCAGCCTAGCACTACAGGCAGGGAGGAGTTTGAGAAAAATGAGAGGATGGTTGAAAGTGGGCACAGCATGAGGCTGAACTGCTGACACAGCTCCTGGAGGGCAGAAGAATTAAATTCATACATCAAAACCACCACTAGAATGTACACAACGCTACTTACTACACTGGAATATGCTGGGGATTTCTCTTCCCATTAGTTAAGCTTGGTGAAAAAGAAAATCATTTGTAGTTAAGTAAAAGGTACTGTAAATATGTATTTGACCCCAGAGGAAAGTTGCATGGGTGGACAAATAACTAGAACAGGCACCTGGGGCAAGCAGATTTAATGTCCAGGCTATTCACTTTTATTCACAGACAAGCAGAATTAACAACCAGAGGAAACAACTCTCTACTTCTTGCTGACGTTTGCTAAATGCTTCCAAATCCCACTGCTTGCTGAACCAATTGGACAAGGTATAATCTGGCTGACAGTAGAACAACCTTTACAAGGTGGAATAAACTGCGTTCTTCAATGATCGCTGGTCTTTTGAAGAACGAAGAATGTGCAGGTATGTGAAAATAGGGAGAAAAAAACACAGGAAAATGAAGTCCAGGGAGATGTTGTCATATAACTCTGCGGCTCACTATATGCAGTCACCCTGGGGTCAAACATGTCAAGTGAAAATAAAAGGCACTAGTCAGACACAAATAATACTTATATTTGGGATGAGTGGAGACAACACCACAGCTTATAGTCAAAACAATGACTTGTTGACGTTTTCTGAAGGGCAGAAGAGGATAAGGATTATGGTTCACAGTCATCCCCACCCTTAGAATTCATATACTTGTTCATTTCCCTTAATTTGTATTTATACACTTAACTAGATAAATAGCTCGCCAAACATCACTGCAATATGTTAGCTATCACTTTTTAGTCTAATCAACTAGGCTTCAGGCAACCAAAACATTAGACTTGGCAGCACACTGAACTTTACATGTGTTCAATGGGCTACCTACTAAATTCATGATTTGTCCATCTCTGGAAGATGCATTGCGTTTTATATTGCACCACTTGACTCAATCCAACACTAAAATTTCCAAATATTATGCAATTTACGACACCTCTGTGATGTTCCTTTGCTGCAATTTGTGACATACACCTCAAACGCAAACTCAACCCATCTCTGAATGAAGGCTGCACAAGAATCATTTCAATATTCCAACGAGAAGAAAGATTTTAATTCCTCAATACCAATTCATTTCACAGCCAACCCTCAATACAAGATCGCATAAGCCTTTCCGGCCCTCTGTGTTACTCAGAAAGAAATTAACCTCTGTGGAACAACAGTGATCTTGAACGCACCAGCTGGCTTAAGGCTCCCTGTGAGATACTCAGATTTGAGCAGACAGTGAGATGCCAAGGCACGGGCCAAGGTCCTGGCGCCTGGCCTCAGCTCCTGCTTGGCCAAATTTTCTGAGGATGGCCTGAGCCACTGGAGCACAGATGGTGTGGAGTTGAGAGGAAAGAAGCAGTGGACCCTGCTAAAGCACCCCAAGTACCTTCCAGTTGGATTAGTCCATCGTGGATCCCATTGAATGGGGGCCTTTTTTCAGGGAGCAGGCCAAGCACAGATACAAAGAATGGACAATGGCCTAAAAAATTGTCCCTGTGAAAACCAATCAAGTGGTGCCAAATATGGTGGGGAAATAGGAATGATTTCAAAGACTGTGAGTAGATGGGGGAAATGGGGAATTGTCTAGGGCAGGGAACTGGGTGCAGGTCAGGAGGAGTAATATTCCTACTGCCACCCCAGAACCCACAATTAGACACATTAATAGGTCTATATTTAAGACATTTTAGTCATCATTCATAAATCAGTACCTAGCAGTCTAGCAGTGTGTCATGTTCATTAAATATTAGTCTTTGGAATAACGCAATGGAAAATTCACAAAAGCTTTTGCTCTTTGAGTAGTTGCAGGTATGCCTCACCCCCCACACACATGCTGCACACAGACGAATGGTATCGTCAGGAACACCTCAGAGAACAGCTTGCAAAAAGAAGGGAAATTATGCAAGTGCACTTTGACACATCATCTATTTTAAATCACACTCAAGGCCATGACTTCTCACACAAAATGATTTACAATTCGACAATAGCTTCATCGCCCCACAGGCTACACATTGCAAGAGCTGCCTAGCATGTGTAAAAATCATCTGCCTTATGAAAAAAATATGCGCACCTTCCAGACTGGCCTTTACAGCTCTTTGATTGTTCCACTCAAAGCTGTGAGTGTGATGGTATGTGACAGACCTTCATTAGGAAATCTGGTTCTAGCATCAGTCTCTGCTAACAGGCGCAAAAAGCAGACCCCTAACTTTTTCTTTTTGGGGGGGATTGTTTGAGAAGCTAGCCAACACTAGACAGCTCTGTCAGCTTTAAGTGGACTTTAAGGGTGCAGGTAAAAAAATATTCTGCAGCTGCAAAAATGACCCATCACATTAGCAGTGCAGTGTGTGTATTTGTGTGTGATACTGTTCCCTAGTGATGCTGGAATGAAGACTAGGATGCCCACATTATAACCACTAGAAATAAGATGCCTGCTCTCACCTTGCCCACACAATTTCTGTATAACTTCCAACTCATCTTAACACACTGACCTTCAATTTGAAGGAAACATGTCCTGCCATTCCCTACTGAGCCACATTAACACATAAATAAAATAGCGTGTATGGTTACAGCTGATGTTACAGTTTGCTGTAAATACTTTCTGAAATGGCTGTCTACTCTGGATGAGCAGAGTAGACCACGGTACAAGAGCTGACAGCCACATCTATTTGTGGCACCTGTTTCACAGAAAATGAAATAAAAAAAAGTGTGTGTGGGTGGAGTGTAGGAGGAGGCCAACTGTAAAATCAGGTCAGTGATCCATTGCTGAACTTTTAGGCACTTTGAGGCCTCGGCTCCGGAATGTCTGCTCTAGGTTATTACTGCTGATCCACAGGTGTGTGTGTGTGTGTGTGTGTGTGTGTGAGTGTCAGCTGCCATCTAGAATCCATGACCCAGAGATAGCAGGTTGTTTTTTTGTTCTCAGTTGCCCATTGAACAAGTAATCAAGAAACACTACTCCTTATTGTGCACAACAATAGTTTTGTATTTGGTATATAGACATGTTTGTATGTAATGTGCTTCATTGTGTTGCGACATTCTAAATCACACCACAAGCTACATGCTATTGGTGCTATTTGGCTGTTAGTAGAATGTTTGTTACTAGTACGCACTAACAGCACACAAAAACATGCATGTAGAAACACTGACAAAGCAGAAACAAAAAGTTCAGTGCAAAGCTAGCACAACCTGCACTTACCGCACAATCAACAGAAAATAATCTCATAGCAAAAACCATGGGCAACAACTTACTGATGTTTTTGTCACAAACACAACTTGCTCTTTCTGAAATGTTGTTACTTTCACCTAATCTGTATTAATGCACTTAACTAGCTAACTAGCTCACCATATGTTATCACATTAGCTAGCACTCAGCTTCATGCTGATGAATGAAAGAATTTGATGAATGTTTGTGAACTTGATTAATATTTGTGAACTGTGGAAGAAATAAATCATAAAAGGTAGAATACCTACATTTCAGGGCAACCAGAATCTGAAACTAATTGCAGGATGAATCTTAAATTGCTTTCTATTTGTCATATAGTGCATTACATGGTGTGTAAAGACCAGTATGTTATGACCTATTTACTGCATATACATCGGACGTTGGAAGTTGTTGGCCATCCAGGCTAAACTGGTTGACCATCATTGTTACTATACAAAGAGCAATTTAATAAGGGCAACCATTTGCAACCCTTCTTATGGAGAAAGCATCATTACAGTTAGCTACATAAAGGCTACCATTATATGACTGTTGTTATGGTCACTTCCATGTATTCTAGTCTAGTACTGTATAATATTAAGACAAAGTATCCACTATCAATATTCTGATCTTGGCTGTAGGCTTTCAACAGCAGTGAATTTATGCACCACATTGTATATATCAATATATAAATATATCTTTAATATTGTTGCTTGCAGAGCTCAGACTAAACCCACAGTTTATGAGAATTAAATCCAATGCTTCCACTGAGGGTTGAACATATTCCTTGTTATTTTTGCCAAAGGGTGATTTCTGTTAAATTTTATCACTGACAGATTGAGGGTTATGTGATGTAGAGGATTTTAGCACCAGCCCTACTGCGTCATTCCTCTCAAGTTTCGTTATCACTGGACAAATTACAACTGATGTTAAAATGCATGAGATGGCTTATCTTATTGTTGTTGAGCAGCATGACAGAAAGGCAATAACAGAATGTAAATAAACCATTATGTATGTCTTTGTTAAATTCGAATTTCATAGTATCAGACATAGTGATTTATTTGAAAGGTATACAGACACAATGCACATATTTTATATGGCC
>CM074950.1:8582113-8594738 GCA_037577455.1 Pangasius macronema | reverse complement strand
CATGGTTGGCATGGAAGAACTCGAGTGCTGTACAGAGCCCTGACCTCAACCCCTCTGAACATCTTTGGGATGAATTGGAAAGCAGACTGCACCCCAGGCCTCCTCACCCAACACCAGTGTCTGACCTCACTAAAGCTCTTGTGGCTGAATGGGAAAATCCTTACAGCCATGCTCCAATATAGCGGAAAGCCTTCCCAGAAGAGTGGAGGTTCTTATAACGGGAAAGAGGGGACTAAATGTGGAATGCAATGTTCAAAAAGCACACATGGGTATAATGGTCAGGTGTTCACATATTTTTGGCAATATAGTTTATGCTGGTCAATCAGAAGTGAGTATTTTTCATGTCCATGGTATAAAATATTTTATACCAAAGCTTATTGAATTCTCCAATCTGATTGGTGAGAAGATTTTTTTAAAGCCAATCACATGTTTATGTCTCGTTCTACTATGTCATTGTTTCTATACACATGAACTTGTATGGTGGATGCTCTACACAATCTAAGAGTAATAATCAACAGATAAAAAAAAATCTGTTGTCATTTAACAAAGAAAAATGTGTAATCATTGATATGGTGAATCTTTCTGTAAGGAGATGTCTATTTAACATTTAAGGAATGATTCTCCAGTGTCAGCACTTTATAACAGTAAACGTTCTGCTCATGAAGAGTCTTGAAGACTCCTTTCGATAGCCCTGTAACATGACAAGCTGCACTTTTGTCATATTAATTTCAAGAAATAGAAAATAGAGGGGCTGGTGAGGGGATGATTTTTTGTGACTATAACATAAGTGATAACAGGAACTAACTTGCTTAAAGGACATTCTATTACATTAAATGTAACTAGGAACTGATAAAATGCACAAGGTGTTATTATTTAATTAATAAAAAGTGTTATCATTGGAAATTGCTCTGGTATTAAAGGAATAAAACACTGCAGGATGTGTGGTTATTTGGAAAACAATCAACTTCAGAGCTGTAACAGTAACTCCTCTTTGCATCGGGCTATATCACACCACCTGTCATTGATTATTTTCCTACAACATTTCTTCTTTATATAAAACACAAAAACATTATTGAATAACAATAAGATGATTTCCCAAATAAAGTCAATAATGAATTTAGATCTTACATACATCTTTTACACTGTTGTTAGTGTCAAAGCTAAGCAAAGGCTGAGCAAACAGCTAATGAGAATTAAATCAGAGAAATACATTTTCACTTATAAATTGAAACTCTATAGTGAAATAGGCAAAACATGTACTTTGTTATTTGCATTAACTCTGATATGTGTCATGTGTCAAGTGCTTTGTCCTCTGCAAATAAAATTAAAACCAGGATATTTGTTTCTAGACAGCATTTAGCAGAGATAGCAGAGAAAAAAGCATACTGTAAAAACAAGGTTAGCCATAACTTTAACAAGTTAAGTCAAAAATTTATTGGCATTGTTTGACAAAGTCCAGATCAATCTTGCTTCATTCAGTCATGATCATCAGCTCATGGCTTTGTTGATTTTAGCATGCATACTCTTTACTATTCATCTCGTGCGTTGTACCTAATTACACTACACTATTCAGGGTGACAGGACATTCTTATCCTGCGAGCCGAAAGGTGACAGGATGAACTTTATAATTACTTTACCTGACACAAAGGCCAAGTCTGAGTCACAAGGATAGATGACCTGAGATGTCTCTGAAAGTTGTGTATGTACAGTATGTGTAATCAGTGGGAAAAGTACAAATCCAAAGAGACAGAGCTAGCTAAAGGTCACAAAGAGGTTGTGTTGGTGGGCACAGTGATATTGGCATTATGCAGTCTGACATGACTCTTGCTCCCAGTTCTCATTTATTGACACACCAAGTCATATTTCATCATTTCACTAAATCGGCGAGTACACTTTGGATGAGCGATTTGAAACACAACCCTGATTGAATTCTCTTTAAAGACTGCTGACAGTGTAGAGCACTGCGAGTTTGAGGAGGGGAAGAGACAAAATCTCCTGCGTGGGAAAAACAGCAGGCAGTCTGTGAGAAGAACTCTGAAACCACACCTGTTATTGCATTTCATTAAATATAAATGGCTAAATGAATGAAAAATCAGTATGAGATCCCCGGAACAGCGAGATAGTTTAGCTTGTGTAATTTGTGGAAAGCACTTACAGGAGAAGCAACATATAATTTGCTTAATTATTGAATTGCTACTCACATTCCTAGTATAACTATCTACTGCAGGGCTCTGTGACTCATCTCTGCCACTAAATGCATGTGTTTACCTAAGAACACCAGACGCTTTGTATATGTTGGACAGTCTGGGAAAACCAACGATATGTCCCTGTGGCTGAATAACAATAAATAATTATAATACATTTTATTTTAGGGTACTATTCAAGACACTTAAGGTCACATTACAATGCAAATAGACAAAGACGTTGATGGTTTTAGCCAAAATTGGGTTTTTCTGCCTATAACATACTATGACACCTCAACTATAAAGATTTTTTCTTCTTGCAAAGACCAAGTTGGGTAATGAGCCAGTTTAAAAAAATACAGTGGTAAAAACAGTCAGTCTGTCTTGCTAGCTAAGTGTGAATTTATTACATAGTAAATATCACTCTTTGATCAAGGTGTTGGATAGATATTTGCCATAGCAAAATGTCTCTGAAGCTCTTGCCTGCACTACATACTGTATAGTAGAAAATGCCAAAAGTTCACTATGTTTTGTTTTTGTCCATCACAACCGCTGAAATTTGGAAAAAGGCTTTGCCCATTACCACAATCACATGATGTCATATAACCCTGAAAAGCTTGCTTTCTGATATGCACTATATGCCTGTCTATGTGACAGTTGAAAACTGGAAAAAGACCAGGTGATTTTTTTTTTATAATCTTCAACTGTCCAGTTTGGGCGAGCCTGGGTCCGTGGTAGCCTGTTCCTGTTCTTGGCTGACAGAAGTGGAACCAGATGTGGTCTTCTGCTGCTGTAGCCCATCCACTTGTCCAATGTTTTGTGCATGCTGAGATGCTTTTCTGCTCACCATGGTTGTAAAGAGTGATACCAATAGACACTTTTTCCCCATTCTGATGTTTGATGTGTACATTATCTGAATGTCTTAATCCGTACCTGCATAGCCTTTTTGTATTGCACTTCTGTCACATGACTGAAAGAATGTACAGGTGTTCGTAATAAAGTGGACGATGAGTGTAGATGCCAATTTCCTTTATATACCTTATAAACCACACGAATGAAAATATATGACGATGTATTGTATTTGAAAACCATTTCTTCAAAATTATTATTATTCTTCTATATTCACCAATTTCTAGATGCCCTTCAGAATCTATTCATTCCTATGCCTATTTGGTGAGATATTATTGAGAAATTCACCAAAATATTGACAGTTGTTGGATTTATGTTAGATATTACACTGAAAAGGGACACAGTCTGTGGTGTTTTCTGGGTTAAACTATAAAGAAATGATTTCCCAACCAGCTGTTCTGTAAAAGTCTTTCTCTTGAAGTGACTTGTGGACAAGTGTACCCATACTCGGAAATTGTGCTCTGCATTTAACCCATCCAAGGGCACCCACACACAGTAGTGAACACACACATACCTGTGAACACACACCTGGAGCAGTGGGCAGCCATTTTAGCTGCAGCGCCCGGGGAGCAGTTGGGGGATTGGTGCCTTGCTCAAGGGTCTCACCTCAGTCGTNACCTACAATCCCTGCCGGACCCGAGACTCGAACCCACGACCTTCAGGTTCACCTTCAGGTTACAAGTCCGACTCTTGAACCCTACTGCCCCTAAAGTCTTCATAGTGAAATAAATATTTTAATTTTAACATCATCCATAGACTAGATGTTTAATTTGAATAAGTATACAAATTTGCACATATTTAATAGAGGAAGCCTCGTTTGCATAAATGAATGTAATGTTCCAATACAAAAATCACTTTCAGCAAAGACTGACTGTTATTTAAAAAAAAAAATCACTTGTTTGGTGTCTTAATTCCAAAGTTCAAATTACAGAAGCTAAAAGGGCAGGCTTTAAGGAAAACATTAACAAATGCGAGGCATGTATAGTCTAATTAAGTCAAAGTAGGCACAATAAGCAATGAAAACACAAAACATCCCTGTTGCATCACAATAAAAGTCTGAGACATATGTGAGGAACAATGTTGAGTAAAACCCAAGCAAATCTCTGTTGTTTGTGTTATGTTTCTTCGGTGTAAAAGCAGGGCTGAGGTGCAGCACAGCATTACTCCCACTGCTGAGTTAAGAGAGTGATTTATTGGCTTTGTCAAGAGCAGCTGTTGCAGGGAGACGATTGCTTGACAGCAGCTTTGGGGAAGTGGCTTTTAGTGAAAAGACCAGAAGAGACACCTAGCGCAAGAACTGTAGCCTTAAGACAAGCCCCTGGTAGACTTAAATCTAGCAGTATGGAAATCTAAGACACTCAGTTACTGTTTGTATCTTGATCTGAGAATCACTGTCTCACTTTCTTAAGCAGAGAGACATGAGAGATAAGAAAAAGAGACAGGTGTGCTGAGACGAGTTGTTATGGAACATGCCTTCTCAGTTCTCCACCTCTAGAGCCGAGGACTGAACTGTCAGAGAGCAGATGCTCCGGGCAACATTTACACCTCACAATCCCCCCCTACACACACACACACACACACACACACACACACACACACACACACACACACAGATGTACATTTGTCTTACTATCCTTGTGAGGACCATTCCCTGACATATTTATTAATGCAGCTACTAAATTCTATGCCTACACCTAAATCTAACCCTAACCTCAGTGTAACCCAAAGGAAATGTTTTAGCTTTTTTAATAACGGCTACAGTTTTTATACAAAAAAAGCTGTTCTCCTCGTGGGGACCAGCAAAATGTTCCCACAAGGTCAAAGCTGTGGTCAAAACTTCCTATTTGCACACTAAACCTCATACACACAGACACAGACACACACACACACACACACACACACAAACAATCAGCGCAGACAGAGTTTGTGCAAAGAAAAGCAACTGCCAAATCTCCGAAAAGTGATGTAAGCGCAGCTGGAATGGCAGTGTGTACTTCCTGAAACAGCGCACACAGTGATGCCTCAGGGAGGAAAAAAGTCCCAACAATCGTTTAACTTCGAAACATGGCCAAGAATAGGGAAGAGTAGAACCAGTTACCCAACAGCTTAGCTTCTAAGTTCTGTTTGGGTTTGACATTTTCTAAAATGATAGGACTAACAGGGCAGGCATACTGGCACAGCAGCTATTGTTCCCACTCCAAAGCTCCAGGGTCTGTGTTTTGATCCTGAGCTCGGTTTACTGCCTGTGTGGTGTTTCACATATTCTCTCCATGTCTGCGTGGGTTTCCCACAGGCTCTCCAGTTTTCCTCCCACCTCCTAAAAACCCCAGTGGCTCGACTGGCTATGCTAAATTGCCTCTAGGTGTGAATGGGTGTATAGATGCTTGTGTGGTGCCCTGTGATGGAGTGGCGTCTCATCCATGGTGTACTCCCACCTCACAACCAGTGTTCCTGGGACAGGCTCTGGATCTAGCACCACCCTGACCAGGATAAAAGATCATTTTGGATAATACTTATAACACAGAGATTATATTGAGGTCATTCTAACCTGAGACTGACAAGACAAAATGGCTAGATGTTTGTAAAAATGAAAGAAAAGATGATTTTCATCTCTGCCACATTGCCCTCTATCAGATATTTACCTGCCATCAGAACAATCTTGGAAATGGTACTTGTCTGTTTATTTCCAGAAATAATGTTTACATTGCTAATAAATGAGGTGATGATGTGATTTACTATAATAGATATGCTCTAAAATTTTATGCAGTGTTCATTAGTTTTAGGCTCAATATTTCTATGAAAATTAATTTGCTACATTAAATAGACTTCTTGATTGGCATCTTCCTTGTTTTAACGTAAAGAGCCAAAATGCCTTTAAATTACTCAAATCAAAAGGTTTCTTTTAGTTACTGAAATTACGGTTAGGATTGGATTTTAGGTGTATGTCAATAGAAGGTCCTCACATAGGTAGTAAGACAACTGTGTGTGTGTGTGTGTGTGTGTGTGTGTGTGTGTGTGTGTGTGTGTGTGTGTGTGTGTGTGAGTGAGTTTATGTAAGCACTGTATGTATGTCTGATGGGAAAATGCTTGTAATTGAATTGATGTTTGTAATTTGTGAATTTTGACAGGATGATCAGTTCGGTGAGGTAGAATCCTTGCGGCACGATTTATCTCTGATCGTCACATTGTCTCAGAAAATCACTCACCCTAAATAGACTTTTTTGGTGTTACAAAGATCTGCTTCCCAAGGACAATAACATAATTTATGCCTAATATCAACTGCAAAAATGAGTTATATGGGCTCTTCTTATACAAGTGAGAAAGTATTGTACGTTTGCTTAACAGAGCTGTACAGAGTCAAATGGGTCATTTGAAGAACAGATAGCATTCCAACCGTTTTCTATTTTCAGTATTCTGTGATGAACGTCACATCAGTCATTTATTTAGTTTTAAGTTCTGGCAAACACATCAATGGAAAATTAAAGAAAAGGAAGTTTGCAATGGGAAAACTTAGAAAAACGTTTGTAATGGGAAGGAGATGAATAAATTGTAAAAAAAATAAAATAAAGAATTTAACACAGAAGTGTTAAAATACCACTGTGGATTAATTAGCACAAATTATGCAACACTGTCAATGTCTTTACCGCAGAACATGCAGTATGATTTTCATGGGTTTTGTGGCCAATTTAATTCGAAGTAGCCGTGAGATATAATGGTGTAATTTTAATAAGAAGGTAATCATTTGACACTTGTAGAAGGCATTGTTATTTTTTTGTTATCGTTTGCTCTTTTTAATGTTACTTAGTCCACCTTTAATGAAAAAGTCACGCCAACAGTTTAAAAAAGTGTGTCAGCAGGGGCATGGTCACGCTGTGAATAGGAGAAACTGCAGAGAATCAGTGGGTAATGGATGTATGGCTACACCTGTGTCTGATTAACGATGGCATGCCTATATGCTGTGTGTCTTGCGGTGAGAGTTTCGGTGTAGAGCTGAGCTGAGCTGAGCGAATAGACCTTTCTCAGTGTCCTGCTGAGACTGTGTGTGTGAGCGTGTGTGTGTGCTATTAAGTCTGATATTGTTTCTTTTGTTTTTATTTTGATAAGAGTGCCATGCTGAAAAGCACGGAGAGCAGCCCAGATAAATGCCGCTCTGCCTTCTCTCATTCCTGCCAACAGTCTCCTCAATTTCCTCACACTCATCAGGGTAGCACAAAAAAAAACCTTGAAAACGTTACTTTAAAATCAAAGAACTCTGCAAAACAGACAGTGATGATCAGTGGGATATCCATTCCCAACAAGTAACAAATAGAATATGAAGGTATAAAAATAGTCTAATCATTTTTCATATTAAACACAAAACTGATATCAAAGCTCTGAGTTTTGACCAGTATCTTATACCAGTAGATATAAGTAGTGATTAGTAACTAGCAACTGGGATGATTCTATGCAGGATTCTGTTACTGAGACTTGTGTCTAGATTTTGGGGCAAGATGATAGTAATGCAGGATAGCCTCAAAACAAAATTAAAATTTGAGAGACTATCACACTTTACCTGTGCTCTAGGCTACTATCTAGTGAATTTTTAACGTAACTCCATAAAAGGCAGAGTCAACAACATACAGTCATCCATCATACTGTCTAGCTCATTTTAAAAGGATTTAGACATTTCTTTGTTTAACTGTGTTCAGTACACCAGGTGTGTTTTCCATCATACACTGAGGTGCACACAGAAGAGCTAAGATCATTAACCAGAGCTGCCAGGCTTCAGCAAAACTTCCACCCCAACTACATCTCAAAAGACCTGAAGCTAGCCTAAAAAATTTGAGCACTGGAAAAGGGAAACACATTTTTTTTCTTTCTCTTAACCTTTGTGTAGGAAACAAGGTCACCGTGGTGCACATGCATTTCTAATGTGCAGACTTTATCCACTCTGTAATACTCTTTACCATCTCTCAACCTTTGCATTATATCTTACAACAGAAATGGTACTATACATCATATACTTCACCTTTGTCTGCAGAAATTNTCCACTGACAATGTTCAGCTTGGAATATCATGATTCCTGCCCCAGTGGGCTTTTATTAGTGCTTGATGCAATTCCCAATTTTAACCGCTAGATGCAATAATAACTCTACAGAGGTAAATGAGCACTTGTGCAACATAAGGTGAGCAAATCAATGGAACAGGGGGTTATATCTGTCCCAACAGACAACAGTTTATTAAACTGTTGGTCGCTCAAAGGTGGCAATTAGTATTTCAATGGAATTTAAAATGTATGGAGTTGTGAATGAGATCTTTATAAAGATTAACATTTGTCGAAAAGCTGATATACATGATGGGGTTCTGTTCTCCTCATCTGCCTGTGTGGTGGGAGTCAACACAAACTCATTGCATAAAATCAGTTGATCAGATTAGAAAATATGCCTTACCTGGTCTCATACACATTCAATGATTCAAGCTGGTACAATAAAAAATAATATTGATGTCAATATCAGATTATTAATATCAGAAGATTCGACATTGCAGGCAGAGAACTGGGAGTGTTTATTAGGCTGATTTACTGCTACATGTTGCGTTTGTATTTGGAGAATGTGAAGTCTTACACCAGAGAGAACGCAGGCTGTTAGAGAGTGCCCATCAGCAACTCACTCTTCTCCTTGCTGCTTTCTTCCCCTTTCTCTCAAGGGCCTTTTTCTCTCAAGCTGCTCTCGTGTATTGCCATCTTCACCACATTTCCTCTCAGCCATTCTATTTTCTTTCTTGCTCTCATAGACACACACAATGGCCCAGTTGGAGGGCTGCTCTCTCTCCACAGGACCTCACTTACAAGAGATGGCTTGCCTCTGCTCACAGGTCATCATAGCGCTTTGTTCAAGGAGTGTGTGGGTAAAATTGGTGCCAACAAGAACAGAGCAGAAGCATATAAAAGTCTTAGCAGTGCCAGAGGGCTTTCCATGTCGACTATGCACTATTCATAATGGTCCCAAGTGGCAAAAACATAAAAGAAAAGAGGATGTAACAGGTGCCGTCATGCCATGTTTCTCTTTGGCACTCTTGCTCTCTCCTACAGCACTCAATGCTCCAAAGTGCCAAAGGTGTGACACGGCAAAGAGGTGACATCATCTTTGGTAAGTGCTTTATCCTGAGAAGGGTTATCACGGGAACAGTGGGAGCAAAAATACACTTTGAATGAGATGCTATTACATCGCCATGCACTATGCATCACCATGAACCATACACACACACANCCATTCTGACCTGGGCCATTTAGTGTTGTTAGTTCACCTACTTGCATGTTTTTGGACAGTGGGAGAGGAGAACCCAAGAAAAACCCAGAAGAAACCCACATGAGAGTAACTTGATAGTCCACACAGAGAGTAACCTGGGATCAGGATCGAACCAGGAACCTTGGAGCTATTAGGCAGTCACACTACCACCAACAGGAAAAAAAAACAGAGAGGAGAAAGCACAGCATTGAAGTATTCAGTAGAGGAAAACATTGCGGAGCTGGATGGTTTCTTTTAAAGAGGTGATAAACAGGTGCAGCTTTTGTCCTATACTGCAATCTGAATGTATGTATCCCATAAAACTCCAATAATTCAAACCATCTTTACAAAATGACATACACAAACTGACAAATGTTTAATCTTGGCCAGGGGCTTAAGATGTGCAAATCTCTGCAGGTCCGAAAGATTGACGTGGCTGAATTTTAATGAACAGCTGCTCGGCACTCTCTTTTCCTCTGTCACCCTTTTAGTGTTAATAAACTGCACAGAGTGACATACTGTGATTGCACTGCAGTGTACACTGACCACAGTGACAGCCGTTTGTAGTGAGTAATTTTCACACAAAAATTTCCGCCCTGAAAATGTGTGACTTTTTCCACTCACCCACAACGCTGTTAACCTCCAGCCCCTCCAGCCGACTCAGTTCAGTGAGCTCAGATGCACTGCTACTTAATATGCTTAGAGTGATAGCTCGGAGTGTGCTGTGATGCAAGTCTCTATCTTATGCCTCTAGCTCTCTCTGTCTCCAGATCGGCTTGTGATATTCTACAGCCTCACTATCCCTCTATAGCCTTCATTTCTCTCTGAAACCAAGGTGTGTGTACACGTGAGTGTGTGTGTGGGTGCCACAAAATCCTTTGATGTCAATCTGTTCATTCAGAGCCTGTGGTGATAAATATATCTCCAGACAGATATGGATTAGTTTGACCCATTCGTTCATGAGCCTTATATAGAAGATGACATTTTGCGTGCTGCAAGTATCATGAGACTGATAACAATAAAAATGCAGAGATAAAATAACGGTAAGTGCTTATGGCCCCATCATTACTACACATACAGTAAATCTTTTCTACTACTACACATTTTGCAAAAGTATGTGTTAGAATCTTAGCACTGGGACGTCTGCATCAATCTAGCCAGAATTTATTGTTACTGTATTTCTGGGTTTATTGTTGAAACATTTCTCAAAGTGAAAGCAGAAAAGAGTGAACCCACTATTGCTAATGACTTGCAAAACAAATGAGTTTTTACCTTCCTTTGCACCGATTTCATTCGGCTGTCC
The DNA here is from genome assembly GCA_037577455.1 of Pangasius macronema. NCBI lineage: Eukaryota > Metazoa > Chordata > Actinopteri > Siluriformes > Pangasiidae > Pangasius > Pangasius macronema. The sequence continues at coordinate 8,584,077 of CM074950.1, read as the reverse complement.
AGTTTTTCCACACCATCACTAGATTGATGTGTCTGGTGTTACTGCTTTTTACAAAAAATACTGAAGCTCTTCAGACTGAAATGAAGGCTGAGAGAGAAAAGGCTGGTTGAAGATGGACAAACTCACACACACAAAAAAAAAATCACATAAAAGTTTGACATGGCAGGTTGTAAAAACTGAGGTGTAATATATCCAAAAAAACCAACAGATGTTTCCGACAAAGCTATACGCCTGACTGCCTCTCTCGCAGAAGTACATTAATAACTCCTGCAGTGACATATGAGAAGTGATGCTTGACAAAAGCAGATTCTTTAGGCCCTGCGATTGATATGTTAATGTATTAGCAGGTAGAACATCTTAATATCTGAAAGCAAGATGCTGAAGTTTTTACAGATTAGTCGAGTGAAGAGAAGTCTACGAAGCTTGTGTTGAAATGATGCGCAGGTGATGAGATAGAGACTGATGTGGATAAGATGAGAAATGTACATGTACAATTCTTTACAATTTAGCAGTAATGTTGTTTTCTATAGGTAGATAAGATTATAAATGTAAATGTATGCAGGGCGTCTTTCAGTGGAACTCTCATGAAATCTTAAAATGCAATTTTCTCCTTTTTTTTTTTTACTTTCAGGAGTATCCAGACTTAAAGATGCTAGACATTGACTTGTGCTTGAGACACTACACATGCGAAACATTTTGGGTTTAGGAAAGTCTGTAATTTTCAAATATGTAGTAGAATTTGTCAGAATTTGACCATGTGAAGGGGTTTCACTGGCTGTTACACATTTAAGTCTGTCAATGAAGAATTTTAAGGAGTTTGTGTAGTGCTTGGGGTGTGCCGAGGTGTACTGGAAGTCTGCAGGTTTAGAATATATGGTGGTTTTACCCAGTTCTTTCATTTCAAGGGGAAATTCGGACACTTTTTATTTTGTTATTTAATATGAGTACTTCCAGTGCACATATCAACTTCAAATTTACATACACAATGTCTTTTGACTTTGTGCTTAGAAATATGTACAAAAAAGCACATGTTCATAAGCATATAAAGCATATATTTTAAAAAAGCTGACTGGAAAAAAATCTACTCGGACACCACAAAATAACGTTAATGTTGCATTGTTGACAATTACAGCTCTGAGATGTCTACAGAAACAATTAATCAGCTTTCTGCAGCAGTGTGCTTCAATTTTAGTCCATTTCTTTTTGCCAAACTCTCTTCAGTTCCCCAAGGTTATGAGGGTCCTGCTGATGGACTAGGTATTTCAAAATCCTCCATAAATGTTCAATGGGATTTAGGTCAGGAGTTAGGTTAAGCCATGCAACTACCTTCTTAAATAACTGTCAGAATTTTTGGGGTCGTTGCCTTGTTGAAAAGTCCATCTTCTCCTCAGATAAATTTTCTTGACATATGAGATTACATTCTCTAACATGTCCCGTTACATCACTCCATTCATGATTCCTTTGATGACTTGTAATGCCCCAGTACTCTTGGAAGTGAAGCAGCCCCATATCATGATGCTTCCGCCTTCATACTGTGAGTTCGGAGTTCCTGGGATCATATGCACAGCCCTTCTTTCTCCGAGCATGATTAGTTGAATTATTGTCAAATAATTCTATTTTGGTTTTGTCTGAGCAGACTATAGTGTTCAAAAAGAATTCTGATTTGTCGAAATGCTTTTTGACACACATCTCTGTGCTTGGTGGAGGAGGTTTGGTGAGGTGAAGGAATGGAGATGATTGTGATGCAGGCCATTGCTCATTGTTCTCTGTGAAACTGTTGCTCCTGCTGCTTTCAGGTTGGCCTGCAATTCTTTTCTTTTCTCTCTTACCTTCCTTATCATTAGTTGGAGTGTGTATAGTGAAATCATGCATGGTACACCTGACAACAAGTTGTGGTTCCATGAACTTTCCACTTGTATATCATCGAATCAATTGCACTGACAACTGCAGTGATGTTTAAGGTC
>CM074950.1:8570493-8582013 GCA_037577455.1 Pangasius macronema | reverse complement strand
CAACATTCAGAGTTCCTATTCTCAGTCCTACACTCTTACCTTTCCTCTTCTCTCTCTGTCTACGCACTCTCCTCCCTACTCTACGTCTTCGACCAACAGTAGCCCAATTTCCACCGGCGCCCTGTAGATCAATGGCGCCGATGGCGGTCATTGTCAACCCAGGCCTCGACCAATCCGGTATAAAATTTGGAGTACTGACGACTCGCATGATTTAATTTGGCAACGTTTTACACCAGATGCCCTTCCTGACACAACCCTCTCTATTTATCTGGGCTTGGGACTGGCACAGAAGTCACTGGACTGTGACCCCCATGGCTAGATTAGTGATATATCCAGTCACTGTTAACATTAATATTACCACTGTTACCAACAATGTCTCCATGTTTAGTGACAAGAACTTTCAAAATAACTCAATATGTACTGTAAACAAAGTGGTAAAGTGCAAATTAGTGGTGCCCACCATAGTGCCCTTCGTCACAAAGGCAGACTGCTCCAGTGGTACAGTACCCATGTCCGCTGCAAAGACCTGGACATGCTTCCCCAATGTAGACATTATCGACTCCCCAGCCATATCGCTCACCAGCATCCTCTTTCTGAATCCAGCGGAACTGTGTTGCACTGCAGATCAGGAGGAGCATGCTTACATTACATTTGATCATGGTGAGCAACATAGTTTATTGTTTATTTTAAACCTGACTCGACCATTAAAATATTCCTATTGTGGAAATTGGAAAATAATATCTGGGACCAGGGCAAATACATTGTATCCCTGGACATGTGCCAGTGCTTCTTTTTTGTATGACTGCTGGAGAGAAATATGTCACAGAGGTCAGCATGTAACAAAACAGAGGATATAAGCAACAAAAGGTAGCATTTCTGAGAGCACTTTTAGGTTTGTCTCAGAATTAGCAGCCATACACCCCTTGTAGACTCCTGTGTAGAGTTCAGCTTTATGCCAGCTTGTGTATGTTGTATCCATTACACTGTATACAGTATACCAGCTATTATGTTTTTTGTAGATACTGGATAATTGTACTGATTATTGCCAGGAAACTACAGAGCTGGTGATTCATTTCTTTACAGATGATCATATTGTCTCCTATTTTTTTGGTTATGTAGTAAGAAAATTTAGAAGGAAGGTGACTATTGCCAGGAAACTACAGAGCTGGTGATTCATTTCTTTACAGATGATCATATTGTCTCCTATTTTTTTGGTTATGTAGTAAGAAAATTTAGAAATTGCAAGTTGTAATAGTTTTGTTGCCAACTTTGATGTCAATAAAGTTGGTGCACATGTTTCTGTTTTTTAACTTATGGCAACCCCATTGCATTGGCTAAAAATGTTTTATGAAGGACTGCTGAGGATTTTTTTTTTTCAGAACTAGGAGTATTTCCATTTGCTCATTTTCCTTGCCAACTACCTATAGCAAAGTCCACACATTATGATTGAGAATTTCCATTCTGCTTTCTTTCATTCCAGGTCATCAGGATAGTTTCCTATAGAACTAGTGGAGGCTGTACATCAAATTATTCATAACATTTCCAGGTGTTTCAGAGTCCTAGCATTCTTAAATTGTGCCAATAAATTTTTGCGGCAAGATGGCAGTGCGCATAGATGCAGCACTCTACTTTCAGTGCTTTGTTTTTGTTATTTTTCTACATGTTTTTCCTAGTCTCAAATACTTTATGTCAAGCAAATAATATCTACGACCAGAACGATCTGTTAAAACTAGGAGTTTTAAATGAGAGAAGCATTACAACAGAGTTTCCTCGCTCACACAACATACCAGTGGAGATAGTGAGGAGTCCTGGTTCTTTGTGGATTACCATTCCAGCGCGAAGGAGGCGAAGGCGGCACAGGGAGAGGAAATAAAAGTGAGGCTGCAGGGCCGGCGTGCTAGTGAGGCTAAGAAAGCAGCCACACAAACCACCACTTCCTAGCATTTTCCTCACCATCACAAGATCCATTGTAAATAAAATGGACAAACTGAGACTGCATACTGCAATGAACATCAACGCAAGGGACAGCTGTGTTTTAGTCATCACTGAAACCTGGCTTCATTCATCCATTCCGGACTCCGCTATTGAGTTAACAGGCTACATGGCACAGTGTCAAGATAGAAACAGAGACTCCAGTAAGAGCAAAGGAGGGCGACTATGTGTGTACATTAATAACAACTGGTGCACAAATATAGTGACCATAGCCAGGGACTGCTGCCCAGACCTGGAGTTTGTAACTATCAAATGCAGGCCCTTTTACCATTCAAGGGAGTTTACTGTAGTTATGCTTACTGCCGTGCATATCCCTCCAGATGCTAATGCTAACTCAGCTCTCTGGAAATTGCATAGCAGCATTAGTTTACAACAGAGCATATATCCTGACTCAGTGTACATAATAGCTGGCGACTTTAACCATGTGGATTTAAATCCTAAATTTTACCAGCATGTAAAGCATGCTACCAGAGAAGCTAATATACTGAACAAGGTCTACACCAAATAAAGATGAGCTACATGGCTAGACCATTACTACACCTGGGCCAGTCTGACCACATGTGCACGTTCTTAATCCTGGCATACATCCCCCTCAGGAAAACTGCTAATATCACAACCAGGTTAGTTAAAACCTGGCCAGATGATGCCTCTCAGTCACTGCAGGACTGCTTTGAAAGAACATCAAGACCTGGAGGTGTACACAGACACTGTTTTATGTTACATAAAGAACTGCATAGACACTGTCACAGTGGATAAAAACATACAGGTCTATCCCAATCAAAAACCCTGGATGACCAGGGAGGTCCAGCAGCTGCATAAAAAAGAGAGAAACACCTCCTTAATGTCAGGTGATAGGGCCCTGTACAACACAGCTCAGGCCAACCTAAAAAGAGGCATCAGATGAGCCAAGGCGAACTATGGAAAGAAGATCAATCACCACCTGGTCAGCAAAAACAGCAGACAGGTATGGCAGGCAGTCCAACACCTCACCAACTTCAGACCCGGCCTTGGAGCTGGGAACAGTAACACATCACTGGCAGAGGAACTGAGTATATTCTTTGCACGCTTTGAGGTAGCACCACAAGACACAGTGCTGCACCAAACAATGAACAGCAACTCCATCTTCACCCTCTCGGTAGAAGAATGGGAGGTGATGTGCACGCTAAGGGCCACAAACCCAAGGAAGGCTGCAGGCCCTGATGGCATATCCGGACATGTGCTGAAGGATTGTGCAGACGAGCTGGTTGGGATCTTCACCAGTATCTTCAATAGGTCACTTTCCCAATCTGCTGTCCCATCCTGTCTGAAATCTTCCATTATAGTCCCTTTGCCTACAAGGCAAATAGGTCTACGGAGGATGCCATAGCCACTACCCTTCACACTGTGTTAACCCACTTGGAGCAGCAGGGTAACTACGCTCAACTTCTCTTTGTGGACTACAGCTTGGCATTTAACACTATCCTCCCATACAGATGGGTGTGCAAACTGCTGGACCTGGGTCTGCCTTACTCCACATGTCTTTGGATTAAAGACATCTTGTCAGGACGCCCACAGAGGGTTAAAGTAGGCCATCACCTTTCTACAGCCATTAGCCTCAGCACCGGCTCCCCTCAGGGCTGCAGAGTCCCCTGCTCTATACTCTCTACACACACAACTGCATCCCTGCCCATGTCAGAAATAACATCTTTAAATTTGCAGATGACACCACTGTAGTGGGACTCATTTCAGGGGGTGATGAGTTTGCCTACCAAGATGAGGTACAGCGGCTGTCAGAGTGGTGCAGAGACAACAACCTGCTCCTGAATACATCAAAGACGAAGGAGTTAGTTATTGACTTCAGGAGAAATAAAACTGACATTCAACCAATACTGATTGGCGGGGATTGTGTGGAGAGGGTCTCAGAGTTCTGCTTTCTGGGAGTTTTCATTGAGAATTGCTTCACATTCTGGACTGCAATAAAGCAACATTATAAAATCTGGCAAATGTAGATGGTGAACATGTCATCACTTCACAAATGTCCACAATTGGCACTCTTTCTGCCACTGAAGAGGTAGCCATTAAATAGAATAGAATGCATTAAATAGAATTAAATAGAAGGTGTCATGACTGCACTTCCGGGTTGGTGGCCATTTTGTGTCCCGGCACTATAAAAGCACACTAAGAACATGTGCTCATCACCAGATGGTCTTCTCCATTTACCTTTGTATATCAGAGTTGCTATCCCAGTTTTGACCATGCCTTTTATCTGTTTTTGTGTAAGTCTGCTCTGCCCTGCTGTTGTTTATTTGCTGGATTTTGACCATTCAGACAGTTCTTTACCTGGATTTCAGCCTGCCCTGATTAGTTTGCTTCGGACTTTGCCTTCTGGACTTTAACAAGCCTGTGAGGTGCGTGCTCCTTTTGGAATTCAACTTTGTATGGTCTCTGTGCTTGTTACTAGTGAGTGTAAGCTGCTTTTATATTTTGAGCTCATTGTCATTCACTCCCTGCTCAACTGCTTTTGCACATATACCCCTACCATTTGTTGTTTTGTGAACTGCTTAAATTCATTAAAGACTTTCAAATGAGTGTTCCTGTCCATGTCCTGCATTTGGGTCCAACACAGATACTCTGACAGTACCATCTGGCCAGACATGGACCTAGCAGGTGCACAGAACTTACAGGACCTGCTGCACTCACTGTCTAACACCACTGCTGCCCACGAATTGTGCCTGAAGGGCCTAGTCACCCAAGACCCGATGCAGCACATGAGCCAGCTCAACTCGCAGTCCTCATCCTCCATGTTGTCACAACAGCCATCCTGCGAACCTTTCTTATGCAGTGATCAGTGATTTTCAAATTACAGCTGTAATCCTTCCCCACCAAGAGAGCCAGGATAGCCTATGTCATATTGCTACTGTGCTGGCCCAGGACACATGGTTCGCTCCTGCCCAGCCAAAGAGAAGGCTCGGCACTGAAGGAGGGTCCAGTGGTGAGCTGACCCATTCCCCTGACCCCAGCTGAAGGCACAGATTCGGGTGGGCAACGAAGACAACCATTTGGCCATCCTTCTTGAGTCCAGTGCCAACTCTGAATTCATAGATGAGTAGCTGGCCGGGCAACTAGGTGTTGAGATGGAGCCTGTCCCTTCAGCCCTCCTGGTTTGGGTGCTAGACAGCCACATTCTCTACCGAGCCCGACGCTGGACGAAGCTGCTGCAAGTCATCATGTCTCAACACCACCGTGAATGGCTATTTTTATATGTAATCCAATCTCCTCAAGCCCCAATCATATTTGGTTACACCAGGTTAAGCAAACACATGGACTGGATAAGTGAAAGAATATTGGACTGGGGGACCCACTGTCACACCAGTTGCCTCGGCTCCTCGTTTCTTCGCTGCCCCCACACCAACCCTACGACTGCACGATTGACCTCCTACCTGGAACCATGCCACCATGTAGTTGGGTTTATCTCTCTGTTCCCAAGAGGGAGGCCATGGTGACATACATACAGGAGTCCCTTGCTGCAGGCATTATCCACCCAATCTTCTCAACAGCTGTCGCTGACTTTTTCTTTGTTGAGAAGTTGTTCTGCCCGTGCATTGACTATCGTGGACTTAAAGCCATCACAATAAAGAACCGGTATCCCCTACCTCTGATGGCCTCTGCCTTCAAACTTCTCCAGAGAGCCACCATATTCACCAAGCTGGACTTTAGAAATGCTTATCATCTGGTCCGTGTCCAAGAGGGGGACGAATGGAAGACAGTGTTCAACACCCCAACCGGGCACCAGGAATACTTGGTGATGCCGTTCGGCCTGACCAATGCTCCAGCGGTCTTCCAAGCCCTGGTCAATGACATCCTCCAGGATATGCTCAACACTTGTGTACCTTGACAACATCCTGGTCTTCTCCTGCTCCCTGGAGGAACATGAGAGCAATGTCTGGGTTGTCCTTCAAAGACTCCTGCAGAACCATCTGTATGTAAAAGCTGAGAAGTATGAGTTCCATGTTACCACCACCTCCTTCATGGGATTCATACTCTCAGCCAGTTGCATACAGATGGATCCTGCCAGCATCCAGGTGGTGAAAGACTGGCCGCATCCTGAATCCCACAAGCAACTGCAATGCTTCCTGGGGTTTGCCAACTTCTACCAGAGGTTCATCGGGGGTACAGTTCCATCGCCGCAGCCCTTCATCATCTCACCTCCTCTCTGCGCATGTTCATCTGATCGCCAGAAACGGAGCAGGCCTTTCAGAAGGTAAAGGATCTCTTCACTTCAGCTCCTGTCCTGACCTTCCCAGAACCTGTCTCTTTAGTTCATTGTGGAGGTCGATGCCTCAGATCTCAGTGTGGGGGCTATTCTTTCCCGGAGGTCAACCAAGGACAACCGCCTTCATCTCTGAGCTTTGTTCTCTCACAGCCTCTCCCCAGCCAAGCGGAACTATGCAGTGGGTGAACTTGCCATCGTATTGCCCCAGCTCAAAGAACAGCAAGCTCAATGCCCTCTCATGCCAGGTCACGCCCCCAGGAGAAGAACCCATAGAGGAACGAATCCTCCCGTCCTCTGTCCTGGTACAAGCTCTTCGGCTGAACATTGAAAGGTAGGTGAGCAGGCCGCTGCCAACCAGTCCATCCAGGAGGGTTGCTCTGAGAGTAAGCTCTTTATCCCTGATCACACGTGTTCTCAAGTCCTGCAATGGTTCCATGCCTCCAGGTTGTTCTGCCATCCCAGCACCACTACATTCAGGAGTTCGTAACCGCCTGTCCCGTCTGTGCCCAGCAGAAGTCCTCCAATGCCCCGCCAACCAGGTTCCTCCGACCTCTGTCTGCACCCAAAAGGTCCTGCTCATGCCTGGCCATAGACTTCGTCATGGGCTTATATCGAACCACAGGACACACCGCCATACTCGCCATGGTGGGCCGGTTCTTGAAGCTGCCGCACTTCATTCCCCTTCCCAAGCTGCCCTCAGCCAAGGAGACAGCCCAGCTCTTGGTGCAGCACATCTGTCTCCAAGGCCTACTGCGCAACATTGTGTCTGATCGGGGACCCCAGTTCACCTCACTCTTATGGAAAAAGTTCTGCCGGCTTCTGGGGATCTCAATTAGCCTATCATCCGCCTTCCATCCTCACACCAATGGCCAGACAGTGCGTTTGAACCAGGAACTCGAGATCCTGTGTTCCTATGAACCTGGTCTGGGTTGAATACGCACACAACTCCCTGCCGTCAGCTGCCATGGGTCTCCTCCAAGCAGCCTACAGGTACCAGCCATTTCTGTTCACTACTCAGGAGTTAGAGGCCTTCTTTCCATCAGCCCTTGCCTTCATGAAGCAGTGTCGCCACACCTGGAGGACAGCTCACCTCGCCCTGCTAAGAAGCTCCAGGAGTTACGCCAGGTGGGCTAACAGCAAATGGTGCAGTGCTCCACCCTACCATCCAAAGACCTGCCCCTCAAGATGGCCTGCCAAAAGCTGGCCCCCTGCTTTGTGGTACCCTTCCCTATATCCTGTGGCTGTACGTCTGAGCTCTGTGGATCCGCCCGAGCTTCCATGTATCCAAGCTCAAGCCTGTCCAAGCCTGCTCGTTACTGCTAGTTTTCATCACTCCTGTGTCTCTATGTGTTTTCTATTTTTCCTTTCTCTGGTGCTTGATGCCACAGTGGTGGATAACACAGGCATGGGCAGAGACCAGTTTTAAAAAAATTAGATTCTATGGAAGTCTGTGAAGGTGAGACATGAACACACTACCCCCCACACCCTCTTCACCACCATCTGTAAGTAAATACTAATCTGTTGGTTTTTTACTTATATTTATACATGAGCATAAATGTATACAGATGCCTATTGTAAGTGATAAATTGTTTGCTCTTTTATTAAACAAGACTCAAAAAGAAAGCAATATTAAATTTCTTTTTATTTCAGATATAATTCTTGATATCTGTGTGTGCAAAATTCTCATTGTAGAAATCTTGGATTTCCCCTTTTTATATACAAAAGAAAACTTTTCAAATTGGTATTGAGATACTAATCTTGGTGTCTTGGTCCTGGTTTGAAACAAAAATCAGTAGTTATTGTCCATGGCTAGTCCGAATTAGTTTCTGCAAAAGTGAAAGTGGGCGCAGTTTATTGATGGTGGTGTCTATTTTAGGAAATTCCACAGCAGTCAGAAAAATATTTTCTGCCTAGAGGTCTAGCTCTAGCTACGTGGAATCTAATTGCCTGGAACAGACTTTTATCTGCTCAACAAATAAATCCCTCTATTGCAAAAGGTAGAGCCTTTGTAGTTATTAAAGAAAAAAAGAAAAGTCTTATTGCCTAGAGCATGGGTTGCTGATGTAAAAACATATCCTCTCTTATTAAAACTATGGCATAGTGCTTAATAATGTGGTAATGGGATAATTAAATCCTGGCCATGACTTAGATACATGAGAGGACAAGAAAAAAAAAGTATCCCCAAATATTAATAAGGTGTGATCATTGTGTTGTGGCCCCCAGCTGCTGTGCACTTATATACAGGGCTTTACAAAAATCACCACATGCATCATGAAACGTTGCAGCATTTATTATTATTTATTGTACATAACATCTTGTTCCTAGACTAGAGTATTTGTTTTGCATAATATCAATTAGATTAATCTAGTTCCTTTATGTTACTAAGGCTATGACTTAATTATCTCATTCCTACACCTTAAGTAATGGCCATGCATTATTTTTAATGTAGGGATATCACGTTAAAATTTCCTTTGGATTGGTTTAAAATCTAACATTGTAAGTTGTGTCATATGCACCCTTTGGGTAGAAACAGTTATAATTCCTCTTCCACTATATCATATACTAATTGTGGAAGAACCATTTGAATGTGTAGTCATGGATTCATGTAGGCATCTAAGGTGTGTGTACCTATTCCTATATATATATATATATATATATATATATATATATATATATATATATATATATATAATTACTATGTAGTTTCCTGTGAGTAAATATTTTATTATGGGAATATGTATGCTTCTGTTATGATTTTCTTAACTGATTTACCTTAGGCCTTCTAATGATTTTGACTGATCCGTTATTTCCAGTGTTTTTTAAATAATATTAATATTAGGTTGTGTACCTCTGTTATGTTTGCTGTTCCTAAGATTGATCATCCATTGTTATGTTTCTCAGTATAAGTTGGTATTTTTTGTGTGTGGTTTGTGCATGTTTCTCGCTGCCTCTATCATATTCTTCCTATCATTCTTTACTACATACTCTGTTGAGTCAGCTTCAATATTTTGATTGCTAGAGAGACAAAGATGTTACAGTTCCACCTTATGCTAGTACTATGCCATTTTGAAACTAGACTGTATGTAAAAGTTGTTAGATATTTTGTACTCTGTAGATACCATATAATTATTAATTAATAATTCATTCGATAAGGAGGCAAATTAGCAATTGTCATGTTTTGTTTACTTTGGCTTTAGGTAGGTAGTTTGAAATCTCAGTCAGTGTAATTTTTGTGTAGTATTTTTGCGTTATTCTCCCTAAAGCTATTTACAAAAAATCCTTCCATTCATATAGTATAACCCCTTAATTACTGGGTCCATTTACTGGCTTACAGCGTTTACCAACTGGCTCCTTATTGAACATGATCTTCGTACCCAGACAGCCAAAACAAGGCAAGTTATTTTTAAAGTATTTTCTTAAAGGAGAGATGTCAAAGTATATTATTCTTAAAACTTAATTTTGATGCTGTGTGTTGTGTGATTTTCCAGATTGTCACACAAAAACAAATTGAATGTTTACCACACAGAAGCAACAATTTCATACCCAGAAGAGACATGGTCAGGTAGCTGCAAAGTAACTCTGGTCCATACTAAGCTGTTAACTGGGCTGTAGATACTGGATTCATGGAACTGGAAAGGGGAACACCCCACATTATTCAACGAAGAGGGGAGGCATGCAGACTGTACCAAGTGCCAAAGGTCTGACCTGTAGAGAAAAGACATAAGCAAATTGCTATAAGAAAACACAATAAGCACAGCTTCCCCTAAACGTTTATCAAAAAATGTGAGAGTATATGTTTAACAATGTGGGTGTATATTGCTCATTACTAATGCTGCAATTCATAAAATATACATGTTTTCAGCAAAAAAGACCTTTTTTGGCACTCTTTCCTGCTGAAAAACAGCTTAGACCAGAATGAACTTCATAATGGTCCAGTGCTGGTTGCTGGTCTGTGTTGTTGGTCTGCTGGTCTGATCTGGTTGACTAGGATACCTTTCCTGTTAAAGGTGATCTTTTTTAGCAGGATTAATATGATTTTGAACAGACAACTATGCCTGTTCAGAGTCAGAAAGCCCCAGCCACCACTGAAGCAGATATCATCCATAACAGTAAGTAAGTAAGTAAGTAAGTAAGTAAGTAAATAAATAAATGAATGAATGAATGAATGAATGAATAAATAAATAAATAAATAAATAAATAAATAAATAAATAAGCTTATCTCTCTCTTTCTTAGTCTCTCTATCTGACTGTCTAGTCATGAATCAGTTCTTCTATTTCTGTGCCTTTCTTTCACTCACCTGGCATCCTTTCTGTATTGTAGAAGCACTGGATGATGATCTTCGCAGATTTCTGCTTCACAACCTACCACAATCTGTTGCACAAAAAATATTTGACGGTAAAGTTCAAATAAACGTGAGAAACAAATTTATTAATGGTCTATTTAAATAGAGCATGTGTGTGTGTGTGTGTGTGTGTGTGTGTGTGTGTGTGTGTGTGTGTGTGTGTGTGATTGGGTTCAGGTATGTAATCAGGCTACCTTGAATGCGAAAGTGACTGTGTGTGTAAGAAATGGAGTCTGGATTGTTAAAGTTGTTAATTTTATGAAATATTATCTTGTGTGACCATACAGAAAAAAAAGTTACTGCTCTATAGTTGCCATGCATGAGTCAAGAAAAATGCTTTGTTGACAGAGGCCAGAGGAGAATGACCAGACTGGTTCAAGCTGACAGACAGTTCTCTTATCTCAGAATACACATCATGCTGAACCTTGGGGTGGATGGGCCACACCAGCAGAAGAGCACATCAGGTCCACTCCGGTCAGCCAGGAATAGGAATCCGAGGCTTCAGTAGGCACAGAGTCACCAAAACTGGACAGTTGATGATTGGAAAGAGTTTTGTGATGTTTTTCTATCTTAACTGTTTGCTAGTTAATTTGTACAGACAAATATCTGCTGCACTCCCAGCAGAAAGTGCAGCACTCTCATATCCATACCCTTAAGCAGAGCTTGTGTGGATCATCTCATCTCCATTCTTGTATACAACCCCTGGCAAAAATTACAGAATCTCCACACTTAGAGGAAGTTCACCCAGACTTTTTACTTTATAGCAAACAAACGAATCACAGACATGACACAAAAAAGGTTTTGTTCAATAGCTTAACATTCTGGCTTTGTGAAACATACAGCAAACAATTCAGTAACTTTTTTTTTTATTAATGGCATGTCATTTTCCAAATCAAGTAGAGGAAAAAAGTATGGAATCACTCAATGTTGAGG
>CM074950.1:8544092-8561578 GCA_037577455.1 Pangasius macronema | reverse complement strand
TGAAGCTCACAGGAGTGAGTGTGTGGTCAGATATGAAGCTCACAGGAGTGAGTGTGTGGTCAGATATGAAGCTCATTGGCATGAGTGAGTGGTCAGATACAAAGCTTATGGCTGTGAGTGAGTGGTCAGATATGAAGCTCATGGGCGTCAGTGAGCGGTCAGATATGAGGTGCTTTCCAGTGTTTCCGGGGGAACGGTAGTGTTAAATATTGAATTTAAAATAAAAAATCAGTAGGCCATGACCAAAATCCAAATCCAGATTGTTTTCCCTACTGTTTGCACAGTCCCTGTGCATCTTCAGTTTAAGCTAAGCTTGTCTAGGCAGATTCATGTGAGCGTGTGGATGAGAGAGAGAGAGAGAGAGAGAGAGAGGACAAGAGCAGGGAGAAAGAGAAAAAGAAAGAATCAGAGTCCCCAGGAGACGCAGGGTATCACTTCCTCAGGAAATCACAATGAAATACAGGAACCTACCAGCACATCTTCATTCACATAAACCAAACGGAACAGAATAAACTCCAACAGAATATAATTGTTCTCTCCTTATCACCGAGCTCACCATATAACTTTTAAACAGCTTCACAGAGCACATCTTTCAGGTATTTCATGTTCCTCTGAGAACTCTGGAGCATGAGGTGTAAATATTGTGAGATCTCCGCCTCCCCCAAGCTCTGCGTGATATTTATGCTCTTTTATTCACTCGAGTTAATTAGGACTCTCTGCATGTAGCCGTTGAGCTATATCACAAAGGATGCCAGTTCTTCCACACATAATCATAAATGTCTTTATCAAGCTTATTATTCAGGAACCCATTGCAATTACTGCTCATTTCAAGCATGAATGTGCATTGCATCTAACACTGGTGGAAGGACTAGAATCAGAATGCACTTGCTTTAGGTCGGGTGTACACTGTGCGATATTTTTGAGCTCCTGAATGGTTTCACAATTGTGGAAACAATTAATAAAAATGGTTTGTGCTCATGATTTTGTCACATATGGGATACATTATGATCTAGTTCGAATGACTCACAGCTTTTTTGCATATTAAACAAAAATTGTGCTGTTTGCTCCAATTTGTTGTGTGGAGGATGTTAGCTGAGCCAATACAACATTTCATGCTGACCAATCAGCAAGTGTTTTTTCTGTTGATGCTAATGCAAATACAGTATTATGGCAAGGGAACTGGTCTCTCTGGTACCTATATGTTTCTTATGAAAACTATAATAAAAATATAGAGGATTGCTATTGTAGCAGACCAGTAGACATTAGCATTACAGCTCTACCCCACACAATATCCCAGTGCTCCAATACTAATAAATAGTGTGTTATGAATCAAGGATGTTCAATCTTATCTGCAGAGGGCCAGTGTGGCTGCAGCTTTTTGTTTCAACTGAGCCACACCAGCAGTTTGCAGATAAGATTGAAAACCCCTGTTATAAATAGTCCACCACCTCTTGTCTGGGAAAATCCGTCAGAAGTTGCTGTGGCTAAAGCCCTCTGTAATTTGTGCAAGTTGGTGGCTATGTGACAGGCAATTTCAGGGTGAGGGTGTTTTTCCACTGCCAGAATGTCCTGCTACCTCAGACTAACCGAGAACATGATTCTGTCTTTATATACTGTTGGGACTCCATCAGTAAGGAAGAAAAATCATTTTATGAACCTTTCAGGTGCATTAGATGCCTGTAGTTGATGATCCTGATAGTGAGAAATCCTCCACATTTCAAAAAAGGCTTTCGTTAACCTCTTCGCTTTTCTCCATATCGAGGTTTGTTTAGATTCAGTGAGGGAGTCGTGTATCTCGAATGCTAACGGCTATTGCGTAAATCGATCAAGCGCTTCAACATGCCATTACCCTGACTTCCTGTTTCAAATGGAAATACTAGGTCTACTGTATATACAGAATCAAACCACAGCTGTGAAGCCGTTTAACAGGGACGTAAAACAAGATGGTCCTGTCACTTCTGCCATGGCATCCCTTTTGCCTTTGCTCAGGGCAAAAAACCCACACATTTCACATCCAAAACACACATTTCAATGTCACAAAGATAGCAGTATGCACAAGCAACTATCCTGAGAGACAGAGAGAGAGAGAGAGAGAGAGAGAAAGATCAATGAGCTGTAGCAGTTCACACAAGGCAAATGGGCTGAAGTGATGAAAAGAAGGGCCCACTTCACTCATTCTTGGCGGACTGAAAAATGACAGATTGCAGTGACTGGAGATCTACTCCACTCCACTGGACCTTTTCAGCTCCCATCAACCTTTCTCTCCTTAACATGCGCCCTCCCCTGCAAAAAGGCACCTCTCCTTCCATCAGTCACTGATCCACCACCTCCACCCTTCCACATTCAATCAAGGGCTACTTCAGCAACTGCCTTTGCAGTCTACTACCAAGTGCGCATGTCCAGAACAACACATAAAACAGCTGCTTTGCTTTCTTTGGAGTAAATAATACTGAGTGGATTGTCAATCCTCATTGTACAACCTTCCCTTAAATAAAATAAGGAAATGAGAATAAAAGTGGTATTTAGATCGGTACTATAATTAATTACTAGCTTTTGAGTCCAAACGAGCATGAATTTGTGTGGGCATTGAAGCACAATCGCCCAGTGAAACTCCAGTCGTGTCCAGAATAATTGGAAGGAAAAATAAAAGCCTGTATAAGATGATATTAGACATAATGGACCTCATTATGATGGTGGACACAAAAGAATTAGTTCGTAAATCCATAACCCTGTAATTAAAGCAAACAGCATTAGCCATTCAATTAGGACAGAAAATGTGATGGTTGAGCTGGATTAGAGGAAGAGTTAGAACACACCACATGTATGAGGTACTCGTTCACTGTAAAGTCCTCATTTGGTTGTTTCTCTCTATGAGCTTTACCTTTTATGGAGTTTTGTGATCGTCACAAAATGTAAATCAGATGGGCCATAATTTTAAAGTTTCAAAAGTATAAAGCAGTTGAACATTTGTCAGGAAGAATTTGCATGAAGATATTATTTGTTGCTCGTTTGCTTGAAAGGGTGCCAATAACTCTGGAGTGGATTGTATAATTTTATTTTATTCCCGGTCAGATGAACTCTCTTCAGCCCACTCACATTGGCCTTTCAACATTAGAGGCGTCGGAGGAAATGGAAGAACATCATTGAGCTCCTTGAAATGCAGAAAACATGCTGTGAGCAGCAGTAGCTGAATGAGGCCAGGGGACGGGTTCGCTCTGTCTTTTAGAAACCTCCAACTTATATCAGCACACACGGTCTCCCAAAAGATCATGCGGTGGGCCTGAGGCGCATCATTTATTTAGCGTTTATGCTTTCCTCCAGCAAGACAAGACCCACCAGACAAAAGCAGCAGAATTAACATGCAGCATCTTCTGTCTCACGGTGCTCAGCTTAAGGATTTATGTAATAAACACGGAATGCATTTCTAGCAAGAGAGAGAATAGGCTCAAGACGCTCAATCACCTTGAACAGCACTTCAAAAGAACAGCAGGGGAATACGTAAGTATGGAGCAGGGCCACCTCCTGGCTGCTCGCCATTAAGGAACGGCGTGTCGTAAAACAGCACAGAGGGTAATGAAACACCTGCATTCACCCTCGCAAAAACCAACAAACTTAACAGACTAACGTGACCCCAGACAGGTTGTGCGACAGTTCCAGCTGAGCATTTTTTTTTTCCGTGATGACTTTGAAAATGTAGAGAGCAATGGAGTGGCGTGTGGAGAAGCAGAGATGAGAGAGTGATGAAAGATCAGAACGTTTCGCTGCAGTGGCAGAAAATGAAAGCCATCAGATGCGGGCAGATTCATCCATCTCCAGCTCACCTCATCAGTTTGCCTGAGTTCACTCCTCTGCACAGCAGGATGGAGCGAGTGAGTGAGGAGGGAACGGAAAAACCCAACTTCAAGTCTGCAGAGAATAAGCTGAACCTGATTCTGCTCTAAACAAGTCTAAAGTTTTATTTATCTGTCCATTAGTGATGAGAAAATTGGGCTTCCCACCCACTACAATTCGGATTTACCTTCTGTTCACGTTAATGGGCTTCCAGCCAAGGATCGAGCTCCTATTCTTGCTCCGTCTTCAGGATTCGCTCAGCCTCTTCTCCTAAGAAAAGCAAAGAAGGAAAAATCAATTTCTCCTTTAAAGTAATGACTTTTAATTGTCTCTTTTCTCCCGAACAGATAATATTGTGCACAGGCGTAACTGAAAACATTTGTCTTCCTTCCTATCTCACTCACTCTGTATGTGTGTGTGTATGTGTGTGTGTGTGTGTGTGTGTGTGTGTGTGTGTGTGTGTATCCCAGCTTTTAAGTCATCATTTCTGACACTATGCTATGAGTCATAAACAGAGCCCCGCTTCACATTACTGAGGCTTCGGCTTGATTCTGTGCAAGATGCAGCCAATCTCCCTGACTCTAAGGTACCACCTGAGGCAAACCTGGGAATGAGATTGTAATGCGACTCATTCGGCAAGATATTATCAAGGGTAATGATTTTTTTTTTTTAAAGATAGTGAAAAGAGAATTCTCTCAGATCAGTAATGAAATGTTGCTCGCACTGTTGGTAATCAGTGCATTTAGAATGGTCTTATTAAAATTACAAAGGAATTACAGCATGATACGGTAATGATAGTCTCAGATCAATTAAATCTTTAAATAATGAAATGTTCCACTGCAAGGTAAATAGTGCAGCTTGAAATAAACGACCTATCTGTGCTGATGAACTGAGTGGGAAGAGGGGCGAGAGAGTGAACGATGTGTTGCCTTCGACTAAATGGATTGGACTTCTGAGAACTCGGTTCTCTCTCTCAGTTACGGTCAATACAGAGTAAATAGAGGAAAATAAGCCTGTGGAAACGGATATACAGATTCACTTGAATGCAATGTACAGAAGAATACACTGTAACTATAACCAGAGGTGCGTGCTGGTTGATAAAGACACTCCTGGTAAAATAAGCCTTACAGGTCTTGCCAAAAGTATGTGGACACCTGATCGTCATACCCATATGTGCTTGTTGAACATCCCATTCCAGATTTAGTCACCCTTTGCTGTTGTAATAATATCCATTCATCTGGGAAGGCTTTGTACTAGAATTTGGAGTGTGCTTGTGGGGATTTGTGTTCATTCATTCAAGGTCGAGCACCGATGTTGGGTGAGGAGTCCTGGCACAGTCGCTGTTCCAATTCATCCCAAAGATATTCAGTGGGGTTGAGGTCAGGGCTCGGTGCAGGTCCCTAGAGTTCTTCCACTCCAACTTTGGCAAACCGTGTCTTCATGGACCTCACTTTGTGTACAGAAGTATTGCCATGCTGGAACAGGTTTAGGCCTCTTAGTTCCAGTGAAGGGAAATTGTAATGCTACGGTATAAAAAGACATTCTATACAATGTGTGCTTCCGATTTTGTGGCAACAGTTTGGGGAAGGTTTCATATGGGTGTGATGATCAGGTGTCCACAAACTTTTGACCACACAGTGTATCTACACAAACATTTAACACAGCAAATATTAATATCTGGATTTTAATTAAGGCTGTGGTGACTACTGGTATCAGCAAAATAATAATAATAATGAAAAAGATTTTTTTTTCTCTAGCATACAGTAAAAAAAAAGCTGTTCGGATCAGGTCATGTGATCAGCCGAATGCTACAAACACAATAAGCTGATCATTTGGATTCACCATGTAATTAAACTTGAAATAAAATCTGTTGATAATGTCTACTATGATATAAGCCAAGCACTCATTTAAATCTGTCATTTACATTTAATTCATTGGATAAAAGACCACCTTAGTGACTGTGGTCTGCGCCAGAAAAAAAAAAACCTGTTAATTCTCTGGCAGGATCACTTAATGGAAAACTATTAGCAGCATAGAGCAGCTAAATGAGAATGAATAAAATAAGTCAACATCTTTTTTTTTTTTAAAGTCACAGCCTTTTTTTTTAAACACCCTTCATGCCGGGACCATTTCTCGGCTCAGTGCTTTGGCAGGCTGGGTTCACTGCGTCAGTCGACAGCAAGGTCAAGAGCTCTTCTTCCAGCAGCTTGAGCTCAACGCACTGGCTGTGGAGTGCTGTCTAAGCACTTTCATTCACCATCATTATTACTGTCACTTAGCTGGCCACAAGTGACTTGAGTGAATTACTTGAAGTCCACTGGCATAAAACATTTTAAATGTTTAAGTTAAACACTTAAATTTAAGCAAGATAAGGGATGTATTTAAGTGCTATGCAGGAAACTTCTTAATCGCTAGTCTGAGTGAAGTGTTATGCATCAGTGTTTTATAGCAGCACAAAAAAAAAAAAAGCACCTTGCAAATGTGTGTAAACTCCAGAGACTGCTGTGGATGAAAATTCTAGAAGAACAACAGCTTCAGAAATACTCAAACCAGTCTGGCACCAACAACAATGGCACAGTCATTGAGATCACATTTTTTCCATGAAGCTCTCGACGTGTATCTTCATGGTTTTATACATTGTGCAGATGCCACATGATTGGCTGATCTGATAATTGCATGAACGAGCAGGTGTACAGGTGTTCCTAATAAAGTGGTCTGTGAATGTGTGAAATGTTACCAAGCTTCAGGTTAGTTTTACTTTTTTTTATACATCATTTGTATATTTGTAAATTGATCTTTTTTCAGTCAGTTTCCTTTGGCGCTATTAGAGTTAGCTCAAAAGGCTTGATTACATGAAGGTGTAAAGAAGTGAAAGCATCTCTTCTTTGGCTTCCTTCTTAGAATTCAATACATCTTTGGAGTTTTTAAAGCTTTTACCAAGCCAGCCCTTGTTAAAATCTCTACATACATTGACCAACTTCTTTTTTCCACTGCTGAGCCCTTGAGCAAGGCCCTTAAAAAAGATGTAAGTAAGTCACTCAGTGTAAGGGCATCTGCCAAACACTATAAATGTAAATATATGTAATCTCTATATAGGTTGAACATTTAACCTATATATATATATATAGATTAGACCGCATTTCTGTGCTCGAGGTGAAAATTCAGTCGAAATCAGACATTTAAAGTTGCAGACACCAAACGAAACATTTTAGAACAACTGTGTAACTGTTATTTCCATTTCATTTTGTCTCAGATCCTGAAAAGATGCTTTATTTGTGCTAGATGAGATAATAAACTTATGCATCCTGGGATGTGGTCTAACATCCTGAGCCGTTCTTGTCCTCCTAAAGCCAATGGTGCCCTACTTTTTATTCAGTTCTATAAGTCCATAGACATACTGCTATTAAAAGCAAAGATCACAGAATTGAATTTTCCTGGACACAGACTGAAAATTGAAAAATATCATTCATTCTCGGCTATCTAATATATAGCCAATCCAAGCCTTCTACGAAGCAGAAGTAGATTGAATGTAACCATTACACTGAACAAGTATTAAGAAAGAGTATTTACGCTTCCAGCCAATATGCTGGATACATAATGCAACATAATCATTTCACTTCTAGTTAATGCTTTGAATATACACAGCCTGGAATATATTAACATGTATCATATACTGATATTTAATAATATTGCCACATTAGTCAGCAGGGTTCGTGAGACTCTGCACGGTGTACGAGCTTTGGAATGGATCAAACATAACATATGAAAGCTACGGGGAAACAAGTTTGCCGTCGTCGGCCGTTTTTGCTCTTTGACTGTCAACTTGATTTCATACAGCTGTCTCTGACACAGTTTTCCAACTGTGACAGCAGTGTTTCAGTGTTTCATTTTCAAATGGATGAAGAGAAAAAAAACATGCATCAGAGTAAAGACTTTTCTGCTCCAACACAATATGGTAAACACTGCTCTGCAAATTATACCTATTTACAGTTTAAGGGGAAAAAATGATGTTCCTCATGGGACAGAATGCTTATTCTTTTACTGCGAAGCTTTTTAAGTGCAACAGATTTCAGCCATCTTAACGGGAAAAATGTGAAAATAATGGTATAATGGTTATAAATGGGATTGGTAATATGGATGCATGTATTCATTCATCTTCAGTAAACGTTTTATCCTGGGCAGGGTTGTGGTAGATCTGAAGCCTATCCCACGTGTGAGGTGTCTTCAGAATACCTTCTGGATTGGACACCTACTCGGCTCAGGCCACCATGCGCACACACAATCACACATTCATTCATATCTAGGGGCAATTTAACCTAGCTGATCCATACACCAGCATGTTTTTGGAAAAGGGGGGAAAAAACAGAGAACCTGGAGGAAACCCATGTGGACACAGGGATGGGGAAAAGAAAGTTCTCCTGGGTGGACACTAACTGGAGGACTCTAACCAAAGGCCATCTTCCAGCGGCTTGTAAAACTTAGACAATCTCATTAAACACCAACGGCAATTTAGATACATGTTAGTAGGATTAACTTCATAATCATAATTAAATACACTGACATTTGAAGTAAACCAGAAAACAACCCCGCTGACACACACACACACACACACACACACACACACACACACACACACACTCCTCCACAAATTAAACAGAACTCCTCAACTTCATGAGTATTGTAGAGATGTCAAGGCCATTGCACAGCTGAATTACTGCAGGACCTTGTGGGCGAGTTGAAATTTATCTACGAGGTGCTATGCTTTACATTTTAATGAATACACTCCTGTGCAACACTGGATACATTTTAAGGGCAGTGAAGCCCGGTGCTGTGGACTGAATGTGCAATGTGGAGATTAGTCTAACGCAAACATTATTTGTATAAATATAACACTGTTCATCAGCACAGAGGCAGACAGCATTTACCTTATGTGTGACCTTATGTTGAAAGATGAAGAGAAAAAGCAGACGCTAATTAATTTAACTCCCAGGTTAAAAGCACAGAGGTTAAATAAGGAAGAGCTTTGTAAACCACGAGAGAGAGTGGTTGTGAGGATATGAAAAGTGAGAAACACCAACCAAAGCAAACTCATGTAGAGTGTGTACAGTCACAAAAAATCTACACACGAGTCTGTTATTACAGTGTCATGGCAGCTCCATGTGTATTTATGAAGTCCTATAGAGAGTAAATTAAGCTTGAAATAGTATACAGATTACAGTGGCATGCCTAGGAGAGGCTTTAGGCACCCTATGATTTAATGGGATTTCAAGTCAGGCTGTCAAAATGCAATTATAAAGCCATTTTTAATGCATCTTGACGCATTTATATTCCATACATGATGACTTGTTTTTTAAAGCATTAAGTAAATGCTGTGAAAACCCAGATTTTCAACAACAAGCACAGGCACACACATTATTGGAGAGGAAACTGTCTGAATCTGTCCTTGCTGAATTACAGTATGTACAAACTTTGACTGACTCGAGATGTTCTCTGTTAAGTAGAAAAAGCATTAAACCATTTTTCATCCAGTTTGTGGTCATTTTAATTCATAACATCAGCAACATGTCTACGGTCAATGCTAAAAAAATGAAATAAAATAAAAATCAGGTATTATGTCAACTTATTAATGTTATGTAAATGTTTATGCATGGCATATGTTAGTTGAAATGTACAGTATAGTCTTAGGAACACAATGCCGGACATGATTGCTAAAGAGAATATGTGTCTGGAGACAATCGTTTAAAAACTTGGCAGTGAATAGTACTGAAAATGAGAACTGTGCTACTCCCAAAAGCTTCTAAACCCAAATCCAATTTCCTGTAAGTTGTGCATTTAAAATGCAGAAAAGCAACATTATATTGAGAGAGGGCGAAAGCTAGCTGACAGCATCCTTTTGAACTGCTGCTCATGCAATGTTATTCGGAGGAAAGCGCTATCTACCCACTTCTGCATGGATGGACCTACAGGTGCCCATGGCTGGCTGGTGTCACTGTGCTTGATGGAGGGGGGGAGAGAGCATGTCAGCCCTCTCTCCAAGAGAGCACAGCAATTTTGTTCGTTTGCACTACCAGTCAAACAATGTTGACCTATTTTCAATCTTATCTTATTGATTTCTGCTTCCATAAAGCAGTGGCCTGGTTTTGATAGGGACAAAAAAGTAATAGCTGCCTAAACTGCCTTTTTGGTAAGAATGTATCTACATTCAGAGGCATGAGATCTACAAGAGCAGGAAGAAGATTTGAGCATCCCATCATTATTGCATCTAAATGTAAGAAATATTGAAATACTGTCTCATAACCTCTAACACTGAACTATAAAGCAAACCCTCCACCACTTTCTGCCCATAATCCCAATCTCTAAAGTGGAAATCCTCGTCAGCGGCTTCAGAAAATAAAGTTATGTCATATGACTTTAATGCCATAACAGTTAATCCTCCTTTCCTCTCAGATCAGTGTTAGGTAAAAAGCAATCTCAGACTAGCACACCTCCTGCTGTAACTTCTCCTTCTTTCTTTAAACTTTGCTACTCTTTTTAATATCGGGACCTGTCTTCACCATTCTTCTTTCAGCTCCTCTCCAGTTCTAATCAACCACTCATCCATTTCTTCACTTTTCTGGCATGTCCTCTGGCTACCTCCTTTGCAAACACTCCCCATGCTACTCTAATCTTTATGTTAAAACCATAAAGCCTGACAGATTGTACGACTTCCTGGCTTACACCATTGCCCAGACCAGCTGCCTGGGCTCAACGGATCTGATCTCAGCTATGAGGTCATTCTGAGCATGAACCCAGCCTCAACACCTCATCATCCTCATTACACTTTATCAAGCCAACACAAATACTGTAAATACACACCAGTAAGAACATTAGGAAACATTAAGAAAAAAATAGAGTTTACAACTTCACGCTCTAGAGTTTAACTGTATGCGCCTTGAGAAAAACTAAACGCTGTAAAAGCAGAATAGAGGGTGAAACAGTGCGATAATGAGAACACAATGCATCACAAAGTCTCTTGTGTTGAATTCCCACTCAGCTAGGATACATCACTGTGTGTGTTAAATGAAAGTGCAGGCAAGGTAAATAGACTGTTTCTGAAGTTAATGTTTGCTCAATGTTCTAACCTCAAGTGTTCAAAGAAGGCAAAAACCCCAAAAACCATTATACGCCTTCACCTCCAGCCATGGCCATACACCAGGACTGCCTGCATGCTCTCGCTTTGCGTTTCTACCTTTTCATTTCATCTTGCCTAATACATTATCTCTACTGAACAGATACAGTGCCTTTCTGTGTATTTCCCCTCTCTCTATTCTAACAAACGTCCTTAAATTTGTCCATAATACCAGTGACACCAGAATAAACCCACAAACACAATGTGCAGAATGAGGAATGTATACAGGAAGACACATAACAAAGCCAAACAAAACATTACAGCTCAGAATCATCCCAAAGCCTCAGATTTAGGAGGCGAAAGAGGTGAGTCAAAAAGCTGTATCCCTGGCAACCGCTTTCACGCCCTGTCCCAAATGGCGCCCTACAGTACGTCCTGCAGATCACACTGCCGACGTCTCTGAGGTGTGGAGCTAAGGTGCTTGAGTGATCGAGGGATTGCGGGTGTAAAGGCAAAGTATTCGAGATAGTCCGCAAGACCTCAGCGCATGACTTCCTGGATGTTACCTCTTGTGTTCAGCAATATCAGCATTATTTTATTAATTCGACAAATCAGAATAATGAATTAAAAGTGTGATAAAATAGCCTACAATCCCACCCACGTACTGTATTATGATTCCATGACCTCAATTTAGTATCTCACAAAGCACATTCAATTGTGCGCACAATTAAACGCCAGTGTGCGATATAAAAAAAAGGATATTTTCATCGTCTGTTCAGTCACTTGTACGTGTATTTCACTGTGCAAAAACTAGTTGTACTGGGTCAAGTGTTATTTGAAAAGCTGTCGTATGAAGCCATATTGTTACATTAAGACAAAACTGCAGTGATTAACATTATAATTTCAATTAGGCCTATTCATGCAGCAGTATACTGCCAATATACTAGACTCCTTTTTTATTTCATTTTTTAGCTGAATGGTTGCCATCTTCTCATATATATATCATTGTATTATTCTTTTTGTTTATTTTTTATTGTGTCTTTATTTTTTTTTATATATTTTTACTGTGTTGCAGTTGATACAAAGGAAATAATCTGCTTTTTCAGTCTGTATTTTCTATCCCCCAATAGAAAAAGCAAGGGCTTGTCTTTAAAGGCAGTGGTCCAGAGGCTCTTCTTCTCTACTCAAGAAAAATCTGCTGACCACATAACTGTGACCTGCACGTGGGTCATTTTAATCATCTGAATGAGCCATCTAGAGTTCAGCGTAACACCTCCATATTCCAGCTCTGAATACACAGAACCTTCCCTGAGTAAATATTAACATTTCTTATGAAATCTTATGACAACTCTGAACACAGCCGTCGGTGCCATTACTCACTCGAACACGTGTGGATTGTTTCTATGAACTCCGAGCTGAAATAATTAGAACTAATTGGTTGCGTTGCGATGACTAGTGAAAATGTAAACTTCATTTTCCATTTGAAGATCTTCTTTCCTCCCCCAGAGTCAATCCCTTCACCAAAACAGAAATTACACAAGATCACACTGACAAATTGAAATGATGTGTCCTGTGGTGAAATCTGCAGGCAGCAGCTCCATATAAAATCATGGGTAGCTACAGACCTTAATTAAGTCATTTATCATACTGGGTTTACTCTGTTATTTTACTGGGTTTGTTTCGCATAAGTTGTGACCCTGATGCTCTGTAATGGCGTTATATTAATAATAAAAGACGCTGTGGTTTATCCGAAGAGCTTTTCTCTTTTCTGCCTTGCTGGTCTCTGCCCTTAACAAACCTAACCAATGTGACTGGACACCAATAACATTGCTAGCCAGAGCAGTAAGGACACTTACAGGAGTGTCTAAGCCCTAAATGGGAGGTAGCACCCCCCTCTTTGTGCACCATTTGGAACAGTGCACATAAAGATGCTCCCAACAAGCAAGAAATTTGGGAAACTCCAAGCTTTCACTACACCAGAGGCATCGTCCAGAGTTTTCCTGTGGTTTTACTATTAGTTTTACTAATTACTGATGTGCACAGAGGGCTGTCCTCTTCCCCCCACTAATCACCTTAATTGCATTCTTATTAAATTTAATTGAGTAGCTTTTTGCATGTTAGCATCAACACTCTAAATGTTAAATCAAATACTTCTGCTCTTCAAATCAGTTGGCAGAGCTTCATCCATCACAGGCAAGATGCTCTAATCGATTTGCGGATCAAAATTTGCCAGTGTTCATTTGAAATGTCTCGGCTGATCTCAGAAATGGATTTTTTTTTTCCTCCTTCGATTTTATGCAAACTAAATCAAGGTACAATGATTTGCATGGTCAGAGCTATGGATCTGTATGGATATGGTACGTGCTCAGAAGAAACTGCACCCTCACCAAAAAAAACCTACGACAGGATCTTTGTATGTAATGCATGAGAAAATGCTGATGTAGATAAAAGCCAGGATTTATGAAGAGAACGAGGCAAGAGCAGCTCATCAGAGGAATCTGCTGAAAGAGTGGTACAGGCGTAGCTTGGATTTTCCTTCCATATTATGTCTTCTGTCTGGTAAAGATTAACATGGCTACTGCTATTACTTAATATGCTACAATGACTGTGCACTCTTACATCTTGGCTAATGCATATTAGCTAATTAGATAGGGGTGTGAAAACAGCTAGAGTACAACTGAAGTACCACATTTGCCACATTGTGCAATGTTACACTGGGCACCTGTGATTCTTGCTAGAAATTATTACTATGCACATCTGGCGGATGCCGTCTAAAACCTCTGCAATTTGGGTTTAATTCTGCTCAATTCCCAGGCTGGTTTCTCATTAGCATCTACTTGGAATTAGTCATTTTTCATGCAGGGACACTTGCCAAATCCTTACTTCATGCCAAATAATGAGCTTTAATTTCAGTGAAACTACTACACTACAAATGTATTGTCATTAACTGTTTTGGGATATAATTAGAATATAATTGGTGTAAGAATTGTATGTAAGTCAGTGGGAGATTATATGTAAAGTAATAGCTACATTCCTGCATGTTTTTCCCCTGAAACATCTACAGTGATGTCCATTCTCCAGACTTTACCCTGGTGCACAAATGCAAAATTCTCGAACGCCTCAGCTCCCAGCATCTGTTTGCATGTGCACTCGTGACCATCCGACCATCTGACTAAGCAACTCTAAATGACATCCAGCCTAAAATTAGCTAAGTACTCCAAGAGACTACAAGATAATTGTGGTTGAAGATAGCACAGCTCAGGAAAAAAAACTAGCAACTGTTGTATTTTTGTGACTTTAAAAAAAAGAGACAAAAAAAAAAAGGCATGGCCCCACAGTGTCAGCAGTTGTCACATAAAGTGGTTTGTTTTGTTGTGAAAAGTTTTTAAAGCTCACTTCAATCTCATAACAGATTCTGACCTTTTACAAGATTTACAAGGCTAAAAAGACAGTAAATACAACAATCTCCCGGTAAACCACCGCGTTAGCAAAATGCCCGATCTCTAAAATCTATTAACTGTTTAACCGGGTTATATTTCCTTTTCCAAACACGCTAAACATTTGGTTATGATTTCCAAAGGAACAAGTGACAGTCTTTCATTATTCAGTTCTGTATAACCTACGAAAGAAATAAAAATTAACAGGCAAGACTACAATTTTAACGGCACTCTCTTCATCCTGTCCTCCTATTAGGCTGTCTTTACATAAATGTTGCTCATAAACGTTATTGCTCATCATTCTTTAAGGTTTTTGTGGCTTAGCACTGGTAATGACAGCTTATTAGCTCAGTGGAAGATGTATAAATTAGTGGGAAAGGAGCAGGAAGTGCTACAAGGCTCACAGCTTGCGGGGTCAGTAGGGTCAGCACCAGGGTGGTCTGAGTAAGAGGTTATCTTCGGACATCTCGTTTACTGACTCCTGCATCTGACGCAGGCTCAGGCATTCCGACAGCAGGGAGCGTTATTATTTCACATCACTTAAACTCAGTTCAAGCTAATACTGGCACATGACTTCTGTGTCCTTCTACTGAAACAGGAGTAGACATAGCCTGAAGAGACGCTAATCATCATCTTCCACTGACCCTGTGAATAAAATATTGCAGGCCACAAACTAGCTTGCCTCGTCTCCCAGCTAGACGAGTGCTCTGCAGCTATTCCCTACATGTGAGGCTGTGTAACATGGCTGCTGTCCTGTAATTCAGACAGGCATTGTAATCCAGGCTGGCCTACAAGCAGGACTATAAGCTTGTAGCAAATCAGTATGAAGTGCGTATATACACACACACACACACACACACACACACACACACACACACACACACCCTGGAGGGAGCAGCTCAAATCAAAGCCAGTGTGCTCATGCAGGGTGGCGAGTGAAGCATGTGGGGAAGCAGAACTGACAGAAGACACACTCTTCAACATGTTCATCTGGAGCAAAAATCCTCCGAAATTAAGCCGTGCAATTTAAGCTGTGGAAACAGCTAGTTGGTGACTCCACTGGCAGCGTGGGAGACTAGAATAGAGAAACAGGTTGAGCACAGATTGCTAATTGGCAGTGACAAACTGTAGGTTGTGACACTTAACCCTGATGACATGGACAGGATGTGTCCTGTGTGTGTTATATATAATGTTTTACTTCCACAGATGGCACAAACATCAATAAGGACCAACTGCATTTCTGTCACATATCAGGTATTTTTATTGTATTATAAACTGCAATGCTTTGTTTTTTATTCATTTTTTTTCTGCAAAAATGGGTTGATGTTATAAATATGCTATTCACATGCCAATGAATATACATTACGTAGGCTTTATACCAAAAATATGGTAAGGGTTCCCTTAACTGACATTATTTAACACATTAGTTAACATAAACAAACAGTCCACTTCAGCATTAGGATTAACAAAGTATTTTTATAATAAATCAAATAATCCAAGTAATCAACATCTATCATTTCAGTCAGTGAGTAAAATAAAGCCTACTGACCGGTAACCCTGAATGACTGATATGAACAACACCTTGATGGAAAGTTTGCAGTTATTAACTTCCAATATTAACACCTGGAGTTTGGGAAGTTATCAACGTTTAGGAAAATGCCGTCATTTCATTTCTGTGTGGATTTATTCTTTAGTTATCACTGCTAGTTGTGATCATTGTGTCTATAGTAACAGTTCATATACAGGGACTTGTTTGGCGGATTTCCTAAGAGTAATAATAAAAAGATTTACAAAAAACATGTTGAACATGTAAATTTTTTCAGCATGGGACAGTTTTAAGGACAGAGTTTACACTTAGAATGACAAGCTGTGCAAGCTGTGTTTCTGAGAGAGAGAGAGAGAGAGAGAGAGAGAGAGAGAGAGAGAGAGAGAGAGAGAGAGAATGACGTCATTGTTGCTAAGAACTAACTTGTCTTATGGATGTTCTACAACATCTACCTATAAACCGCTTTGCATCAGGCCGTATCACACCACACCAGAGTGTATTATTTTCGTACAGCAGAAGCACTCGTCTTGTGTGTTATACTTATTAACATTACTTATGGTCTGTAGTGGAAAGAATACAAACCACACTGACCTGAGTAAAAGTACTGTTACTGTAGGAATAATTCACTTGAGTAAAAGTAAAAAGTAGTCACTCAAGTAAGAGTAAATAAGCCATCTGGTTAAAATAAATAACTTGAGTACTTTATAAATGATTTTTTCATTTGTCTACAGTTGACACAACTAATGTGAAAATGTTCTGTTTTTGTTTTTTGGTCTTATGTTAACTAGCCTAGTGAGCTATGCTGAGTGAACTCCACATCGATTAACAACAGTATATAAAGAAAGTAGTTCAGTAGCTTGAGGAGCTTCAGGAGCTTGCTAGGTTTGTCAGCTAGTTATCCAGGTGGCTCAAGTTTATTCATCACATATAAAGTTTCTAACGCTTATTCTGAGTGTTACTCATAAGCTGTAGCAGCACTTGGATATGCTTAACACAGCAAGTAATCACTACTGAACATCGAAGTGACACCTTACATTTAATACAGAGCTTTCATACTGTAAAACATCAAAACATCTGGCTAGCTAGCCTATCTGACTCAGCTAGCTAATGATGTACCTGGACATGTTTCTGCAGGGTTGATGTTGGGCTGTGAATCGCTGATATCGCCCCAAGTTTTGGCTCATGTCATTTTCAGATCATTATCACATCATTTCCTCTGAAGCACTGCAAACTGAAGCTAGCTGATATGTTGGGCCAGGGATGATCATCTGTCTCCACTGTCTCAGACAGTGCTGCTGCTGACCAAGCCTTCGCCATCTAATTTATTTTGATTGGGTTTTGAAATTGAATTATATAACAGTAATAAAAATAAATGTTACTTTCGTTACTTCGTTATTTTCCACCTCTGCTTATGCTGTAGTAATGCAGAAGTTTACTGTTTGTTAATGTAATAAATAATGCTATTTAAGGATGTCTTAATGCAAAGCGTTACCCAAAGTACTGTGGATAAATCAAAAACTGTATCTACTTTAACTTTATTATGGGTCAAAACTTTGTGCCACAA
>CM074950.1:8516783-8537379 GCA_037577455.1 Pangasius macronema | reverse complement strand
AGAACCTCAACATCTTCAGCTCTGCTACCTCTAGCTCTGACTCCTGTCTCTTCCTCAGTGACACTGTCTCTAAACAAACAAACAAAAAAAATCTAATTAATTAATTAGCATATTTAATAATGAGATTCTATTGAAACAAATCTATGGCTTTTATATCCTTTCTAGACATTTTCTTCTAATTTGAAGAGCAAAAATATTTTATTAAAAGACATTAAAATAAAAAAATAAATAAAATAAGGTACTTCCAAGAAATGTCTACAAATACGCGTAACAATCTTATATTTCTTTTATCAAAATAAGAATTAAGATATTGTCGCTGGCTAAAATATGTAAGGAACAGTGCAATAGATGAAGCGGTTATATGAAAATGATCGGCGATGGGGTGGTGTGATGTGGCAGGACGTGAGGCGGAGTGTCGTTACCGCCCTGAAGTGTAGTATTTTCGTATATATCTGCACAGAGTAAAGTGGGTTAATCTGCTTATGCCACAGCAATCTGCTAATGATTACAATGTTTAATATTAAACGCCATGTGATGCGTTTAATGGTTTATAATTAAGATTTAATGTTGTGGAACACCCAAGAGACAAGTTAGCATCTGTTATCAGTTACGTTATAGCTGTAATAAACAGTTGTTCCCTCACCATCGTCTCCTTCTCTCTCTCTCTCTCTCTCTCTCTCTCTCTCTCTCTCTCAATTGCAGTTTGTCATTTCCCATGCTTTGCAAAGCACCATGACTGTTACAAAGCGCTGACACTCAAGACTCCTTCTACAAACGTGAAATAAACGTTTCCTAACAAACACCATCACCAAATCTACAATTACACATCTTCGTTAAACAACCAGACTTTTTTGTTTTTTTATTTTTATCTACATTTTTATTATTCTTACATTAGATGGTGCATCCACCATGCAAGTCCCTGTGTATTTGCTATTAGTATAGAAAGAGAAATGTTTTAGAACAAGCACATTAACATAAGCCTATTGTTCATGTTACAGCTGGAACTACTGTCAGAGCCGTACTGTTATAAAAAAAAAAAAAAAGACTTGAGAATTCAACTCAATTCAGAAAGTTTATTCTACTGGCAAAGAAAAATAGCTAGAAAAAATGGCACAGCTTGGTCATACAACATTCATGACTGTAGTGTAATTCGATAAAGGAAACTACTCTGGTGTTCTTCCGATTGGTTTCCGCAGGACTGATGTGTGCAGTGGAGATGCTCTCTTAATCAGTCCGTGATACAGGCACAATAAACAGCGGCATGGTTCAGGAAATGATTACTTAGTCATCGTGTTATTCTAACCGTCTGTGGCCCTCCGGAGGCGAACCTGCTCTCTGTGATGACGTGATAACTGGCCATCTTGAGAGATGTACAACACAAGCTCAGTTCCACTGAAGGGGGTCAGGGTAAAACAGGGCAGAGACTGTTCTAGGGACCACATCCACACCAGTGGCTGTGCGGCTAGATTAATCTTTAAGGGCAAATATAAAACAAGAAGCTGACGTAACCTTTTCAGAAGCATGGCATGATCTGTTGCTCCCTGGAAACTCAAAATGGAGACAGACAGAGAGGGGAAAAGACCTCGCATCCAAGCTACCTGACAACAATGGGCCACAATTCTGTAATGTATAAAAGTACATGTAATCATAGTAGTGTAAATATGCATTAGGACTGAAAAAATGTGATTAGTCATAATGCAATGCATCTGATAGTTTCAAGCTTCTGAAATTAGCTGTGACCCCAGATGTTCAGCTCAGCCCCTATTCCATGAAAGGAAACACATATCAGCTGAGTGGGTTATTGGAGCAAAAGAAAAGGCTTTTTCTGTATTTGCGTTGCAGTCAGTAGAGGGCTGTAGAACTTACAAACTGCTCCTTTAATGGCTTCCATCATGAAGATACTTAAGACACTTACTGTGCATCACGATCATTAGAGCACAATGGTACAGAGTGTCATAGACCAGGAACCTCGCCACTCTAAAGTGAGTTTAATGCGCAGAGCCAGATGTTATGTTCGTGTTTATCTGTACTCCCAGCACAAGGACAGAGATTTGGATTTAATACTCAGAGTGTAGTCAGTTTACGCATTATACATCTCATTGGCATTGTTCTGATTTTTCCTGCAGTTTTATGATGAGAAAAGTGGTTTCTAGAGATTGAGATTCCTAGAGATTGAATGTTTACTTAAATGTTCATTTGGATGATGTTCAAAGTAGCTGATAGAAACCTCATCTGAGATATTAGCACTTACTATGGTTTTGTTTGCGTATGATAATATATCAGGCTTTAAATCTATCTCTCCTGGTACTATTTCACAACCTTGATATAAAGCTCACAGTGTAACATAAGACCAGAAGGAATATTTTAAGAGTGCTTTCACACCTATTAGTCCGAATAGTGGAGAATTTGTTGCTATTTGATTTGGTTAGATTTCAGACTGCACATGATTAAATGAAGTAAAAACAAACCAAAACAAAACAAAACATCGGCTGCAGGGTGTGTAGGGCTGAAACACCTACTCTGAAAACGTTCTCATTTATTAATCAGGAGTACAGCAACGGAGAACATTGAACCTTCACCAAGTGCGTACAGAAATCACTAAAATCACCCGAGCACGGAGAACATGGAGCCAGGGCTGAATAAATGATTAGATAACCATATAAATAACTACTTTTGTGTATCACATCCAGCATTTTGTTTTCTCTTTTTTCCCCCCTTAATATCCAGAACATGTGGTATTTCTGCAGTTACAGCTCTGCAGGTGGGTTCAGTTTGGGACTCAGGGGTTAGTTTCACAAATCGCATTTACAAAAAAAAGTTGCTGCAACACAAAACACACCGAGTTCCCTTGAGACGCCATTAGAGTGGTTATTTTAGTGCGAGTGTGATTGCTGTGTTCATATCTGCCTCAATGAAAAAAAAAACCTGATAATTCCCCTACCAAGAAAGATTTCATTGATGATATAAA
Organism: Pangasius macronema; assembly: GCA_037577455.1. Lineage (NCBI taxonomy): Eukaryota > Metazoa > Chordata > Actinopteri > Siluriformes > Pangasiidae > Pangasius > Pangasius macronema. The sequence continues at coordinate 8,534,411 of CM074950.1, read as the reverse complement.
AACACTATGCATTTTTTTAACAATTGTCATAATATTTAGTTGGTGTATTATCCTGTTTTACTACTGAAATATGACAGAGTGAGTTACAAGCAATGTTCCTGAGGTGCTTCACATATACAATCTACAGCTGTAATCCCTGGAAATCAAAACTCCACAGAAAGGATGCACTCACAGTGCTTATTAATGTAAAGACTCGTAAGATACTCCTCTCTCTCTCTTGGATTTGTGCTGTGTGTTGTTGATATTGACCCTGAAATGCATAGGGTGCAAGCTGCCACCACTTTCACTCACAAATAAAGAGAAATTTGTGACTATAACAAGATATGACTTGTGATTAATGAACGATTGGAGCGGACGTGACTGAAAGATCAGACCAACACTGAATGCACATGCACTGGACAAATGGATAGGAAAATCGAGTGCACTTAAATCATGAAAATAAAAAGCAGTTCTGTAAAGCTGAAAACAATGCGCTTGCATTTACGGATTAAAACTGTGTGAAAAGCCATACTCAAGAGACTACGGATTTTTACAGAACGTTTTCAGCCAGAGAGAGATCCAATTATTTCGAAGGCTGAGCAGCACACTGACCTGAGTGAGCCAAAGGGTAATTGTGATGTACATATTTTAATGGAAAAGGAAAAAGTCACATAAAAGCTAACCGCAAATGCCACATTAGTAAGACAGGGCTGTTTTTTGTTTGTTTGTTTTTTGTTTTTTTTTGAACTTTTGAGAAAGATTTCCCATGAGTGGAAAAAACCGAGCATCACAAATTTAGCAAACAATCCGCGTCCATAGACAGTCATCAGGTGAATAACAAAGGAAATACTAAATAATACATACTAACATAAATCTATTGCGGATCTGCTTCAATGACAAGCTAGGATTCACTAGTTTATTTTATTTGATTAGGGACAGACAGTCCTTCCTCCTCATAGATTGTTTATTAAATACCATTTCCATTATTTTTTTAATGTATTTGTATTTATTTAAATGTACTCTTCATTAATGTAGACTTTTTCAGTAATGTTGTAGGCTAGTTTTAAGTGAACTGATTACAACTATACTAAACAGACTAGAAAATTCATTTTTAAATAAAATTATGCTTAGCACTACTTTAGCAAGTATCATATTAAACTGTAATATCATTCTCAGATCCACTTCAGTAAACTGACAAGTTCCTGTACACTAATGAATTATTTTAAGCTATAAATTATCTACACCAAATATATATTAACATTATTATATTTAAAATACTACATGTATTAAATCACAATCTACATGTGAATAAGACATTTGGGGTCTAGTCCTTTTTTAGTAGAAGATAGTTTTTTGTCACATTAAAGACGGTATAGTTAATAAATAGGTTGATTAAGGCAAGGGCAACACATAAACCCTCACTTTCCTGTATAGGACATTATAGAAACAGAAAGCATTCGCCTTATCATCAGGAGATATCATATCAAGTCTTAATCCCGAAGATACAACAGCCATACACTGCCGGGACTTCAAGAGAGCAAATCATGGGCATCCATGAGCTTATGTATGTGGAAGAGGGCAGATAGTGCTTTCCTCTGACTGTGTGATGTAGCCCTGTGACGCAGTTTAAAAAAAAAACATCATTATTCTAGATGCATTTGTGTACTTTTGTAATTTGGTTTTATTTAATATGTTTCACACTGCAAAATAAAAAACTACCGATTTTAAATGATGCGATTTTCAAGGACTTAAATGTTGGGTAGACAAAGGATTTAATGTGGAGTCCGTTAAAGGATCTCTGCAGATACGGCTCGGAGTATGGATTCAAATAAATAAATAAATAAATAAAATCGGAGGCAGCAGGAGAAAGACAGAGATGCCCCACCTCATCTCTTCACCATTTTCACCAATCTGCCACCTTTGGTTTATTTTGAGTCATAAAAAAAAAAAAAACTACTTAAATATTATTTCATTATTTCTTGCAGAAATACAGACAACTCCACAGAGAGTTCACAATTTTGCCCGTAACTGTAACTGTGTAATGCAATGCATATCTTGCTCATAGTCCAAGGAGGAGAAGCATGTGTGTCACAGTGGCAAAGGAAAGTAAAATTAGGACACAGTCCTCCAGAGTTTTCCATGCTCCACCTCGACTTAGACAACATTCATAAAAAAATCTCTCTAAATCAGGTTTGTGTGCTTCAACACACCGCCACACACACACAACGTTGACCTAAAACACTCCAGTCTCTCAACCCTGAGTCCAGGTTTGCACCAAAACACTCGTACAACCATGCTCAGAGAATTCAGTTCAGGGTCAACAGCTGTCCTGATCAGTCTGACCACTCAGCTCAGCCCATGCAGTGCCTGTCCAGCACACAAACACTCTCAACCCGAGTCCATCTACGGCAGGCTTGTTCCTAACTCTCTGGTGTCAGCTCTGTAGGGTGTTTGGAGCTGTTTCCCCAGCATGCACTACCTAATCCTGCTCCATAGTGAACACTGCAATGCCCAAATCTCCAACAGCTGCACTCATTCTGTCCATTCATCCCTCCTGCAGGCAGAACCATCAGAATTCTGACTTTCTCTCGCTTCACTCAAGCGGAGTCAGAACATAAGGCCATGGCGTTGCAGTCTAGGAATGCCGGATAAAAGATGCAGAAGAGGATACTGAAGCAGAGGCCAATAGACAAGAGACAAGATATGCGACTGACAACTTTGCGCCTGTTTAACAATTAAAATCTGGCAAGTGAATCATTTGGATCCTTTGCTAAAGAATGATTGCGCATGAAAACACGTACAACGTCGAGAAAGAACAAGATATAATAGAGTGTAATCCTCAGTGGCTAACACACTGAAACACATTGAATATATTTATATTGAAATATATTCAATGTGAATTTAACTGCTTTAAATATATCTATATTGAAATATGCTTAGCGATTTTGGTGCTAATTTGCTAGTTGAAGCTGTTTTTTTTAATTATTATTATTCCTGTATGAAATGAGCACTTGTGTGCTGCACTCATATCACAGGGGGTGTGCTGCTAGCACAATGACATCTATTAGGAGAAAACATTTAAGGGATAACTGTCAGGTTTTGGTGTTAGCTCCTATAAACAAAGGAGCAACTTCACATGCCATATTAATGAGAAATCCAAATGCTGGACTCAGAGTTCCAGAATGCATTGCAGCTATATGACACAGCTGTGTTGAATTGTGGCAGGAGCTCAGCTCGGCTAGTTGATGATCTAAGAGCTGACAGGCACAATGGTGTTGATGGTGGTATTTGTATGAGAGCTTTGGAAGCTGATCTGTTTGAGCAGAGTGTACAGATGAGGAGGGGAGAGGTGAGATGGACAGGACTAAAGGACTAAAGCACTGCTGCATGGTTTTCTTTAGGTAGAGATGAACTGAGGGCTAATGCTGCATTTGACTAAAGGTTTGTGACTCGTAATTTCTGACCTCTGCCTAAACAAAAGAAAACTCTGTACACTCAACTCAGAATTCGGGACGGTCTCCTCAACATTAAGTCAGCATGGCTGCTCACAGTATGAGCATTTACAATACATATACCCTGTACAGTTACGCTGTATATAAAAGTATTTGCTTCAGATCAATCAACATACACACACATTAATTTAGTAAATCTTTCAGGAGGTAAATACTCATCACAGTCAGTGGAATGCATTATAATTCCCACTGGCACCACTAACAGTGGGCAGTTGAACAGCATTGTGAATAATGTAGGAAGCCATATTACATATTACATTTTGACAGTCAAGTCATTCGGGGTGGATTTTTCCTTTAAGAAATACAGTATACATGAACTCAGAGCACATCTTTGCGAACGTAAAAGAAATTCCCAACTGCTGTGGTCCTACAGCGTGTCTCATTTCATCAGAAGCATTCCATAAGGGTTCAAGGCACATTCCTCACTCTGTGCATAATCTCCCACGTTGAGAAAAACAGCCCAGTGCGGGCTGCCTGTGCCGCATGGCCTACTGGAGCACTGTGCTGAATGATGCAAGACATCTTCTGCTACTCGTTCCATCAAAATATATATATAAATGTCACCTATAGGGCTTATTCTCCCCACTGCCTGCTCAGGAATATGACTGGGTGATTTTTGAATTTTGGCATCATGATGCTGGATCAAAATCTAGAGTTTTGTTCACAGAGTTTTGTTCAAACTTCAAAAAAGATTTGAATGTCTAATCAGCTACTTGTTACTGCGTCGCCTTTATAAACAATACAAGAATTCTTGTGCGTTTCTTAGAAGACTATTTGCAGCAAGATTTATTGTAATATCTATATGATACTGTCCCACTTCCTTTGCTTTACTTGCTACCTCATTTCATTATCAGTGAAGCCCTGATTTACTCACATCCTAATTATCATGTCCTGATTTGCATGTGCAATCATGTCATGGCATTGTTCATGTGATTTACTAAGAAGAACTGTGTTAATGACAAATGCAAAGTAGAGAGAGGCAACAGTATGTAAATAAGGTGTTTGCTTGTTGCTCTTTGTTCGCGACATCCGCAGCAGGTTCAGATCTCAAAGAGATACACTGAAGCTCAAGTATAACACTGAGACGAAATACAACATGACTGTAAAACATAAGCGTTTAGGCATGCATGTGCATTTTCTTAAAAGGATGAACGTAAAACTTCTCAAACGCATTGGGGCTTGACATGCAGCGAATAACTTATATGTAACCAATTTTAACGCTCTGATAATAAGTCATCATCAAAATTTTTAATTTAAATTTTATTCAGAAAAGGTATAACAGCCTTTTATGAAAAAAAGGGAAATAGCAAATTTAATACCTGGCCTTCGGTTATATTAATTTGCACACGCAATCACCGTTCCTGAGATAACTTTCAAACCACACTCGCCATGTAATGGGTAAAAGACGTAATCCCCTGTAGACCTGGTAAATCATTCATTCATTTATTTTCAGTAAGTGCTTTATTTTTGTCAGGGTTGTGCTGGATCCTGAACACTGGCCAAGAGGTGAGAATACGCTCTAAACGGGAAGCCGGTGCATCGAACGTCACCATGCACACCCCCACATTCCCAGCTAGGGGAAATTTAGACCCTGCGCAGTCATGCTAGTGAATCAGCTGGCATGTTTCTCCACACCTGAGGAAGTATGCACCTCACAGTGAAGTGACACTGGGATAGTGTGATGTGGTTTGTTTAATCTGCAGAATATTCAGCATGTGACTTGTATGATGAACAAGCTGAAAGGCTTTAATGACGGAGCCTGTAAATAAACCTGTGGTGCACCTCTGATGCTTTACACCGTGGCAGAGTCAGTCTGCTCTCAGCGGAAAGCAGCTCTCTATACCCAGAACACTGTGCCCCTCTTCCTCTTACAGCTTCCTCTTACACTGTGCCAGCTTGCTCCTTATGAAATATTTATCTCAGGGAGAACATTCTCATTTAGTTTTCCAGCCTCTGTCACTCCACACTGCTCTTTATGGCCTATGTCACTCTGTTCCTGATGTTCTTTCATCATTTTCGCTATCATTATAGTGGTGAAAATAGTGATCTTGTAGGAAAGAGGGTGGAGGAGTACCAACCAGAGCAAAAGGAGAAATAATAGAGAGGACTGTAGAAGTGCAGTGAGACGTCTGACTAGCAGAGCCGGCATTGTGTCTGTGTTGCCTTATTTAATCAAACTGCACATATGCCTTTGTGCCTGAAGTAAGACAAGATATAAGACGAGAGCTACACAAGTACAAATCATTTTACAATAAACACGACAAGCTGTACTCAGAGTTGGTGGCTTACATTCAGAAATTCCATCAATATTTATGTGGGAAAAGTTTTACTTCGTCCTTATTCCGTTGCTTAGGCTAGTTTCTACATGGCCTATTCGGATTTGAATAAAATAACCTGCATGCACTGATGAATTTATGACAATTTTCATTTCCTATTTTAAGTTGTAAAAAATGAATCAAATAATGCTAATGTTTTAGCTAATTGAATGCACTCCCCTGTAAAGAAAATCTCCAGATGGCTCGAAGCTGACCAAGCACGCATCTGCTGCGCTTACAGCTTACTGCAAGTAAGTGCACTTCAGAATTGTATCCAGTCCTTAGAAGACACGCAGAGTCAATGATTAAGATGCTGTCTCCTCAAAGTGCAAAAAAAACAGACTTTAATACTAATGACAATATTAAGAATGAAATAAAACTGTCATATTTGTGCAGTTAATAATAAATAGGCTTAAATAGCATTCTATGGTTTTCTGACTGTATTTACAGGCAAAAACATCATTTCAGTGTGATACATTGTGGTTACATCATCCTGTCAGACAATGGTGCTGCACTTAATACTGCTTGTCGCTCAGTATTTAGCCTGATACGTTAGCATTACGTCCATGGACAGAATTGCGTGTGGGCAACAGAGACTTATCACGAATTCAGACATCAAACTCTAGACTTCTAGCTAGAAAAGGATCTAAAGAGAGATCTACGACTTTTTGTCATTTTAAAGCCACCTTGTGCAGATAACAGGCATACAGAACAGGCATAAAGCACAAAAATGACACTATTCCTCTTTGAGGTAACTGCAAGACTACTGATACATATTATGAGCAGAGGATCTGTGTGAAAAAAAAAAATTCTTTTCTACAGCTAAGCACATTCAATCCATATCTTCTGTGGTAATCTATTACAGCATTCAAGCATTACATGCACTGCCTGTGGCACTAATTCAGAGCAGCAGATGAGTCAGAGTGCAGTGTGGGAAGAACGGACTGACCATTTTGGAAATTTCCAAATCTCTAGTCTGACCTCACATTAAATAAAAGACCTGTTCATACCGACCACAGATAGCACATAGCTTTCTCCCTTCTTATTTCACAGTCCAGAACGTCTGCGATTGTGGGTGACGGCCATCACAACAAGACGTAAGCAACCAAGAAGGTCATTCATAATAAAGATTGATTTGTTATTCCTTTAATGTTGAGATTGCCTGCAGACATTAAAAAAAAAACGCGTTCTTCACTTGATCACCCAATGGTCTGATATATGAAAGCAGATTTGGAAAGCAACACAACAAAACACGCTCCCTTTGCACCTGAAGAGCAGATGGCAGGCAGATTGGAGAGCACGAGCCATTCAGTGTAAACTCAAAAAGATTGAAAAGAAAGACAGGAAAGATATGAGGGGCTGCTGCCGCCAGCGACGTTGAGGTAATTATCTGCCCTTAGCTTTTTATTGTGGTAGAGGAAACCGCATCTACGGACTGTGCAGAACATCCCAAGGCTTCATAACCTTATCAGTCTGTCATTTCTAATCGAACTCAGCCTGGCTAGAGTGCTCCTTGTCCTTAACTTCAGTTTCATTAATAAAACATACAGCATCCCCACAGACAAGCTATTTTGAGCAATGCTATTTCTTTTCGTATTACTTTCTCAAAATAACGTCAGATCTCCTAGCTGGCTTGCCTACACATGCCAATTTTAAAGCTTGGGTCAAGTAGAGAAAGACACGGAGATACAATTACGGTGCTTTTTGGATACCTCAAGCAAATATCATTAACTGAATATTCAGAGTGTCCATTTCCATAGCTATCTGAATCTGATGTCCAATTTGATCTTTATGATCTTGGCACTCTTGTCATTAGTACATGATATATTTCATATTGTCTAGAAAAATAAAGTGGCTGTATGTTATTAATAATGCATAACATTATATGATTACTTACATGAACCACTAAATCACTGATGGGCGCTATCAAATCAAGGGAGTAAATCAAGGCACTCGATTGTCCTCATTTCATCATCAAATTCATGATCTATGATGTTTCAGCACCACCCCTTCTGAGAGGGTTCTCTCCTGTACCCACTGACCCTGAACAGAACTGATGAGAGATGGAAGTTTTTTGTTCCCTCGAGGTTTGATGAAGGGATTAGCGCCTCAGCCAGAAGGATTACAGCCCTCACCATCCGTACCAATCACTCAGAGCATGGGTACCTGTTTTATTAAAGGTCTGAGGGTGTAAAAACGTACAAAATTGATAACACCCACCCATACCAAACTGATTTACCAATAGGGAGCTATGGAGGATTTCATCTTTCAAGTGAGTAAAATAGCACATACCTACCTGAATGTGCAAAAACTGGGCTGTTTTTATGTAAATCGGTTAATGAGATTTACTGAGCCTGAAAGTCACTTCAGAAATGAAGGGCAGGTGTTAAATTTGTGGAAGCCTATTTCCATCAGTTAAAAACAAAATAAAACCGAGTCTTAATAATGAGAAAGGTTAGCGAAATGATGCCTTAAGCCAGTTTTAGACTATGAGATTTCAGCAGGCATTTAAGTTTCTTCCTTCTCACGCTGTATAAGATCCCAATAAAATCTTGGCTCAATTCTATACCATTGTGTGTGTTTACATGTTCCCCATGTCAGCTTATACGATGAAGATCCTCCAGTGATAGACTTCCTACAGAAAATGGGCTCGCATACACACAAACATTCTTCAAAGTGAACTTGAGGTAATAAGGATAAGGTAATAAGGTCTATTCATGATTCATTTACATTTTGCCACTGCCACTACTGTATCTGTCCTGGGACAAAGGCGTAATCCTATTCCATCCTATTGGTGCTTTTTAGAGGAGTGTTGCAGCAGCGGTCACACTCTGAAAACTCTGTCACTGGCTGTTTTCGGTCCCAATAGCAGTAAATTAGTTTCCAGTGAACCATCACATTGTGGTTTCTAAAACTGCAGATTATAAAAATTATTTTAAGATTTGCAGTATTTGCCTGTGAAAGCAAACCCGGGCCTCCAGTGTCAAGGCTGCTGTAATAAAATCATCAGAAAGGCAATGTTCACATGTTCAGTGCTGACAGTATTGAAACAAGGCCTTTAAAAAAGGTTTTCAGGTGTCCTGAGTGGTGATCAAATCCATGGCCAGGAGTCTAAGAGGGTAAAATTAGCTATGTTCTCTAAGTGGGAGTGGTGGCACTGTCAATGAGAGTGACGCTAGCCAGTTGTGGGCATCTGTGGATGTATGCGGAAGAGGGCAGATAGCACTTTCCTCTGAGTGTGTTCAGCTGCCCTGTGATGCAACATGAGCAGCAGATTGAAAAGATGCGGTGACAGGCTTCATGTGTCTTGTCATGTGAAGAGAAGAGCTAGCTAGTTGGGGAGAAAATGGGGTTAAGATTGGGTTTAAAAAGATTTACCTTATTATCATAATGCACTGTCTTATCTATATACGCGCTTAAGTTTATATTGTATTTTGAACAGTCCTTCAGTGTGACTCGTGCATTGTACTTGAGTTCTCGGTTTCAGTCGTAATTTTCGAGGAGTGTTCTAAACTCAGCTAGCGGGAACAAACAGTACATTCTTTTATTTTCTTTTTTTTTTTTTGCATGGGACATTATTCACACAAGTACTCTTTGTAAATCACCTCCAAGACACCCACTGACTGTGTGTGCGCACACAAATTAGTACTCATTACTTGGCATCTTGGTAAATCAGCTGAAGCTGAAGCTGCTTCTACTCCCACAAAATCTCAGTCTCATTACAGCAAGGAGAAAACGACTCTGTGCAAAGTCCCATCTCTATTCTAATCATCTATCCAGCACACACACACACAAGGCACTGACCAGTGCGAAACTATTTCCTTCCTGATCCACCATGCAATCCATGGCATCTGTGAAGCCCGCTTAGCCAAGATTCTTGCGCTTGGCAAAAAAAATGTTTAGTGCTGGTCCATGGCATGTGTGAAGGCAGGTGGGGGTGGACTGGGGTGCTGTGTGAACCCCCCCCCCTTCAGTCGAATCTGGATAGATGGCTAGGAACTGTGTGCACAGGGAGCGAGTATGAGATAGCTAGAGGATGAGATGTCAGCAACTGTAAACCCTACTGATCTCACACACACAGGGGCAGGGGCATGACATCACCGGCCAAGCGTGCCATGAGCTTCTGAGGGCCGAGATCATCAACCATCCATTTACATATGGAGACCTTATAAGGCTCTGTCTGATAATTCGAAGATTTTATTAGGGTCGAAGCAGATACGGCTTTAATTTTTTTTAAAGATATTTTTGAACAGTATTTTTATGTAAGTGTTCTCATATACTGTATGTTCAGTTGCATGTACAGACCACAGAACATTAACTCATTTTTTGATGATTCTGCTGCACACTTCAGGGCTATTTTAAATCTAATAGACTTGTCTAACACATTTTTAAATATAAAAATCGATGATATAAACAGCGAGAGATTGGATATGCATTAATTACAACGCAATGTGTTGCAACTAACAAATATTTTACAGACCCTAGGCAGTAGTCTGTATTTTGTGGGAGGTCAACAGATTCACACAACTGACACAGCGTTCCTCATTCTTTACTCAGGTCAGAAATAAAACTCACAACAGCTCTTGTCCTAGGTATAATGCGCAAGCAGTGAAAACTAATCATGAATGCAGTTTAAGTCAAAATGTAAGGTCTTAATTAGTTAAAATAATTATTATAAAGGAACCATGCTCAGATTTACTGCAGTGAGCTTCGCAGCTCTGTAAACGTGTTTAGATCCCTGTGTAGAGTACTTGCCTTGTCTCACCTCATCACATCATTTCAGACCAAAAAGCAGAAAATATTCAGGTAAGGGTATATCAGTCCGATACTGAGTGCAAGTGTCATTGCATGAGACACTGAATTTGTATAGGATCTGACAGATTTGACATATTTTCTGATCTTATTGACTGGTGCAGTCTATTTTCTATTTGAATGCTTGCTATGTTGTCTGACACGATACAGAGCATGCACATGAACAAAGCAAATAACTTATGCTGAGATTCGTCTCCACTGCAGATGATAAGTTTCATGTAAGTTGGCAACAGAAACTTATACATCCACTGCCAGTCAAAAGTTTCTGGGCACGACCTCAAGGAATACAAAACGATGTCAAGTTGGCGATAATAACGGTGTCTGGTTTATTTATATATGTGTTATCTTTGGAATGTGTTTTAATGAAACCTAAATTTTATAAAGTGGCCACTCTTGGATTCTCGAATCAAATCGCCCTTTCGGTTGCTCCCGTTAGGGGTCGCCACAGCGGATCATCAGTCGGCATATTTAATTTGGCACAGTTTTTACGCCGGATGCCCTTCCTGATGCAACCCTCCCCGATTTTTCCGGGCTTGGGACCGGCACTGAGAGCGCACTGTTGCACGCAACCCCAGTGGCTGGGATTGGTTCCCTGGCCNTTGGTTCCCTGGCCGGGAATTGAACCCGGGCCCCAGCAGTGAGAGTGCTGTGGCCTAACAAATGTATGCAAATAAATAGGATAGGATAAAGCAAATTTGTATGCAAATTTTTCCCCATGAGGCCCTCTTCCCAGTTTTATGAGAATTTTTGCGCCAATATTCAAACTGCTACAGCGTATATGTATATTAAAAAAAAGCCAAGTCATCCCATTTGCCTGGGGTTTTTGTTGTCTATTATTAACTGGGTAATAAAATAAAATTAAATAAATAAAATAAAATAGAGCCACATGAAAATAAGACTCGACAGCTCCAAAGAGGAATAACGTATAGTGCTGTGTGGGGGTGTAAAGGCACTGAACAGTGAAGAGAAACATAACACAGTAAATGTTTCAATACAGTTTTCAAATAGCTGTTGTATAAGCTGTGAAACGGTTACACACAGTTAGCATTTTCACTGCTGATTTGCTGCTCAAAATGTCAAGTGCAGGAGGGCAAAGCAAACAAACAGCATTATACATCACTGTGCAATTACCATTACCGTTACCATTATCTGTAAGGTGTTAGATCTGACACTTTGTTGTAGGTCTATTTTAGGAAAAAAAGTCAGTTTTAACCCGAGTAAGAAAGAGAAAGTCGACTTTTCACTTTCTTTTTCACGTCAAAAATTGGTTTGGTATCTCTAACAACTATACTTACCTGATATTAACTATATGCAGTAATTATGGAATTATAGCTATAGTTGAAAACATTGAAAATTGAGGTAAGACAGGAGCACCGGGCAAAACGTTACTAATGAGATGAGGGGAGGAGCTGGGGCTTAATATTAGAGAGATCAAAACACGTGTACATCTGTCAATCATTCCTGATTCATACGTTGATTGGCTCATATTCCATTTTTATTAAGGAAAAAAGAAAACATCTCTTTTGGCGTATTTTTGAGTTTTACTATGTTCCATAATAATTTGAGTTTTACTATAATACTTAAAATGACCATAATTAAAATGCAGAGCACATACGTAAAATACTTTGAGGTTGGCTAGTCTGATACAGTTATGTAAATATTACATTTCTTGGCATTTTCCATCTCACCCTTTGTGCCTCCGTGTAATTTGTCTGCCTTAGAGAGAAAGGTGTTTGGAAATCAATATATTTCTTCTGACTCGTCACCTTTATCCTGTGCTTTTAGCCCTCATGCCCTGTGGATGGGAGTGGACTCTTCCAGAATGATAATGTCTCCATACACAGGGCACAAGGACTCGCTGAATGGCTTGAAAATGAAAATGAAAATCATGAAAATTATATGCTATGGACTTCACAGTCACCAGATTTCAACCCAACTGAATAAATCAGCTAACATCAGCTGAACAAAGATTTCATTAAAACACCAACTAAGGGGCCCGCTTTTGTGAGAAAGGCATTCATCCTTCCAGCATGGGTCCAGAGACTTGCAGAATCTGTGCCAAGGAGCACTGAAGCTGTCCTGCCAGCTCATGGTGGATCAAGACAATTTACGTTGTAATGAAAGAGTAAGAATGACTAAAGCCTGTATGGGTAAGTTTAGGCAGTATTTTACAATATTCACTCAGTGTCCCTTTATTCAGTGGGCATAAAAGAAAGTGGGCTAATGTGGGCAGAGCGTTAGTGAAGAATATGAAGAACATGATGGAGAAGTTTGAGGAATAAAAATGGAAAATATTGCAATTTTTTTTCAATCATATAATAATAATAATAATAATAATAATAATAATAATAAATGATTAATTTCAACATCACGGTATGTTGAAGCAAAGTGCAAATATTAAGCCACACAGAGTATTTTTAAGAGAGAGCAAGAACTTATACTGTATATATATATATTTTTTTTCTTGAATGCAATGTGAAATCGATTTGTATGATCTGTTAGATTTTAAAGCGTCAGTTCTACAGTAATATTTCATTTTAATTTTTGCCTACAAGAATGAGAAATTTACCAAGAACCATACCAGTGTGCTTCGCAAGTACATAGAAATATCAGTCAGAAAAACACATTTTATCAGGTTTATCAGACCACAATAAAAAATTTAAAAAATATAGAGAGGCACTTAAAAAAAAGTTAATGATGTCATCTTGAATGCAAAAACAGTATCTTGAATGCAAAAACAGGTTCAACAGAGAAGAGTGGACATACTCTAATTGTAAATAAAATTTTTTCCTGAAATTCAGTTCCTGAAGTAACCCAACCTGTAAGACCTGAGTAAAGTCATTGACCATAATATAGAGAACATCTAGTCATACCTTCAGCCATAACCTTACACAGTGCATGCACACACACACACACACACACACACACACTATAGTCAGATTTGCTGTACACAATAAAAGCAACTTATGTAACTCCCTCACCCTCACCAGAGACCACACTGGAGACACTGAGCTTCCTGGTGCAGTATGTTCTCCAGGGAAAGGCAATTCCAGGATGAATTACATGTCCACATCAGATCACAGTTCCACTTGGATTTGTTAGCGACTCTGGGAGGTTGTGGCCTGGCTGTGTTTGAGCTGAGAGATGGATTGTGAAAGTCTCAGCAGGCACAAACATTAATAGCTTCTCCTCAGGTAGCTGAATGCAGGAGTCCAGCACACTCTCTTTGCCATAATGGGAAAACGGCTGATGGATAAGAGGCTAAAGAGGAACAGGAGAGGGTTGGAGGGTTGGGGGGTAGGGAGATAAGTGGAGGTTGCTGCTACATGTGGGATATGGGAGAGTTATTTAAAAGGTGTTTTATGAATGTTAGGCTGTACATGTTTAATTGGGTTAGCTGATTCATGGCCTGCTCAGATGCTGTGCCATCACATCTTATTCCAATGTGCTAACCATATGTCTCATCTGTCACTCTCTCAGCATACGCTATATGGCCAAAGCGTGTGGATACCTGACCATCACACCTATGTGCTTGCTGAACATCCCATTCCAGATATCCCATTTGCTGTTATAATAACCTCCATTCTTCTGGGATGGCTTTCTTCTAGATTTTGTAGCATACCTGTTGGGATTTGTGCTCATTCAGCCACAAGAGCTTTAGTGAGGTCAGGCACTAGTGTCGGGAGAGGAGGTGTCCCAAGTCATCCTGGTGTTTAGTGGGGATGAGGTCCTGGCTCTGTGCAGGATACTCAAGTTCTTCCATACCAACCTTGGTAAACCATGTCTTCATAGACGCTCATTTTGCGCACAGGTGCATTGTCATGCTGGATCAGGTCGGAGCCCCTTAATTCCAGTGAAGGGAAATCTTAATGCCACAGCAAACAAAGGCATTCTAGACAATTGTCTTCTTCCTGCGTTGTGGCAACAGTCTGGGGAAGACATACTTTTGGATATATAGTGTACATACCTACATGGACACATTATGGACAAATTTGAGCGTACTCTCACTAGTCCCCCATTATAATCATGTCTCTTCATTTTATATATACATATAATGAACTGGCCACCCACTGCTTCACTTTTTACTAAGTTTTACTGCAGGTAGTAAATGTGAAATGTAGTATGATGAAATTTCCACATGAGGAACAGCTCTCCTTTCACCTCTCTCTGTCTCTGTCTCTGTCTCTCTCTCTCTCTCTCTCTCTCTATGTCTCTCTATTCCTTATTTATATGATGACCACAGTGCCGATCAGCAGAGATGTCTACCCCCTCTGTTTCTGATAGCCTTATTAGAAGTAGGCCTCACATTTGATCATGTTCCAGGCACTGACAGTTTCAGGATGATCAAAGCCACTGGCAGTGCCCACTAGGGTGCCCCAATATGAAATGAAAAGAAAAAGTGGAATGAATAAAAAAAAAAGCTACAAATGAGACAATCATAGTTTTTGGTATACCACAATATAAGCTTAAAAAAGGACACTGAAAGCCAATGGTGTATGTTTTAATTTTTTCAATCAGTGAAGCAGTTAGTCTTTTATAGCAGACATAAGAATGCCTCTCTTAACCTTCAATATTTGATCAAAAACCTGATTGCGTTTGATATATATCTTCTTTAACAAGCCACAGAGAGTCATTGATATGAAGGACCATTTCTCAATTGCACCCTGGTGCTTTTTATGTGCTCGTCTCAACAACATGAAGTATGCAGATCTGACCTGAATATTTCAAGATGAGATAATTGAATCCTTGTTCAAATATGGATTTTACGTCCCGAAAACATGTTGGTAGATGGATTTGCTACTTTAAATTGCCCCTTCGTGTGAATGTGTGCGCATGGTGCCTGTGATGGACTGGCATCCAATCCAGGGTGTACTGCCGCCTCACACCCAATGTTCCCCGCATACCATGACCCTGTCTAGGATAAAGCAGTTACTGAAGATGAGTGAAAGGATGACAGCAGTGTATGTAATATTGGTGAAATATTCCTGGCCACTGGTGTTTGGTTAATGAGTTCAGTATACTTCCTACTTCTCAGTGTAAACATTTGTGCAATCATCAGATCCTGCTGATGAGGATTAATACAAGATTCCACTCTTTCAACAATGATGCAGCTACTCGTGTAAGAACCTTCAACACGCTAAACGTGAGTGATGTACCCTTGCAACTGGCAAACTCCAGGGTAGGGTAGCTGGGTAGTAAAATAACTTTAGCTGCATATCTATATCTGTATAACTATTTCCTTATCACTTCCTTGTCAGTTTATTCCTCCACACCACACTCTGAACCCAGAGCCATGGGGGACGCCAGGCCTGAGGCATGCAGTTTCTATTTCCATGCCCAGACCAGCCTTGGAGGGAGGGCATATGGAAACGTGGCAAGGACTGCAAGGGGGGACTATTAATGCCATGTATCACATCTCCTATTTAAACGCTCCCTATTAACGCAGACAGAGCCAGACTTTTCCAAGCAACGCGTCATAATATTTAGCAGTGTTGCAGCGCCACAAGGCCTCCGGCTCCACATTCGCTCACATGCTGTCGTCTCTCTGTCGACTGTCAGGGTCATGATGATGAGTCAGGCGCCTCTCACACACACGTAGTACACCTGATGCCTGGCACTCGGCCACTGTTTGTCCTTCATGCATCCTAGTGACCAAAGTGTGTGTCAACTAGATGGAGACTTCCTGTGGTGATGCTGCAGCAAAGAAAGCAAGCCAGGCCCAAGTGTGGAAAATGGTACAGCAGAATCACACTCAGCAGATTTTAAAAAAAAAAAGCAAGATTGATGCTTTTTCCATTGTTCAGCATTGACACTTAATCTGGGCTTTCACCCTGGCCTCTCGCAACAAAACCCACAAGACTCTATGGCACAAGGGACATGTGATGGACTTCGTCTTGGAGAGAGGCTTAGTCTTTCTTAAAATGGTTCCACAGCAGGATCTGCAGTATATTATCCGCCTCTCTGAAGTCACACTAAAATGCACCAGAACAAGAGGCTGAACTTCAGAGAGCTGCGCTGAAAGACGGGGACAGACCAACCTTTGGTATTAGAATCAGTATGTCTGGAAGCCAGTGGTGTCCCGTCTGAAGTAGTGACTATACTAAGACCAGGCAAAGAAGAACCACAGGTAGGTTTTTAGGTCTAACAGAGGCTTATTAAAAAATACTCAGTGTGGTTCCTTTCTCTTAAAGATGGATGATCAACCCACATTTCTTTATATGATTGCAAAGTAAATGTGAAATGTGTCAGGAGTAATAAAACAATGGACAATTTGGTGTACAATCTCCAAGGTATTAGAGGATGCCTGTGAATAATGTCACCTAAATTTAGAGTAAGTCTAAAATTTAGCTGTTCTGTTACAGAGAAAACCAAACCTCAACAAATGCTGCTCTAGTTTCACATCACAGCCATTAGGCAGAGAATATTCCTTGGCTAGTTATATTCAATTTAGGCAAAATCTCTGTATAATGTTAAACATGTCACCTTAATAATAACCCTAATAATAAAGGGTTATTATTGTCATTATTGTCATTTACACCACTGATCAGAAGGTGTTGATGAATTTTCCATAACAAGACGGCTCTGACAATAGTCACGTTCTGCAAAACAAATCAAAGGTATATATTAATGTGCTTGTTCTATTATCATCCTTATCATTTCTGTAGTAACAGCTGACACAGGGATTTGTATATGAATGAATAAAAGCTGTAAATATATCTTTCTCTGTCCTGCACGCATTATATCTGACCGCTCACTCGTGTCTGCTTGAAAGTAAAAGCCTCATTATCCTGCAACGGTTTTTTTGTTGTGTCCTGTAGGATCCCAGTCCCAGTGTACAGCTCTAAACTCTAAACGGGAACTTCTTTTAATTTCCGTTTTGTTTTAATTATTTGATTATTTGGAGCTATAAGCTTTTAGTGAAGTGAAGTGAAGTGACTTGTGGCCAAGTGTGGTGACCCATACTCGGCATTTGTGCTCTGCATTTAACCCATCCAAGTGCACACACACAG
>CM074950.1:8502279-8516744 GCA_037577455.1 Pangasius macronema | reverse complement strand
CCACCTACAATCCCTGCCGGACCCGAGACTCGAACCCACGACCTTCGGGTTCACCTTCGGGTTACAAGTCCGACTCTTGAACCATTAGTGACACTGTGCTTTGACAACGACTCTTGAACCATTAGGCCACGACTGCCCCCAAACGGAGTCACTGAAATCTCTTGGAGAGAAGCACATCAGACCCATTATGTTTAGCCAGAACTTCTCCTGTTGCAATAATGCAGCCCCCTAACAAGACTTCAGGTTTTGTGCGCTGGCAGATTCTGCTGGGTTGATGTTTGGCTCAGTGTGAGTGTCAAGAGCGGGACTCGAACTGGGGTTGCTGGGGTGAGAGATGGATGCGTTACCCTTGTGTGTGTGTGTGTGTGTGTGTTAGTGACGTGTGTTGGTGTCATATTGTTAGGATGCGTGACACTGTGCTTTGACAATGACGGAAGCCCTTCAGGCAGAGTCTTGACAGCAGTTACACACTTAACGAATGCCTGCATGCACTGCTGTGATCCCTCAGTCCTCTCATCCATCACTATCTGCTTCACAAAGCCTGCTCTCTGGTCTCTGCTCCACAACCAAGTGCTCCACACACGCATTCATCCACATCTACTGTACATCCACACACACACGCGCACACACACACACACACACACACACACACACACACTAAATACATGCTGTCATTCACTTTGTCAGCACACAGAGACGTGGAGTATTGATGCATATTATATATACTGTATGTACTGACCACCCGTGGAGACATGGCCTTTTAAAGGAATATGTGCTGCATGTGCTAGACATGTCTTTAAATGTATATAAAAACAACATGAACGTTTCAGCCTGGGGAGCACTGAGAGCATGTGTACCTGTCTAGACTCTGCGTCATGAATTGAGCAGCAGACAGAGCAGAAAGAAAGAAGAGTGACTGAGTTAATGTACAGCTGAGCCAAAAGAGGGAAACACGGGAGGCAGACTGAGCTGCACATAACATGGTTCTGCTGTCCAGGACTCAACATTTTATACTGAAACATATTCACTTAACATTCTCTCAGAGAAAACCCACTTGCGGGTAGTCCATTGTTTTTTCTGCCTCAAAAAACATTAGCTAACACTACCATACCTAACTAGCTATCTTGCTAAGTTTAGATTTTGGCATTTTGTCAGTCATGCAGCAGCTTGTAACATAATGTCTTAAATGTGTCCTGCTACAAGCATTAAATATTTCGCTAGTGACTCTGTCTTGGGACTCCAGCTACGTTAGAAAATTCAGATGGCTCACCACTAAACAAGCTGCAAAGAAAATAGATGCAACATTAAGGTGTAACACGGAGTAGAAAAGTAGCAGCTAAAATTAGCATAAGGACACCCCTGCAGTATATTAAGTGGAATCATACATAATACCGTGCTTGCCTAGGCAGCACAAATTGGCCGCCAGCCGAACGTAAAGGCCAGAGCCATGCCAACCAAGCATGTCATGCAATACGCCAGCGTGTCATGCCTTATCATCTGGATAGATCGAATAATGTTAGCAATGTCTTTTTGAGGCTGAGAGAGCAAAAAACCTGGCTCTCATGCATGTTGTATGAAATACAGACAGACTTCTAACCAAGTTCTGCAGGATCATCAAATGGCAGCATGCGGGTTTTCTATGGCACCAGCCCATATCCTCCTACACATTTATTATACAAAATCTGTATTAAAAAAAAGAATGCTTACCTACTTACAAAAAGACTTCCTCAAATGCATAGCTATAATATACAGACAATAGTCTCTCATGCTTTAGACTAGAGATTGTGTGTGTATGTGTGTGTGTGTGTGTGTGTGTGTGTGTGTGTGTGTGTGTGTGTGTGTGTGTGAGGTGACATCAGTACTCACTAGAGAGCAGCCAAAAACAGTGCTATCATTAGCTTTTACACTGAAAAAGAATGAGCTGTTATGCCAAGCTGGAGTGAAAGTGAGGAGTGAAAATGTGAGTAAGAAAGTGAGAAAGAATTGGTAGTGAAAAGTGGAAGCACAATGCACTTGAGTTGTCGGCGTTAAGTGTAAATCTTGTGAGGCAGCAGTGTATGAATTAAAACTTGTAAGAGTCTTATTAAAGGTCAATACTTTTTAATCTTCAGGTAAATATAACGCCATTTTTGTCGGTGGCTAACTATCAAATGCTGTTCAAGACACACTGTTCATTACAAAGCATACAAACACAGGTCTGATATTGTTTTTAAAATGAAATGCTCAATCAATGTAATGTAGTAATGTCCCACTGAATTTTTAAATACTTTATTATTTAGTAATAATTAGCATTGTTAGTGTACGTGTGTGATGCAAAGCAGCGGGTGACTCGATAAGTGTCCAAGCGTTAGTAGTATGAATTAGGGAGTGTGTGATAAAATGTGAGGTGTTTGTGGGGTGTTTTCCAATGCCAAAGTGTTTTATTCTTCTCGTACCACAGCGGTTAGCCAAGGATTACAATTTGTAATGTATTAATTAACAACATATCATGCTTTACTTTTCTAGTTAACGTTTAATGCTGTGGAGCATTTGCGAGACAAGTTAGCTCCTGTTATCACTTACATTATAGCAGCTATAAACAGTCATTCGCTCACCACCCTCTCTTTTTTCTCTCTCTCTCTTGAAGCTAATAAATTTTTAAAAAATGCAGCTAGTCATGTTACTGAGAAACCGGTACGTCCTGGAAAACTTACTGACTGCTAAAGCACTAACACTGGAGACTCCTTCCCTGTTAAATAAGCATCTCCATCTTCACCATATCAAAATATAATGAATGTTTATATGTTTTTTCTTTCTTTCTGTTTAAAAAATCCTTATTGTTAGCCTTACATTCTATGGAGAACGTGTCATTAAAATTCCTGTGACAGAACGTGTACATAAACGCGATAATGATTAAGAATTCTGAATTAAATAATTTTAACTGTTCGTGAACAAAGTGCAGCACTGGAATATATAGAAGTCTTTAAAAGGCTTGGCATGGTTCTAGTGCGCTTTTCATGGCTAAATACTTCATATAAAAATATTATTATACCTCTCCCTTTGCATAAATGAAAGCTGCACTAGTTTAATTAATGCCTTGCTTTAACTGTAACTGTATTTAATAAAGCAGACACATAAAACCAGCGGCCGGCATATCGCAGCCTGGATGTGCTTTGCATTTCTCGCACCCAAATGCTTCTGTCTGCTGATGGCCTTGTACTGTATTTCATCCCCAGTCAAAATCCTGAGCGATTCTGAAAACCACTGAGTTCCCAACAGCAAGAGCTGTAGATCAGGAACCTGACTCAAGGCAATGTCTTTGTCTAAGCCCAGGTGTCTACTCTTACACTTAAAAATGTGACTAACAATCCTTTTTTTTTCCCTTAGAAAGCACACAGGCATTCACTATGCCTTAAACTTACGCAGAAAATCTGTTTAACTATGTTGCAATGCTAGCAGCTGAACAAAATAAGAACACTTAAACTAATTAAACATAATGTTAATGTTTATTTAATTTGCCTATGGTGTTTGTTCACACGCTGAAAAGTTGCTACATCCTGCCCAAAATGATAAAAGGTGCACAGATTGCCAATCACGTGGAGGATGCCATGGTCCCAGCTGCGGAACTGAATCCCATCACGCTTTAGATGAGTTTGTGTAAAATTAGATTGCTCTCAGTCATCATCTGTGACAAATTTCTACAGCAACAAGTGCCAGCTTTATATTTCCTTCATCATTCCTTCAAGGCATTTAGATGCGACTTGAGCTGCAAATATAATTTTTCATAGCGCACAAATACAATGCATTTAGATTCAGTAGTGCATCCTTAATGAATAAAAATCTACACACACTCATCTCTACACACACTCAGACGTCTTCCTCTGGCCAAGCATCACTGTATTAAAACCACAGCCACCCTTGTACACAGAAGTGAGAGAAAGTACCAATCTGGAGATATGCCAAAAGAAAACATGCAACAGATGTACAAACGTGCTTTTTAATCAAATCTTGATTCTTTTTTTTTTAACAATCAAGCCATGGACATGAGGAACCTAGATGCCACTTCAGGCTAAAACTGACATGTCTACTGGCGTCATGACAATGTATATTGCTAAAATGCTGGCACAGTGTGTAGCACCAACAGAACTTTAAACAGGAGAATACAGACAATGTATGTTTTCATTTTCTGAAGGCCTGGAATGCAACCTCAGTTTCAGCCTTATGATGGAGTGCTGTTGTGTTAGTTCATCAAGTAGGCTGTATTTGTCAAGATTTGATAAAAAGCACGTTTGTACATCTGTTGCATGTTTTCTTTTGGCATATCTCCAGATTGGTACTTTCTCTCACTTTTGTGTACAAGGGTGGCTGTGGTTTTAATACAGTGATGCTTGGCCAGAGGAGACGTCTGAGTGTGTGTAGATGACGTGACTAAGTTAGCTTGAAGAGTTTGTCTTGTTACCTTAAGCAAACATTGTGTTATTTACAAATCTTGCAATGAATATCTTGTAATGGCATTTTTACCCCAAGCTTATACCTGATTTTATGCAATTAAACATATATGCAATATATATTGCAAGGTTTTGATTTACGATTTCATTTCTGTCCCATCTTACATTTATCTGGCTTATGTCTCATTGCTTTGCAGTATTCAGACTCACTAACCTCATGACCACACACACACACACACACACACACACACACACACACACATGCTCAGCTCACAGAATATTGAGCTGTATCTCTCTATACTCTCATTTGCTTACAAGTGATTTTCTGAGAATGTGGCAGTTACAGTAACTGTATCCACGTAAGACATTTATGTAAACAAATGCTCCACATGAGAACAAATGAAGTTCAGAATCCTAATACGATGAGCAGTGTGTTCATACACAGTGGGAATATTGCATTGCCTTGATTAATTACCCGAGAGAATAAAAGAAATCAGAGCATTTGAATCTTTATTTGTGGGATGACAGAAGAGAACACAGATGCTGTTGTTTACCGATTCTTACTTAATAGGGCAATAAATAGACTTTAACATCTATGGAAATGAGACGGGATGACAACAGGCTTCGCTATTAATATATGGGCTTGTATTATAACCCTCATAACTTCCTGTCGTTAATGCTCTAAAAGATAAGCAAATCTACACACAGACAGCGAGCCGAGCTATCTTCAAGCTCCAGTATGTGGAAAGTATGATCCTTCACTTGTGTCACCTTGATGTATGACTATAAGACTCAACACATTTAATGGGGCCATAAAAGGCATGGTAATTCTGCCAGGCCTGATAATAATAGACTTACAGTGCCATCATCAACATAGTTTTGGTTTAAAGCTCGCCAATCAATCTGTCCAGCGAGGGTGTGCTCGTAAGCCTTGACCTACTGGCTAGTCCAGGTGTGACCAAGCCAATGCACCAGTGCATGATTTCTGTCGAATTCTGAGTGGGATGGAAAATAACGCCTTAAATACAATTTTAGCACAGGCAGCAGAGGCGACAGATGCTACATATCCAACACAGAGAGCTTCCTATTATCCTCTGAGCCATTTGCAATGTGATATATCCTGCCATTTGGGCTATGTGTGGCGGTATGGAGAGGTGATTAATATTAGGATTGAATATCTTTCTCTCTCTGATCAAGTGGGGCAGTGAGGGCCTCGTGTCCTGCTGTAGCTATATTTACCTCGTTAAAGTGTGGCAGCACATCACGTTGAGATTCTGTTACTTGCCACACACTCACACCCTCACCCCCTTTAATGAACGCACACACACACAGGGCACAATTGACACACCCTTGCCAATACCCAAAGGCGTGATCACAGAGAGCAAGGATGCTGAAACAGAGATACTGGGACTAATGAGCGACTGGATGACAGTCCATTACTCTGTTAAAAGATCAACACACAAACCAAGGCAGGCTTCAGCTGGTCTCTCGCTTTTTGCTGGACGGTGCACTTTTTAACATTCTGAACAAGCAAATATCAGTTTCAGTATCTTTTCTTCTCCGCTACAATTGCAGTTGCCCGCTCTAATAAGCTGATGAATTAAAATGAGATTTTCAAATGCTACTTGTTTACCTGATAAATATAAGCCCGGAATCTATTCAAGTGGGACGGTCTGATTAATTGTAGCCTGCAGTGTGTTAGACAGCACAAGAGACACTGAACACTAGTAAGACCTCTTCTGCCCCCTACTGGTTGTATTTAAAACTGAACCCTCAGGGTGGAATGATGTCGGTGCAGTCTTACTGATTCAGACTCAGCCAGGACAGTCTTATGACTGACATAAATAAATGACCCAGGGGAAAGAAAAAATGTGCCTCTACACAGATATCAAATGGACTGCCACTGGGTTTTCCAGTTTCCCAGACTGCAGTGTGCAGCTACAGCACAGATACTGACAAATATTTTCAGTATCGGTGTTGTTGCATACTCCACAAGCGAGACCTCTGTACTGTTTTTATACAGGATACATGACAGGGATGAGATGGACGGGAATTGGTTGATTAGCATGCCGTTTTTACAGTGGAACTGAACTTGTCTTTTATTTATGATATTTATGAATTGTGTTAGCTTTGTTGCTTTTTCCTGATTTCAATACTTATTTTGATTACATGAGTGAAATGAAATGAAGCATAAAAAGCGTAATAAGCTTAATAATAAGCTGAAATTTATATTATAAGCACAAAGCACAACACTGCGCAGAAGAGAAAGCTTTTTTTTTTTTTTAGCTGATTTAAACTCTGAGATTCTGAGATTCTCTACTCAGTACGGATCTGCTCAGGCTTTGCTATGGACTCCCAAACAAACAACTATATCTGTTATATCCATCTCTCTGTCTATCTGTCCATCTGCCTGTCTATCTGTCTGTTTGCATATCTATCTACCTACCTACCTACCTACCTACCTATCTATCTATCTATCTATCTGTCTATCTGTCTGTCTGTCTGTCCATCAGTCTACCTTCCATCCATCTCTTTGTCAAGTGCTGAAAAAGTATATCAAAATAGTTGTATCGTCTACAGCCACTAGATGGAGCCAGTCACATGCTCCATAGTCCGTTATCCAAACTCTACCTCTTCATGAATGATGTGAGTAGAAGGCAGCTGTATAAAACACTGGACGAACAGAACAATTCCTCAGACTCCACCTCCTCTAACCACTATGATCAGCCTGAACTGCTCTGCCATATGCTTTCAGTCTTTACAGTGGATTAAACCACAGAGTGCGTACTACTACACAGAGCCTTTAGGCTGTGGAAGGTTTTTGGTTTGGCAGATCAGAAACATATGTTCTACTGGGAATCACAGTGATGGGACAACAGCACTATATTAAGAATAAAGGTCAGTGAATGGTCATCTCGGAGAGACAGGAATAGAAGCGGTGCATGCAGAGGGTCAAGAAAGACTTTGTGTACCAAATGTAGTCTTCGCTAATCCTGTGTTCTGATCTAATCAACTTTCCTTTCACAGTCTAGCATTCTTCCATGCAGGAGTCAGTGAGGGGGTAGAGAGGTCCTTTATCTGAGAAGCAGTCTCACACACACACACACACACACACACACACACACATACACACACACACTAAATCGAGCCTAATCAAACAAAGACATGCTCTGTATTTCTCATTCAGATCTGCTGACCTTTCTGCTGGAGTCACGACTGAATCAATGTACTAAACACTCCTACACTCCCAGGTATGATTTCAACAACAAAACAGGAAATAAAAAGGTTTACACCACAGTGCTGTTGAATTGTGAACCCTGATTGGTCAAAAGATGTTGATGAATTTTCTGTAACTGCCCCAAAAAAATTTAGCACTGTGGTGTAGTCTCTACAGTGTCAGTGTCAGAGGTAAAGCTTTTTTCGACATGCAAAAGTCTTCAGGATGTAGAAATTTGCAGTTGGTAACAAGACAAGATGCATTTTGTGTCTTCAAGAGATCGAAAAAAAACAAAGAGACTAGTGAGGGAACAATTGTTTATAGCTGCTATAACGTAAGTGATAAAAGGAAATACCATTAAATGTAACTAAGACAGATAGAAAGAATGAGGTGGTGTTCTTCAGGAAGTAAAACANCAAGTCGCTGTGGTATATAAAACAACAGAACAATGGATCGTGCCTTTATGGGAAAATAATGGATTCTGAAGTGAGAACGGCATTACAGCACCCTGCCATTGATTAGATTCCTATCACAGCATGACGCGTTTTGTTTTATTCCTTACTTCTCACTCACTAAATCACATTCATGCTCATGTAATGCTTTGTTCTCTAAACGAACCCACTCTGAACCGCTTTAATAAGCCCTGCCTTCTTTTCAAGCTTCCCTTCCTTCCTTAAAACGATCATGTGTAATCGGTTCTTGTGATCAGAACACGCCATCTTGCCCTCAGCCCTCAACTGAAGAGCCAGATTTAGAGCTGAGATTAGGAGACATGGGACGTGCAGCTGCTGGCCAACATGTGTCACACAACAGAGACTCAAGATCTGTGGAACGAGGTTTGGACCCAGGTTTATTGAGACAGACCATGAAACTTGCATGGGGGGGGGTTTCTTTGGTAAAACATAATAAATCTTGATCATGTACCACACATGACAATTTGTCATTTTGCCATGAGGTAACTAATCGAGGACAGTTCACGCAAGCCGCACTGAGACTTGCAAGAGGCGGTGTAACGGGGAGGGCAGGTGCTAATTGGTGTGTAATGAAATTAGCACTGGTCGAGAGTCAAAGCACGGCAGCTGTGTGTTTTCCCTCCTCTAACACATGACATTCACTCTAATGACAGGTTGGATAATTAACTAATGAGCTCGATCTTATGTGGGAAACACTTGACTTTGTATTGCCTGGGCTCGGGTTAAAGACTCCTGAGCAGAAGCAGAAGTAATCCCCAGTAATAAAGGCACTGCATTTGACATGCGCGGAACATTTATGATTTAGTGAGATGTTATGATTTAATGGGTCAGTTGAACGATTATAGCTTTAAGCGAAAAGAAAAGGTTCAGGATAGCGGCGCACCCCCTCAGTGAAAGCCAGTACAATGAAAACACAGGGCAGACTAAATAAATGGCCCTAATGCAAACTGTTTTTTTAAAAAGGAAAACACATACAAATGCCAAAGGTTAAGCCCTGTTTCTTAATGTAATCAAGCCATGCTTGACAGAAAAAGCGAAACTATTAAAGTCAACATGAAAATGAAACTCAGAACGTCATCATGAAAGCAAAGCTAAGAAAAATCCTCATAAACACATACAAGCACAGAAAAGCACGAAAGCATAGCCTGTAATCAGATACTAAGAAAACGTTTTCGTTGTGTCCTCAAATCTTTCCACTGGTTCAGTGATTTCATATTTGGTGATATCAAAATTGAACTCCATATGCAAAATGAGCGCCAAAGGGATTCTACGATATCACATCAGGACTGACCAATTATTTAATTTATTTATGGTTGTGGCTTATGTACTTATGTTTAAGTTCTTTTCTTCTCTCTTATTTATTTTAAATGCAGATGCAATAGAAATGCATTTCATTAACTTTATCCATTTAACACCCATCATCGAGCAGAGCTAATTTACCCCCTAATCAGCCATGACCTGAAGAGAATAGCACTGCTGACAGATGCAAGCCCAGAGCCCACAGAGCAGCCCACACCTGAAGCCCTCACACAAGTGTCTTCCTGTCTGATACAAGCGTATATGTGTACCTCAGCTTAAGAAAATAACAAGGGGCCTGGGGTGAGAAAAAGAAATAGCACTATTTATAGCAATATGTACAAGTAATTCAGCTTGAAAATTAGATTATTCAAACAAAGTGTTTCTTGAACTCGATTCAAAAACCCACACGGCAGGAAATCTTCAGTTCTGTTCCATTACACGCTGCTAATAAAACAGCTACAAGGTTGCGCAGTCACCCTGGGTTTTGGCATTTGAAAAGAAAACATTCCTTCTGACAAAGAAAAAACACAATTTCCTGTATTTCCTCTCCAGAAAACAGAGTTACAGGAGGAGCTGTCTAACTCTGTAGAAAGTATAGCAAGTGCTAATGTATGTTCCTTGCTATGGACTCAAGACTCTGCTCCACTCCCAAAAGTCATAAAGCCAATGAGGTATGTAAAACACTGAGACAACAAGCTCGGCAGGTGTAGAGCTATCATCTGACTAAACCCAGTATAGAACAGATTTCTGCGGTGGCTGCATGGGCAGCATATACACAGCATATACACCAACACTGCTCATATAATCTTACTAAAACTACATACTTAAATAAATTAGCGTAGTCTATAGGCTGTGTTCGATATACAGTGACAGTCCAAGTGTTAATTTAAAAAAAAAAAAAAAAGGAACCTTCAATAAATAATTTTTATAAAACCAGTTATGTGCTTATTGGAGGCCCCAGATACAAAATATCAAACTCAGTACAAATCAGTAGCCCAGGCACCAGGAACAAGATTTTGTGTCCGGGTTTTTTACGGACAAGTATGTTTAACAACGATAGAAAGAAAATAATCCCTACCTCCTACTGACTTTTGGCATACAGCTATATTTAAACTTCAAAAATGCTGTAACTAGAGCATGTGCTTTCATATCTCACTGCCTGCTGCACTAAACACATCTACCAAGGCACAATCTGGTGAGTAGTAGAGCGGCTTTTACTAGGCGGATTAATTAACATGCGCGGATGGCGGATGATCATTTCTGAATCGGGAACAAATGTGGAAAAACCGATGAAGCCAACCAAAATAAAAGTTCAATGCAAAGCTGTCGAGAGCAAATAAAAAGAAAAGCCAGACTCAAATTATATTTTCACTTGCAGTGTGAGGAGAGAACACCAAGTTCACCAAAAACTTGTCTGTTGTCGTCGCAAACAGAATGTGCTAAATCAAACGATTTTATCAAGAGAGGGTAAATACTACGCCATCATCCATATCAAGAATCCCTCTGATTCACTTAATCTCTATTAAAGCACTTTACGCACTAACCATACAATATTATACTATGATAGTTACCACTTTTTAGCCTAGCCTAGTCATGGGACTGGGCATCAAACCAGAGCTTCCCCCTGCCTAGCGGGCTAGCTAATGAATTTATCATTCTCTGAACATGCACTAAGAGACATCACCTGAGCTTGGGTGGGTGTTTCTATCTACTGTGTTAGCAAACGTAATGCTGAAGAAACTGAAAGGAGACAAAAGACTAACTGACATGAAGATTTATTTATTATTTAGGATAAACCACACCTTAGATTCCCATGTGAGATATCATCAAGATGTAAACACCACATGCTACGTTTAAAGATGCTGCTCTAGTCGGAGTTTTTCCGATGATTCAGATGTGTTTTAGTTTTATTAACAAGTAAGCGTGTGTGACGTGCTACAAACTAGACATTGTTCAATCTTCTAATCTTTTTACCAACAATGCAAATGAGAGACTGTTCTCCCTCCAGTAGCGATGTGCTCACTGACTGTAAAGTGAAGAAGAAAAAAGAGTACACAGTAAATTGAATCTATACCTGCTCTCTCTCTCTAGCTATTTTATTACAAGCATGCTTTCCTTTACTTTCCTCTGTACTCTAGTGGTGTAAAAACTCAGGGTTCAGGTCATGTCACAGGGCCGGTGTCTCCTCACTAAGCGAAGGTGAAAGCCAGATGTTGCTGTGCCACTGAGCTGCAGATTGGGGAAAAGTACGTGCCTGAGGTCAAAGCCAGGCTGCCTGATCTCCGTGGAGTATGACCAGCATACCAAACACAGCTCCATGCACATCCCTGAGGACGTATAACAGTTAGTGAGCTGCTGACAAGGGACCTTAATTTGGCCAGCAGTCTTTTACGTTTCGTTTTTCTGAGCTGATCGCTTGGTTTATGTGGGTGCAGGAATGTGAGTCACACATCCAACCAAGTCACCTGAGCGTGCACGAATCCTCGGACATTTTATTTCTTTCTGCCCTCATTTGCACACAGCTAGTACAGACCTGGAAGAAACCTGAGACAATGCCTTAATACAAAAGGATTATACAGTAATTCAGATAGTAATTCAGGCAGCCTGGATTTTGTTTGGAATTAAGACTATTTTAAAGGTAATCATTTGCACCTAAGCTCTATTGTAGCCTATTTGGAAAGTAAATCATCACTACATTTGAGTTTACAAACTACCAAACATTTAATGGTTACACCAACATAGTCTTATGTTATAACTAAAAATATGCACCTACCCCTTAGTAAGATGATGATACGATGAAGTATAAACTGGATATTTTTATATCACCCGTCATAGAGAGAGTTTTTCGTGAGATTATCAGCAGGGTCACAAGCTATTCGAATTATTTTTACTGTTAATAGAAAGATTCAATCCATTTTATATTTTTTATAACCTATCCAAATGGAGATTAATTTGACAGCCTCTTTGCTATTTTGCGTGGCTATGGTTGGTTAAAATGCTGTTAAATTTGTTGCATGAAAGTGAAGTGAAGTGACTTTGTGGCCAAGTATAGTGACCCATACTGGGAATTTGTGCTCTGCATTTAACCAGTAGTGAACAAACACACACCCGGAGCAGTGGGCAGCCATTTTAGCTGCGGCGCCCAGGGAGCAGTTGGGGGATCGGTGCCTTGCTCANGTCTCACCTCAGTCATGGTATTGAAGGTGGCAGAGAGCGCTGGTCATTCACTCCCCCACCTACAATCCCTGCTGGACCTGAGACTCGAACCCACGACCTTCGGGTTCACCTTCGGGTTACAAGACCGACTCTCAGACTCTCCACGACTGCCCCTGCATTGAACAACCTAGTATATAGTAAATATAAGAGATGGATAATTTAAGTAATCACCTTATTGCAATCCATTTTGATTTTATTTATTATTTAGTTCAGATCCCTTTACGGATTACTGGTTACAGTTTACCTTAAGTACCTCTGGTGCAACCGAAATTCAACACATTGTTAGTTTTAAACTCTTAACGTATGGTTTAGGACTGACTTAACACCCTCGCTTATGTTCAGCTTGTGCAACTGGCTGATGCTGGTGCCTCAGTACCCTTGACTAAATGTCACCTTTAAGATTTCAGTGCATGTTTCCACTTGTTTCAGCTGGCCTAATAAGCAGATAATTACTAGCCCTTTGAGACATCGCTTAATATTTTCTGAGTAGGTCTTTTTTTGCGCCCTGAATGTAATTTGCTCCCTGAAGAGAGGGCTAAATGCTGAAAAGCAGGGCAGTTGTTTCCTGCTGCCAGTGACACAGAGTCACAGAGACTGGCCAACCAGAGGCAAGTCAACTAGCCAACCACGCTCCCTTACTCCCTAGCTCCAGGGAAACCTGCTGGCCGTGAGCCATTAACACAACTCACACGTGGGAGGACTGAAAATAACTATTATAAAGAATGACCCTGATACAATCTTAGCAAATTGACCCTGAAAGCAGCCTTTTTCAAGGAATACATGCTTTGACTAACAACTTACACTTTCACTGTTACATTTAAGAGTTTAATTCAATTAGTCTGTGCCCTTGGATAACTAAACATGTTTATTCAGATGGGTGCCATAACCTACACACTTACCATGTGACAAAGAAAATATGAAACAAAAACAGATGATGGGAACTGACACCCATGGGCCAAATCAAAATAAACCACTCCATTAACCGATTAGCTAAAGGTCATTTCAAGTGCTCTCACCTGTTTTAATGTCTCTTACCGGCGTCAATGTGGAGGGAGATGTGGTGTTCTGGTAGATGTGATGACCGGCCCTGTTAAAAAGAGAATGCGTTTAAAAATACTGACGTAAAGTGAAATTTTATATGAACAAATTGTGAAGAAATCAGGTCAAAATGTATTTTTAGGTATTGACCTTAGTCTCCTACTGAGTTCTCATATTACGTCAAACCACTGTCCATACCACAGTATATCTCATGTTAGAATATTCCCCCAGTATAATATCTCCATGAACAACTACCTGTATAGGGACTCAAAAAATAGGATACAAATGGCACTTAATAAAAGAACGGAATATAAAAAAAGAACTTGACACAAGAATAACAAATATGAGAAACCCAGAAACAAGAAACCACAAATTAGAAACAAGAACATGCAAGCACTCGGAATGAAAAAAATGAAATATATATACTTAGCCTGATTAACAGGAAACAAGACACAGGTAGCATAGATAATGCATGAAAGCAATTAACAAGAAAGGGAGGGGAAAAGAAAATCAAAACAAGAACAAGCCCACATTGATCAAGGAACAGTGCGCTGAAAGGGGGAAAAAATGAAAGATATGAAACACCTTAATTCACAATGAAACGAACTAGCTGAAACAGGAAACCTGTCAGTGAGCTTTTTAACTCACAAAAAATCACAAAGCATTTGGAATAAAGAATAAGTCTTTTTTTTTTCATTTCCAAAATCTTATATATGTATAGTGTCACTGAGGAAGAGGCAGGAGTCAGAGCTAGAGGTAGCAGAGCTGAAGATGTTGAGGTTCTCTTTGGGAGTG
>CM074950.1:8404967-8498792 GCA_037577455.1 Pangasius macronema | reverse complement strand
ACCCCTGAAGGGAAAAGCCGAAAGAAGAAGAAGAATATACATATAGTAGGGTTAATTTTCCGATTTAACCCTACTATACACCTAGACACCGCAAACATTACCATCTTGCCCTCCACACCCTTGCACTCCTCTTTCTGTTTATTTAACTTGCTTTCAGTCAACACACAGATGCAGTTGCATGGCTTTCCCTTGACATCCCACGTCTGTTGGACTGTTGCTGAGAGGTGGACAATGGCTGTGGAGATCATTCAGTTCTGTCTCATTAACAGTGGCATCCAAACACAGCCAAACACATCAGGCGAGAACAGAATAGAACAAGAGAAAACAGAAGGCAGATCAACCTGCACACACTCGGTCACCTGTGTGATAAAAGCAACCGGTCTTGGGTGAAATGCAGTCCATATGCCAGTGTGTATGCTCACGCTTAATAGCAGAATGAGAGTCATTCCCAGTGCAAGTTCTCCATGACTGAGATAATGATCTAGTAAGGAAACACATAAGTGTTTTTATTCCTGACTACAGTTAAATTGTGAGCCCATTTATGAGTCGATCATTTGATGTTAAACCAGGTCTGTGGATTTATAGCACAGTAAAAAACGGTCAAAGACACTGGTTGAGCTTTTTGTGTGGAGGTTTATTGGAGACATTTCAGGTTGTGAATATAAGCTCTTGAATGGGATTTAGATAGTAAGATAGTGAACAAGAGTTTGTTGGTTCACATCTTGACATTATTAAATGATTAAATAAGAATAACTGTGACAGACACCAAAATCTGAATGGGCTAAGTGCACTCAGGGCTATGACATATTTCCGTTTTGAAATGTGTCGTTTGCTTTCTCACAGAATGTTGTTACAGCATCACAACCCGATTGTAATCGAACCCACAAGCAAAGATAATCATCCATAAAAGAACGAAACCTAGGGTTAGGGTTACGCTGCAGACAATGCGTACGATATAGCGCCATTGCCGTTATAGCTGGAACAGAGGTGTTTGTGCAAGTAGCCTATTCTCTTTTTCTATGTTTTCACTATACTTCTGTTCTTTTGTTTGCCCCCAATGTATATAATGAGTGAGTCCCATGTAAAACATACACAGAACAACCCACATATGCATATTAATAAGAAAATATCTGCAATGTCAAAACTAATCTGTATCTCTGCCTCAGAGCTGAGTTTTCCTGGCCCTTGACATCTTTGCCTGTGAGTACATGTAAAAAAATTCCCCAGATTATTTTAATTAGTCATAAACAAAGATGACTTTATACAATACTTTAATGTGGATACTTGGAAAAAGTGTTCTTATCCTATTTCCACTGAGTAATAAGTGGAAAGTGTTCTCCATGTAGCAATCATGGTATTTACCTATAAATAAAAAAGTCAATTTCAGACGAACAATGGCAAGCTACAAGTTTCACCAAAACAAACACCAAAAAAAGCAAATGTGTGGTGGTGTGGGAAAACCCAGTGCAAGTCGGGGCGGCTGAATTCAGGCAAAATATGTCAGTAATATACTGACATCTATACTTTCAAATATATATTTTATATGAAATGATGTGGAAATGTTTTTATTTAGGCTACATTTTGCAAGAGCAAGGAGCCAAACGCAGTGGTACAGCAGTATACTTCAGTGGAAATGAGAGCTTTAAAATTGATATTTCCAGAACTATATATAGTACAAAATGTCAAAAAATTTCACCATGTAAAGGGTTTTCCCAGGCCGCCACACAAGTTAATAAATTACTGAACTATTCAAGTAACGCCATATCAAGTGAAATGTCTATGCAGCACTCCTGCTCTGTGCTCTTTACTCTTGGATAGCTGACTCCGTCGTGCCTATGTTCTGGAAGCCAGTTTTCCCTTTCCGCATGACCTCTTCAAGGATAAGCCACATCAATCCAACAGACAGGCTATTGCACATGCTGGGAAGGAGGAAGGAATAAAAGAGGTGTGAATGTACAGCCATCACTCACAGCAGAGAGCAGGCAATCATGGTGGCCCTGCTGGAGTTCTAACAGATGCTTAAGTAGACACCGGAGAACCACAGTGACACTCAATCAGGCAATTTATAGGAAACTGCTTATAGGCAGCTACGAATAAAGTGCTTATTTTGATGAGATGGCTAACATCAAGGTACAATGGTGCCTAAATTGAGTCGATAATACCCCTAGGATGGTGACACAATCAGTACTTATTATTCACTAGTAGCTGATCTTGAGGCATTCGGGTTTCTTTTAGGAGTCTATAATGCAAACTGTGACAAAAATAGATTTAGATAATGCAATATTATCATTGCAGGGCAGAATAAAGGAAGCAAACCATGGTGTTTTATGATTTATATGCTTATTGCACCTCAACGCAAACTCCTCACCCATCTGCTCTGAGTCAGTAGGGTTGCGAGCAGCTGAACATCACAGCCAGAGCCAAAGTGTTCTTAATGCTCCAGCATCCAAGACTCTCCTCCTTGTTAGTCATTCTCCATGACACACACTGAGGACATCGTTTCTTTCCCCTTCTCATACATATGAGACAACTGTCTCATAATCATCTGGCTCATTGATTATGAAGGAAGCAGAATGATAAAACAAATGCAAACCCTCATTATCCAATAATTAATGAAGCCAGAGCTATTTAACGAGAACAATTTAAACTGATTACCCAATTTTAAGTAAAAAGACCAAACAATGATACAGAAAAAAAACATTATTTTAATATCTGTACTGCAAAGTGACTACAGTGAAACTAAATAAAGATTAAAAAAATAATAATAAAAGCACTGGACTGTGGAAAGAACTATTTATGAGCATATGATGGAATATGATGGAATCATTCATAATAACAAAACAATTCTAATTGGGAAAAGATGTTCCTTTCCACCATTGTAAAGTGTATAAAAGCCAAAAATTGAATTAGGGATAAGTCAGTGAGCAGCAGTGTTAAAGCACGGATATAATGCTTGCTGTCTGAACATCTAATAAGAGCCACACGAGCAGAAAACCTTAATGGGTCCATGAATAAAGGGCCTTTTTGCCAGACCACTTTGCAGGGCCGCTGGCGTATCTCCCACTCAGCAGCAGGCCATGGAAATCTACAGCAGCCAGAGATATAAATGATTACACTCTCTCCCTCAGCTTGTCATCCAGAACAAAGAAAGAAAAAAATGAAAAACTGAGAGAATAAACGAAGGGAGAGAGGGAGAGATTTCAAAATCTGGCCAATCTCGCATTAGCCCATCTGTTTTCCCCCAGTGCTGGAAAGCTAACTCCTTCCACCCCACTTTCTAACTAATAAACGTCATATTAAAAGAGATGTGGTTTACTTGGACAAGCATAAGAGCTTCCGAAGAAGTTTTAAAATGAATGGAAATGAGGAGAGGAGAAGGTGATAGACTTTTGGACTGATGCATATGGATATAGTTAAGTGTCCCTTGAGAACAGAAGGAATATCTAAAGTTTAAATCAGACATTAGGAGCGTTTAAAGATGCCAAATGCAGGGTTATATAGAGGCTGCTAAAAGAAATTCACAGTCTTTTCATGCATTTTGGTTTTGTTTGTTTTGAAGGCCTATTGCCTCTGTAACCATAATGACTAATAAAGCTAGTTGTGCTAGTCATGGGGGCTCAGTGGTTAAGGCATTGAGTTACAGCTCAGAAGGTCGTGTGTTCAAATCCCAACACCACCAGATGGCCATGGTGGGGTACTTACAGGCCCTTAGCATTGTGCTTAGTTGGATTATGTGTTATTTTACACTATCTAAGATATTACAGTACTCTACTGTAAATATGTTGAGTAAGTGAAGTGACGTGTGGTGACCCATACTCGGAATTTGTGCTCTGCATTTAACCCATCCAAGTGCACACACACAGTAGTGAACACACACNCATTCACTCCCCCACCTACAATCCCTGCCGGACCCGAGACTCGAACCCACGACCTTCGGGTTCACCTTCGGGTTACACGTCCGACTCTCAGACCATTAGGCCAGTGTGTGTTCCCTTTTAAGTCTGGGTCCTCTCAAGGGTTCTTCCTCATGTCACCTCACAGAGTTTTTCCCTTGCCACTGGATCAGGATCGCTTGATCCAGATTCCTTGCCATGCAGATTTCTGTAAAGTTGCTTGGTAACTTGGCTGTTAAACAATTAAGCACTAAACAATTCAAATATATATTGGTGTATTTTACCAGAGAAGTTCATTGCTCATTCAACAAACATGTATGTTTTACATCTTTTACTCGCATCATGGATGTGCTTTTTATATTTAAGAAGCTGTCATCGTTCTTTCAAGCAGGCTTAAATACACTTGCATTTTCAACCGACCTTGTGTTAAACGTTCACGTGACATTAGCATAGTGTTCTAAACATGCTCTAGGAACTCTACAGAGTCAAATACTCCAGCACCAACAGCTTACTGTGGAGTACGTTAGAATCTATATTTGGCCGAGAACTCAGATTTCTGCTATAAAACTGGAAACCATGCAGATGTTTCATGTAGAACAGAGTACAGGCTGGAAGCAGTGTTTCCAACGGAAATAATATACTATATTCCCACACATAAATAAAGTATCTAATGTCGTACTTCTGTCTAACACATGTGGAAGCACTACAGTGATATCTTTTACTGAAAAAGGGGCATCTTTATTCTTCCATTATTGCTTGGTTGCTTATATTATTCATCCTTGACCAACGACAAAAACAATCGCTCTACAAGGCTACTCAGTAACTCACCGATAATTGTGTAGGAATTAAGCAGGAATGAATTAGCAATACTATATTAACACCTAACTTACTACTACTAATGAATACTGCATAATAACCCAGTGAGCATATATATAATATAATATAATATATTAACTCATTATGAATAAGCAATAAATATCGAGTCTTATATACCGTATACCTGGAGGAGAACTAGCTCATAACTCATAACTAGTCATTATTAATTGACTTATCATGTGTTTGACTTTACAATACTGTCCACGTTCATCATTAACTCCTGGGGAAGGACACAGTGACACTTCCGTTATTACCCAACATACTCTATACAAATATTCACAGAGTGATGTATTCACTGAAGCAAGTGATTCTGTGGTTTTTACACAAAAAAGCAAATAATTATCCCTTTACTGCACATTGTTGCCATATGGCAACAATTTACAAACTACCCCCCTAATTTTCTTTTTTTTTTAATTTTGAAATATATTTTTATTTCTTGAACTAATTCAAGTAATAAAAATCCATAAAAAATAAATAAATAATTCATGCAGTAGAGGGTTAAAATTATTCAAATGCTTTAAGCTCTGTAATAAAATTAAGTATTGTAAAGTGTTAACAATAACAATTTCCACATATAGCATTAGAGAAATATATCACAGCGCTGGAGCTCCAAAAGCAGTGATCCATTACAACTAGACAACATCAGGACACACTTTACCTGGCAGTGGCACTGACGTCCCACACTGACAGTTTTTAAGTGAGTGCTACCATAAATTAAACACCTAAATTAGTACTTCCTGTCAGCAGTTTAAGGACATCCATTATGAAGCATTCCTGAAGCAGACGTAAATCATACATCTCAGGCAAAGAGGAAAGCCGCGCTGCAAACGGAAACCAGTCACTGACAGAAACAGCGTTCAGGAAGGAAGGCTTTGTTTACATCTCACGTCAGCAGCAGGGATTGTGAAAAAAAAAATCTCTCAGACTTTTTTCAATTGTCTGGATTTGTGCATGAATTGATTTTCTCAGTACAAATTACAAGTAACCTATAACAGCATACAGCAAAACATTTTACACAGAATTGATAAGCAGATTATAATTTGATTAAAGCTTTGATTATAATTGACTATCCTCAAATCAAGCATGGTTTTGGAGTTGCTGGTCACTTCTTTGGAGGAATGAGTAGGTGTTTAGGAACATTAATCTATGTAAAACTGTTTCAGTGCATTTATATTCCACATCATGCCACAGCACTTTAATGAGATTGAGGTCACCTCTCTGATGCTCTTCTGTTTGAGCCACTCGGCTGTTGATTTAATGGTTTTTTGATCATTTTCATGCCAGACTATGGGTTTTGAGCACTTCAGATGAAATAACTGTGCATAATGCTGTAATGTTTGTCAAGCTTTCTCTTTTTTTGAGGGGGCAGTCGTGGNGGGCGCCGCAGCTAAAATGGCTGCCCACTGCTCCGGGTGTGTGTTCACGGGTGTGTGTGTGTGTGTGTGTTCACTACCGTGTGTGTACTCTTGGATGGGTTAAATGCAGAGCACAAATTCCGAGTATGGGTCACCACACTTGGCCACACGTCACTTCCCTTCCCTTCACTTTATCTGGATGATTAGGGAAATTAAATTAAATTTTTTAGTTTATTTATTATTCATAATCTGACACTTTTCACTTTTTGATCTAAATAATTTTCTTATGTAAATAATATATAACATAGACTGGAATGTTATAATTCCAAGGATTTGATATCTTCTGATAGCTGCTCCCGTTAGGGGTTGCCACAATGGATCGCCCGTCTCCATTACAGAAATCCAGCTTATGATCCACATATTTGATTTGGCACAGGTTTTGACACAGCCCTCTCATTGTATCTGGGCTTGGGACTGGCACTGAGAGTGCACTAGCTTGAGCCACCCCAGTGGCTGGGTTCGGTGCCCAGCATGGGGCTCAAACCCACAATCCGGAGATTAAAAGTCTCAAAACCACCCTTTTCACTTCCAAATAATAATAATAATAATACGTTTTTTGTTTTTTGTTTTTTGCACAATTAAAGAAAATTTTTTTGCTCCAATGTACTCTTAAAAGTAGATGTACATCATCATTTAACTCCCATGTGATGGCTAAATCTAGAGCCCTGACTGTGGGTTTGCAATTGAAAACATTCGTTTTGGCCTCAGGCTCTAACCTGAAGCCCTAAAGCTTTCTTTTTATATAAATACAGACTTTAGCAGAGGATGAATGCTTTAGAAGTCTTAGATTGAAATACGTCCGAAAGTGTATGGTGCCAATACCCGTACGAGAAAGCACGATATTGTGTGAGGTGCTGGAGATTTGTATTGTTGCCCCAAGTTCAATTTACTGCTGAAACTCATTTCAGACCACCACTGTGAAATACAAAACCCTTCAGCTGAACTCCCAAGTGTCACTATTACCTGCCACAATGACAAGGGTTCAAGAGCTCTACTGATTTTCCTGTTTATGCATTCGGTCTACCTTACCCCCATTCATTAATACACATTTCCTTTTACACAAGACATACGATTTTCTATAAACGCTAACAGACATACAAAAAAACAAACTCTGTTTTTATTCATATGTAAGTAATAAGCTTCCATGTTTATTATTCTCAAGCTCATCTCTTTTTTTATTTGCGCTAGACATAACCATGCAGAACTGGGGTTTAATATATTAGAGTAGGTGATATAAAATATCATCCTCCCTGATGAATGATAAATCTCAACGACTGACACTAAAAAGCCTATTAATCACAATGTGGCTAATTAAGCATAGGCATAATGAGAACCCCCTGTGGCTGACAACACTCTAACTGAAATGCTAGCTCACGGATTGCTTCTTCGACAGTGCTGACAATCGGCCACCTCATACTGTTATTCTAAGACACACAGCATGAAAGAAAACACTCACATAAAGAAAAGGAAAATTAGAGGTTTAAGTGTTCCAGAGGACGCTAAATGAAGCGTGTTATAGAGTTTGCTAAGTCTGGCATTGACATTTCACACCTGTACACACTTCAAGCAGACCCATTAATCTACATCAGCAAATAATTCACAACCTGATGCACGTCATCTGTGGCAAAACCCCTTTTTTAACACTAGGCATCAATTTACTTAATAAAGCATGCCATTTGTAAAGACATATTTACGGGGGGGCAAATCAGTAGCTTAGGCGCCCAGACGGCCAGATTTCGTGTCCGGGGTTATGAGTAGTTTTTATATGTAGTTGCCCAGGGGCCAAGCAAGTTTAGCAACCTGAAAAAGAAAAAAACAAAGAAACTACTTTTGCAAAACACAAGTTTTCATTTGGTATGTTTAAAAATGATGCACTTCATGTTGGTGCGACGCACTTCAATGCTGTAACTACAGTGCGATCTGCTCGTGACAAATCCCACCACCTGCCGCATTACTCACATCAGCCGAGGTGCAATGTGGCTGATAGCTGAACATTTTTTTCTAATGCACGTTAATTAACATGTATGACAGACAATCAGACAAAGCTGTCATACAACTCATCTACTCGAAATAACTGTTAACCTGCTTTCAAACATATCGAGAAAAAAGCAAGATGCTAACCAGACTCGAATATCGAATATCACCAAATCTCACCGAGACTCTGGTCAGCGACTTGCTGACTTTTTGTTGAGTGCACAAACACAACATGCTTCATTAGAAACTCCATTAGAGGAGGATAATTATATGATACACGTATGATATACTTGTTCATTTCCCTTAGTCTGTACTAATGCATCTAGCTAGCAAACTAGCTTACTGTATGTTTTTATCTTATGTCAGCTACCAATTTTTGGGTAGTCAGTTAGGCTCCCAGGCAAGCAGCTGTTCCAAATATCAAGACCAAGTGCATTTTGGAACAGATCCAAATATGTTTAAGTGTTTAGCAAAGCCGATAGTAACATAACACAACACAACAAGTTCCTGACCTTTTGTTGACGGCACTAACATGATGTGCTACCTTAAAAAAATTTGTTAGAAGATAATGATCAGATAATTGTTTATTTCACTTGGTCTGTATTAATGCATTAACTACTAACCTAGCAAACTAGCTCGCTATATGTTATTACATTATGTCTTCTATCACGTTTCTTCCTAGTCAGTTGGGTTTCCGGGCAACCAGCTGCTCTAAATATCAAGACACAAAAGCGAACTTGGAAAGATTCTAATATTTAGCAAAGCCTACAGTAACGCAACACAATGCAACCCCAAAATCATGGCGCAAATGACCCAAGACTACCCGGCAATAAAAGGCACTCTGCTGCCTTCGCAAACTCTAATGGATTATTAAAGCTCTGTCAAATATGGTTTATATCAGTGGGACAGACAGGATCAGCTGTCTGCAGCATATTGGCTTTCACAACAGTCTGTAGGGGTGTCAGGGCTTGCTATTGCGAGAGACAATTTAGCTCTCATGGTAGGTGAAATACGATTGTTGCGCTGAAGGGCATTGAATTATGTTGAGTAATTCACTTTTGTTTTTTTTTTGTAAAAATAGTTCCTCACAGGCTCAAGCATGTCCTCCCCAGCATGCTGAAGCATATTCTCCAAACTCCTCCCTGCCAAACTATCATCAGGCATTAACATTAAAGTAAAGCGGCCGAACTCACATTCAAAGCCCACGATGGCAGAGCAGCACAAAAGGTACCGTTTAGTCATTTGTTTATTTACTGCAGTGAGGTGGGTATTGTAATGAAAAAGCCAAGACTTGCTTTTGACTAGAGCCTGGGCACAGAAGGAGCTGAATGATAAGTGGCTTGCCAGTGAGTCCCCCTTATGTGCCATTAGTTAAAGAGCATTCAGGTAGTGAAGATGGCTCTCCAGGGCGCTATACACTGCAGCAATACACTGAACTCTCTTTCGGCTCCATGTACATTGGGGCAGAAAGCTTCAATCTACATTAGAATTATAATGTGATGTTACATGCAGAATGCATACAGTACTTTCACTCATTCATCTCCAGTAACTGATTTATCACGATCAGAATAACGGTGGACCTGGAGCCTGCCCAGGGATGTGAAAATACACCCTGTATGGGATGCCAGTCTATCGCAGGGCACCATGTGTACACACTCACACACTGACACCTAGGAGCAAGTTAGAGTAGACAGTCCACCTACAGAGAGGACAGGTAAAAACTACACAAAGACATTAACCCAGGCTTGTGATTGAACCAGGGACCCTGGAGTTGTAAGGCGACGACGCTACCTGCTGTACCACACCACCAAAACACAAATCTTATCTGTTTACTTTATATAAATATTATGTATATAGCGCATTTAAGAATAGAGATTGTCACACAGCAGCTGTACAGAAATCCGGATATACACTATAAAGAGCACAACATTTTAATTTTCTGGAATTCAAGGCCAGAATATATCTCACAGGTGAAAATCTGAAAGTATATTAACTACATGTTTGGAGAGGGAATGGAGTGTACCTTTAAAACTCATTTAATTGTACTTAATTAGACCCCAAATACACCATATATAGGTATATTTTCCCAGGTTAAAGATGCATACCATACCATAGTACTAACAGCACCAGCCCAGTGACAAGAAATGGTGTAGTTCAGCACTTTTTTGAGTGTGATCAGCATTCACTAAGATGTGACAGCACTAGAAGTGTTTAAGTTGTTCAAAGCAATTTATTATTTTAGTTTAGCAGAAAAGTGTTCGCCCTATTGTCAGGAGATCACAAGGTCGAATAGCGAATAGCGAAGATGCCACAGCCATCTTAATGATTCGTTATTTATGTTAATCATTGAAGAAAATTTTTGGCCATTTTTATTATCAGTGTTAACACAATATCGAGCACCCTGCACTAAAATCACTGTTTTCTATTCTGTGAATTTTGAAGTCTGCCACACAAGGCCCTGTAGAAGCTTTTACTACAGAAACAATGACACATTATCACTTTGCAGAATTGAGAATGCAACCGTGCTATGCTACAGATTATTTTAAAATAAAATGATTGCACAAAATTATGTATTAAACTGTTGAACTCTAACAGTGCAAGCAGTTTTCCCTGACGTCAAAGCAGCTACGTCCGTTTCAGATGCTAAGGTCTGCTAGGTCTGGTTTGAGTTGCGTAAATTATCCTGCTGCCTGTGACACCCTCCTTTGCACCCTAGCACACATCTCCTATATAAACTGTCACACAGATTTCACCTGCACTGTTGGAGAAGAAACAGAGAAGGACATGGCCATGTGACCTGTGACCCTAGGAGTGTGTATCTTAGTTTTCATTGTTCAAACTCCCCTCTATAATGATCTCATTCCCACTCCATAAACCAGCACTCTTCACAGTGTACCCTTGCATTCCATGATATGATGGAAACCTGTTATGGACTATAAAAGTCTCACTTCTCTCTAATCAGTATAAGCATGTGTTCTGAATTACACGTCCGTACAGCCTTATGGGTGTCAAATAGACCAGGTGGCTCAAGCAATATCTTCCAAGTCTGTGTTAACCAACTTTATACGTCTTACTGCTTGAGTCTGCATCAAGGCATGGTTAAGTGGATCACAACTTGTACTTTATATTACATCAGAACTGGCAAACTAACAAAGTTTCAGTGTAATATTACAAAGCCTACACAACTTCATTTTCCTGTCATGGGTTCATCCCTATTCTAGTTAAGTGCAGAGCAGAAAGATGCGTATACTCACGTTTGTTTTGATTGCCTAGCCATTTCCTAGCCTTGATTTCAGACTGCTGATAGCAAACAACATGAGCAACACAAACTACCGTCCATGACAGAGCGCTTCCTGGCAGCAGAGATAAGGTTTCAAAATGACTAGCCAGAAAATTCCCCAGAAAAAAACAAAAAAAAGGTTGCAGAGGCAAATAAGACTAGGACTTATTGAACCATATACTGCAAACAGGGTAAAAAGTTATTCAGTATCTGTGCAAGAAGACATTCATATTTTATCCATTAGGTCAAACCTACACGTCTACGGATATTTCTGAAAAGATCACTTAAAAAAAAAAAATCTCACTATTTCACTGTGACCTTCTCATGCTGCACAGTGTAATGAACAATACAGCGATCTGTGTGAGTTTAAAGCTGGATAATCTACCGTACTGCAGTGTGGAGCTTGAGGATGAGTGCCCCCTGCCCCTACCTCAGTAAAATGTTTCAGTATGCTGGAGAAAGCAAAGACTCAGAGCAACTTTTTTACTTCCACTTCAGTAATATTTTTTGCTTGATACTTCAACTTTTAACTGAGTAAGAATTTGACGCTTTATCTTTATTTGATACTTTATCTATTGAGTATATTTATATTTAGAAGCATATCATTCATAACCACTTTATCATAACCGCTGGCCAGGAGTTGCTGCATTGTAATCTGTCCTTTCTTATTTGATGATGTGTTTGCAATTTAATTTCACTTTCTTTTATTATTATTTGCACTCTTTACAACTATGGAGAGCAGAAAGGCATCTCGGCATGCACAAAGTTTCAAAGCTTGAGGAGGATGGGCTACAGCAGCAGAAGGCCACATCGGGTTCCCCTTCTGTCAGCCAAGAAGAGGTATCTGATGCAATCATGGACACAGACTCATAGAAACTGGACAGGTGAAGACCTGGCCTTGGTCTTTATCTGTCCACTTTCGCTGCACTTTTCCCACATAAATGGGCCATTTTACAGGTGTTCCTATTAAAGTGACCACTGAGTGTATAAACGTTTATCTTGTGGGCTCTGCATAAGTGTATTAAG
This sequence comes from Pangasius macronema, assembly GCA_037577455.1. Lineage (NCBI taxonomy): Eukaryota > Metazoa > Chordata > Actinopteri > Siluriformes > Pangasiidae > Pangasius > Pangasius macronema. Next base: position 8,486,328 of record CM074950.1, on the reverse strand, counting down.
TGGCTGAGAAAACCCATTTGGGAAACTGATTTCTGGTCCAGAATGCTTGTGTTTGTGTTTGGATGTGCCTCTTGTCGGTCCTTTTATAGACACTCAGCTCCACAGGCCACCGTAGATCATGGGGCGGACCCACCTACCGAACTGTTAGAGACCTAATCTCACCTAATCCACCTTTAAACTCATAAGACCCTTATTTCTATTCTTTGTTCTTGTAACTACACAGCTTTCCTATTGGTTTCACTGTCCTTACTGTATAATTCATATATACTGAATACTATGCTTTAAGACGAATAGCTGAATTATACGCTGGGAGTTTAAAGGTGTTAAAGCTAATCTCTTTAGTATTCGCTTGATAAACGCATAATGGCCACAGTGGCTCTGGCCACATGCAATAGATCCAAGCAAGCACTAAACCATTAAACACTCCAAATCTCTTTTTACGCCTAGAGGCTGCCAAATCATGAGACCCGCCATCATTAGAATCAGCAAGACTGACTACATCTATAACTATTTCATCCTGTACTATAGCTGCACGAGATTTCATTTGTTAATCGTTATCAAAGAAGGTTAAAATGTGCAAATGAACTCTCGGATACATTTTTTATAGTGTGCCGTGAGAATCCTGTCCAATCCAATTTTCTGTATGTTTTGTTGAATCGCATGGCTCACATAATCCAAATGGAAATCATTTAGTCGAAACAATGCAGGCTTAAGCCACGTGATTGGACGAGTTTCCCAATGTGTTTTTAATATACACATGCACAGCACTTAACAATGGTTGGAACATAACTGCAATATAGAACTGTGTTCAATTTGTGCAGCTCTATCTTGTACAGTATCATACGATATTAATAAGTGTTATCTGGAGGAGCACATTGTGCTGTAAGACATTACAGCACTGCAGGCTTTCAGACATGATGAACACTCGGTAGGAAAAAGTTCATGGCGAAACATGTGAGCGGTTTCTGTGCACGGGCACGTCTGGCAAAAACAGTCAGACAAATAAAATACTTCAAACAGCCTGCTGGAATCAGTAAACCAGATGCCATCAACCACGAGGGATTAATGTTAAGACCCTCCGCTCTCTATCACACATACACAAAAACACACACACGTTCACTCTGCATGAATTAAAACAACAGGAAGCTACTAATCCAGGAACAGCATGCTATGCGTGTATGTATAAATAGATTTTGTTGATTAAACCCTACTCTTCACGTTGTTTTCCAGGGAAGCCATTCTTATTCATAACTTACTCATAGTTACACAATGAACCATGTTTAATAGCTAAATTTGGCTTATTGATGAATGTTACATCACTTTTTGCTGACTGTGTTGTATGAAATCACAAGCTCCCCATTCATATTTATTAACTGACTGTAGGTCTTTCACGATTATGCAATCTGTGCTGATGATTAAATGGCATACACATAATTATGATTAATGTTTTAATCAATTGCTTTTTGTTGACTTTTTGTTGACTTTTCGTGTAATAAGTCACACCCACAGCCATTTTACATACAGTATATAAGTAAATAAAATGTGTGTTTGCATTTTGTGGCAAAGAGAAGACAGTGCAAATTCATTTAAATGACTGAAATACATAAATAAGTAACTGGATAATAGAGAATGTGCTAAATTAAAAAGGTGTGATGCTGTGCTAAATCTTGTCAACACATTTACTGAGAATGATCAAGTTACAACTCCACTAAGTATGGCTGTTACTTATTGTTACTGTTAACAAATGTTACTGTTAACAAACAGTGCCTTAAAGCTGTTGACTGAGAATAAAGACTAAAACATGATGGTGCAAGTGATGAAAGAGATGGCATGCCCTCTCTCTCTCTCTCTCTCTCTCTCTCTCTCTCTCTCTCTCTCAGTCCTGTCAGTCACAGAGACACTAGCTAATCATGACCCTTTGTGAGCTCATGTATGTGGAAGAGGGCAGATAGCGCTTTCCTCTGACACTGCCAAGTGACACAGCATGAGCAGCAGTTCAAAAATGAAACCATACATTGACATCTTTTTTTTTTCTTTTTATCTTTGTGGTTTAGCCCTTCGAGCACATTTATAGCAGCCATGCTGTTTCCAAGCAGAGGAATGAACAGTTCATTTAGCTTGTGAATAAATCAAAAGATTACTAGACTAGGTAGGTTCTTACTAACAATTGTTGGCTTTGGCAGCTTATTCATTAATCTATTCATTTATTTTGAGTCTAATTTTGTTTATATGTAGCATTTAAGCATGTAACACTTATGTATTGTGTCCAAGGAGCAGTCTAATACACAGCTTTATGCATGAAAAGGAATACAGACCTTTACAGAATATGATGTGCATGATAAATAAAATAGACATTATACCCATTATCATGCAGCCCCAGTATGTATAACGAAGTCTACAGCCTGGAAAACACTCCTCCAAAATAGAATAAGCAATGCATAGCGTTAAGTTAAAACTGGTTACAGTAGGTGTCTGCATTATAGACAAGACATCATAACTGGGTTACACGTCTGAGACGTATTACATGCCACAGTATTTGAGAACCACTGCTCTCACACACCACTACAGCATGTAGTATCATTACAAAATGCCTAAGCAGGGAGTCGGCATTCACTGACCACTCAGAGTCTCCACAGAGTGACATCATTTATAATGATCACACTTAACTCTCCACAATGGGATTACGCTCTACCATGACAGTTTGTAATTCAAGTGTGGCTGCCTATGTCATGCCATTTTCTAGATTTTTGTTCAGTCATGCTGGCAGGACACAGTTTGTCCCAGAGACACAGAGGCTGTTGTTTCTGTCTGTGGCCAGAGCTCACTACACTGAACAGCCTGGCACGGCAGGTCTGCGCCAAACAAGTCAAAGGGAGAACAAAACTGTTGGTATAACACACAGCTCTGTCATTGTGGTCCCCTAGCACTGGATCAGTGTGTGTATGTGATACATTCCTGAACATCAGGGTAGAAAAATGTTATAACTGAGGCCCAGAAATGCCACGTTCAGTATGTATGTTCCTATTAGAACTAAACAAAAAAAACTTCATTGTGAAATTTCAATTTGAAGCATTAAATAAAATGCTTGCTACACTGTGATTTGTTGACTCACGCTGGCATCAGTCTCCCCCTAAAGCAGCCAAAATCAAGAGCTGCAAAACAAGTAGCCAAGGGGGTTGATTTGATTGAGCTTAGTGCCGGGTGTGGTGGGTTTAATGACAGGCTGCGCTGGTTTAAAGCAGGGGCATGATGAAGCAGATATAAACTCTATGGCTCATCCAGCTAAACACTGCAGACACGTGCCACATGAGCAGCTTAGGGCAGAGGCAGGAAATGGACGCTGACTCCCCCCCAGTGGAAGGACAGAGAGGGCAGTAACCTGTAGGCTATATGCTCCTGGCAGGAAGTCGAACAGGAATGTAGGGTCATGAATAGCGGGTGTCAAGCTCCTCAATCAAAAGTACCCTACTGTGTGACCAGTAGTGAATCCAATAGGATATAATGAAAAGTGTGCTCAAACATGGGTAACTGTTATAACCAGAAGAAAGAAAAATGGTGATTACAGACATTTCATTGATGGAAGAAGACAACAGCTTTCCAATGGAGGTAAATTACTTTTATTCACTTGCCAAACATTTACATACAAAGTGAGGATAAATATAATGCAACCATATAGTCAAGGAGCTGAAGGTTGAAGCTCATGATTAAGATCCTAACAGAGGCTCTTTGTCAGTGGCAAGGGAAAACTCCTTGAGACATCATGAGGAAGAAACCTCAAAGTCAAACAGTAATATGTTTGTTGAAAGGATGTTCAGTATAACTATCATAATCTTTATTATTACAGCAGCAGTACTATGTACCTATCTGCTTAAATGAACTATCAGGTTGACTTTGATTTTCCATTTTTAATTTGGCAGAAACTGTATAGAATATAAAATTGCACCGTGAATACTGAACACATTTTTAAATTAAAACTTCAGTTAATTTTCAAAACTTATGTGCATACAAGAGGAACAAATTCCAAATGCCTGACTGATAGAAGTTTCCAATTAAAATGTGTATCTGAAAAAGGCCTAGAGTGTACTCGTGAATTTCAAAATGTTATTGGAAAATTGAGCCAACAATCTGTAGGCTTCTGTCGCCACATCTCACCATAAAATTCTTAAGTGGCTTGGATTGGAAAATGTCACATCCAATATAACATGGATCCAATACGGGTAATAAGATTTACTACAATGTGGAGCTAAGCCCCATAACTGACATCCAGTTATAAATTTCCCTGAAAATTGTTAATTACATAACCTCGTAAAAACGAGTGAAAAACACCTACCTATATCGCATTGTACTGGTTTTATAAAAATAAGATTTAAAAAAAAACTGTCATTCATAACACAATAGCAGGTTTACTTCCCAAATCCACACTGACATCAGCATTCCAGTGGAGGACTGATATAGCACTAACTGTTTGAGTTTTCTAACAGGTCTGTCATGTGACACCCCTGATATCCAAAATGACCAGCAATGCCAGCAATGCAAAGGATCTGAAAGTGATGATAGTCACTACTGAAGTGCTCGAAATGAAGACATTTGTGAAGAGTGGACTGAAATTGGTCTGAAAACTGAAGTCTGCAAAAACAAACAAACAAATTCTCTGGTCTACAGCTTTCATTACTTGCTGCTCAACTGGTAAAGAATTTATGTTTTTAATTCCTACCATGTAATGTCTGTGTGTCTGTGGGTTCATACATTCAGCAATATGAGTGTGAGGTTTTTGAGTCATCTATAATTAGATAGTCTGGCAATGTATGACCAAAATTAACTTGTAAGTACTAGTATTCTAACAGTTTTTACAATGTTAAAAAAAATTATAGATATAATGTAGACAATTATTATTATTATTATTATTATTATTATTATTATTATCATTATCATCTATATTTTAGACAAAATACAAAAAAATACAAAAAGCAGTCTATACTGATATACTTGTAAATGTTGGTATTCTAACAAACTTTACTTTGAAAAAGTCTGTATTTTATACTGGAACTTGTAAGTACTGGTATTCTAATACCAGTGATATTACATTGGGAAAAGTCTATATATTACACTGGTATACTGGTACTTTTAATTAGTGATATTCTAACAATAATAATATTTACTTTGAAAAACACAGGCAAAAAAAAGTTTATCTGGTATACTGGTACATGTAAGTACTGGTATTCTGAAACCAGTAATATTACAATGGGAAAAGTCTATATTTTATACTGGTATACTGGTACTTGTAATTAGTGATATTCTAATAATAATGTTTACTTTTAAAAATGCAGACAAAAAAAGAAGAAGTTTATCTGGTATACTGGTACTTAAGTACTAAGTAAGTACTGGTGTTCTGATACTATGTGCTTTGGAAAAGTCAGTTGTAAGTACTGGTATTCAAACAAACTTTACTTTGAAAAATGTAGACAAAACAAAAAAACAAAAAGAAGTATACTGGTATTCTGACAAGTAGCTATGTACTAGCATTCTGCAGCAAACTGGACTTCATTGCCATTTAACTACAGACATTCAGCAGTCAGTAACGAACTTAAAACCTTACAGAAGAAAGTGTAGTGTACTTTAACTCACAGGTATTCTTTACATTAAAAAGCCTTTGTCTTTGAATTCTGTCTGTATTCATTGACTAATTCTTGTATTGTTCATATTGTGGTTTTTGTCAGAGCCAAAATATCCTGAGGTAAAACAAAAAGTCTGAGACAAAACATCAACAGCAGAGTTTGAAACAGAAATGCTGTCCTACCTGGTTATAATCCTCCTAAAATGACTTGTAGAGGTGCTGTCAGACACTAATGACGCCAAATAAATAAAAAAAATTAAAATAAAGTCTGTTTGGCTTTGATAAAGTTCGACACACTACTCGCATAAACTGTTTACAGCTGAGAATCCGCTTTCAGTTGGTCCCGGTAAAGCTAGTGAGTAAGTGCAGGCTACTTCACACAGTCACATCTGACCCTCACACACTGTTCTCCTGAATCCTCTTCCAGCAAAACTGCGAGCCCGGGACTGGGGTTTGGAAGCGGAAATGAAACGCGCAACAAGAGAAGGTTTAGGCTGTATCCAAAATGACGCCCGTCTTCCTATCTACGTGCACTTTTTGGACAACCGGATAACAGCTTCTCCGCCCTATGTAGGGCACTAACTCTCCAATACCGAGTTGTTTGGACTTCAGCGTGCGCGAGACTGTTGTGGCTTTATCTATTTACAAAAAAGGCAGATAACTATACTAAACTCATTTATCTGTTAATAAATATAAGGTTTAACATTTTCAAATTATGAATTTGAGATTAAAGTCCATTTTACTTTACATATGTATTTAATCTCCTTTTTTTTCTTTCAGAAAGTGCACACTATGAAGGTAGACCAGGAGGTACTTAAAAAAAAAAAATTTTTTTTCACATTCATTGGAATTTATAAGGAACTTACAACATTTTATCAAAAACTCCAAAAAGTCTCATATTCTGCCTCTAGAGTTTCTGTCTCATTCCCAAAATAAACCTTAATTTTAACATTCCTTGCAACTTAAACTTACCTGAAAGGAATTTCAGAATGTCTACATTTGATCAAAGTCCATTCCCTCTATTTTCTCCCCTGCCAATTTACCAACCAACATCCAGTTCACTCCTATCATGTGACAGCTACCACTATGGAAGGGTGAAGGGGTGGGATGCTCGGGGATGGAGTGATGCTTCCTCTGAGACACGTGAAGCAAGCCAACAGCATCTTTTCAAACTGCTGCCCATGCTGCATCACAGGGAGGTGTAACACACTCAGAGGAAATCACTATCCACCGTTTTCCACATACATGAGCTCACAGACGCCAGCGATTGGCTAGTGTCGCTGTGACTGACAGAGGAAAAAGTGCACCATCTCTCCCACCCAGAGAGCACAGCCAATTTTGCTCTCTTGGTTCCCACCCACGGATGACTGTGGTATCGTCAGGATTTAGACTCACAATATCCTGATAAGAAAGCAAATGCTTTTCTGTTGCACCACATGGGAGCCCAAATTAAAATGTATTTTTCACATTCCTTGCAACTTACCAATAAAGAACTAACACATCTACATTTTATCAAAGTCCCATATCTGGAATTCTGTCATCAGAGTTCCCCTTTGGCTTGTTTCCTTTTATTAATATTGTTTCCAAGCCTATTCATAACTATTGTTTCACTTCCTGCTCCACATAAACAATGAATCCACAGGAGTCCTATTGTTCTCCTATGTTCTTGAGTTTGTACAGGATATTTAATGACCAAGATTTAATGCACAATCTTCCATATCTGGGGCTCTTTTTTATGGATCAGTGACTGGGAGACATGACAGTCTGTTTATTCATGGGATCACACACCAAATATCTAAATGCATGCTGTATTTAACCCATAAATGTCAGAGACCAGTTACTAGACTGAGATTCATGGAATCCTATTAAAAGCTGAAAAGAATTTAATGAATCTAATGTTCTAAGGTTTCTTATTGGCATACAGCTTGAGTCTATGTGAGAGTCAGGTTATCTATTGGCACTATCACACTCCAGACCTGCATGGCTACAGCACTGCGGGGTTTGGCATTCTACTTCATCAAACAACTTCATTATGGTGTGCCATTCACTTTTCAGTGCCATGGAAACAGGCACAATTTCTTTTTGCCTATTTTGTTTGTAAATCTAAAAATGCAATCTTTTTTAATTGAATTTAAGATGCTCTCATGTGGTCTTGGCTTGGATATATGATTGAGAAAAGGATGAAAGGGAGGCTAAATTCTATTATGGACAATCCTTCTCATCCTCTCTATGCTGAGCTGAGGCGACTTAGGAGCACATTCAGCCACAGATTCAACAAGCCATGTGTCTTAAGTCATCTGGGGGGCTCTTTCCTCACATCAGCCATCAGATTCAACAATGCAACAGTACCCAATACCTCTTGCTCCACTGACTGAGTCTCTCTCTCTCACACACACACACACACATACAAACACACACACACACACTCGACAGTTAATTGCTATTCCACAGATATTGCACAAGTATATAAATACCAAGAATATTGCACAAGTGTATACAATTAGAGATCTAGCATATGTACATGCACACTGATATATTTTATTGTTTCTATTATTTCTATTATTTTTTATTCATCTTATACTATTTTTTTTATTTTATAATACTTCTGATGTATATGTATCAACTTGAATTTCCACTACGGGGGATCAGTAAAGGTAAACTTTGTTGTTGTTGTTCTTCTTCTTTCAGCTGCTCCCATTAGGGGTTGCCACAGCGGATCATTGGTCTGCATTTTGGGCAGTTTTTATGCCAGATGCCCTTCCTGATGCAACCCTCTCTAATTTTACCCAGGCTTGGAACCAGCACTGGAAGCGCACTGTCATGTGAGAAAAAGAAAAGTTGATGTCTCTAATATGGCGTGGGGGTATTTTGCTGACATGATTTTGGTCCACTACCATCAACAACAGCTCACTACCATCAACAACAATTAAAGGAAAATGTCTAGGAAGAACAGAGTCATCTCTCCAGTACAGTTCCACAGACTTGTAGAATCTGTGGCTGTGTGGCTCATGTTGGGTTTTTTTCCCACACACAGATGTAATAGTTTGTCACCCATCTGTATGTAGCCATGTGACTGTAATGAGACAGTTAAATCAAGATTCGTGTGGGTTTCTTTATCCAGTGTCAGCAGCATGTCATCAGTGGCTTCTCTTGGCACAGAAATGCTGCTAATAGCTGTTAAAACAGCAAAAGCTGTGCAACTGGCTTGTTGCGCTAATTAGTTTTTATCACTTTTGAAGTGTAACCAAGAGGGATAGTAAAGGTGAATTCATAGTAGTCTTTTCTGTGGCTGGAAGTGAGAGTAAGACTTCCTGTTAAAATGGCTTTATAGCTATGTCCCAAATTCAATTTACATACTTATTGTGTTCACATTGGGAAGTTAAACTAGATGGAATCTACTATTAAAATCCAGATTATTGGCTATATTCTAGTTTGGAAAGAACAATGGCTTTCACAGTTTACTTTACATAGAGAAAGAAGAAGAGCCATAAGATGCTGCTGTGGTTAAAATTTCTCTATCAGGGATACGCACTGAGCAAGAGTGCAGCTACTTCACTGATGCAAATGAAGAGCAAAACTTTTTACATTTTGATTGTTCTAGTTGTTCCTGAGGAGGCAGTTTTGGTGTGGTTAAATGACCTGAGATACCTCAGGGTGATAGCCCTGTGTCAATTCAGTATGCATTCACTGATTGTTGGTCCAGATAAAGAGGTTTGGAATGTGATTTGAATTCTGCAGTTTAGTTGGAAGAGAAGCATGATTTCCGGTTAACAGGTTAATGATAACAAGTGAAGGATACAATGTGTTGTTAATATTGACAGAGACATTAGAATAAAACTTAAAACGGAGTTGTACCTTGAGCTTGTTTATAGCAGAATATAATATTTTACAATTTTTAAATCATATTTATAATAATTACATTTTTTAATCATTTTGATTTCTTTAACAAAAGAAGTACAATAAAGTTAGGTATTGTGATTTCCAATAAAACACATTAATACTGAATAAAAAGAAAGAAAAATACAAAACAACTAGTAATACGTTACTTCATATTATGGAGAAGTTTGTTTTATTCAATAAGTTATGCTATTTTCATAAAAAAATAATAATGAAAAATAACAAAGACAAAAATATAATAATAATAACAACAATAACAACAACAACAATAATAATAATGATAACCTGAGGAACCCTTGAGGAACCAGTTTTCCTAAGAGTATAAATACTTAGATGAAGAGTTTATTATCAGTGACTTGTTTTGAGCCTCATGAGTGTAAATTCTGCTACCAGAAATAAAAACACTCCACTTATTTTCATCAGTGTTCCCAGAGTTATACCCACTATGGAGACCTGGATAGTTTACTTTTGTTTGCATGATGTTTTTGGCTCTCCCATTGTCTAATTAGGTGAAGCCCATCTGAAATCATCCTTTGTTAGTTTTCTTTCTAAATGACACTGTGAGTCAGAGCAGGCAAATACAGTGAGAAACACTCATCAATCTGATGCTATGAAGGATTCAGCTGTGAGACGGTGTGGGTGTTTCAGTTTATAAAGCTGGATCCATATTAAACACCTGGTAAAGAGATTTGATTTGAGCACTGGTGCCCACTCCTTAAACAAGCCATTTATGAACTGCACTTAAAAACTAATCAAGCAGTATTTAACAGGCCCTGGGAGAGCAAACCCTTCATTTATATGATGTAAAATTGGAGGTATATACTCTAGGCATACATTGTAAATCCAAGAGAAATCCCAGCACATGTGGAGAGAAGGGGAGTAATGCAAAGCCATAGAGTGTGTAGTCCCTAATGGAAAATTGATCCATCGGGTTATCAGTGGGGGTTCATGTAAACCCACTAGATTCCATGGCTCCAACATGAAATGCTGTGGTGCTCCCATGGGAAATCACAGTATACATATATGACACACCATGAAAATTTATGTTACTCCCACTTAGCCTGTCATGAAAGACCAGAGAGTCACTGGGACTCACAATGAGACTTACAGTGGTTGTATATGTTATCTGAAAGAATTTATTCTGAATGCAAGTTTTGAAAGAACTCTGTACATGCATTTTGCTGAAAATATCCATTTACATGCACTTTACATGTAATCCTATCCAAATTTGTTAAAGTAATAATTTGACAGTGCCTGAGTTTGTCAAGATTGTCCATCTCAAGAAATTGTCCTCCACATGTCATTACTCAATGGACAGCAAGAATTTCTTGTTCAATGATAGCAAATTTAGCTCCACATTTGATATTATGTTCTGTTTTGTTAAGTATTTGTTGCTGAATGGTAAAAATCTAAATGATCCCATAAAAGAAGCACAGTTCATGTTACACAATAATAATTGGAATGTTGGATCAGCGGTGAGAAGTGAAGGGCATCAAATTTACATTTGGAAGCAGATATGGCATAATTTTATTTTTTTAGATATACAGTCAGGTCTGGAAATTCAGAATCACTTGCATTGACTCCTTGGACTTCATATTGGTAGCTCCAGTCGAACAACTGCCAAATGCCAACTCAGTGCCTGATATCAACTCCAGAGCTTTTATCTGCTTCATTTGTCTTGAAGTAACGAGGGAATGGACTGAACCTGGTCAATTAACTTCTTGTCAGTCACTTTGTCCAAATACATTTGAGCCCCTGAAAATGGAAGTACTTTACTTAAAATGGCTGTAATTGCTAAATGGTAAATGCCATATTTTTGTGGAGCCTCTTAAATCACATCAATCACATCAAATCCATTGAGGTGGTGTATAAAGGCAAAATCACAAAAATTCCATCATTGTCCAAATACTTCCAGACCTGACTGTGTGTGTGTGTGTGTGTGTGTGTGTGTGTGTGTGTGTGTGTGTGTGTGTGTGTGTGTTTATAATTTTATAATTTTTATTTTTTTACAGTTATTTAAAGTGTGTGTCAACTTGAACACTTGAACACATACCGCCACACCAGCCTCTTACCCCAGACACATTAGTCAGTATGCGCCATGACTCAAATTCACCTGCACAGAACGTACACATAGACGTTCATATAGTGATAGTCATAGGAATATCAGACCTAATAGTGGAAATGACTAAATGAAATGAGTAATCACTACTCAGATGTGTTTCACTGTCATATTTGCTTATCTGGATTAGGTTGTTAGAACTCAGCAAGTGAACATTGTTTGCAGACCTCAAACTAACTGAGTTACTTCATTTGTGTGGGAAATTTTGAATCAAGTTTGAATTACTCAAATAATATTAGTTTAAAACTAGATCAAATCTACGTCTTTCAAATTTCTCCTCAACACCTCATACAAAAAAAAATCATTGTTTGTGTGTTCTTTCACCCAATATCAATTCAGTTAACAAATCCTGAAACAATATGGGCCAAATGCATTCAATTAAAATTTGTAAAGGTTAAGTTTCACAAAAATCCATTAAAAAATAAGTCCAGAGAAGTGACTATCATGACTGAATGGTGACAACAATGACCTTTAATGCATGACCATTAATGGTTAGTTCATGGCTACTGTTTTATTTTGCCAGTACTGTGGTGCAGTGTCAGGGTCTCAGGTTCGATCCTAGCATTGGAGTTTGACTGTCTGTGTGGACTCTTTCACCGGTGTCCATGCCAGTGCACAAATTGGATAATATATATTGCCCAAAGTTGTTTTATTTTTTAACATAGAGCATTTCAAAATTTACTTTAGTAGTTCTTTAAACTTAACCTAGTGGATTTAAGTTAGTGTAACAAATTATAAGTTAAGTAAATTCAAACCTTTAAAGTTAGCTATATTGAACCCAATAAATTTTAAAACTAAAATAGTTAAAGGTAGTCCATTTCCTTAAATGATGTGAATAAACCTAAGTTGGCAGGTTTTAATTTTGTGAGACCTTGATGATAATTCTTCTATTAAACATATTTTGAAAAGGATTATCCACCTCATTTGCTCAGATACAAATTTAATTCAGGTTGGCCTCAGATTGGTTTCTTCTGTTCAGATTGAGGTGTATGCATGATGGTTTTTTATCTTAATTGAGCTGAGTTGGATTATTAACCAATTACTAGGCTGCACAGGCTGTAAATATAGCTAATGAGACCAATTTAATATAATGAGACTCACAATGTGATACATGATTTTGATGTATAGTATTTTACATTAATGACTAACTCATAAAGATCCAATAGATACCTGAACAAAAACCCAGTGGTGAGAAATCAGGCCATATTTTAATGGATAACCCATAAAAATCCAATTGGATTGTCAAATAACAATAACATACCTATGGGCTTCCACTGAAATCCCATATTCAGTGATTTTCAGAGATCTCATATTCAGAGATTCAGATAATTTATGATAGAATTCCCGCTGAACAAATTTCCATTGGGAATATCATGACATAATTTTACAAAATCTGGATGCCCCATGTAGGCTTTTTTGGGACAAAAATGTACCAACTTATATTATATTGGCAATGAAGTAATAATAAGTCTGATAGAATTATAACGTGATATTAACAGTGGAATACGAATATTATCTATTCAAATCAGTTTTGTTTGTATAGTTTAACAATAGATATTTTCACAGGGCAGCTTTATAGAAATTCAGATGTAGAATTAGATCCTTAATGAGCAAGGCAATGAAAAACTCCCTGAGACAACATGAAGAAGATACTTTGAGATAAACTAGACTCAAAAGGGAACTCATTCTGTTCTGGGTGACACTGGCTATTGTAATTTGGTTTAGATAAAAACATAACACGATTTTTCAAAAGGATGATTGGCCGTCATGCTTCATGTCTGATTAAACTATTAAAAGATTTGAATACTGCAAATAACAATTCATGCAAAACCATGTCACATCATTTTAACTACAAGTTCAGTACTTCAGAGTACAGGCGATACTGTCTACAAATAAAGCCCTTTTTAAGATAGAATGAATTTTTTTGTAAAGAGAAGACACAAAACTTTATATACCATCATTTCGCCAGTGGTTAGAGAGCGTTACTTTCATATGGCAGCTGTTAATATCCAGACTTTCTGTATTTAAGCTGCAGCATCATTAGCATGCAGACGTAGTACAGTCTTCCTGACAGTGCTAATGAGTCATCATGCAGACTGGGGTTCAGGTCAAACACATGGGTTTAAGTACTTAATTGTTATGAGTCAGAGGGGATTATACCTGCAGCAGAGACAGGAAACAGGCTCAATTACTTGTCCTGCCTCAGATCTATTAATGTAAACACACCTAGGTCAGTTTCAGCGAGTGATTTGCTGCACTGATAATGACCACGTGAATTAAAAAGATAAGTGTTATCAGATCAGCCATGTTCTGGATACTTATCTCACTGATCTCAGAGGGAGAAGGGGTGTACAATGAGAAAAATGGGGCTACAGATTGACTTGGTTATTACACAACATGATGTGTTAGGCTCCCTTCTGTTAATGTGAAAAACAGCAAGCCAAGCCGCTGTAGAACCACTAAAGTGCTAAAGACAATGCCACTATCTGCATCTGTATCTTTTAGTGCTCCAAACATATGCATCTGTGTCTGTATTTGGATTTCATCCCAAAGTGAGTGTGACCTAGTGTTTGATTGTTGTCAAACCCCTACCACTATGCCTGAGAAACACTGAAAAAGACTTGAGAAAAAAAACAACATATTGTGTGAATTCTGTCTCTGACAGTTCCTCAAACTCAGCTACATCACTCTAGTTCATAATTAGTCTCAAACAGAGATGTGCGCAGGGCTTTTTTTTATCCTGCTTGTTCAGATGTTATTTTGTTTGTACCTGCCTGTGATATTTTGTAATGAATAGAGACCACAGCTCTTAAACCACAATACTTTAACCACTGCAACTCTGACCAGAAAGTTACAGTTAAAGATGAATGAATAAAATCTCTAAATGCATCATGCCGTGTCTCACATCACATACATTCTTTCTTTGTCCCACACTCGTTCACACCCTCATAAATGTCAAAACCTTATGCTTGTGCAACTTTTTTGTTGCTTTCCTGTGGTACTTCCAGTCCTGCACACGTCTAGTCTCAACCAGATGTCCTGTGAAGCTTTCTAGCATGCTTAACAAAAAAAAAAATTCATCGCCTATTTTCATATCTGTGTTTGTATCTGCTTAGAGCACATTGTCTGTTTATTCTGAATAATTTATTTATATTTGGTTGCATCTCTAATAAGAATGATCATTATATAGCCAAATGTTGGGTGATAGAGTTTGCAGTAGGTCTGTAAATAGTTTTCTCTCTCTCTCTCTCTCTCTCTGTGTGTGTGTGTGTGTGTGTGTGTAGGTTGCACTGCCAATGGATTTGGCTCAGCAAGGATGAGTTTCTATGTGTGTGTAGGAGTGTGAAAGCACAAGTGGGCCAGTTCAGTCACAGATAAATTTAGTCTGTGTATTTTTATTTTAAAATATCCCAGTTTGTCAGTTGGCCTTATGTGACAATTATTTGAGTGAAAAAAAAATCGCAGTACTCCTCTCTCTGATGAGTGCTCACCATCATCACGGGCAAAATATTACGCATTGTGTGGTGCAATCAAATTTGAAGTGTTTGAGCCATCCTTAGAACAGTAAGCACACTTAAAGCTCAGTTGGTCTTTTTACTCGCATTAGTGATGATGAGCCTCCTCCCACTTCAATAGGTCTCTGGGCACAAAGACATTAGCATCAGATGTCATGTAATCGGTTTAATCAGCTCTAATCATGCCAAGGGCATTAATCTGAAGCCAGAAGCCCTTCAACCACAGTTTGTTTATTGCTCTTTGTGGCTTGAACTTTGATCTAATGCAAAAAGAAACTCAGGTGTGAGTTGTGCTCTATCACGCAGCCTGCCTATAGATGTAGCTGGAGACATAATACATCGACTGTGCTTTTCTGCAGTTATTCCATTGCATATCTAGCTTAGGGAAATTGAACAGGCGCCAGTAAGCCCCAGTAAGGCCCCTAGAATGCCTAAAGTATTAAAAAAAGTTTGACAAATTTCAGTATTCATGTTTGTGGTATTACAGCACATTCACATTTATTCCCTAAGCTTTACCTCATACTTCACATTAAACTGGTATAAGGCAATCAAATGTAGCTAGATTGTGTGTGTGTTATGGATTTATAGCTTTAATTCTGAAATGGGACTACAGATTGGCTTGGTTATTACACAACATGATGTGTTAGGCTCCCTTCTGTTAATGTGAAAAACAGCAAGCCAAGCCACTGTAGAACCACTAAAGCACTACGTCCAACTTAGAAAATACAAGACTTATATTGTATATTATATAAAATCAAATTGTTAAACACAAACAACACTGTATACTTATGGTTTTTCTACTCACCACCCCAAATGGAAGTTATATAAGGAATAAAACATGACAGGGAGTGCTGTTATAGGAAAATAATCTTATATGACTGGGTGGTGTGATGAAACATGAAGCAAAGCAGAGTTACTGTTAACTCCCCAAATTGGATGATTTTCCTATAACAGCACAGCAAGCGCTTAATTCCTTTTACACCACAGAGATTTGTTAACAATTATAATTTTTAATTTATAAATTAATACGACATCATGATCTTTAAGCAATTATAGTTATATTTAATGCTATGAAACATCATCAAGACGATAATGATGTACGAGAATTAGCATATTAATATAAACCTATCGCTCAAATGAAAGCTGTAACTATTTCAAAGCTGCACGGTTATAGAAAATTATTCAACACCATCTGACTAATCAGATTCAAAAATTCAACAATGCCATGTAATTTAGTATTAAGTATTGTTATTAAAATAAATTGAATCTAGCATCCAATCCCATTTTAGGGCTTTGGGCCATTATCCCTGTCTGTTTGGACTGGACGAGTGCTGTGGTTCTGGACTAATCAGAACTGCAACTTTGCACTTAAAAAGTGCTAAAAGTGGCAGCAGCTACAGTGTTAAAGCTACCTTAGTTTTACTACTCCAAAGCCCACAGGGATATTCTTTCAGATGGTAAAACGGCTTCTGAAATCAATTCAGACATATTAAATTACACGGTTAGCGTTCTCTATTTCCCTGTTTTTAACATTTCGCTGTTTGTGAACAACGGCAGCCTGTTCCTGACAAGTGGTACTGGTAAAAGCATTAAGTTTATACACATGACCACATGATGACTGATTGGCTGAATATGTGACGCAATATAGACATAAAAGCGGTGCTGACATGACTGTGACTGAATAATAAATAGGAAAATTATGACAGGCATGACACTGAGACACACACAACTTACATAACAAACAAACAACTCATTTAGGAGAGCTGTGTTTGCACACTTAGCAAAGCTGTCATGGATAAGAGGCTGGAGTGTGAGAGTGCATCATTAAAGCTCAACGTGTAGAACAGATTAAAGGGGAATGAGGTGAGTGAAATGTGCAAGAATGCGAATGAGGGGATTGATAGGAGGGAATACCTCTAGGAGATCAGCTCCAACACCTGAATCGGAAAATCATAGTGCTAAGGCAAAGGTGAAAAAATTACTATGCTGATTTTTACTAATCTCACCAAGCCAGGGGTGGCATAAAGCTGTCTATAGTAAAGCTGTCTTGGCTCACAACAAGGATGGCCTTCAGCAAGTATTTCAAAAACCACATGCTGGCGTTCCTTTTTTTCCACATGCTGCATCTTGCGATGCAGTGATTGTGAAGCATCTGATTCTCAACAGCCTTGATTTTCACCATAAAATCAGCAGCCTGATAAAACACTTGATCAAACTTTATTCAGTGCAACAGCAAAACAAACTGAAGTCGCTTGTACATGATTCTTACCTTCACTATGGAATGTCATAGCGAAGACCAACATTAAATACAAAAATGAATTGTAGCAGATGACTGCTTGGTCACGCTGTCCTTATCAAATGAGTATAAAAAGAGTGTATCAAATTAACAAAAACACTGGCATTATATTATTAGTTCAACAATGCTGTGAATCAAAGGCATGATAAAATACAAGCCTATGCCCACTATTATGATTTCAAGCCCTAGATTTAGTGTCTTATAGATGCATTAGGTTGTGCACGCAAATAACCACTGTCATCCAAAATAAAACAAAAAGAGTGAAAAAATAGCACATGCCAGGTCAACTGCTATATTGTAACCTAACAAATAATGAGGGTGGAAGCCATACTGCAAATTAAACCAGATCTGCAGTGATTAATTTGATAATTATAACTAGGACTATTCATGAAGTAATACTGTATATTGGCAATATGTGGCAAAAGTTTGTGGACATCTGACCATCTCGCTCATATTTGCTTTTTTAAAACCCCATTCCTGATTTAGTCTCCTTTTGCTGTTATAATAACCTCCACTCTTCCGGCAAGGCTTATCACTGGATTTTGGAGCGTGGCTGTGGGGATTTGTGTTCATTCAGCCACAAGAGCATTAGTGAGGTCAGATACTGATGTCAGATGAGGAGGCCTGGGGCACAGTTCCAGTTAATCCCAAAGGTGTTCAGTGGGGTTGAGGTCAGGGCTCTGTGCAGGAGACTTGAGTTCTTCCACTCCAACTTTGGCAAACATGTTGTCATGAACCTCACTTTGTGCACAGGGGCATTGTCACGCTGAAACGTTTGGGCCTCTTAGTTCCAGTGAAGGGAAATCTTAAAGCTACATCATACAAAGACATTCTAGAAGATTCTGTGCTTCTAACTTTGTGGTAAAAGTTTGAGGAAGAACCACATATGGGTGCGATGGTCAGGTGCCCAGAAACCTTTGGCATATAGTGTACTAAACATGAGATACTTATTTCAATGATTGCCATCTTCTCATTTATATATTATTCTATTAATCATTTCCCCAATTTTTAAACTCTCTCTTGCTTTTATGCTACATTGTATTACATTTCAACCGCAAAGAAAAAAACTCCTTCCCTGCATTGCCCTGACTTTTAAAGGGAAGTGTTTGTCTATAAAGGCTGTGATCTTGAGGCTACTGAAAAGCCCAGTTGTGGACACCTCTGCTCAAGAAAATTCTGTCAACTAAGGAGGTGTGATTTGCATTAGTTTTAATCATCTGATTAGGCCACCCAGAAAATCAGATTAAATAGATAAATAACCAGACTCTGACTATGAGAAACCTTCCCACATAAATATTGATATAACCTTTGAACTTCTTTTGAACTTTTGAACTTTTTGAACTTTTGGAATTCATGACTCTGAATACAGCTCTTCCCATATTCTAACTTTTATTCCATCCTTATGGTTTTAATCACAAACATACATGAAACTGTTAATGGTTTAAATAAAATAACTTTATAACCATGCTTTTGAAGGTTCATACCATTCCCATAAAAGAAATCCTTAAACCAGGAGTTGGATAGAAGCTTCTGTTATGTCTATCAAAGGCAAATTGTAATAAACAGTAAGAGAGCCCAGATTCTATCAATTAACTTGAATATAACATAAGGGCACTTTAAACAAATGTGGTGAGTAAAAACAAATAAACACATTTAACAGTTGCCACAGTGTGAGGCCATATGAGTCCACAACAGAGAATCATGGCATGCAACTTTTATACACACCAAGATATCTCTAGAGGGCTTGGTCATGACAGTATAGATTGCTGTGAATGTACTCTTATTTATCGTTCATCTTCAGTAACCGCTTTTTTCCTGGGCAGGGTTGTGGGCGCAAAGTGGGAAAACTTTTAGTTATGCTGTCATAGCTAGTCTTGCCGGAGTCCCTGTTCACAGTGACAGTTACACGACAATGAGCACCTAATAATGTGTTTCTCTCTTTCTTTCTGTCTCCCTTTCTCTCTCTCTCTCTCTCTCTCTCTCTCTCTCTCTCGAGCTACACATGCTACTCCTGAGATACCAGTGATCCTGACCTTTTCTGCTCTCCGGACCTGCCCGACCCATCCTGATGCCCTGTTTCTGGTTGGAGTTCTCATCACCCACATGGGCAGACTAAAGATCAGTGAGATTACTGTGGATGGTACCAAATAAAAACCATTAAGATGGATTAGGATCGCAATTGCTACGAATCATTTTGCACTCAAGTCTCCATCACTGAGCAGCTGATAGCTTCAACAAAATCAACTTCATGTTACAACTATAATGAATTCAGAAATAACCCTGATGCTCATATTCATAAGTTGCTCATAAGTTCATAAATTCCTGGTTATACAATTGCACTTTTTGACTATATAGTATACAGTTATAGAAGAGAAATTATTTACAATTGCACTATCAGGTGTCACGCAAATGAAGATGGGTTCCCTTTCGACTCTGTTTCCTCTCAAGGTTTCTTCCTCATATCGTCCCAGAGATTTTTCCTTGCCACAGTCACCTCTGGTTTGCTCATTAGGGATACATTTATAAATGTAAAATTCAGTCCTTTTTGAACTGAGAGAGGAAGGCTAGTCCTTGCTATGGCATCACTTGTGTTGAAATTCATATTTTTAAAAAAAAACAACATTCTTTTCACTGGTTAGTTTTATGAATAAAGTCATCACTTTTATTTTTGCACATATAAACACAAATGGTGGCAAAAACCTGCAAAGTATAGCAACTTAGTATGAATTAGTGAAAGGGTTTGAAATCTCTTCTCCAAATATAATTAAAAAATGCTTGTTAAAATATATTCTGTAAACTGTACACTAGATTAAAACCTTGCTTAGATATGAACAAAGATCATTTAATGTGCATCTAATATATAACTAGACCAGAATATTCAGTATATCAGTATATTCAGAATATCAGTATATTCAGAAATAAATTTCAGAACCATGTTATTATAGAACATCTAACAGTAAACAAACAGATTACCTGACACCTTAGGAATACTTTTTTTTACCCTGTGTTCTGACATAGTGAAGTAGATGCACAATTTAATGTGACAATGGGATACAAAACTGAGGAGATGTAATCATAACATCATAGCATGTGGAGCCGGAGGGCGGTGCATTGTGCCTATGTACCACATAATATTCGGTAATGATAAGTATTAACACACCTTCTCATCCGATCTTCTCTGTGCACACCAATATTTTCCTAAAATGCCATACCACAATTTTTTGTATTTACTTTATGCAAACTGAGGTACAGTGGCAGTGGATATAATAATACTACTTAAGTCCAATTTCAGAATAACATAACTGCAAAATACCTCTGTTTTTGGCAAACTCCTCCCTGCATGTGCGAATCCATAGTCCATAGTTACATTAGAGGCCTGAATACTGAAAATCTATTAACTCCTCGCTTCATTTGCATAACTCAACTCAGAAACCCTTCATGCACTTCTTTCCAAGTATAAAGTCATATACACTATAGGGGTGTAATGCAGTGCCACTATCTGTATCTGTTTAGTGCTCCAAATCTCCATATCAGTATTCTGATTAAACGCAATGTAGGTGAGTCCTATAAACCAAAAGGGTTTATTTATTTATTATTTTTTTTAATGAATCCTTTTTACATCCCCTGAAACACTGAAAAAACCTAGAGGTAGAAATGTCTGACAGTTCTGACAGTTCCTCAACCTCAGCTGCATCGCTTAAGTTCATAAATTCTCTCAACTGAAGATGTGCACAGGACTACTTTTTTTAATCCAAGTTTATTTTTGTAGTTTTTTTTGTCATTATTATTTTAACAAATTTTGTTGGCTTTATTACTAATTTAAACAAATGTGGCCACTTAGTGGTTAGCACGTTTGCCTTGCACCTCCAGGGTTGGGGGTTCATATCCTGTCTCCACTTTGCATGGGTAGAGTTTGTATGTTCTGCCCATGCTTCGGGGGTTTCCTCCCCCATAGACATGTGCTATAGGCTGTCCAGGGTGTCCCCTGCCTTGTGTCCTGAGTCCCCTGGGATAAGCTCCAGGCTCCCTGTGTAGGAAAAACTGTACAGAAAATGGATGGACCCTGATCACCCAGTTACTAGGGATGAATGAGTGAATGCTGTAAATGCATCACACAGCACTGCAGGGAAATGAATTTGGCCTTGTTTGTACTGTAAGCTTCATATCTGACCAGTCATTCGGGCCCACACGAAAATAAAACCCTACTGATCATGCAATCTCAGTCCCAAGTCTCAACCAGATGCCCAGTGGACAAGCTTTATAAAACAAACATCTGTGTTTGTATCTGTTCAGAACATGTTCATTCCAAATAATATGTTCATATTTGGTCACATTGCTACTCATCCCTGAATATGGCCCTTATACTGTTCATCTCTCCAAGTATAAAACTGTATACACATACTCTTATAGTAAACTTTTTTAGCAAGGTTAGAAACAACACACTACAGTGTACACTGCCAAACTGTCACTTTGGACCTCATCCTTCAATGAACGTACAAGTTCATTCATGTCTAAAAAACTGAAGACTGTCCTGGTTTTGTCAGCTGTGTTTTTCCTATGGTGAGGTGAGACTCGTGAGTCTTGTAGAGCAATCCAATGCCCAGTAAAAGCCAGTCCCCCTGATCTGAAGGACACACACTCTGTTAAACCTGATCTGCACTACAGACCTATGAAAGCTCGAGGATCCCTGTAAAATCAGGTGGGTGGGTTAGTAAAAGGGCTGTTAACAACACAAATGCTTGAATGTCATAGTCACCATGGGAACAGCAAGCAAATAATGCCTACGTTCAGGATGTAATTGAGGCCAGCACAGAGACGATGATGTATGAGAGGTTAGGACAGGAAGAGAGGTAGTGGGACTGAGAGACGGAGAGGATTTTTTTTTTTTTTGTTGCGCCTCAGGGGTTCAACATCTGAAAGCAGCTAGTCCTGAGGGCTGGTTTCACTGGGAGAGTGTCAGCATTGATTGATGGACTCCGTCGTTACATCCATCTTCCCATGTTGCTCATTGCTTTTCAAAAGGAACGCCGACATAGCTGTCACTGATCAAATGACTAAAGATGCCATATCTACTACAGCACATATATCTGGAAAATATAAAGCTTAGAGAAGGTTACAGGAAGTTTTAAAGCACATTATGATAAATTATGCTATATTTGTTCTTGGAAAACATTTAGTGAGTCATAGAAACATAGATACATAATCTGTAAAAGTATTATATGTATGCATCAGCAAATATTATTAAGCCTGTGCAAACTTGAAATATCTAAGTCAGTATGATTAATAATTAAAAGTAAACAAATGAAAAGCTTATCCCTTCAGACTTATCATGCAGTAGAATATCTACAAGCAATTCTGCACTGATCTTACCAGTTGAAATACACCATTAAGCCTCTATTTTAGATTGATGTATAAATATCTGCAAGCACCAGCTGGCATTTTTTAGCTCTCTCTCCTAGAGAATTAAAGAATGGGAATACGCCCGGAGAAAAAGGTCAGAAGTTGACAGGTCAAACCCACTCAGACAAGGGTGACATCGGAGTCTAAGACCAAGTACCGTCTAAGGAGTGGAACGTGAGGCAGTCTTCTGCTGTTGTAGCGCATCTGCCTCAAGGTTTGGCATGTTGTGTGTTCTGAGATGTGTTTCTACTCACCATGGTTCTGAAGAGTGGTTATTGTATTGAGTTACAGAAGAGTTCCTGTCAGTTCGGCCCTGTCAGCATTCAATGTAAACTCTAGATACTGTTGTGCATGAAAATCCAAGCAGTTTCTGAAATACACAAACAAGTAAGCCTGACACGATGCATGATGTTGCACATTGCACTGTTGCCAAGTGATTGGCTGATTGGTATTGACGTACTTGTACGTCCCCATATCGACAAGAATAATTTCACCGGATAATTTCATAGATGACATCAATGATGTCCTAGGCCTACTATATGAGATTTGGAAAATAACTTCCCACAAATCCATGCACAGGTTTGAAGCAAAAAACTGGCTTTTCATCACACACACACACACACACATACACACAAGGATAGTTGTTTGAAGTCTTCCAGAAAACACCATCTGAATATTTTTTGTCATAATATTTGACTTCAGAAGGGTGGACTGCCCTCAGTGTCTTGCTCCTCAGACAAATGATCATGCTGAGGTAACTGGAGAATCAGACAAAGAATTACATGTATATCCACAACAGTCTTATAAATGACACTAATACATTACCACTCTCTGCAAGCCAGTGTGAGGAGGCGACTGAATATAAAGGTCATAGGTGGAGGGAGTAAAAATGATATAGTCTATTAGGAAGAGCAGTGGTTTGCACTGGAGGGTGGAGCAGACTGACTCCTGGAACATGGTAAGCATGTCCAGAGCTTATCCTTTTCTTTCTTTTTTTTTTTCAATAAACCTAATATCTGTTATTTTCCATACACTAATATAATGGGAAATATTGAGTTTTCAGAAGAAACTGAACAAAAGCGAACATTCCACAGCAGCAATTTTATGCTGTCGTGATTTTCGCAATGACAAATTTTGAATGAAACACTATTCGTAAAGCGTAGTGAGCTGTAGGATATTGGATTTAAATGAGCCATGTTGAACAATATTGCATGTTTGATATGAGATCTTTTTTTGTGTGTGAAATATTCACATTTAGTCATTCCTGACTGAGCATGATTTGAACCAATGTACTGTATTTTTAGACAAACAAAATCCATTATACCCTTTAAAAAGCGTTCTTTGTTACAAGAAACTATTCTGAATGAAGGGATATAATCGCATTATGAATGAATTTACTGTGACTTGCCATCCAAAAGGAGGTGAATGATAAGCCACTCTATTCTAAACAAAGAAACTCATTTATTTTCCTCCGGTGATCAAATGCACAATGTCAGCCTGGCTCTGTTTCTGACCCCCTCTTTCTGATAAGCGCAGTACACCGATTACTGCTTCTCCTTTTCTGATGGAATGAAACGGCAATGCTTGAATTAAAACAGACAGAACAAGTGATAATGGTGCTGGCAGCAATATTCATGAAGGATGAAAGTGTACTGAATTTTAATATCCGGCTTATTATTTGAGGAAAACTTCAATAAGCCACTAAAAGACATGCATGAATAAAAGTGCTATTGTGTGAAGCAATGGCATAACTATCGTCAAAATGTTCAATCTATTGCATAGACATTAATTATACTTGGAGAGGATGTAAATTAAAGATTTAAATGACGATGAAAGCAGTGTATATTACATATATGCATGTGTTTTATGACACCGTACCTGTACTCTTTTCTGATTCCAGCCACCCCCTCACTGCTCTGGTCTGGCTGTTGATAGGAAATACTTTTTACTAGCCATATTAATTAGCATGAATAGATGGATGGATTTCTTTCAGTATTGAGATGTAGAAACTGAGCAAAATAGAGTGCATACTGTTAAAAAACTCTGATGCTAGCAAAACACACACACACACCTTGCATTTAAACACTTCATCATGTGACTGAAGACACAAGAGTCAACTAACATCTTTACATGCTAGAGAGCACCACCACTCATTGCCAAAGAGTTCCTGCCTTTTTGCTGAGCACACAAATACAGACCTTTACATAATGTCCTCCCAAGGACTCAAGAACTAACTTGCTGTATTTCCCATAGTCTCTATTAATGCACATAATTAGCTTGTCATAATTTTAACCCCATAAACTCCCAGGACTCATCAGTGGATCAGTGGATCGGGACTTATATTTCTAACTCACATAATTACACACCTTTACCATTACTTTCACTGTAACTAATTCACAGTAGTTACTGAGAGTTACTGAGTATTATGTTTAATTATAAATAACTGTGTAATAATCCACAGGTTAAAATCAGAGGAAACCATATTTGTGCATTGTTTTGTACAACTACTACAGGCTACAAGAAATATCCTCTTAATAAGTCTAATAAGTTAAATTACTGCCTTAATATGATCTTAACCAGACTTGGTGCCATGGTGAAATACAAATACTGTGATATTGATATGTATAGTAAGTATTACAAAAGTTTCAAAGTTTTCATAGATATGTATATTCCACACAGTTTTAATCCTATGATATTTTCATCCTACAATATTATCATTTTCTATAGGATTATTTTAAATTGAATCATTTGAACCGTTAACACTAAACAGCTTTCCATGCTTTTCCAAGCTTTTTTCTTTTTCCTCAGAATGCATTGTGTAAAAGAAATTGTGTGTGTCTGCATTTGTGTTTTTATATCTTGGTGGGGACCAAGGACCAAATGTCCCCACAATGATAGGGATATCTGAAGACTTTGACCTTGTGGGGACATTTGGCACATCCTCATTTGATTTTTTTTTGTTGTTGTTGTTTTTTAAAACAAAAACTGTACCTTGTTGTTACTGAGGGTAATGATTTAGGTGTAGGTACAGCATTCATTAGCTACATTGATAAATATATTATATCTTTCAGGACCGTTCATATCATTCTATTTGCACTCTCCAGATTATTGAAAAATACCGGGTAACATCGGGTAGGGCTCCCCCTACTCATTCTCGCCTGACCTTAGCTTTGTATTTGTATTCTCTTCTTTTCTCTATTGTCTTTGCATGGTGAAGTTGATGAAAAAGCAATGACATAAAAGTGTGCTGAATGCCAATGCCACTAATGGATGTGTGTTTTTAGACCTGTCAGAATCCCATTAGCTCTGTGGCCACCCTGAATTACAGAGACTGCACAAATAACCCCAAACTGCATACCTAACTAACAATGTTTTGGCTTTTGCTTATGCCAGTCTTGGTTAATGCTAATGTGTTATATTTCACTGTGTATTCATCATTCATTTGATCTATTCATAGCATTGCTTATTAATAAGATTTATGATTATGAATGACTGCATGACTGATAATCAGAGCTAAAATTGTTCTAGACCAATAATTTTTAGAAACATATTTGTCTAAAGGTATTGAAGCAAAGATTTGTCATACACGCCTCAAAATTTTTTAAAATGAGGTGTTACTTAAGTCGTCATTCAAGCACCAGTGCCTCTTGGCATAGGCATTCATTTAGACCTGACTGTGAACTAAGAACCTGAACGGCTTTGCTGCTGCAGTTAAAAACTGAAATTCTTAGCCATTAAACTCTTTAAGCACCAATTATAGCAGGCTAATTTTCTAAACCTTTCTAAACCTAAAGGAAACTTGATGAAGGCACTCAACACCCATCTGCTTTTGACAGTGAGAGACACAATAACCTAGTCATAGAGGTCTTTTTTTTTGCACACACACAGCACACACACACGTGCATGCGCACACACACACACACACACACACACACACACACACACACACACACACACTCACAGACACACACACCCTGATGAACTTTGCCCATGCGGTTAGTGACATATGGAAGCTATCAGCAAATATGGGGATCACGATTTTACTTGATCCATGAACTCTCTGAGGAACTAGAGTTTCATTGCTTGCGCTTTCTCTCTTTGTGTACATGTACAGATCCAAATCCTGTAACATTTATGCACAGCTTCTTAGTATGCAAGAAGCTGTGCATAAATGTTAGTATGCTTCTTAGTATGCAAAGAAATATCTATATTTTTCTTTTGCTCACTGGCATAATCTCTGAACAGATACATGTGAACACTACAGGTTTCTACACTCCATATCTCCATTCTCACATTACCCTATGAGTTCAGGGCATCATTTCATATGGCAATGATTTGCTACAAAAAGCAACCTTATGCCCTTTTGTAAGTGGTATATATAAAGAAAACACTGATCCAATCTCCATCATGCTGGGAAGATGGGCATCAGCTGCTGACATTGCAGCTCTAGAGATAAATTATGCAATCAACTGAAAGTGCTGGCTATAATCTCAGGAGGAGAGGTTCTTACAGCAATCAGTAATGTCAATAAATCATTATTTGACGACACATGAATCTTTTGGCTGCGATTACCTTTAATCCTGGCTCTTTAATCTTTTATTTAATGAAACAAGATATCTAATTCTTCGAAAGACACATTTGAATAATTGTAAATATGTATATATATATATATATATATATATATAGTATATGTATATACATATATATACATATACATATATATATATATATATATATATATATGGGGAGTAGTTAGTCTGGAGAATAACAGCATTGCTCTACAGCTATAGAATGCACTCTTCCATGTTTATGTGTTAAAGACTCAAACAACGCATACATTTCTTTGCATACTATGCAAACAAAATGCAAAAAAATATGAAAGTACTATTGAACCTATTTAAGGATGGGCATAAAGGTAGATAGCTCTTCGTTTTTATTACCCACCCAGGTAGCAAACTGAGCCATTCTGTTGGGCCAACACTGGACGCCTACATTGGGCCAACATAATTTTGTTCACAGGGCAAAATTGTGACACCAGGGCGGACAAATTTTCAGCCATCTTTAAATTCATCTTGCCACTGTTGGCCGACAATTGGGTTTGTTTGTCAGGGCTGTTATGAAGAGTACTCCTTTTCCAACATTAAGGCCAGAATTGGGCCAGAATTAGCAGAGTTGTTATAAAGAGTGCTCCTTTGCCAGCATTGGGCCAGCATTGGGCCAGCATCGGCAGAACTATTATGAAATCTATACCTACAGCCTCATAACTTAATCCAGGTAGCAAAATTACATTGCCCTAACATCTATTTTGGGTGGCTTTATTGGTCCACTATACACAACACTGTAGGGCCATCATTGACAAAGAAGCAGATTTCATAACAGCTCTACCAATGCTGGCCCAACAGTATTGTGTATACTGGACCAATATAGCCACCCAAAATAGACATTGAGCCAGTGTCAGTTTGCTACCTGAGTTAAGTTATGAGGGTGATCATGCCTGATTGCAGTAGGCTTTGACTATTTTCCATTGAACTAATATAATGAACCAGTGAATTATGAAAATTGCTCATTGTTTTGATGGAACATGACAACTAACCTCAGGTATTTATTTAATAGCCAATAATCAGCCAATATAAAATAAAAAGCAATGATGACAAGCATTATTATTCATATTGCAGCTATTTAATTCAACTTTACATTGATTACTGTATGCTCAACAACATCAGTGAGCTAGCTAGATGTTTCTAGAAACAAACTGAACCAAGAAAAGTGGAGTGAACATTCTCTGGATTTGCTGAGTTTTTAATGACGTTGTTTTACGGTTAAGTAATGTTACTAAGACATCTTACGAAGAGTGGATTACAAATAGAAAAGCAAAACCTTTTGTTATGGAATATCTCGTAAAAAGCAAGTACATTTTAAGTTGGTACATTAAAGTAACTGTTGCACAATATATGAGATGAAAACTTAAAAGATGAAAATATCACAGTTGATTTTTCTCAGCTTGACAAAGTAGCTTCAGTGTAGTTAGCTACTTTTTCTTAGCTTGCAGTTTGACAGTTGTAAAGTAGCTTCCCTAACACTGATTTTAGCACAACATAGAAACATAGAATCATAAAATAAACTAGCCATGATAGTAAAATGCATGTTTAAACTTGAATGTTTAAATGGCAGGTGGTAATGTACAATATCTCAGGAGCTAATACATGCCAATATCTCAGTTTGATTATGTACGGTTATAGAGTCATTGATTATGTACAGAAAAGATTCATAAAATCTACGGTTTTTTCCTTCTCTGTAAATGAGCTGATAAAGGTTTATTTAGTTGAAGGTCATAAAATCAACACTAGTGAAGATTTACCCTCAGGTAAAAATCCATACCCATGAAAATCCAATTATAGAGAGGTTTATTTGCAGAAAACAGATGAGTGTCTCAGTTGAATAAGCAGTTGATGGGAAGATAGACCACTCTCTGAGAGGCCAACCCTTAAGCTCATATTCAACTTATTCATCCACAGACCTCATTTGATCTGAGTGGAGATAGATTGGATCCTACTGGAAACATATGAGAAGAGGCAAAGCTTCAATGACTAGAACAAACAGTGCTCTAAAAGCCAGTGTATGGTTAATTTAACTTCTTGGCAGCAGTCAGGGACATTAAAAGGCCATCTCTGAATTACAGAAGCTTTAAATTGTAAATAAAGAAAGTTCATGAATGTGTTCCCGGATCTATAGCAAATGTGATGGAACTGAAAGACTAAAACCATCTTAAATACAATAGAGCCATAATGAAATACTTATTCATCTTCAGTAACTGCTTTATCCTGGTCAGGCTAAAATGAAATATGTAATTAAATAATATTTAAGTTCTCTATACAGTGTTGCTGACGTTCCAGTTTCATCTGGGTGATAGAAAATCTTAGTTACTTTATGTTCAATGATAAATAGCCAGAATTATAATGTTCTTGTTCTCGGAGAAGCTAATATCAGAACAGAGGTCATATGGGTTCGAGTTATTTGTGTAGGCAGTAAGCAGTGCAGCTAATGATGATTCAGTGCTTTGGTGTGATTGCACTTTTGAGTTGTAGCAGTAGTGTATAATAACCTTTTTACTAAGTCTGAATTTTCTCGCACACACTTTTGGAACGATACCCGAGTGTCATTACTTGTGCCTGTGCTTGTGTGTGGTTGCTTGTTTGTGTGTGGGCTGACTGGCACACACACTGTGCCCCATGAAATTTTAGCCGAGAAAGAGAGCGAGAAAGAGAGAGAGAGAGAGAGAGAGAGAGAGAGAGAGAGGAGGCGTTTGGCATTGTAGACCTCATTAACCTACAGAGGTTGAGGCTGAGATGAGTGCATAGGATTAGTATGTTTATTTTTGTGTTTGTGTGTTTTTCGGTTTGACAAGTTGCATGTGTGTGTGTGTGTGTGTGTGTGTGTGTGTGTGTGTGTGTGATGTTTTTATATCTTGGTGGGGATCAGATGTCTTTTGACCTTGAGGACATTTGTCTAACATTTGGACCAACCAAATGTCCCCACCAAAATATAAAAACATGCCAAGATTAAAAAGAACAAACAAACAGAAAACATATAAGGTTTTAAAACATTTAGATTTAGGTGTAGGCATAATCTGCATCAGTAAGTACATTTACTGTATAATTATATCAGCCTTATAAGGATAGTAAGACAAATGTGTGTGTGTGTGTGTGTGTGTGTGTGTGTGTGTGTGTGTGTGTGTTGTTGGCATTGTAGACCTCATTAGCCTACAGACGTTCTGCCTGAGAGGAGTGTGCAGGAATAGCATGTTCATTTTTGTGTTCCCTGAGGGGTATGTGTATGCTTTCTTTTCCTGTTTGACAGGCATGTCTGTGTTTTTGTATTCGATGGTGTGTGTGTTTTAGTGTGCATTTTGAGGAAACCTGTTTTGAGCTCAGTATATGGTCACACCTGAAGGCACATCCAATCCCTCCATCAGCCTCTCACCTTGAAGGAGGACACTACAGAAAACAAAAATATCAGTGCTCACTTCTGGAGAAAACTCTCATTCATTCATTCATTCATTCATTCATTCATTCATTCATTCATNTCATACTCAGTTTATCCTGGTCAAGGTTGTAGTGAATCTGGAGCTTATCCCAGGAACACTGGATTTGAGGCTGGAATACACCTGGAATTGGAAGCCATTTGGTGTAGAATTTTCTGCTAATTTTGTGCTTCATTGTCCCCAGAAGGCTGAGTGTTTTAGGAGTGTTTTGATGAGGTGTATGGGGAATCAGAGAATGATAAAGTGAAAGCCTTAAAAGTTCATAATGCTAATTATTCTTATCATTAGTAAATGGCTAAACAGGTCAGCAGGAGAGGAAAGGATGACGGATGAGCTCATGGAGATGACTCTTACACATTAACGACTGCAGGGATCAAAGGAGACAACCCCATCTATATAAATGTTTAACTGAAGACATGTAAAGAGGGGATCAGTGTTTTATGGTGTAAACCTATATTCCCAGTGGGAGCATGGGGACTGGTGACTGGTGCTGGATGGAGAGCAAACTCCTAGACAATAAAACCAGAATACAATCACTGGTGATCCATAATGGCTAAGACGAGGCCACTGGAGAATAAGTCTGCATCCCTTACATGGAGACATTTTTAACCCTGTCTGGCAGTCAAAAACAATGAAAAATCTCTGTTTTTTACACTGAACTGATAAAAGCTGAGCTCAACACAGAAGCCCGGAAATCTATCTGAAGGGAAATTTGAAATGCTATTGGGACGTCCATTTATTCTGCATTTTACCAAGCTATAGCCTATTCATCATTACTCCTTCCCCAAAGTTCCCATAAATAACAACCACTCTTCCAGAAAAACCTTCCAATCATGTGAAATTAATTTTCCTCCCTTGAATGAGACCTATATATCTCGACTAGCAAATTGTGATTGCTACTTTGTTTTGCAGTTGATGAAAAATCGAGAGCTATTAAGGGCCTCCCAGAATAGCCGGAAAGCATATTGTAATGGGAAACCTTAAAATGATATATTAATATGCCATTCCCATTAGCTCCAGTGTGAAGTAATGAAAATAGCCACAGTGATATCTTTGACCTTGCAGCAATTTACTGTAAGGATAAACTTCATCCTATTATTTATTTAGCAACTACTAACCCAGTAAGCATAGATCTCAAGCAGCACTATCACTTTATGAGCATAACAGTTTCACAATTCGCAGCAAGGACAGTGTCCTTGGGGGACATTGAAAAAAAGGGAAACAATTTTCTACACTCATATAAAGACTGAAAACGTGTGTGTGTCAGTTACAACTAGGAAATTTTAGTATTTGTTGGAAGATCAAAATTTGTCAGCTAAATACAAGACATAGTTCTATTATCCTCTGGTTTTTCTTATAAATATCTAATTATGTCTTTCATCCATTCATTCAACAAGCATACAGTAAGCTCATTTCTTAGTCTGGGTCATGGTGGAACACTAGGTACAAGGACAGAATACACTCTGGACATCAATCTGTCCCAGACTGCCATGCACATATTCATTTACACCTAGGGGCAATTCAGCATAGCCAATCCACCCTCATGTTTGTGGGAGGTAGGTGGAAACCATAGAACCCAGAGGAAATCCATACAGACATGGAAAGAACATGTGAAGCTCCATACAGACAGTGTTCCAAGCTCAGGATTGAACCCTGGAGCTGTGAGAGGGAAATACTACCTGCAGTGCCACCATGCCATGCTCTCATAATTCCTATTCTATCCTTTAAAAACTAGTTCATCCAAAAATTATAAAATTGCTAATAAAGGAGTAAAATACAGAAATACAAACACACTCGTACACACAGTTCCTCTAAACAAGCTCTTAAAATCTCAATATAAATTCATCTGTCAATTTTCTTGAACTTCAGAATATGTGTAAAAACAATAAATTAGACTTGCAGTATCTCAGGACCATTTGATTGTCTGAATTTGCAGTAATTGGCTCAGGACACTTTACCACTGCACTGTCAGCCTTTTCCCAGAATTCTTTACACATTGCTGTTCTCACTGCCACGTTCGAGTTTCATCTTCGTCTCTACCGAGGAATCGTGGGGCGTCTCTGTATGACTGGCATCTCTGGTGACTCTGCTTCAGGCTGATTCTGTCCCCTGAGCCCTGCTTTATTCTCAGTTTGAAGACTGAGTCTTCTTATTCCCTACTTTAATGAGATCCATGCTGCAGCCTCTTTGTAACACCACTTTAACTGCAAACACATTATTTGTTTATGAGCTTTCCTTTGTACGCGACTTACTCTCAAGTCAATTCTCGCTATTTGCAGATGAGGCCTACAGTAAATAAATTATGACACTGTCTTCACACAATCTTATTTTCTCTATGGTGTTTTATGTAACATAGGTCTCACTGAACTCTTTCTCTTCAATAAATCTATATAAAGCATCCCTCAGGGCATACCTTTGAAAGTAGGGAGATTAATCGAAATATATGTGTGCGAACCTTCAAAAGAGTGTTTGTGCATTTGTACTGTTTAGATGAAGAAGCAACATGACAGAAACTTTGCCTTCAGCAGCTCACCTTACATATATAATATATATACATATATTAAAATATGCTGACATAAAAACCAAATAAATAATTTAACATTGCCCTGAGTATTCAGCATACTCAAATCTTCAAATCTGTCACATTTGTATTTTTACATTTAAAAACAAACTACAGTATTAGTTTACTCGGTACCTAGTGTACTTGTCTTTAAATATACAAATGCTAGCATATCTAAAGTACACTAGTGTGCTTTTCTTTAAATATACTTGCAAATATATCAAAGGTACCTTTTACATGCTACCTAAACACATTCATATGAACTTATTTTGACACGAAAACTGTACGATCAAATTCATAAACGACATTTCATTTGATCAGTACTTTTTACATGCTAGAATTTTTAAGTATGTTCAAAGCGAAGTATACTAGTGTGTTTTTGATATGCTATAGTATAAGTCCTGATCACACAAAAACTATACGATATCATATTCAGGTGATCACACAAAAACTCTACGATCAAATTCATGAACCTCTTTGGTACATTAGTGTACTTTTTTACATGCTAGCATTTGTAAGCATACTTGAAGTGAATTGTTATGCTAGTTTCAGTATGTGGGGCAAAGTAACCTAGTGTACATAATACATAATACATGTACCTAACACATAGTACATGTGTACATAATAGTATTCTTAAAGTACAATACACTAGTGTGTTTTTGATATGCTAGTTTAAGTACTTGGAGAAAATTAAACTAGTGTACTTTTAAAATACTAGCATTTGTAAGTGTACTTGAGTGAATTATTCTATTTTTCAACTATTATTTTCATTATAGATGTAGTAATACGGGTGTAAAAGTATTTTAGTATGCTAAATACTCAGGGCTACTTATTATCCAGAATTTTTACTGGATGAAAATTGAACACATTTTAATCCAGTAAAGTTATACTAATATGTCAAGCATAAAGTTTAATCAAACATTTAAAGTTTTTGCTTGGAAAATAGTTTCAGTTCTGTTTTACTTAAATATTGTTTTAATATGATTTTACTGTGCAGCTATTACTGCACAATAAAATCCAACTGGGCAACTCTTGTGAAAGAACTTGACTGTAAACTAACCAGTGAAAATTAAACCAATGCTCTACAACGTCTCAGGTGGTACAGTGGTAATGCATTTTCCTTTGTAATGAGAAGATTGTGTGTTCAAATCCAGCTGATGCTAAGCGTATCCTTCCTCTCTCCTTTGATTCCTTTAATCTCATAAAAATCGCAGTCTCATTCTATTTTTCCTAAGGAATTAGGAGAAATATCCGAAAGAGCACTTACGACAAAGCTGATAAATGAAACACGTGGGAGAATCTCCCTTAACTTGCCAGAGATCTCAAAGAGGAATCTTTAACCAAAGAAATTTTCCTCTGGGGTATACTTGAATGAACTTGACACATAATTATTATCTTGGGAGTGTAACATTTTGTTGTGATCTCTAGTGAAACTGAGATGTGTGTGAGTCCTTAGGCTCAGGAAAACACCTGAGACATGGCAGACTAAAGATTTCTTTCCATTTGATCTCATTGCTGTTGATGATAAGGAGATTTCTTTTTATATTTGCTTTTCATTAATAGCACTATATATATATATATATATATATATATATATATATATATATATATATATATATATGTATACAATATTTCTGTGAAACGAATGAATCAGGTTTATACATTTAGATAAAGCAATTTGAAGTCTTTAAAAAATATGAGACTGCTTCTCAAACAAGCAGACAACCGAACAAAACATTATATAGCTTAGTTATACATAGAGTCTCATTTTCTGCACTTGGGAGTGAAGGATGTTTGGCATTGCAGTCAGGGAGTGTGTGTAGCTCAGGGGCCATTCAGGCTCTGTGGAGAGCCTACAAATACTCCACGGTATGTCACTCTAATTGTACTGCAGCAGAAAATGAGCGGACATCGCTTCATTTTTTTAAACCATGAATAGATTCTTGCCCAGATAGGTGTCCAGACATTGGGCTTATGACAGACTGTATTTTGTCTCCTGCTTTAATCAGAGTTTCATTACAACGGTATCTGCAGTACTTTAGTATTTAATGTGTGTCATCTCAATAAATAGAAGTTGAGATGAACTGACTTTCATTCCCGAATATCATTTCCGTATCTACAGCTTTTATGACTTGGTTTGATCCTAGTGGTGTACTTGAGCAAGGCTCTTAGTGTAGAACTGCTCCAGGGGGAACTGTATAACGTCAATAATATGGACATACGCGTTCGACTAAACTCGTTCTGTAATGTTGTCGACTAAGCACACCGCTATATTCTTTCCTTTCAGCTGTCAGTGTGGATGAATTTTGTCAAACACTGGCAATATTCTGGCAAAAACTCTAAGATTTGGGTTTTCTGTCTATGCATAAGAAACATAAATACATTTCACTAAAACAATGTGGTAAATAATATTTGCTACTTAGTCTTAGGCTTTCTGTAAAGATCACAAAGGAAACAGTTTAACAAGAGGCTACAGAAATGCCTTTAGGCTATGAATAATTTTAAAGATACAGGTATTTATTATTTTTTAGATTATATTTTATTACATTTTAATCTTTAATTTATTCCTTTTCAGTAACTGGAGGATCCGGACCCAAAACCAGGATCACTTTGCGCAAGGTGGGAGAATTCACCCTGCATGGGACGCCAGTAAATCACAGGGCACCATGTACAAACACACACACAAACACACACACGCACACACGCACACACGCACACACACACACACACACACACACACACACACACACACACACACACACACACACAGAGAGAGTCTAAGTACGGATGTCAGTTAAATCTCATCGGTAAGGCGAATGGACATACAAAAACTTGTCACCTTCCTTTTGTCTAGACTGAACCAAGGACCTGGGAGCTATGAGGAGGCAGTGCTACCCGCTGCACCACTGTGCTCTTCTTAACCACATATGGTAAGAGATAACAAAAAATAGATGGTAGTGCCTTAACTGTATTTGTGTTGCAGGCCATTAGGACCTCTTCCATCCTTGTCAAGGGGAGTGCTAGCTTTCTTTCATGAAACATTATTAAATTTTAAGTTAGCTAAAATTGTTATTAATACATATTTTAATACATATACATACTGATTTTAGACAGTATAGGATGTTTCATTGGAATTGAAACGCAATCTTTAAATCCAATTTTCTCTCTTTTTCAACAATTTAAAATGCCAGGATTTTACATGTGATTGTGATATGTGCAAAAGAAAAATATATTTCATTTCAGTCATTTTAGCCTGTAGTTTTCAAAACTTTATATAGAAGAAGAGGTCATAACTTCACCACATGAGGTTTTCCCAGGCTGCCGCACATAAAAAAAAAGCGTTCTTCTGCCTTTAGGAAACTTTTGGTTATTTGTGAGAAATTTCCAGACAGCATATTCTTGGGCTATCCCACACTATACTGTGCATCAGTTTTGTAGTGGGAACACTTCTGTTATAAAACTCCCAATTCTCAGTGAGAAGGAAGCATTTACAGACACCAGTGCTGGTTCCAGCACTTTCTAGATATGAGCTGTGAACAGGGGTGACACATGTGAAAATATTATAAACGGAAATCACACAGAAAGACATGCTGAGATGGTCAGGAATTGTCAGTTTAAACTAATTTTGCAATCCAAAAACTTGAAAAAAACAACAACAAATAATAAGGAATGCAGAACCTTGGGCAGTTCTCCAGAGGCAACTTGGAGTTTTGGAGAAAAAAACAAAGGGAGGGAGGATGATTGAAGGAGTAGAAGGAGAAATATAAGGAGGAGAGGGTGGATTTAATTGCAATGTGTTTTTACTTCACTGTTGGGTGGCACTGGGGTTGGAAGGGGGTTGATGAAAAGGGGTTTGGAGGATAGAGAAACACAGGGAGTCAGGCTTTTAAAGCAGAATTAACTAGGTTTCAGTGAGTAGCTCCATATGTGCTCTTTCTCTCTGGGGTTGTGGGTTGATGCAATGCTTGCTCCTATATGTCACATGCCCCTGTGTCTATTTCTGTGGAACTTTACAGTGACTGCATTTACACTGCCAACCAATTACACAGACTGATGATTGTACGTATGTACGTTTGTCAAGACTGTCCTAAAGAAGTGTAGGTTATACCACTTTACAACATAACGTTA
This sequence comes from Pangasius macronema, assembly GCA_037577455.1. NCBI lineage: Eukaryota > Metazoa > Chordata > Actinopteri > Siluriformes > Pangasiidae > Pangasius > Pangasius macronema. The sequence continues at coordinate 8,448,758 of CM074950.1, read as the reverse complement.
CCCTGTCAACGGTAGGCAAACATTCACACAAAAAAACTTAAACGCTGTTCTTTTCATTTGAATGTTTCACTTCCATTCTCCGTCATCAACCGTGTCGACACCTCGACTCCTGACTTCTCAGACTCAACCACATGTCTCATGAGATTTGAGATTGATAGCAATAAAGTGGTGCTCTTAACATATTTCAGAGAAACTGTATGAAAATGAACTCTTCTACGGTGGGGGCATGTTTAACCACGGTAAAGGTGCTGGTAAACAGTTGCTGTTTTCATGCTAGTCATTTTGGCAGTTGATATGTAAGACCTGAACTGTCAGGTCTTATGTACAGTATATGTAAACAGACAGGATAAAATCTATACTATTTTAGACAACTCACAGATTTATAACCTTTATACGAAGTTCTTTGTGTTACATTTACGTCGGTCACGAGTAGTAGATAAAAGATGAGAATGACCACTGACAGTTCTTCCTTTTTCCCTACGAATTAGGTAGATGCTATTGCTCAAATCAAGCACTGAAAAGATCATCATTTCAGTGTCTAAAACAAGATGTGCTTGACCAGACCTGAATTATCCAGACACAAGTTCTCACACTTTGCTTCATCATTAGAAAATTGTACTTAATCTCATTTGACTGTAGAATAAATCAACATACAAGTCATCAGTAGGCTATAGGTCTGGTTTTGCTATTACAGAGTGTCTGTTTTTAGTCATCCTGAACTTCTTTGGATGTTTACCACCGAATAACTCAAAACAGATCCACTGTTTCTATAGCTAATTAACTTTTTTTTTTTTTTTTTAGCTTACTGTGGACTCTGCAAGATTTCAACCATGTCAACGAGATAAGGGTACAAGAAGGTGACATACACTTTAAGAGGACCTGTTGAGTTATCGTTAGGTTTTTTTTTTAGTTTGACCTCACTGATCGATGAAGCTTAAACTCGGAGCAGATTTGTTCACAGAAACATTGGATAATGGAAACTCTTGAAGACAATGCAGATCTATTGAGGAGAAATGAAAGCGACATGGGATACTGGTCTGGCTAAACAGCCCTTCAAATAAATGTTTTTTGTCCTTTTTTTTAAAGAGAGAACTTGTGGAAAAAACAGATAGTGGCAATCTATTTTGTGTTTAAAAAGTCTGAATCAATATTGCAGATGCAATAACTTTGAAAACCAAAAGAACTGTTTATAAAGTACACCTCATTGAATTCACCTGAAATCCAACAGGAAGACCTGTATCATTTACCAATCAATACCTTGCTAAAGAGAGAGACAATGAGAGGGAAACAGTAGTCCAGCTGTAGAAATTTATAACTGAGCTTTTAACTGGGTTTCATGTCTAATGATTAGAGGCTTTTGCAAGCAAATGGACCTAAAAATAATACAAACTATTAAATACTCCTTTCTTTGGAAATGAAATATTAATATCTTAAATATTTCAAAATTCTATAACCTTTGATTTATTTCCCATTTTATATGAAAAAGACTTCTGGACCCCATTGTATATTCATTTAAAAAATGTGGTCATGAATATCAAAATTTCTTTCATATACTTAAACTTTATTTTCAACTGTTGGTGAAAATAAACTGAATAAATTGCATCAAGTAATAATTTGGAAAGACATAGCATCCCTAACAGGACAAGCTATGCTAGCATTGCTAAACCAATTTATTAAATGCTGGCAGATAACTGAGATGTGGTTAAATACTAATCTTCGGCTTATTTGAAACAGAAAGTCTTTCCTCTATACACTTACTTACTTTTTCTGTTCTTGCATATTGTCTGTGTGTGGAAAGATGTCAGTGAGTGTTCTTTTAGAACAGGACGTTAGAGATATAGCATGTCAATTGTCAATTATGGATGCCGAAAGAGCAGCTTACAAGAGACCGCCAAAGAACCACTTCAGGGCAAAGGGAGTATGCGTCCTTGTAGACATGCACAGGAAACAAAGCATTGTCAGTGCTATTAAAACACTGTGATAGATGAGGTGAAGCTTGACAGCACATGATATCATTGTCAATACCTCAAGCTTGATCTGGTTTTGTGTGCCAGAGGGTGTGTTGTAGCTCCAAAGCAAGGCTTTTAAAGAGTAGCGTCACTGAGTTGTCAAGCAGTGAATGAGCTTGCAATGAGAGCACCCATTTAAATGCCAGGAAGAGAAGAACACTGCATTATTCTCCAGAGCATGAGACGGTAGAACCTAATAGTTTGGCAGGAAACCCTGAATACAGACCACACAGGTTTGGATGGGACTGAAGCAGGTACATGAACAACCAAGCAGAATAATGGACCTCTTTTGTGAAGGTTGACCCTGTATTTTTCATGGTCTACTGTACTTTTTATGGGATCGAGAAAAGGATCTTAAAACACAAAAGGTCACGATAGACATCTCCACGAAAGTCCCTTCGAACGGAATCCTGACATATTCTGGTCTGGAGCAATAAGACAGAAAGCTTTTTTGCCCATTGCACTTGATTCCACAAAAGTCCGAAATAATCCATCTTAAGACATCCATCTTGTTAACAGCAAATAATCTGATGTGGATGAAAAAAAGTGAAATCTCATACTGATATCTTTTATCTTTGAATGACAGGGAGAGGCATAGCCAGATTCTCCCATTTATATCAGTTTGCTTTATAGTTAGCTCAGACTTTACTGTCTTTAGACTTGTTAAAAGTTGTGGCTAGCCAGTTAGCTGTCCAATCACTGTGACTCTTACACTGCTGACGGAGTCTCACTACTCGTTTGCACAGATTACAACACAAATGCAGTTAGTATAATAATTATTAAATAATACATGGAACTGAAAAATAAAATCAAGTTATGGTCTTGATTTTCACTCTTTCTCTCCAGATTCTAGATTTAGCAGAAGCAGCAGCTGGCCCTCGCCCCAACTCCATCTCCTTCCAGCATCCGGGCATGATATATCACTTTAAGGTCTTACTAAATATAGCTCACCTGCAGTGGCCGTTCTTGTTGCTGTGTCTTTTCTCCTCCTGTGTCACACCTTTTGGTGTTTCTGTTTCTCTTGAGTCCCTGGAGAAGAAAATGAGGACGGGAACAGGGTTGTCAGCTCATTTGTCAGGGAAGAGGCAGCGTGCTGCTGATTATCTAGGACAATTTTTCAGGATTTCAACATCAGGGTGGGCGAACGAGCTGCACAAGCCTGGCCTCTAGGGGGTGCTATATATGCTGTACAGAACAGGCACTGAAGGTGGGTATTGTAGTAAAGAGAACCAACAAGATATTCATTTGACTCACATTTTAATCAAGCACTCATTATGTTTCAATCAGTATAACCCACGAATTATAGACAAAGGCCTGGAAAATCAAACCAACATTCCAAATCTGTGAAAATATCTTTAGGTTAAGGACCATTAGACCTAAGACTAAACCTTCCAGAGTCAGAATAGAACATTAATGATCTGCTGTACATTTTTACGTGTCCATTTAAATTCAAAAGGATATGTGTTGTACGTTTAGTGTGATAAGTTTATTAAGTTATAGTTCGAATTCAAATACAGAATATTTCATAACAGCAATTCATTCATAACTCTATTTTTATCTGGTATAAATTCAAATTAATTAGTATAGTAAAAATTGAAAAGCTTTGGAATTGACTCTCATGGAGAGTGAGAACCAAATTCTCTCCCATGACTGATAATTAAAATCCCTCGCAAGATGTTTTGAAGCTATAATACCTGCACAAAATTCATTTCTTTGATATAAACTATTTATCTTCTTACTTGACTTATTACTACTTGTATTGTGCCCTCTCCAGGTGACTTCAATACAAAAAAATTGCATTAAATATCTGTGGCATAAATGACATTAAGAAGGCGAAAAACGTTTGCAGTTACATTTGACAATTTGGTGAATAATAATTAAATCATTAATGTTTAGAAAATGCAGATGGCCCCACGTCAAAGCTGCTCTCTTGCTGTCGTCCTCTACTCACTGCACATTCAGACAGGTGCGTTTTGAGATATGCAGGAGACAACTCAGCCCACACACACACACACACACACACGCACACACTCCTGTCACTGCTGTGATGGGTATTGTGCTTTGTGGAGTGGAAAAAACAGAGTGAGGAAAGTGAATAGTGGGGACAATATTCTCAGTAGAGGGTCTGCAGGATCCAGCGAAATGATGTGTCATCATCATAATGACACAATAGCCTAAAAAAATGCCACCGGGTTCTGCAATGCCACCTGTCCTGCCCTGGAGCCTCCCGGTAGCAGATGTCTAGAAGACATGGAGCACGACTGAATCCTCCAGTTCCTCCTGCGTGACAAGTCGTTAATGAAGCCAGCCTGATTCGAAGCTCCTTCTCCCACTAAACTCATTATAAGGCCTGTCAAATCTTATGAGTCTACAATTTACTGAGAAGAAAATTAACTCCCCAGGTCCCCAGGTCAAAGCTCACAGATGACACTTTAATAAACTATAATTAGGGTGACTAGATATTCCATGTTTCCAAAGTGGGGATCGCACAAATATCCCCACTTTGGAAACATGGAATATCTTTCCAAAGTGGGGATATTTGTGCGATCCCCACTTTGGAAACATGGATTTTCTTTTTACATATGTGAGACAGTATACAAACCTTTTCTTTAGCTGCAGAAGAAGACTACTGCTACAGATGTTCTCAAAAGAACTTGACTCTCAAAAGAACTTTCTCACGAAGCCGGTTAAGAAGATGCTGAGAGTGTGCAAAGACTAATCAGGAATACTGCTAAGAATTTAAAATAAAAAGGTGTTTTTTTTTTGTTTAAAGTTCTTCCAAACAAGTTTTATTTTAAACAGTACAAATGAAGAACAATTTTCTATGAGCAGGTGTGCAATTAAACAATTATATGTTCCCCAGATATTTGGAGGAACAATTCAAATGTTTACCAGTGCACCTTAGATGAACCTGACCTTCAGTTTTACCAGAATGCGGTGCTGTTAAGATCACACCACTCTGAACCTGAAAGACATTCCACAGCCTGGAAATGAATTATGAGACCTGAAAGATATTCACATTCTCTATTTTCTCTCTCTTTCTGTCACACACAGACAGTAAACAGGAAATTGCCTTTAAGATGAATGTGTTCATGGCAGTCAAATGTATTCCTGATGGATACAGGCCAGACGTCGGATAAGTCTGCTATTCTAACAGTGATCCGTCTGCACCGTGATATCAGGACAAGGGTTCAGATGTGATCAAGAGTAATGGCTCAGTATTGTGGACAACACAGAAAAAGACCAGACAGAGCCATAACAGAGCCTGATAAAATGTTTCTTTCCTTTCAGAAAAACTAGAAGTAGATTGTGTCTGTTTATGGGTTCGGACCGTTCTCTTCGTAGTCAAATAATGTTGAGATAGTATTTCGTTAGTCATGATACCCAAAGCCAGCATGAAGAGCAAAAATATAGGTAAACACTATGCAATGCAAGGTAAAGCAGTACTAAAAGAAAGATTTCATTACTTTGATATGTAAGGATTAAAACATGACAGGGTTTGCTGTTATAAGAAAATGGGACTGGGTGTGGACTGGAATGAGGTTTATTATTTCCCAAACTGTTTTATTCCTCCTATACCATAGCAATTTGCCAGCTATTACAATATATAACTTCTCAATCAATGACAAATCATAATTTTAACCATGTATTGTTACAGTCCATGCTGTGGAATGTCTGTGAGACAAGTTAGTCCCTGTTATCTCTTACATTATAGCAGCTATAAACATTCGTTCCCTCACCAGCCTCCCTTTACTCTCTATCTTGAAGTTAATAAAACAAAAATGCAGCGACTGAGATTCTGCATGTTGCTGAGAATCCAAAAAGCACAAATTCCTCTGTCCTGTGTGTCCTGTGGTGGAAAACCACAGAAAGACAAGGGAGACTCCTTCCATAAATGAAAAAAAAATCCTCTAACATAAAACTTCACCATAATGATTATACACTTTTCATTGGTAAAAAAAAACAAAACAAAAACAACATTTTAAAAATCCATTTATTATTAGTCTTCAGTTACTTAGATACTCAGGATTATTAGTCTGTAGAGCATCTACCATAAAAGTCCAAGTGAATGAGGTGTTACTATAGGAACAACAATGCAATCTATACATCCAATATTCTTCACATATGAGGCACTGAAGCAAACCAAATCTCCTTTCAACACTAAATTATTAAACACTAGAAATGTACATCATTAACTAATAATCGTACAGTATTTCTTAACAACAAAGTGACTCCAACGCAAAGATTACCATGAACAGCCACCATAAACATAACACAACACTGTGCCCAGTGTTCTCCTTAGTTTACACACACCAGGAAGAGAAGATAACTCAGCTCTTTAGCTGGAACTTCTCAAGTCCTCAAAATGTCACAAGAAAAGAAATAATATAACCATCACCTGCACTTATTTTTAGCAGTTCTGCTATGTGTTGCAGTGTTCTTCACTGGATGCAGGTGTAGTTCCTCCAGCTGAGTCTCTACAGTGCTGCAGAATCTACTATGATGAGGGTTTTTGTCACTGAGAGCCAGACTGCACTCCTCCTGACCTCCATTAATGTCTAAAGCACCTTTAGAACCTGGAGAAAGAAATCCATAAACTTCTCTAAAGCTAATGGCATCATTGTCCGTCGGTAATACAGGTAGACTTAGATGTAATAGAGCCTTTCGATAACCTTACCATTGAAAGGTTTCCACCTGTAATATTGGAGGACTTGGAGATGAAATGGATGCAGATGCTCAATATGTTCTCTGAACACAGTCACAAATAAAGAAATATAATCAGTTAACCTGAAATAAATTACTTAGAAATATGACTATTATGCTTTTCAGTTATCCATATAACTGAATGAATGAATTTCATCTTTACTGTGAATGAGAAAAGAGTCAAAATTATGCCATAAGTTCAGTAGCTTTGTCTTATTTGTCTTATTATTAACATAGACACAAGAAATAATGCTCAGAATGACAGTCATATGTGTTGGTCTATGAAAACCTGTTAGATGTTGATGTGACTGAATTCTGGTAAACATCCAAAGTCCATCCAAAGATGCCAAAAAAAAAAAAGAAAAATTGGGTTTTTTACCCTATAGCATTATTTGACACTTCTATATTACAATACCATAAATAAATTGTAACAACTTACCACTTAAAACAACTTGGAATGTGTTTATTTACTTTCAAATCTTGGAAAGGCTATCTTTACTGCAAAGATGGGTAAAGAGCCAGTGATATCCTCACACAGTGAATTTCACGCTTTGATCAGGTTGTTGGATAGCTACTAGCCATAGCGAAATGGACAATTCAGTTTGTGATCAGATACTGGCTGTTAGGAAGGTCTGTCATGCACCTGTGCCATTACAGTATCATTAAACCAGATAAAAGCTCTTATACACTTTGTACAGATGAAAGTGGGAAAAGTTTTAAAATGTATTAATAACCTAATAATACTGGAAAACTACTACTAATTTACCATATAAATATTCAGTGGAATTCCTGGAGGTAAGAATTTTAAAATGCTTTAACTTCTCTTCTGGTTGAGATACATGCTAAAGAGAAACATACTGCATTTCAGTCCAGGCATTGTGAAGGGTTTTCCCAGCCTGACAATACAGGACTCTTTTTATGCAGGTGAAAGTCTAGAGTGCCAGCATGATGATAATTTGGTTGGCTGTAAGCATTTGTTCCTGTTTGCAGTTGTTATATTTGTGGTCAGAAATTAAAGCATCTGTGCTTATGTGGGTGACATGGTGGAGTATATTCAATCCAACTTTGATCCAAAATTGATTTTGTGATTCTACCTGCCAAACCCACTCTTAGTGCAGATGCGAGAGTAGAGTGGTGTTTTCCTGAAATTCACTAAAGCCTTAAAAGTCCTGTCTCATTTCCTAAAACCTGATTTTCACCTAAGTAGAACTGACTTGATTTCATTTGTAACAAGTAAAATGAAAGACAACACACAGTTGAGGCAGCATTAGGCATGGAACAACATGTAAGTTACAAAATCAATAAAATGTCTAATGTCTGTACCATAATTTTTACACTTGATACATCTACTGACATTATAGAGATAAAGACTTTGCCTATATAATCATTATGTCCTAGAGGCTCATATATCATATTTGTTGTAAGTTGTGTGAGTCAGCCATTTTTATTTTTGTTCCATGAAATTATATATCACTTTGGATCTACACTTTAGACTAATATGAAATGATGTAGAGAACTATTATAAAAGAAAGATTGAAGTACGATTTTAAAATTGCATTGCTGAGAGGATATAATATTGAGCTCTTATGCCTTTTCTCGAACATACACCTTTCGACATTATTTTTTGGTGCTAATAATAAGTTTGATATATTTGGGAGTAATAAAGTGAGATACAGATGTGGAAAAGGAGATATGTATGGAAATTGATACTGCACTGGAACATAGCTGGAACAGTTCAGTAAATGAATTCTGAGCATACTCTGCCCAGGACACGATTCTCCCTGCCAGTGCAGGAATAAACAAAGATGTGAGGAATATGTGTTGTGTTTGTGTACAGGCGCAGGCCCAAGAACAGCACCACCTGCTTCCTGTAACAACAAATCTGAATCCAAAAGATGCACTCATGAAACAACACAATCAACAGAAACCTGAAAAACTACGACTATAGCATGTAGAAAAAATAATTTAGAAAGGAAACATCAGCAGCAGTAGCATAAAAAATATTGGGTAAAACAGACACTTTGTAAAACAATGAAACATATTATTTAATGATGAAAAACAGCCTTGTTTTAAAGCAAATCTACTTAAGATGCGTGTATTATCAAGTCTGCATCTCTGGACTCTAAATCAAACTAGTCATCACCAAAAGGCTGTCACCCTGGTTGAACACTGAACTTCTCTGTTATCTTCCCTCTCCAGATCTCCCTCTTTCTGCGCCGTGTCACATACTCACAAACATTTCAAAATACACCAACCCCAGGAAAATGATCTGGATGTCAGAGATAATAAAATCTAGAATTCAGATTATACATATTGGCCCCTATGATGATTCTGACACTTCTGAGGATCAGTTTTTTTTCCAGCTCATCCATCAAAATAACTATACTCCCTCTGAGCACAGCCTTTAATCACATTCCATCTTTCTTCAAGAAACTCCAGGTTGTCTTTCAACTCACCTATTCAGAAAGGTCTGCACTGTCTACCACCATGCTAGGGGTTTAACACAACAACACTATCTGTATCTGTATCTTATTAGTGCCCCAAATATCTGTATTCGGGTTTATTATATATAAAGTATTTATAGTATATATACAGTGTATATGTATATAAGTGGATTATAACTTTGTCAGTTCCTCAACCTTCATCACCTGAGTTCATAGTTGGTCTAATTGGTAGACTCATACACGGTTAAATCTCTACTCCATGCACATGTCAAGAGAATGATTGAAATGCTGTAGATGTGTTTGAAAATCAGCAAGACAACACAACCAACAGAAGAAAACAGCCCTTAACACATAACTTTTCAAAGTTCTTTATCCTCTGTTTACAGATGCATTATAGATACCACCATGTCGTGTTCACAATATGTTCGTCCTAACGACCCCATCTACCCTGATAACTATACAGTGAGACATACTGACTGATTTGTGTCTGCCATACTATGGTGACTGAGATTGGAAAGAATATTGCAAGCCCCAGGACAAGATATGTCCATCCTTAAGTATTTAAGTGAATAAATCCGAAAAGAAATTTAGTGGATGAGTGCCTTCGTCACATATTAAGTAAGTGGAATACAATGTCTGGATAATAGTTATTGCAAAATATGCACTAAGCATATACTCAAGGTCAGAGTTGTCATGGGTCCAGAGCCAGAGTTCACTCATTCACACCTAGCACGTTAAAAATTAAGTAAGTAAGTAAGTCAACTTTTTCTAGTTTGTTACAAAAGGTTAGTAATTGACAGGTCAAAGAGTGAGCCTGTGCCTATAGTTGCCTCTTGACTGACAGGAATGGTCTCCAGTGTGGTCTTCTGCTGTTGTAGCCCATCTACCTCAAATGTTGTGTTCTGAGATGCTTTTCTGCTTGTGGTAAAGAGATTTTATTTGATTTATTGAAGCCTTCCTGTCAGCTTGAACCAGTCTGGCCATTCTCCTCTGACCTTTCTCATCAACAAGGCTTTTCTGCCTTCAAAACTGCCACTCACTGGATGTAATTTTGTTTTTTGCACCATTGTGTGTAAACTTTAGATACTGTTGTTCATGAAAATCTCAGGAGATCAGTTTCTGAAATACTCAAACCAGCTCATTTGGCACCAACAACCATGCCATGGTCACTGAGATTACAGTTTTCCTTATTCTGATGTGTGATGTGAATGGTGATTGAAGCTCTGGATTTCTGTCTGCATGATTTTATGCATTGTGTTGCTGCCACATCATTGGCTGATCATGAATGAAGAGGTATACAGGTATTCCTATTAATGTGGCTAGTGAGTGTAAATGTGCAATGTCCATATTGTTTATAATGTATGAAAAAAAAAATCAAGAATTTCTATTTGGGATGACTATCTTCTGAGAACTTGAGTATTTCAAATGTCGCCTCATTTCTGGAGAGCATTACGCTAAGGCCACTTCAATAATGGAAGAGCCTAACATTGCATAAAAGTCAAGATGTTTTTTTTCAAGTGCATCCTACCTGCATTGGCATGACTGAACAAGGTGAGTGTCTGTGGCTGTGGCTCTGTGTCAGAATAATGACAGCACACAAAGAGTACTGGACTTATCCATCTGAGTCTTATTCTCTCCCTAATGAGATGAAGATCAGAGATGATAGGGTTCACAGCGCAAACAGCTGGCAGTGTATCTGCATACAGTCACATCAATTTGCATATATCCCATGCATGAAATGAAACCTTAGCTGATAAGCAAAAGGAATCATAATTAGAAAAAGAGAAGCCTGCAGGTTTGAGTAGCTCAGAGATGGGAGCCGAATCTAATTCTGATGGAACAGCATTTGCAAGAAAAATCTATCCAAATCCCAGTTTAATATGCATAATGTTTGCAAAAAATAAATGCAATAGAAATGCTGCTTTCTTGTTGTTAATTATGTTTACACAAAAACAACAATAAGACAAAAGACAGTAGTATTCTATTTGGCAGAGAGGCAATCGACAATATCCATTGCACAGGGTAAGTGGCGTCTGTAATGAAGCTGTGCTCTGTGTGGGCTAATGCTGCTTTCCTCATGTACCAGAGTTGGAGCTTCTCGTGAACACACAATTCATACAGTCTGAAAGCGTCAGTGCTTTCCTGGTCTGGTCACTATTACCACTGCTACCCGTTCACGAATTTTATCTTTATAAAGCCGACACGTACCGTTTCGGGTGTACACCCTAAACCAAAAAGTCGAATGTCGAAAAATTATGGAACTATGCAGAATATCTGAAATAAAATAGCTGTTTTTAGATACACAGTATATACTGTATATACTGTATGTAATATATAATATTACATAAATTTATCTCTTATTTCTAAAAATCCCTTCGATCATTCATTCAAAAAAGTAAAATTTTTTCATTCATTTCATGCTTCAATAACTGGGGAGTTGGAAAAGGAAGAAAACACCATTTTCTGTCTTATCCAAAACCTACAAATTCTGACTCAAACCTAGTTATCCTTTCTGGGGCATCAGAGTTAAATAGCATTTTACAGTTCTTTAATGGTGCCCTGTGATGGACTAGGCATGTGGTGGGAAAGTGACACCAGTCAATGGCAGGGCACCATTTTTATACAAAGAAACTAACAATAGTTGCAGGATACAATTGAGCAATTATAGATTGGGGATCTTGCACAGGAACCCAATAATGGCAACTTGGAAGTGTTGGGATTTGAACTCACAACCTTCTGATCAATAGGTCAATGTCTTATCACTGAGCAGCCACTTCCACCATGCACACACTCATTTACACTAAGCCACAATTTAGAGTAGCCAACCCTTCTCGCATGTTTTTTGGAATTAGGAAGAGGAATCTGACCCAGGCACAAAGAGAACATGTGAAACTTTGCACTGACAGTAACTCAGAATCAAACCATGGGGCCCTAAATGTGTGAGACTCCTGGTGTGCCATGTGATGCCTTTTCTTCAGAATAATAATCCTCAAATGGACTTTCTTCGTACAAGACAATTACACAGAGAAAAACAAGCAAATAATATTGCATGTTCAAGTCTTAAAGTTGAATTTGTTGGGCAATGGGAGCTCAGTGGATAAGCTTCTGTGCTAGTGACCAGAAAGTTTAAATCCTAGAACAGCCTCAGGTACACCCTCAGGCAAGACCTCTTGTCCCTCAACTGTGCAACTGATACTTGCTTGGTTTGGGTTTTTTCTCAGTTGTAAATCATCCTGGATAAATAATAAATGTGAACTGCTTATCTGAAATCATATAGTCATACAACCTAGAAACAACCCAAAGTTGAGCCACTACATAATTTAAAAAAATAAAATAAATCAAATTATACACACATTATGCAGATCCTCATATATCCTGAGCAAAATGAAACTTTTTCTCCAAAACTATGAACTCTCTCTTCAAACGGTAATAGTCTTATCAAAATCTCACACACCAATCTTCACATGAACTCGTATGACAAACCATGGTTTCTACACTGCAATGAATAATTGAGAACACGGCCGTCAGAGTGTGTGTTGGTGTCACCTCTGTTCATATCAATTAGAGGAAACTGCACAGAACTGTAATAAATTACAGGTTTTTCTCACTTGATATGGCATATTTCTCCAAACTAATGTCAAAGCTCTCAAATCAGCCATCAAAACACACTTTTTAATTGTAGGGAACTGTGTAAATCCATCGTAAAATTAAACCCTGATTTAGGATTAATCCTAACAGTATAGACCTGTAATTTTCTTTTTTGATTATTTAATGCGTTTAGCTATAATTACACAGGCACACCAAAGGCAGAATATAGTTATCATATATTTCCACATCTATGTTGTATCAATTCCCCCTCCACACACACACACACACACACACACACACACACACACACACACACTCAAGCAGTTGGAAAAGAGAGAACTTCAATGACAGCTTTGTCCCAGTCACTGTGAAAAACAACAGGTGAGCTTTGGATATTGAGAAACATGTGCCAAGATACAGCAAGAGTGTTAGCAAGCATGAAAAACTGTATTTTTGTTCTGTTGCAACATATAGGTTTCTGGAGTTTGGAAGAAGAAGTAAACTCTATTTCCTGTCTTACAGAACATGGCTCTTCATACTGTCTGGGGTTTGAGAGTCAGACTACTCATGCTAGCTTATGCCTCATTTTCCATATAGCTGGGGCATTAAATGTCAATCCTTCATCTTTCTGATGGGAGAAAATAAAAGTGGGAGAAAGAGTGACTTGCTCTAATGCTTTTCCCTGTTTGAATGTATAAATGCACTTCAGTATTCTCATGGCATGCATAAGCGTCATTTAACTTACCACTCACATATGTCCCCATGCAGAGGTAGAGATCATTCTTAAGGAGTGGCTAAGCCTTTCCTGGTTTCACTGCAGGCTTTAAAAGTCATCTGTCAGCATCATTGCTGTTTCTCTGAGTTATGGACCAGGCTAAAGTCTACAGAGATTGCAATGAGACTCCAGTAGCTGCAGTGAACTGTGCATAAATACATACGGCTGGATTCCTCTAACCACAAAAGTATACATTTTATCCAGCTTGGCCAAAATAATGTGTATGCACGCTCATAAAAAACATACAGCATATCACCTCTACACAACAGCAAAACAATTAGAATGATCTACCAACTGGAGTCTCTCAAACCCACTCATGCNCACACACACACACACACACACACACACATGCACAGAGCATAACTCACCTTGAAACACCTGCTCTCTCTATCTTTCTGCACAGCAGGACTGATGGATGTGAAAAAGAGGCCTAATGACCACGCTGCTGTTATGCCTCACGTGACGGTCCGGTTCATCCTTCTGTTGCCGCAGAGATGCAGAATAGTCACACACAGTGGACCCCTGATGCTCAATGCAGCCAGATTGAACATGTCCTGGGTAAATGGGAGGAAGCTGTTTCACTCACACACAGCTAGACACATATTAGAGGTCAATGGCTCCTCTGCCAAAGAGCACTGCTCTACCTCTCCACTGCGCTCCACTGCTTTCCATCTTCACTGACTAGCAGAGAGGGACAGACACAGGCAGAGAAGAAAAACCATCGCTGCAATTCTTCCAGTATAAAAATTCAAGATGACCGACAATGCTTTATGTACAAAATCACATACATTTCACGTTTTTGTATATTTTTCGCATGTAATCTACTGTATTATCACATATGGAGAGACACAAGAAGGTGTATTTCCCCATACTGTGTTCTGAAATTCACGAATTCATCAAATGAATATGTGGCATCATGTTAATAATTTCATCACATGTGAAAATAACACCACATGCTAAACCTGCGGTAAAAATTGTTGAACAATGTGGAAAAATAAAAACACATGTCCTTCATGTGAAACCTTAATATGTGAAAATAAATAAATCATATGGGGAAAAAAAATCACATACTGAAAAATAAGAACACATTTTACATGTGAAAACTTCATATGTTAAAAAAATAATCATGTCAAAAAAATCACATACTAAAATAAATAAAAACGTGCTAGATGTGGAAACATTAACATGTGAAAGTAAATGTGGAAAGAAGCAAATCTTTAAAAAAAAACATAACATTGAGCATTTAAATGTGCAAATTCTCATGTAAGTCATCTGATTATTCCCATATTATTTTTGTGTGACTTTTCTGTAATGCATTTCTCTTTCAGTGCATCAGATCTCTTTAACGCATTTATCTTATCCATGCTTTAAACAAGGGGTGTGTGAATTAAGGCATCATTCTTTAAACAACTTTCTTTTTACTGTATGAACCTGTTTTACACATGCAAAAAAAGCAAAGAGAAGCTGTTTCAGACACACAACACACACGCAACCAGCTATTCCTGCAAATGTGTCAGGAGATAAAAGCATAATGCGCATAATATCTGCTCAAAGCCTTACAGTGGAGTACCAGCTGTATTCAACAGGGAATGGTACAATTTAGACTCAATTAAACAAGAGCAGGTTACTTTTCTCATTGTGCAAAGAAGTTCCTCAAAGTGCATTACATGTCACATTATTAAAAGTGTAAGGAACACACTGCTAATGAGCCTAGAAGGAGATTTTGGGTTTCTTTTGCAACTGTCGCACTGCACGCTCATTAAATAGTCAAGGCATAAATGTTCGAGAACAAAAGTTCCATAGCTGACTATTTCTCTAATTAGCCCATGAGAACTGTAATGCAAATATATATTAAAATGATTCTTATGATTGTGGGAAACAATTAACCACCAGGAATAGAGTTTAAATAATAAATGTGCAAAAGCACCCACTCACCCACAACTGAGGTCTAATATACAAAACAAAAAAAAAAAAACTGAATCAGTTCTTACTGGCAAAATTACATCCACGTTTCAAGGAACCAATCATGTACTTTAAACACCAATATGGCTGCGCCGAGGACTCTTCTTAGCATATTACTATACTATAGTATTACTACATTTCATGTTCTTCATCCCAGCAACACTTGGAGCAAGGAAAGAGAATTCGCACTGGATGGGCTGCCAATCCATCATAGGGCACCATTCACAGACACATTCATACACTCATTCACATCTAGGGCAATTTAGCATAAACAATCCATGTACCTGCATCTTTTGGGACAGTGGGAGGAAACCAGGAAACCCAGAAAGAGGGAACCCATGCGAACAGAGGGAGAACAGGCAAAACTCCACACAGACAGTAACCCGAACTCAGGATGAAACCCTGGACCCTGGAGCATCCAACTATAGCGGGATCGGGTGAAAGAGATAGCAGCTGCACCACCATGCCACAGACACTTACATATAGCAAAGACTTAACATCCAATGATTGAGTACATGCCAAGCTTACCTTCAAATAGCTTAGAAGCTTAGATTTAACTTTCACAGATTGAGTATGTCATGCTTAGCAGTTTAATCACACCATATTTACCTGTCAGTCATCCAATCAGGATCCTGTGACTGACAGCTCAACTGTATTCTTCAGGTTCCACAGCTGGCTATGCTTAATTACCCTACAATTAACACGACTGTTAAATATAGACAGGCGTGATCTGCTTTACTAATTTGCAGAAAAATAACCGTAATGGGCAACACCTTATACTGTTCAGTAAGCCTGTCATAAAGAACTACTGCAATATTGAATTTAGATATGACATTAATAAATCCATCAGTGTTTTTAAATGCCATACACATGCTCTTGTACTACACATGACAAATGCCACTCAGCACTGTTTCCACACTTCTGTGATTATATAAATTATAAAATATAGTAATCGCTCTTTATCCACCAGTCGGCTTTGCTGTAAACAGCCTGTCCTTTTCTTGTGTTTTTCAAATCTGGAAAAAAGCACTGCTTCAAAATATGTAAAACAGGATGAATATGATCGCTGTAATAATTTTAGCTCTGCAATATCAGTCATTATGTTACCTGATGTATTACATGGCGAGAATGTATTAGTTCAAAGACTGTTGAGATTATGTATTCAATATTTGACCTATATTTTAAAGGGCACTGCAGTAATATAATACAGAATCCTGGGCATCATTAAAAAGTCTTATTCCACACAACTGACTTTTCTGCTATTTAAACAGACTAAACAGTCTCTTTGAAAACAGTGTACTGTAAAATATGCATTTTATTGTTCATATTGTGCTGAAGACTGCATGATGGTGCAGCAGGTAGCGTTGCCGCCTCACAGCTCCAGGATCACAGTTGTCCATATTCGAGTACTAGTCCCCATATCCCTGTTGGTTTTCTCTGGGTTCCCCAGGTTCCTTCCACGTAACAAAAGAACATGTCAGTAGGTGGACTGGCAACACTAAATTGACCCTGGATGAAAACAAGTGTGTGAATGAGTGTGTGTGTGTGAGGCCCAGCGTGTCCCATCCAGAGTATATTCCCACTTTGCACAGCATTCCTGGGATAGGCTCTGGATCCAGAGCAACCGGGAAAAGGATAAAGCAGGTATGTGATCCCTTGCATTTAATAAATGGTAATATTTCCTTTAGCAGTTAGACTTCCAGCTCCAGATATCCTGGAGGGGGAAAAAGGCATCAGATGTTGACAGGTACAAGTAATCCGCTCTTGTGTCAGACATGAAGAAAGTGTAAACAAGTCAAGCCATGTTGAACCATCCTGCACTTTCTACTGTCATTGTGCCCTTGAGCAAGATATTCTTGTAATAACCTGTATGCTCCAGGCTGCCTGTGTCCGACTCACTTGTCCAGTTGTGTCTTTGCAACAGAGGTAGACATAATAAATAAATACCTGTTCCTCAATAAGATACTTCTGCAGTGATTTAAATTGCTCAGGGGCAATTTGCTGAGCAGCAGTATTAAAAGGCATATTGCAGCTCAAGTACACTATACTAAAATAGGATTTTAAGGATATTTACAGTGCATAGCCTACTACTTTAACAAATATCTAACTATAGCTTTCCTAAAATGTTCATCATTCTTTCTCCTTGCTTTCTTGAAAATAAAAACTTTTTATTTGACTATTTTGCTTTCTATTACTCAAAAAAAAAATTCTACTGTCACTTGCCATCATATAATCTTGATTGATTATCATTATTTATACATAATAGTAAAGGATTGCTAAAAAAAATGTTTCAGCACACAATCATGCAGCTAAATACAGAGTTAAAACTGAAGATGCAGATATGTTTGGTTATGTGGTAATTGCTCTGCAGGGACTGAGTTGAGCAGAGTAGCGTGGGTTTTAGTCCTATGCAGTGTAGTCTGCTCAGAACACTATGCATCACTTGTCACTAACCTGCTGAATTATACAGGAATATGACGGGTGGGTGGAGGAGAGAACCGCTATAGGCTAGTCTGAAAATAACCTTCATGCTTTAGTATTTTGACTTCAGTATTAATGGAGTATTCTATGCATAAAACATGTTTAATAATCGTCTTGTACTTATTTAAAGGCACGTCACATGTGAGGGCAAAGACAGCGAAAGACAGAAGTCAGTCTTGCCATTCACTGAACATCACAGATGGCAGAAATGATTTGCTATAAATAGCATGTGACAGCACAGTCTCAATCTTTCTCATCTAGATTAACAAATTGTGCCATTTGGATAATGGGGTGGATTAGGGATTTGGGATTTAGGACTTAATAAATTAACATTTGACTTGCTTCAACTGAGCTGTTTATATGTATTTATTATTTATTTACTTTTGGATGGAATTCAGATAAATATACTTGTCATTTAGTTATAATGATTATGTCATACCTATTGTCCTCCCTTCTTTTCTTTCCCCCTATATTAACAAATCCACAAACAACTGCAAGAAAGGGAGTCATCACAGAACAATTCTGTAATAACTGATTTTGAAGGTGTACCACTGTGCAGAGTTTAGTTTTACCATAACTTTACACGCCTGATCTAGTTGATCAGTAGTATATGAATATTAAAGCCAGTTTGTGTTGGAGCTAAACTCTACTGGATAGTAGACCATCAAGAATATGATGAAATATTTAGAGAATTTGTTTGGGGAAGGTGGGGGGGGTGTGTGAGAGAACATGCATCCATTACTGTCTTGGTATAAACTCTAGAAAAATTAATTCCACCCCATTGTACAAATGTCAACAGATAGCCAATGGCTGTAATTAGCTTTGCTGAGTTCCAGACCTCTGTAATTTCAGAAGGTTTTGTTTTTAAATATCTCCAGTTGTCAGATTCAATATGGAAACAGTGACATCCTGATAATGGGTGGCAGAATGCAGCCTACTATTTGGAAAACTTTCCAAGACTAGCAGTGATGACTGGTTTTCAACTGACATCAGAGCAGCTGAGGAGGACTTTAGGTTTGTCCATGGTCTTAATCACCCATTATATTTAGCTCTCACCAAATGTTATGCTACCAGACATTAACTTCTTGTTGAGAGGTATGAAAGCTATTGTAGGCTAACAACTGACATAGCTATGATATAAATAGTTTATGCAAGAATATTTATAAATATGAGTATTTATGATGATGATTGGCACTTTGTAAAATGCAAAATACTTGTAACATTACTAGCCAAATCAGCTTGGTAGTTGCAGCAAAGTTAGCTGATGTACCCCGTGTTAGCCTCAGGATAAGTGGCATTTTTAATGTATGCTTTTTCAGTAATCACTGAGAAGAAGCAAGAGAGAAAAGGAGGATGAGCACATGCACAGAGAGAGAGAGAGATATAATGCATCAATCATTCATACAACTTCAGTAACAGCTTTATTCACACTATCCTTCATAACTAGTGGCAATTTATCATAGCCAGTATGCTTTGGGAGGTGGGATGAAACTGGAGAACCCCGAGGAAACCCAACAAAACACACGAAACACCACACAGAAGGTAACTTGAGCTCTGGACCGAATCGGGGAACCTCGATCTATGAGTCGGCAAGGCTACCCCGGCGCCACCATATTTAACTCAATAATATAACCATCTAACTTCAGTGAGAGCAGTTTATATAAGATACGATAAGATGAGATAAGATAAGATAAGATTAGAGGAAATTAGAGTATTCCAGCAGCATACATAAAAGACAAAGCACAAATACACATTAGAAATAAAGCAAGAATAAAATGAAGGAATAACATAAAGTGAAATAAATATTGAAAATATTGAAATATTAAATAAAATTTAAAAGTAAAAATGTGTGCATAGCATCGATTATAATATAATATAAATAGTAAGTGTGTATGTGTATATAGTATGTCAAATACATACATCTATAGCTATGCTAAGGTGCAGAAAGTACAATATATTGTGTTGCAGTTCTATACAGTGTAATAGTTATGTATACAGTATTTCCACAGATGTGATAGTTATCCACAGATGAGGTAGTTACAGTCGCCATATGCATATGCAGATAATGCATATATGTACAATGATGCATGGATTACTAGAAGAATGGAAGTATAACATAACAGAGATAAGTAATTAGCAGTTGGTGTAGTATACATTCTGCATTGTGATATAGAGTATACTCACTAAAATTCTGATCCTAGTTAAAGCCCTGAGATAGCCTCCACATTTGTAAAACGTATATTGAGTAATCTTGAGAAGCCTGAACACAATGCTCTCCTACACATGAGATATACAGTAAGCTACTAGAAATTGAGATGGACACTTCTGATCTGGTCTGGGCATATGACTGAAGTGTAACAATTTAATGTCATCTGTGTATGAGCAACAGTCTGCGCTGAAAAAAAAAACAACCAATAGAAACCATTACAGAAATTCAAATGGTTTCCACTACTATTACAAGCCATCAGCTAACCATTAAAACCATTACCATTACCAATATTGGTCTTTAATGATATCCACTAGACATAACATGCCACCAATAGAAGGTGACAAATTAGCAGTAGAGACCCACAGGGACCATTACAGTTTCCATTAAAACCAATACAGTTCCCATTACAACCAGTATCTTGTTGTTTTATTTCTCCTGTTTTTACTCTACCTTTCCTTTATACTTGCTTTTAGCAATACAAATGTACAATTATTTGTCATGCCAATAAGACGCATGAAAACTGAGAGAGAGAGACAGAGAGAGGGTGAGAGGAAGAGAGGGAAGGAGATAGAAAAAGTGTGTGTGTGTGAGAGAGAGAGGGGGGGTGAGAGGGAGACAGCGAGAGAAAGAGAGAGGGTGAGAGAAAGAGAGATGTGTGTGTGTGTGTGTGTGTGTGTGTGTGTGTGTGTGCGCGCGCGCTGTTGCTCGCGCTCCGCACTCAGCTGTTCAGATGGCGAGATGAAAGCGGCTCTCATTGGCTCTCCCTCGCTCTCTGAGCTCTGCATCTAAAGGAATCCAACTAATTTGTCCTTCAGGATTAGACAAGAAGGTAGATCACACACCGACATGCAGGGCTAAAATGAGATTTTCTGCCTGAAAGCCTGGCTGTAACACTGCGGTCTGGACATTTAGTTTTTTGTTTGTCTGTTTGTTTTTTCTGTGAGCAAAACTTTCCGTTGGAAAGAAAATGCGACTCGGAACCGAAGAGTAGGTTAATTATTTAAAATCCTGAGCTCCTGAGATCAGGAAAGACATCTGTTAGAAGAGGAGACATGAAGGGCATTGGGTACCGCCGGCTGAAACTTGCGCTTTCCTCTGCATTTGCTTGCTTTCCTCATGTGAAATGAAGCTTTTTGCACATTTCCACAGGAGCTCTGTGTTACTAGGCGGTGTAAATGAAAATCACTTGAAACACGGTGCAGTTTCCTTCGCACTAACAACCCGCTCTACAGGAGCAGACACATGACAGTGTTAGTGGTGCATTCTCCCATGTTAAGGCTGCTTTCTCACATTTGAACAACAGACACACAGACAAGTCGTAAAGCGTCCAGCAGTGTGGATATCTCTCTCCTAACTTTTACTATGGATTCAAGAAAGCCTTTGAGTTTTCAGGTTTGCTCTGGGACTTCATACTGGTCCGGGTTTTCAATTTGACCTCATTTTTAGCTCCACATTGCACTATTACTACATTTCAGAGGACTTGTGTTATTCGTTTAGGATATCAGAGCATACAGTTGAGTCTAGTTGAGCACATACCGGTGGCTCTTATGGGAATGAAACACTCCTCCCGCTGTTTGCTCCTACGGAGGAAAATGGCGGAGCCGGACAGCCCTGAGGTGAGTGCTGAAAACACTGAAACACAACTAGTACACTTGTGAAGCTACACTAGCCAACAGTACACATGTGAAGCACCTTAAAAACGGATATTTCGAATGGTGTTTTAGTTTATAGCCGTAATACAGGCGAAGATAAAGATATTTCGACTGTTTGTGTGTTTTTTTTCTTTGTCAGTGAGAAGTCAGTCAGTTTACTACCACGCACTCCTTACAAACTGCAGAAATAATATGCAGGTAGGAATAACAGCACACAACCGCCAAACATCGACATTATGGTGTTTCAAGGGTACATATTCATCTTTTTTATTTATATTTATTCGAATTTATTCGAAAAATCCTCATTGGTTTGTCACAAGATAACTTTCATTGAGAGTGTTGTGCTTCTGCCGCGCTTAACGTTTTTACCTCATGGATTTCAAGAGGAGCGCGAGCGCTGTCCTTGGTCCTACACACACACACACACACACACACACACACACACACACACACGTTTGTCGTGCTATTCTTGTGAGGGCCACTGACATAATTGACGTAATTATATTTGTAGCTAATTAATGTTATACTACAACTAAATCTATTCCTAACCTAACCTCAGTAACTAAAAGGAAACATTTGCTGCAGTTATTTATTTATTTATTCATTTATTACGGCAGGTTTTACTCTTGGGGACCAGCCAAATGTCACCACAAGGTCACCCTTGTCAGCCATTCTTAACCCTGTGAGGACATCTTGTCCCCACTAAGCTATAAACAAGCCTAATATTGAATGATTTTAAATAGTTGTTATTTAACAAAGAAAAAAAAAACATGCAATCATTGATATGGTGAAGCTTTCTGTTCGGAGACATTTATTTGACATTTATGGAAGACGTCTCGCTGTGTAATGCACTGTCAGTATATTTTCCACCACAAGAAAGTCTTAAAGACAGACTTGCATTCAATGGTTTTTCTGTAACATTTTTTCATCTTGGTAAATTCAAGAAAGAGAGAAAAAAAAGAACTCGCTGAGGGAACAACTAGCTTCAGTAATGTAAGTAATAAAAGGAACTTGTTGCATGCACATTACATAACACTAAATGTAACAATAAATGATTAAAAAGCACAATATGCCATTCATTAAAAAAAAATTGTAATCATTAGCAAATTGCTGTTACTGAAACTTCACGATGGTAACAGGAAGTTCACTTTGCGTTGGAATACATCACACCACTCGACATTATTTTCCTGTAACAGGACACGCCAGTGTGTTTTACTCCTTACTTCTTACAGTCTTCAAGTGATTTAGAGCATTAAAATGAAGACTTTAGACCTTTCCCTATTCAGCCATTGACCAAGATAAGGACTGTAAACCACTATAACAAACCAATACAGATTGTTAACTAGTACCCAGTTATAGCTACTGAAGTGGTTGTGGTGAAGACTCAGTTTCTGTCAGGTAACAACGCCAAAGAGTGATGGTGACTGAAACGATTTTTGTTTCTTCAGTGTATTCCCATTCATAGATTTGGAAAGTGGACTTTTGTGTTTTTTTGGTGTTTGAATTGTCAATGCTATAAATATCAGTATCAGTATTTGGGCTTTCAGAAGTGAATTGCCTATGCAGTGTGTATCATGAAGTCACTGCTTGTTTCCTACATCACTTACACAACATCTTAAATATACAATGGTTTAAAAGATCTCAATGATAGTGGTTCCCAAATGACCCAGAGTGCCAGAGTGTATTAATCGCATAGCCAAGAGGTGGAGTGCTCCATTCAGCTCAATGACTGCCCTTGAAACCACTGAGAGGAAAGGGAAGAAAAAGAAAGAGAGAGAAGGAGAGAGAGAGAGAGAGAGAGAGAGAGAGAGAGAGAGGAGTTGAAAGGTTTATGTGAGGCATCCTCAAACTCTTTGAAATATAACTTATTGTGTGGTTTACTTGCAGAATATGAAAGACACTTATATAGTTTATTATATATAATTTCAGATGAACCAGTAATGCAAAATGAATTTGTACCCCTGATAGTCTAAAGGACCGAAACTTATTTTTTCTTCTTTTTGTGCCACCTCTTTACTTTTGAGAGCCACAATTCTTGTACTTTTTTTTTAATAATCAAGAAGCCTTTGACTTTTGAAACAGTCTCATCATGTATCTTGCCCTTGTTGGTGTTTAAATGCTTGATGTGTGGATTCCTTTTTGAATTTTCCCTCACACTCAAAAGTAAATTTTTAAGTGCAGTTTCAGCCTCTATTTATTTATTTTTTTGGACTAAAAATAGACTGTGAAATGGGATTTGTTTAGTTCCTGCAGAAGGAAGGACATTTGTGGCTCTCTCTTGCTGCTGTTAGATACTATCTTGGCAGATGGATGCCTCTTGAAGTAGCCGTGTTCCCTGCTGTTTACTTTTAAATGCTCACACTGTGTGGGTCAGAGATATAGGAAATCTAGATGCCACATTAGCCATTGTTGCTAAACCACTTTCATACATCAATGCCCCAGGTGCATTAGCAGGGGTGAGAATAATTTATAAACTAGTGAAAGTCTATAGAGAGATGCAGCTCTGCCCTTGGCTGGAACAAAATGTGCTTTGTTACAGGCACCATAGCTGACTGCATATAGCAGGAGATATAAACGGAAATCTACAGGGACTGATGATAATTTTATTGAGCCTAACTCCTGGAAACCCACCTCACTAGTCTGACTTAACTCCTGCATAAAGCATAAAAACACAGCTTCTCCAACATTTCTCCTGTAATTCCTTGTTCTCTGGCTTTGAAATGTCAGCTATTCTATACTGCCCACTGTGCTGGCATTTTTACTCATTTCAACTTAATGGGAACAATCTGGAAAATCGCTCCTACCAAAAGGGCAGCACCAGAGATGTGTGAATTTTAGCCCAGAGGGTTTGAGTGGTTACACATGGATGGACATATACACATTCACACAACATGGTCACACATGCATCTATACTCACAAATGTACACAGACACACAGTGAAAGCCCCCACTGCTAATAGATGATGTCTGAGTGATGGCTGTCAAAATTTGTCTAATGCCTCACATCTTAACGCAAATCATCCAAGTTGTGCAGGATAGCGCAAGCTAACACATGCTTTATCTGCCATATGTTCAAGCCACATCTGGGAAATGAGACAGACCGAATCTCAGTGAAGCAGTGGATATTGCAAATAAAAGAAGGAAAATAATACTAAAAAAATTATATTTTAAATACCATTGTAAAGATGTCTCTTAAGAAATTTGTAATGGGAATTCCTTCTCCTGTCAGTAAGTCAGATCAACTGGCTCAGGTAAATAATAACAGTCAGCTTTCATTTCACTCACGCAGCGACATTGCCATGCGTGCTGTCTCTGCCATGCCTTAACTTTTCTTTTAAAGAAGCATACTGTGCCAGCACCCTGATACCTATTCAAGAACAACAAAAAAGGTTTGGTTTGTCCCTCTCTATGTTTTTTTTTTCATGTAGAACCCCTACACCAGAGGGTTTTCTTTTAAGTGAGGCTTCCAAGTAGAACACCCTTAGGAGGCTAAGAAACACTAAATATCTGAAGAATCATATGTTTTTCTAAGCATACACCAAATACATCTTCATAATGAGCAGTAATGCAACCAGGCTTTTGTGCCTTGGTTACACACATCTGAGAGCTAATGTCTCAATGTAATAGCATAGTAGTATAGTAATAGCTATACTGAAAGGGCCAGTGGTGCTAAAATGTTCCATTGGATGCATTTAATTAAACTGGCACTGTATAGAATACTGATGAATTTTCAGCAAGAGCATCATATGATATTATCTCAAGATTGCCCTTCCTAAAAACAGTTTACGCCTAAGACTCACTCTTTCTTCAGTAGATAATCTCACCTGTATACTGTAGACTTGGACCTAAGAGCTGCTGCTATAGCCATAAAGATTGTTCGGTGCTCATCCCAGGTCTTTTATTCACAATTTGCTTATACTGAACATCCTTTCAACACACTTACTGTTTGCCTTTATTTGTACAACTGTATGCTGTAATGATTTATAATCTTACTATTTGGTGTCACCCAGAAGAGGATGGGTTCCCATGTGAATCAGGTTCCCCTAAGAGTTTCTTCCTTGTGTCGTTTCAGAGAGTTTTTCCTTGTTACACTTGCCTTTGCCTTCCTCATTAGGGATCTGGATTTCTGTAAAGCTGCTTTGGCACAAGGTCTATTGTTAAAAAAAGCACTTTACAAATAAAATAGAATTGAATTGAATGGTCTTCGTTTTACCAAAAAAAAAGGCTTTCCATGTATTTAAGACAAGTCCCAATGTTCATCTAAAAGCATTTGCTCAAAGAGCCAATTCATTTGAGAAGAACACATCACAGTAATACATGACCCAGCTTTTAATGAATGTTGTGCTTTCAGAACACTGTTTGGCAGATGTGTACAAGATATTTATTTTTAATTAGTATACACCACATCACTGTTAGTGGGTCTAGCACAGGTCTTGGTCTCATTCTGTCTGCTTTAATGCAGGGCAGTGTTTAATCAGCTGCATTATGTCAGTGAGAGCTCCGCTGTCCCTTGTGCTCTCTCTTTCTCTCTGTAGGTAGTGAATATGTTAATCAGAGCGAGAGAGGTTCACCGTATGTGCCACTCCTTTCACCGGCTGCTTTCTTTGCAGCCCTGACACTCCTGTTAGTGTATTCAAACACTCCCCCACCGTCTCACACAGCCTGCACAGAGATGCTAGACGGCCTGCATGTGGAGGAGGATTATTTTATTTGAGGAAACAGGGTATCTCTGCACTCAATATAGAAACTGTCTGAAAAAGTAGTGAAGGCTTGATATTGCAGTGGTGGTATAGATTGTGGTGATAGGTTAAAAAAATAGCACCCTAGGACATTACAAATGGGTCATGAAAGATAATTCTACAGTGCCTTGTCTAAATATAGCTCATGACTACCACAGTAATCTTTCTTCTCTTTTTCTGTCTTTTTCTTTGCCTGTCTCTTGTTCTTTCCTGTTGGCTCTAACAGCAGCAGCCCCTCAGCTCAGCACGATCGCAGTCAGTGCAACCTTCTCCTTTGCCTAAACCAGTGACCTCGGTCAACCATACCCCACGGCCTACACATCCCTCACACAATGCACACACTCCCCATGCAGCGTCCCTGCCCAACTGCCCCGGCCGAGGCAAGATGGCCAAGTTCCTCAATCCGGAAGAGATGACATCCAGAGACTACTACTTTGACTCCTACGCTCACTTCGGCATCCATGAGGTATCTTCTCAGGGAGTTTTTCCTTGCCACCGTCGCCACTGGCTTGCTCATTAGGGATAAATTCGCAGTGATAAATTCAAATANCAAATATTTATAATATATATTTTGTTAATCCATTTATTTCTGTAAAGCTGCTTTGCGACAATGTCCATTGTTAAAAGGGCTATACAAATAAAACTGAATTGAATTGAAAATTGAAGGATGAGTTTCATACAAATCTGGGTATTCCACTAGGATGTACTGTAGATGCCTTCAGATTACAATATCATCTCTGCTTAGGTATAATGAATTAGATTGAAAATTAGTAAAACATAGCACAGGGAGATGCAGAGAGAACAGAGGGAGGAGACTAGGTCAAAAGAAGGGGTGTATAAAGAGGAGATTCCACTGAGACCTAGGGATGTATGTGAGGTGAACTTTCATTTTTAGTATGTAGGTCAGGTGTTTTTTCCCCCATTTCTTTTATATCCCTAATATACAATATGTGCATATTTGAAACAAATAATGAAAGATCTGTTCTCAAACATTATAAAAGAAAGTGCTGTTTCATACAGATTTGAAACCATGCTGAGATGATTTGCAATTACTGTGACATTTAGGAGATAATTATATACCTGCAATTCTGTTATTTCTCCCTGTCCCATTAGTAAAAATCTCAAAAAGACATACTGGTGACACTTTACTATAAAGTCCACAGATAAGTAATATATTAATACTTAACTAATGCTTTTATAATGATGAATTAATAGATGCACTAATCCTTAACACATTGGGAAATAATGAAGTGTATACATTAGCAGCCTCTGAGTCATGCAGTATGAGTAGCTAATAATAATAATAGTTAGGTATTAATACTCATTCTCTTAATTATTTTAATAAAAATCATTTACATTGCATATATTTATTGTGTGTTTGTAGACAATATAGGTCAGCCCAGATTAAAGGCTGTAATATAAGTTCAGGCAATTTGAGACCCCCGATTCTAAATTAAACCCAACAGATGGTATATTATAAATGCAAATGAAATGTTGTGGTATGAAACATAAGATTATATTAAGTGTTCTTAATATAACTCTTATACTCTTATAAATCGTATACATTCTTAATGTACTCTTATTAGCCTATGCCACAGTTCTGCCCACTTGCTTGAATGGATTAACCTGCAGTTGCACTTGAGTGGCAGTTCTGTGGGTGGAAAGCCTTGTTGATGAGAGAGTTCAGAAGAGAATGGCCAGACTGCTTCAAGCTGACAGTACAGCTTGACTGTAGTAGCTCAAATAACCACAACTGTGGTGAGCAGAAAAGCATTTCAGAATTCATAACATGCCAAACCTAACCTGGCCAATCTCATCTGACCGCTGAAATACTGAAATACTCAAACCAGACTGTCTGGCATCAACAACCATGTCATAGCCAATGTCACTGAAATCACATTTCTCCATTCTGATATTTGATGTAAACATTAACTGAAGCTCTTGACCTGTATCTGCATCTTTTCATGCATTACGCTGCTTCCACATGATTGGCTGATTGGATAATTGTATGAATGTGCAAAGTGTATAGGTGGTCCTAATGAATTGGTCATTTAGTGTATATGCCTCATTATTTATTTATTATCATTAGCATGAATTAAATATTAATATATTACTTATTTGTGGACCTTATAGTAAAGTGTCACTGATAGACTTCATGATATAATGCTATGTAATTATTGGTATTTATTATTCCATCAATTAAGACTTGCATATGATTGATTAGTGTCTTCATTGTCTTGTATTGTAGGAAATGCTGAAGGATGAGGTCAGGACACTGACCTACAGGAACTCCATGTACCACAACAAACATGTCTTCAAGGACAAGATTGTGCTCGATGTAGGGAGTGGTACTGGCATCCTGTCCATGTTTGCTGCCAAGGCCGGTGCCAAGCACGTGTACGGGGTAAGAAGGCTGGATCTCTACAAATCTGCAGGGCGCTGCTATGTTGGTGCTTGATTACCAAAATAGCATCATGGTTGGCTGCTCTTCTCTGGAGAATGAGCAGATTATTACCTCTGCTACTGTACCAGCACTCTCACACTTCACTGGCAGGCTGAAATGTACCTGACACTTCCAGCTCGTATTATGTGAGTGTCAGCAGAGGTGGCTTTCCCCTGGGTCTATGCCATGTGTGAGCCGTAATTGAGTTCATCTGATTTGCACCTTGCTGCTCTGAAGTAGCTACTCTGGGGTCATCAGAATCTCCCTGAAGGGCCTCATATGAGCTAAATGCCAACAAGTAAAGTGTGTAGGGCCAACATGTGTAGGCGTTCACTGATACAAATGCCTGCATTGCAATCCTAAATTGAAGAATGAACCTGTGGGCTCATTCATATTTGTGATATTAATGCCCAAGACATTGAAGAAATGAGTTTGCACACTGCAGTAATCTGCATCTGTCATTTCCACTGCATCAAACTTTTTGAGAACACAGTGTACTGCTAGAGCTTTTTTCCCATTACTTCAAAAACAGCTGCATCAGCATTTTGTGAATTGCAGAAACTGACATTGTAATTGGGGTGTATATGTGTATATCTAGGTTTTAAACGTTGCATGGCAGAAAGAAATTGAGCTACAGAGACAGTGAGAAAGAGTTAGGAGATGGGGAGAACTTTCATCCACAATCACACAAAAATCAAAGGGAGTGGCACATTGTCGAGATTAAGTCCCAGACTGACTATGCTTGCCTCTGATAATGTGTCAAACACCTCTCCTCTTTAGTGGAGGGTAATGTGCTGGGTGAGATAGAAGCACTACATATTGCAGTTCAGCTGTCATCTATAGTTCAGCTTGCTCTTTTCTGCATTATGTATTTTTCTCTCTGAGAGCAAGTGAGACAGTCAAACATGTGATCTGTCTGTACATGGGAAATGCAAAGTGGATGGGGAAGGCTGCTGCACACTCTAACGAAGGGTACATAACACAAAGAGAAAGCAAAAATTCTGACAGCCTAAATCTAAATTTCTCCCTTTCTCCATCCGACCTTCTTTCCCTTGAGAACAGTGTGCTGATAATAGCCAAGATGCAGTGTTCTCATTAATGCTCTTTTTCCCACAATGTACCTCAGTCCTTTGAATGTGGAGTCAGCCACTGTTAAATCCTGAGGAGAGTTTTCATGGCCTACTCTAATGAGCACAGGGGAACCAAGATAGTGTAGTGAATAGAGGGTAAGGAGAGGACACAAATCCTTGTGTGCTTGTGTGTTTAAGCCAGCTACACTAGCACTATATATCTACACTAGCTGGCTGTCTATATCTCACTGGTCTTTCATAACTGTTTAAGCGAGTGAAAAAGAAAGGAACATAGATAAGGGAATAACCAAGGAAGAGGACGGCATGGTGGTGCAGCAGGTAGTATTGCTTCCTTGCAGCTCCAGAGTCCCTGAATCGAAACTGAGCATGGGTTACTGTCTGTGTAGATTTTGTATGTTTTTTCTGTGTCTGTGTGGGTTTCCTCTGGGTTCGCTGATTTCCTGCCGCCTCCCAAAAACACGTCAGTAGATAGATGTCTTATCTCATGCCCAGTGTTCCACGAAAAGGCACTGGATCCATCACAACCCTGACCTGGTTAATATTCTCTCATTCCCTCAAAAACAGTTATACCCAGTTGTCCCAGCCATCAATCGTTCCCAATAGAACTAGCTCCTGAATCCCGAACAAATGGCCTCAAAGTGTCAAACTGTACAGAATCTGCCCATTAGACAGGTCCATGTAGCTAAATTTAAAACTATCATCGGGTCTGATCCTACTCGATCTTGCTGCAGACTTCAACACAGTTAACAGTATTATGCATTTCTTGAGCCTCACCAATCCTGGAATTATTGGTTCAGAATGGCAGAGCTTTTTGAGGGGGCTTGTATCAGGTGCTCAGATTTTCCACTGGTATACCACAAGCCTCAGTACTTGGTCCTCTTCTTTTTCCCCCTCTCTACTCAGTGTCTTAGTGATGTGACATCTTCATGTGGTTTCTCCTACTACACTTAGTCTTGAAACTTGAGAGGTCTGGCAGACATTTTATTATAGATGGTATATCATACTTTAAAGCTGAATCCCAGCAACACTGAACCATATATTGACATTGCCTCTCCTTTGAGAAGTCATTCTGCACAAATATGTAGTGTTGAATGAGTTAATATTAGTTAGCAGATATTGCCAAAATTACTCTATTTCTCTATTCTACTCTATTCTATATCTACTCCCCATGGTGCTTGTTTAGTTCCTAGCATCTCTTGACTTGACTACTGCAGCTTGCACCTGGCCAGTCTTCCTTAACATGCTGTTAGGTCCTTACAACTGATACAGAATGCAGCAGCCCAGCTTGTCTTCGATCCACTTTGATACACTCATGTTTCACTACTACATGCACAACTACTGCATTCACTTCACTGGCTTAATGACAATTTAAAACCTTTATGCTTGCCTTCAAAAATAGATATGGAAGACCTCAAAGCTCTTCGAGCCATAACTATGGCTTGATCTGACTCACCACCTTGTAAGGCACAAGGAAGGCAAGTGTCAGTACTCTGTAATGCTGTAACTTCCTTTGGCTCTCTTGGGACAGCCAAGTCCCTCACTATCTTCAAAAGCAGACTGAAGATTCACATCTTTAATCAGTAATCACTGAACACTAATCATGCACTTCAGAAATGGACTGATTATATACTCTCTCAGAAATAAAGGTTACAAACTATACTTTTCCTTGTCACTGGAGTGGTACCATCAAAGGTACATCTTTATATCTTTCATCTGGGAGATGCATGTGGTGTACCTTTTAGAGTAAGGCTTTAAAGGTATGCTAGTGGTCCTTCAGGCCCAAGTATGTACATTAAATTATTTT
The DNA here is from genome assembly GCA_037577455.1 of Pangasius macronema. Lineage (NCBI taxonomy): Eukaryota > Metazoa > Chordata > Actinopteri > Siluriformes > Pangasiidae > Pangasius > Pangasius macronema. The sequence continues at coordinate 8,416,858 of CM074950.1, read as the reverse complement.
AACATTAAACCATTTGGTATACAGATACTCACTAAAGGTACTTGATGATACCACCGAGCAACAAGGAAAATTACAGTTTAGTTTGATTTATTTCTGAGATTGTATCAGCACCAATTTCTAAGCTTGATGTTATATTTAGACCCAGGCTGATCTATAGTAGCAGTAGTTGTTTTCCAAGTAGATAATGATATGTTCATCTGATTGAGAGCACCTGATAAATGGCATAAATCTAACTGCAAATGATGCTGTGTTGTTGCTGATCTTGTCATTTCAGATTGAATGTTCCAGCATATCTGAGTACTCTGAGAAAATCATCAAAGCCAATCACCTGGACCATGGTAAGGGCTCTGTGAATATTTACTGTGTGTATATGTGTACTATATATCCATGTAAGTGGTTGGGTGTGAGTAAAAAAAAGAAAAATATATTAACAAGCAAGCTGTACAAATAATGGATTGAGAAATGTAGATGCTAACAATGAATGACACAGAAGACCTGAAAATATCACAATAAATAGCACACAAATAGACAATTTCTGTATATGAATGAGAGCTTTATCTTTCAGAGACAGTTTTTCTCTTGCAAATGTGAAATCCAGAACAGAATACAAACTACACTGAGCCTACCGCAAGACTTTAAACAACCACGGCATGCACCATGCATCTTTGCAAATATGCATAAAATGAGACACTAATATGTGCTGTTATATAAGAATTTAGCTTTTTACCAAATTCAAGCAGAGCTGCAGTCTGGAAGGACAGCTGGTGAAGGGTATAAGATGTTTCAGGTTTCTTGCTGACAGAGTCTTCTCTTACCAAAACAAATTCAATAACTCCCCAAGGAAACTGATTGAAAGCTGGGCTGTAAAAAAATGCCAGTTTTGGAATAGAGTGAACCTGCTCACCCTCCACACACACACACACACACACACACACACACACACACACACACACACACACACATTTGTCTTACTATCCTTGTGAGGGCCTTCCATAGACATAATTATTAATACAATGCTAATGTATGCTATGCCTCCACCGAAATCTAACCCTAACCTTAATTTCATTAACACAAAGGAAACCTTTTGGCAATTTTAGTGTGTTTTTATAAATAAATAAATAAATAAATAAATAAATAAATAAATAAATAACCTGTCTTCCTAGTGGGGACTCGACATTTGGTCCACACCAAGATAGAAAAACATGCCCACACACACTCAAGCTGTTCTGCAAAAATGAGATCATCTGTTTGTTGAGACACAGACTGGAGACTCATATTTGTCCAAAGTTTCTGTGTGGGTTTGTACGTCTCATGTTTTGTGTTGCAGTTATCACCATCTTTAAGGGAAAGGTAGAGGAAATGGAGCTGCCAGTGGACCAGGTGGACATCATTATTTCAGAATGGATGGGCTACTGCCTTTTCTATGAGTCCATGCTCAATACTGTCATCTATGCAAGAGACAAGTGGCTGGTAAGTATGTGTGTGTGTGCTTGGATGTAAGTGTGAGCTCTGACAGTAAATCTTTGTGCTGTCTTGACAGAAACCTGGTGGCCTGATGTTTCCAGACCGAGCTGCTCTCTATGTTGTGGCCATCGAGGACAGGCAGTACAAGGACTTCAAGATTCATTGTGAGTACATACACACACCTACGCACTGAGGAAGAGACAGATAGAGAGAACACTGTATCCACTAAGGCTGAGAGTACAGGCTTGTGTGTGCAGCACATCTGACACAACTTTATTTCACAGTAACACTGCTGCAGGCTCTGTGATGATAACTAATCCAGTAAAGTCAACACATATTATATTTGAGTGACATTGCTCTATAAAGCTGAAGCCCTGGGCAAGCTTGTTCACTTCTCCTCAACACACACACACATCCTATAATAGAATCTGAGTTACAACCATTTGTATTAGCCTTGAGACAAGGAGAAAAACAACATAGAGCCTTGTGCTTGAGCTGCCTCATCACTGGGGAATTACACACCAAGACTATACTGTGATAAATTACACAGGCATTTAAAGTTATGTTGAACTTTATAAATCATGTTGGTTTATGATTAAATCATTTTGGGGGAGATAATTTTAGTCACAGATTTGATAAATGATCACATTTTTTTCGGTTTTGTTTAATAAACTAGGATCTGGAAACTCACTGGAAAACCTGAGTTGGCATTGAACACGACAGGCATGTGTTATTTTGTCGTAAAACATAAGAGTCTATCATGTTTTGATATTCCAAAAAGGTTTGTGTGCAGACTGAAGATCATAACAGGGGTGTTGCTGAATGCATATAGAGAAATATAGACATGTCATTGAGTCCGTATATGGAAAGTGGAGTAGCTCTGGTTCTTTTTAAACCAGTCGATGAGAATGTTGGTGTGCGTGAGGTCATGTAGAGACATCTTCAATTAGGAAGAAGAATCGCTGGCATTCATATATGCATTTTAACAGACACTGTTAGAGATCTAGCTAGCGAGCTAACCTGCCANAATATTCACTGTCAGTGCTGGCTACATGACCAAAATATGTGTGGGGGAAAATAGACTAACTTTTTTTTTTTATTGGGTTTTTGGCTGCTTTTTAACGTCGTCTTGGCTGCCCATGTAAGGACCCAGTTTAACAAACAGTAAATACAGTCAGTCTGCTTAGAGATGTTCAAAACCTGGCTAGCTAAGTGTTCTTTTCTCATGTTTTGATCAAGTTGTTGGAGAGCTATATGCCATGAAACCAGCAAAAGCCTAATCATTTCAGCTTGCTCTTATCAGCCTTATCTATTCAGTTACTAGCTGTCAAAATGTCCCAGGAGCTCCCGCAAAGCTTCAAATCATCATCAAAACAAACAAGAGCTTGTACACATTCTACACTTATGACAGCAAAGGTTTAAGACAAAGGTTTAAAATGTATAAATGACCTAATTAAAATACATGAATAGGTTTTCCCAACCTGCCACACATATATGGACACAAANGATATACCCATCCATACCACTAAAAGCCCATCATATACAACCTTCTCCAAAGTGTAGGCACTTCTGTACCTTTTTTATGATGTCTAAGGCTGCTGTATTTTTCTATGAAGCCACCTTATCAAGGAAGTTATTTATTCGACACAGAAAAATCCCACATAGGAGCAAGAAAGAAAATAAAGGGGAGTGAGATACAGGCTATTGTGCACATATACTGTAAGATATTGTTAGATATGGACTGGGCAGGTACCTCATACTCTGTGGTGGACTTAAAAAAAACATTAAAATATCTGTTTGTGTGTGTGTGTGTGTGTGTGTGTGTGTGTGTGTGTGTGTGTGTGTGTGTACAGGGTGGGAGAATGTCTATGGCTTTGACATGACCTGCATCAGAAATGTAGCAATGAAAGAGCCACTGGTTGATATAGTGGACCCAAAGCAAGTGGTGACCAATGCGTGCCTCATCAAAGTAAGCAATCTTTCCACTTTTCCTCCACATGCACTTTTGTATAAGTTTTACATGTGTGTGTGTGTGTGTGTGTGTGTGTGTGTGTGTGAATGCAGGTACAAATGTGCAGATGCCCTTTCTCTAGTCATTTCATGAAGACATCGCTTCCATTCTTTTTGTGATTGTGTGTGAGTTAGTAAAATATTTAGTTTGTGATAACTGACCGTGAAAAAGATCTGCTTTATAGACTTTTGGCTGATCGTTAGTTCACTAATGAGGCATGGCTGTTGTTTAATGATTCATAGAAATGAAATCTCATTTCACAGTGAAGTGCTGGATAATGGACTGAGCGAGATGATGATCAGGTTCATTTGGATGCATGCAGTGAGGTCTGAGTCTCAGAAAGATTTAAAGAGTCATGTAACATGTTTCAGCAACTCGAAGATGTACAAACACTATATACTACACGTATAAACATACTGTAATACATATGCATGTGCATGTATATGAATAAAATTTTTTGCCAGATGTATTCAACCAAACACGTCTGCAAAATCAGCAAAGATCTGAATTATCAATGAAGATCAAAATGTAAAAAGATATGCTTATAAGCCTATACCAGGGATATTCAACTAAGGATCAGTTACAAAAAATTCCTCATTTACGAAGGTCCAGATAAGCACCTAACATGACTGAATAGTAACAACGGTTCATAGTGGCACTTCAGGTTACAACTTATGACTAACCCCATGGACCCTGAACAGACATTTGACACAAGGAGAATAATCATACTTCTGTGTCGTCTTTACACATTTTGTTTTTCATCATTGACTTTTTGAAAGACCATGCCATCAGTTCGGCTTCTCAGAGAGTAAATAAAATGAAAAATCTATGAAATCTGGGACAGCTCACCTTTCTGAACTAATGTCTCGAGCTCTGATGCTAGTTTTTGGGCTGAGGAGCTGCCCGGATCTAAAAGCTTTCCATAAAAGCATGTGATTGAATAAACTGCAACAGAGGATCTGCTTGGCAGTGCTGGGGCTTTAACTCCTGAATCTTAACCAGTGAGCCACTATTGCACCAGAGAGTACGGTTTTGTTTTGAGAGTATACACAGCAAAATGATTCTTACCCCCTGCAGTCATTTTACTGAGGAAACAGACAGTGTAACCGAGACTGAGACTTAAACCAAGACTCCTTCCATAAATGCTAAATAAATGTGTCCCAACAAAGAACTTCAGCACATTAATGATTATAAGAATTACTTTGTTAAGCAAAAACCCATTTTTAAATCCACTTATTATTATTCTCGTCTTCCATATAAGTCCCTGTGTATGAACTGTTATTATAGAAATGATAGTGTATAAGAAGAAGCACACTGATATGAACCTATTGTTCACGTTACAGCCAGAACAACATGCGCTGGTATATGAAAATAACCTTCTGCACACCTTCTGACCAATCATACTTGGCCATTCAACCGTGCTGTGATATTATTGTTCTATGTAAAGCTGAAACAAATCCACTATTGTACCTTTTCCTGCTTTTCTCTCTTTTTTTCCTCAGACACACACATGAACACTTCTGTTCACACAGTGGCGGATTCTGGTAATATAGGGTTTTAGTGTATGAAAGTAAACCGAGTAGACTGAACGCCTGCTGACATCCTCCTTTCTGATCGCGATTAATTCCTTCGTCTGTTAGAGATGTTTGTACTACTGTGCAGTAATTCCAGTGATGAGTGATGATGTTTGTCTGATAAACACTCTGCGCTCCTCTGAGAGAAACACAGTCGGGAGACGAGCATTGTCTTTGAGCATCACTCTCATGTTGGGATCTGAGTTTTGATGTTTGATTCATCTTATACAATTGCACCTAATGTGTACTAAGAGCCCAATGAGAGCACATTAATGTGATTGCCATAACATTACTATGTCTACAGTCTGCCTCTAATGGAGCTTCATAAAAGACTAAACGCTAATGATGCTACGTAGCTTTATAGTGGACAAAATATAGGACAAATATTAAAGCTTTTACTCTCCCTTTTATCTTACTAGTCTTCTGTAATGTTCTAGCAAGGCGTATGTGTTTTTCATTCATTTATTTATTTATTCAACTTATACCACCTTGCTGCTGGATTCTCAAATCTGATTGGTCAGCAGCTCTGGCAGAGCTGTAATTGAGAAGCCTGTAATGCAAATCACAGGTTTATGTTTATGTTTGTTTTAATATATATATTTTTTTATATATATAAATAACTGCTAATTCAGGAATGTGCACACATTTAAACCTAATAAAAGGATTTTTAAACAAATCTGTTATTTAACAAAGAAAAATGTAGAATCGTTGATATGGTCAAGCTTTCTGTAAGGAGAACATATATCATAAAAGAATAACATAAATAATATATATAATAAAAGAATCTATATTTTTTGTGGATTTTTTGAAACTTTAAATGTAAATATAAATGGAAAAAAATAACCTTATTCTTCCATTACTGCACTACAAAAAAAAAAAAAAAAAAATCAGGTTATTGTTAATTTAAATTGTGACTGGCAGCTCCTTCAGTTAGCTGTTAATATAGAAATGGTAACAAGTGATGATAAGTGCATTGATAAGTGCATTAATATAAACGTGGGATTTGTCTTGTAATTAGCACTGGTGTCCAAGCTGCAGCTACAAAAGATTAATCAACACCTTATGACCAATCACAATCAAGAATTCAATAACACTCTGGTATAAATGAGGATACTTCCTAATCAATGGCTTTACAAAGGTGCATGTGCCAATGAGGAGATCTTCTTACACTGATAATGTATTAGAAGTATTACGTTTCTGTAGATGATTATTTATCACCAGCTGTGAACCTGAAAGCTGAATAATTAACGTTTTAATTAGTAATTAAGGTGTGTGTTTATTAAAACCTTTTGCGTTGTCTTCTTCAGGAGGTGGATATCTACACGGTGCAGCCAGAGGACCTGTCCTTCACTTCAACCATCTGCCTGCAGATCCAGAGGAACGACTATGTCCACGCACTCGTCACCTACTTCAACATTGAGTTCACCAAGTGTCACAAGAAGACCGCCTTCTCCACAGGTGGGGATCCTGTAAAGCTGCCTGAATGCACTGCTTCACTTTTACTCACATTCACATGGATTTGTTTTTAATGAGACCTTATATTCAAGATGTTGCTCAGCTGTAAGTATATGCTGAGAATAGGCTATGTTATATTTTATTGTAGTAAAGTGGCAGACGGCTTTGTGCCCACTGAAGAAAGTGTGTGCATTCAATATTCTGTGGGATTACTAGTACAGTTATAGTGATGCATGTGCTTATAATTAATCCAGGAACTATATCTAAATATAAACTATTTCTCTTTAATTCTTTACAAGAGGACTGATATGAACATGACATATTAATGCTAAATGATATTTTTTATGAGTAGTGACTGCCCTCTTGTGGTCATACTATGTCAGAGAACAATGAGCATCTTTTAAGCATATTTGAGCTCTCGTTTCACTATTGATTAAATGTCATAAGGTTTCAGGGCCTCTGACAGTTTTGATCTAATTAATATCTTGCATCAGTATGTTTTGCTTAAACAATTATTCTGAACAACATTTGTAGCAATATAGAGTATGTAGTGATATAAACAGTAATTAGACATTTTATCAGGCACATCTATCATGTAAGTACACAATTACAGACTCGAGCTCATATGCAGATATGAACAATTTGTCAGCCTTCTTCTACATCATCATCTATCAGTGGAATGAGACCCTGTAAGACCACCACTGACTAGCTATCATTTGGGTGGTGAACTATTCTCAGCACAGCAGTAACACTGCCATGGTGGTGTCTGTATTGCTGGTGTGATCAGATCATGAATAGTGGTGTTGGATGTTTAACACTATATATTCTTACTGGCCATATTCTTAGACACACTCACTATACCGTGTTGGCCCTCCTTCTAAGTATACAGTTACAGACTAAAGCTGTATAGTGCATGTCACCCATCCTCTAACTTTTCATCAGTGTTAGTTTCTGACCACCGGACTGCTGTTGCAAATAGTAAGGGCAGAGGTTAATGATAGCATTTTAGTGTCATATGGTCATCATTTGAGTTTCTGTTAAAGGTCACGACATCAAAGTGTTAAAACAGCACTCCTTGTGGTTAGGAGGGGTGAAATAAAACTGAGATAAAAAACAAAAAACAAAAACAAACAAACAAAAAAGCAACACCGCATCACTGGATACACTTGTCCCATCACCACAAACATTGCCTACACTCACAGTGACGAAACGATTCTTACTAGTTGGTGGGTTTACTGGGTAGACCGGTCGTCCCCAGGTGGTATCCTCGCCATGGAGGGGAATACTGTACCTAATAGCTGTATCTTATGTACTGTTTGGATGGGATAAGATTTCAAGATGTGTCTTTTAAATAATTAAAAAACATTGCTTGAGGATGTAATTGATTGATTCACATCCTGATAAGCGATTTTTGTAAAAAGAAATCACAGATATTTGTCTTCAGTACGTATGCATGGTTGTCTGCTATTTTTAAGGTACGTCGAGTAAAATTAGTTCGACTAACAAACTAGAAATATTATTCGCGAACAAACATCCCACTGTGGCCATGTAAGAGATAAACTGAACCCTGTGAAGAGCTTTAAAGGAGAGAATGGAAAGGCCAGGCCAGAGCTTAGATCTGAGAGCATTTTAAATTTCTCTTGACTCTCGCAGGTATTCTGGTATTTCAGTATTCTTGTGCTCTTGCCTGGGTCGAGTTGCTTAAAAATTTCCAAGGGCACCAAGCAGAGCCAACTGCTTACTAACAAATACAGCTTGACATGAAGACTTTAATAAGGCTGCACATCCTGAGAGAAATGAGATATTTAGCTAGGTGGAAATTGTAACCTGAATTTTTATTCATTCAGAATTTTTTATTTTTTTTTAATCGTAGCACCGGATTCTCCGTACACGCACTGGAAGCAGACAGTCTTTTACCTTGAGGAATATCTGACTGTGAAGAAGGGAGAAGAGATTGTAGGCACCATCACCATGAGGCCCAATGAAAATAATGCAGTGAGTAAGAACAGCCTTAAGAGTCTTAAGACTTAAGCACCATCTGAAGAAATAACCACTATCCCAATGCTAATCTCTCCCTTCATTCTCTCTCTCTCTTCCTACAGCGTGATTTGGACTTTACGTTTGAGCTGGATTTTAAGGGTCAGCTATGTGAAGCTGACATCTCTCATGACTATAAGATGCGTTAAGCGTCCTGCTGGAGGAGAGAAAGTGCCCGAGTACCACCATGGCGACTGAGGAAGTGGCACTTCCCCACCCGCAGTGCCAGAATCCGGCACAGAGGCTGAGTGCTTAATGACCTAGGCCACGACTCTGCTCGTCTTTGAGAGATGTGCTAATATTTCTGGAGCTGAGTGCCTCTCTGAGCAATAGCAGCCTTGCCATGGCCAATAACAGCGTGCACTAGTCCAACGTTTCTATGACTGTTCACAAGGCAACTTTGAATGTACTGCTAATCAAGCTCAAGAATGTTACTATCCTCATGAATGTGAAGAGTCAGTTTACAGTTTCTTTTGGAAAAGAGTCAGTGGAACAAAGAAGTTAGTTCGTTTTAGCTGTATTTTAGTTTGTGATGAAAAACCAAGACAGTATGTTAGGCCATTTGACTATAAGCACTAATCTACTGCACTACAATAGAGTATTTTACCAGAATTAGATACGCAATCCAGTGGCATACTCTAATGCTGAACTCTCAAATTTAAGGGTTTATTTTTTATAGTATTGTTCAAGAAAATTCACTACACTAGCTATTAAACGTATTTAGCTGAATTACAAGTAATGATAGCACATGTACTAACTTTTCTTTCTATCGTGCAGTATGTAGTGTGTGTGAAGGTGTCTTGTTCCTCAGTGTCAATATTAATTTGAATAATGTAAAGATTGTTACATATCCAAATACAAATCTACCAACAGATCAGGGAAAGAAAAATGGACAGAGAACAAGAACACAGCGGAGTGGGATCATGCAGAAGCCTCTTTCAGTACAGCAGGATGCGTGTGTGTATTCACCTGTGCTCTTACTGAACTCATCACCTAGGTACCTCCTGACGTTCTGTCCTGCTTCAATCCAAAGATCTTCTGTTTCAAATGATACGTTAATGAACTGACGTTGATTATATTCACTTTCACCAAAAAACAGCTATGATAAAGAGTCTTAAGAAGAAAAGATCTTAAAACATTATGATGAGAATAAAGCAAAAAAAAAACAAAACAAAAAAAAAACAAACAAACAAAAAAAACACACCTCTTGGATAATGTGTAAAAAGAGATTAAAGTGATATAGATGTATGAAAAAGAGATATAGATGAGATATATAAAAGAGATATAGATGTATGAAAGCATATTAGGAAAAACAGGAGTTTAGGAACATTTAGGAACATTTCATTTATGGAAGCCAATCATCTTGAAATCAGTTATGTGTAATGTAATAATAATAAATAACCAACCAACCAAACAAACAAAATACCTATAAAACTATGAAAGTGTGTAAACCATGTAATGACCACTAGAAGGCAGGAAAAGCACAGTGTCTGAATACAGTGGCCTAACAATAAAGTGACAGTTTAATTATGTTTTCAGATAACAGCTTTCTGTGAAGGGAATTTTGCTTTCTTTAATGAATTTAATGAGTAATGCACATTGATAATGTTGCAAAGTAAATAAAAAAAAAGGCAGCACATTCATATCAATAAAATCTATCCAAATCACAGCTATCAGAGGTTTTGTTTGTTTTCCAGCTAATTTCTTTCCAGAAGAATTCTAGCTGATGCATTTTTGGTGGCACTAAACTGTTTAATTTTACAATGATTAAAGTGCTTTTGTTCACCTTCATTTACTGGATGTTCTGACAGGAAGCACAGAACCCGATGTTTCAACATTTATCCATTAATGAAAACATTCATGTAAATATATTTTATTTTTATTTCAATTACTTCAAAATAATTACACAATAAAGTTCTATTACAACAGTGTTACCCTTCATGGGCAGTCTACTCCTAAATGTTGTAGTATTTTGCCACTCTCAACAGCTTGTCAAGTGATTAATAACCCAGGCCTTCATGTGTTTAGAGCAGGGAAAATACTCACATATACGGTACATTACAGGGGAGGTGGGAACTGGGGGGGACTGTGTTTGAATATGCAAAGTTCACACACACAAGGGTGTGTGTGTGTGTGGGGGGTGGGGGTGGCTTGATCTGTTAACATGATGTTCATTTGTCACACAGGACAGAGATGATAAAAAAAGCACGTTAGAGACAGAACAACTTGAGATCCAAATCACAATTTGTTTCTTATTTCTATTGATGCTATAAAAAAACAAGCCCTTCTTGATCCTCACAAAGTGCTGGGGTCTTCAATATTTATCCTTGACAGATACAGAGGCCAAAAAAATATATATATTGTGAATAACAGAAAATAGCTGCACCACAGGGAGAACATGGATAGCTCTAAGCTTTCATTTGGTAGTGGAGTCAACACTGATTGCACCTAATGTGTGAAAAATAGCTTTGTCAAAGAAAGAACATGGACAACTCCAAGCTTCCATTGGGATTTGGCAGTGGTGTCAACACTGATTGCACTAAATTGTTTGTGCAAAGTTAGTGGATTCAGGCCGCATATCAAAGAAACATTACAACTAACACAAATGACAAACATGCAGGCACAAACCCTGCTCTTCCAGTATGAGTATTTAAATTCACACAGTGGGCAGCTTTCCTATCAGTTGTTCTTTGCAATTCTTCAAAAACTCCTAAAATAAACATGTTTGTTCAGACAGTAAAATAAACTATAATTATGCTCTTCTAGATGATCGTGACAGTTTGTTTCCCTCATACATCACAGGAAGGGAAGTCATTTCAGATTTCACTGCCAAATAAACATCAATTTGGCACTTTAAATTTAGAGATGTAAACACTTATACTGTAAACAAATGTTTGAATATGAGATTTCCTTCATCTACTTTTATCAATAGTTAATATATATTTGTGTAAATATCATGATAAAGCTAACTCTTGCTTTTGGTATGATGAGCCTATATTTTATATGTACAGTTGATCTACCAAAAACCTAAAGTGGTTTAGAAGGGGGAGCAGTATTATGACGGGTAAATGACACAACAGTTTCAATTTTTGTTAGTGTTTTATACAGATTTAGTGTTATGATGACGTTAAAACATGTGTAGAGGGTGAGAACTGTGTAAAACATAATGTGCCATTAAAACCAGGGGGATGGAGGTGAGCTGCCACTGAGTACAGGTGATGTGTGTGTGTGTGTGTGTGTGTGTGTGTGTGTGTGTGTGTGTGTGTGTGTGTATCAGGATCTTTCTGCTAGCAGCAGGACGACTTCTTTGTAGGGGCATCAACCAGGGAGACGGTTTTCTCTTTCTCTCT
>CM074950.1:8376010-8399584 GCA_037577455.1 Pangasius macronema | reverse complement strand
TAACTTCAATTAACTCACTTGATAGCACATATCCTGCTCATCTCGTAAATGTTTGTTCATTTCCCTATAAGAGAAACATGTTCAGCATTGTACAGACAAAACAGACTGTTGTTTATGAAATTTGTAGTAGTATTCTTGCCTTAGTAAATCTAGTTGCTTAAGTAGACTTGCTCGTTCTCTTTGCAAACCCTCAGTAACTCTGTACATCTCCCTGAAAATCAGAAAACAGCATAAAGCAACTGGGAACAGAAAGACATGGGCATGTAGTGCTGGGAACAAAAAGACGTGGGCATGTAGTGCTGGGAACAAAAAGACGTGGGCATGTAGTGCTGGTGGGAAGCCTGTTGCCATTCAGCGTAAAGCACATGACTCTGTGAATGTGTTAAAAAGTAAAGTAAGATGTGTACAGGGTGTATAAAGTGTGAGTGAGTTCTCACAGCTCTCGCTCTTCCCGTAGACGAGAAGCTTGTTCCTGCAGCAGACTGAGCTGCTCCTGTGCTAAGCTCAGCTCCTGAGTGGTGAACTCCAGCTCGTGAGCCAGCTCCTCATTATACTGCTTCAGTTTCACATTCTCTACCGCAGTCTCCCTCTGCTCGCTGTGCAGCTCACGACACTGCTGCTCTAACTGACACACACGTACACACACAATAACTCATTAATTCAAAGCAGATTAGAGAAATACAGTGTCCTTGAGAATTATTGACATCCTTCATGAATAAAAAGAATAAAAGTATAACGTGGAAAAAACGACACAATTCATTTTTTTGTGTTACATGTCCTGGAGAGAAGAACAGATGATTATTTATTATTTATTAGAATTACTCTTCCTGTAATTTCTAACAAGGTTGAAGAAATTTCTAGAGGGAGCTTGGTCCACTCCTTAATGCAACACTTTTTAAGCTCCGTTATATTCTTAGGTTTATGCATGAGAACTTCCCTCTTCAATTCAGACCCCAGGTTTTTTGTACAGGTTTTCATATCCAGAGACTGAGATGGTCATTGCAAAACACTGATTTTGTGCTTTAACCATTTCTGTGTTGATTTAGAAGAATGTTTGCCTCACCGTCTTCTTAAACGTATACTGAAATATACTGGTATTTAGCTGAATTCACAATGTCACAAATCTTCACAAAAGCCCCAGAATTATCAGTGAATGACCACCATTTTTACGGCAGGTATCAGGTGTGGTTTCCTTTACGTAGCTTTTGCACTGAAAGTTCTTTTTTTTTTTTCTCAACAAAAGGATCTAACGTGTGCAACAGGATATTTATACCCCAGGGGAGCTGGACAAGTTCCAGTAGACTGAGAACAAATCAAAAATTATTATTCATTTTCTTATTCTTTTCCCATCTATTTAAAGATGTATCCAAAATAAATAAATAAGTACATTTGAATTTGTGTGTAATGTTTATTTTATACAAACATTTATACTCCTATTTATTAAGAGTACCAATAATTCAAGAAAACATTGTATCTTTATAATGTGCTTTTCTAAATAAAATCTCTTTAGGTGAAGCATCTTACCTGAATCAAAGAATAGGTATGCCAGCAAAAAGCCAGCATAAACAAAGCACTTAATGCACTTTAAACTTAACTACAGATTCAGTATTTTGAGTGCTGTCAGAAGAGCACTAAAGGATCATGTGCAAGGACTTGTTTGATAAGAAAGTGGGTACAATGATGCCAAGCACTGCACGATGCTAAAAATAGACGTTGAAAAACTGGATCACTACATGAGCCATCTCAAAAGCAGAGATGCACTGCGCCCTGATTAGACAGCATTCGGTGTTAATGTTCTGATAAACAAAACATTGGTGGACCTCGTCTCTTGTTTTTGCCTACTTGAACAATAGAGAGTGGTAATTTAAAGAGAAAAGGCTAGTTTATACACTTACTGCTACTACACTTGAGTTTCTTAATTAGCATAAAAAGACCCAGCTGTCTTTTATTTATTGGTGATAAGAAGAGTGAGCTATTTGTCTCTTCCTCATGTGCGTCATTATTATGTCAGTAGTATTAGGCTTTTGTGGGAATAGATTTAATTAACTAAGTCTTAAGTCTTCATCAAATAGAGAAATATCAAAGTGAATATTTTAACATAGCATCTGGAAAAGAATAAATGCCGATTCTTGGGGAATCAAGGTTCTTGTTCTATTGCAGGTTCATTATGTTTATTATATTCACACATCTATTAGACACACATGCATACACATCATTCGTGAATGCACCATGTATGGCCACAAGCAAATCTACACATTTGTTTCTAAATATTTGTTTTAAATGAGAGTGCAACTACATGCAAGGTTGTAGACATGCCTGGGAAATCAAAGCAGTTCACTCACCAGTTTCTGTTTGTTTGAAAGCACTTCGAGATCCTTCTCTTTTCTAGAAAGCTGGTATTCAAGATCTTGACTGCGAGTTAAGAACCTTTCAGAATCCTGCACAACAAATCACACCTTATAAAAAGAAAGAAGGCTCCAAACATATAAATGAGTAAATGAGCGAGAGAGTGAGAGCGAGAGCTGTGAGAACTCCAAACATATAATATGTAAGTAACATTTTTGATAAATATTTTGAAAATAATTTTCTAAAAAAAACCAAACAAACAAACAAAAAAAAAAAGCTGAAAAAAAAAACAAAATTTAAATGAAGCATTACCATATTTTACCTGTAAAAGAATCCTGTCTTTCTCATTTTTGATCTGTTGCTCCATTTCCTCATAGAGACGCTGGATTTCATCATCATGGGAAGCTGCTTTCCTGTAGAGGACATATCAGCTATAAGATCTATTGAAACGAATGGAGATTATTCAATAATTATTTCGTGTTTTTCACATTTTGTGCACCCAGAGGACACTGAAATTCATCCAAAACCCAGTGCTAGTAATTCCGAGAGTGAGAACCCCTGCCACAGATTGCATTACACTCTTTTTCAAAACGACACGTTAAACCGTGCCAAAATACAACTGCCATGACAGCTATTTGGCATTGTAGGCTCAAAGGAAATCTGTTATTGTTCCTGAAGTGTGTAACCATTAATTAGTTTTTAACAGCTACTTCACTTCAAGTTTATTTTAGGCATTTTACTGTAATTATGCTTATTTTAATAAATATCTGAGAAAGTACAGAATAACAAGCACTCTAGTGTTAAGTGGACAGCTGTCAGAGGTTTCCAGAGTAGATTTAAAATATGAGCTTGGTGAGCACCTCGTTTTTGGAAATTTTGCAAAAAGAAAACAGATGATACCAAGTATCATGTCATTTAATGGTAGAGCTCATTACTGAAAGCTCAAGCCATAAACCATATTGGCAATATACATTAAATGTGCCAAAAGTCTGGCTATAAACTATCTACCCCCAAATCTATTATCTTATCAATGCTGTATTTCTAATCAAGCAATTAAGAAATACTGCACTGATAAGAAATAAAATAGTAAGTGACTGACCTTTTCAAGGCAGTTTCCATCTCGCTCTTCTCCTGGTTAGCTTCTTTAATTTGGTATGTGACCCTGGCGAGAAACTCCTCAAAGTTAGACAGGAGACGCGGCTCATCCCTGCGCAGCTGCGCCCACAGACCGCGCACTACTCCTGGACTAAAACATCAGAGAAGGTCAAATAACTCACTTTAAAATATACCTTTGGAGGATTGGGTTTTTAATTATACTTTAGAACATGCATCCGTGTCAAAACAGCAACAACAGATTTCAGTGTATAAAAATATAGTTACTGAACTTAAACTGGTTAAATATAAAATAGAACATAACAGAGAATCTTAATTCTTGCTTGTAGTTTATCTTGCTGGAGCGACTCTTAATTCTAATATTCTTACTTATATACAAGCTGTCACTTTGCAAAGTAAGCTGAAATGTAAGATATTTATTTACTCATGAGATCAGATGTCCAGCATTTATGATCCTGTCTATGAAATACTGGGACAGTTAAAGACAGACACATACATGCATAGAATCATGTAATCCAAATTGTCAGTTCTCATGTAGAAGATCGCCACGAGCCAATACACTTCATAAACTTTATGTCTTCCACTACAATTCTCTTTCCTGCATCATAGAACGATTGCAGTGTGGTACAGGCGAAACTAGTCATGCAACACGAGTGATATTTGCTTCTCAAAATCAAAGACGTGGGTAGTCTGATATTAAAATGTCGCTGTTTAATCTGACTCCCTTGGGAACGTCTCTTGTTATGATCTTTCACAAATTTCAGTGTGTGTTACTCAGGACCTTTCTGCATTTTTCGTGAACTGAGAGTTCCCTAACACTGATAAACTGTTATCTAAGTATAAGGAGAACATTCTTTGTAAAAAAAAACCCATCACAGCACTGAAAAAAAAACAAAACAAAAAAAAAACGTGAAATACAATACAGAAACAAACAGTACTGATTTTCATTTGTGTGATTTCATGTCATGATGCAATTTAATAACATAATTCCTAGGTCCTGGTGTGAGCTGTAAGTATTTTTATACTTATATTAACACTTTTATCATGTTTTAGTAGTAAATCTGTAAAGCCTGCCGACTAAGATTCAGCAGTCAGTGCAGCAGGAATAAACAATGATCCCATAATAAAAATGGTGTTCCTTTATATGGACGGTAATGTCTGGGAAATGACACTCCACTTACAACCACACTGCCAAGTATGGCTTAGGGCTGTGATTCGGCAATGAATACATTTCACTGTGACATGACTTTCGTGCACTTTCATGAAAGTGAGATGGAATGTAACAGGGAATTAAATTCACCTCTGTCCGTGTAATTCTTTAAAAACTAATCCCCCTGCAACTTAAGAGCGATGCCGTGAAGGTTATGCTTTTCAGTGTGGAACGTTTCCGCATGTTACAAGTGTATTGTGTATTGTTTTTACAATTCTTTTCCACCCCTGCTGTGATTTTCACTCTGATCACCTAATCATCTCCATAACAGACGTACAGTATTTCAAAGAGAAATGCTGTCAGTCTGCATACAGTTCAGTGAGTGTGTTTGTAAACAGGTTACACCCACTCCTCGAAGACATGGCTGGCTCCCAGGTTCTCCATCAGAATGCAGAAATGTTTCTCCTCGTCATCCTCGCTCACACTGAGTTTATCCTCCCACTGACTCTGGTAGAGCAGATCAGGAGAACTCGGCTCTGCGACATGCTCTGGAGCCGGCTGTGCAGTCACCGCTGATGCTGCAGGACCAAATATGAACTCGCCTGCACCGGAAACATGCAGAGTATTATTAGAAATGTTTAGGTCGTTTTTCCCTACTACATCATCCAGAAAACACTGGACAAGGTAACATGTCTACAAAAGTTGTATACTGGGCTTGTAAGTGCAGAAGCACAGAGGAACACGGTCAGATTGCTCTTGCTAGCAATAACAATGACATAAGACAAAATACATAAATGCACTAAAGCTTTGCTATACTTCTTGTTCAAAATACAGAATATTTTTCTTTGTCTGACTGATAATATAAAGACCCACTAAAGCCAGAGGAGAACTCCTCTGGGGTAAGGTATCCGTTGCCATCAGCATCCAGTGTATCAAACACATTCTCCAGCTCCTCAGCACTCAGAGGCAATTCTCCAAGCAGCCTCTGAAACACAATATGGGATAAATGTTTATGCATTAAAAAAAAAAATGAAAATCACATTTAGACCACAGTGCTATTGAATTCTTAAATTTAATTGGTCAGATTCGTTTTCTATAACAGCAACTCTGACAATATAACATAAAATAAACAATATTTGATGTGTTATTGTTTCTATAGTAACAGCTCATTCACAGGGACTTGTACGGCAGACGTTCCACATAATCTGAGGCTAATAATAAATGGAATAAATATGCTGTTATTTTACAAAGAAAATATAAACACTGATGTGGTTTAAGGTTTAATAAGGAGACATTTATTTAAAATTTATGGAAGACTCTCCAGTGTCAGTACGTTTTCTGCCATGATAAAAGACAGAGGGCTGTGCTATTTCTTAGTAACATCGCAAGCTGCATTTAAAATCGTATTAACTTCAAGAGAGAGAAAAAAAATATTGCCAGCAATTTGCCAGCGATAAGAGGAATTAAACACTTTGCAACATGCTGTAATAGGAACATAATCAACTTCAGATTACACCAAGCTGTCTCACACCAGTTACATTTCTTACACATTATACAGTACATGGTGATACTTAAGGCCTAAAGCTGAAGAAAGTTGGGACAATTTAGTTATGGTCTATTATGTAACTAGAGATATCTTCAGATGGGAAAAATAATATTTGGTAATGTAAACAGTTTGGAAGCACTGGTGAATTTGTTGTTAACATTATGAATCAATCTAAAAACTGTTATCTTCATGAAAGAAAAGCAATTATGCTACTATAATAAATTTGTGGTGCTTAGTATGCAATGAAACCCCCGTCACACAGTGAATTACATTTAATTAAAATTTAATTATGATCTTTTTTGGGTGGCTTGTCCTGCCTCCCAGACTTATTATATTTCAAATTAGAGCCTGAATGACCTCGATAATTACGCTGTGTTTACTTCTCAGTGTCAACCCCACGGACACAGTGTAAACAGGCCTATTCCTAAAAGCAAATAACACACCCTGTCTTGGGATTAAGCAAACATTTACAAAGACAGACAACTGATCAACTGCCTCGGAAAACTGAAAAGGTTCTTTGAGCATGATCGAAGAACTTTTTAGACTAAAGCTTCTGAACAGACAGTGTTTATCAGGCTTAGGCGTGAACTGTGTGTCAGCAGGCTATTCTGCTGCGTGGCTTTAAAACGCAAGTTGTTAACACTTTGGGTTCTGGTGTGAAGAAGTAAGCACAATGTTTCAGCCAGCACTCCTCAGCATGACTAGAACTCTGTACGAGTTATACGGGGGGAAAAACTCGCCTGGCCATATTGTCTTTTTAAACAGCCATACATGCAGACTAACAGACAGATTAAAAACGTTACATTACAAATGTGCAATGAGCTTAGCCATTTCTGTTATGCCCCCGTTCAGCTGAAAGGAAATACATTTGTGCATTTATAATAATATATGTACATATGAAGAGATATGAACAAAACACTATAATCTAAATCAATAGATCCAGTAATTATGTCTAAACGTTGAGCCATTTGATGACACCTGTTTGTTCAGTGAATATGCAAATGTTTCAACATTGGTTTCTACTCAAACTACATTCACACAAAGAATGAAGCAAGACAGAGAGAAAGAAATGGAAACGTTCAGGTTTTTAGGGACTTGTGCATGCAAATGTGTTGTGATTATTTATAGAGAACCTGAATAAAGATGTGGAGCTGATGGATATCAATGCATCTCCATAAACATTGGATCAAAGGTGTTTTGGCTTCAGAGCGCGAGCCCATGAGTGGGTCATCAAAGAGAACGGCCACAATAGATGGGAATCGATGAGGCTGGCCAATCTGCACAATAATACAACTGAAGGGGCGGTCTCTCAAAGTGCTGTCGTCTACCTTTTCACTACTCATGGCTGCCCAAGCTGTTTCACAGACTCCACTGAATTAGCAGTGGGAAAGCGTAGATTACATCTCCACACATCTCAATAAACACTGCCGATCTGCATTCTAATCACCTCTAGCATTAGATAATTGCTGTTTAGATAGCGCCTGGGATACCATCATTTCTTTTTTTTTCTGCTGGATTGTATTCTGCAACTCTCAAAACACCCCTGTAGTGAGTCTGCTATAACCAATTTTTGCACCAGCTGAAGATAAATTTGATTAGAAATCAGAATGTTATGTCAGTCTGAAACCATAAATTGAGAGTAGTTAGTTTTAAACTAGCATGCCTACATCAAAGCGATTTAAGCTATGTCATAACAAGTAGTGCGTAAGGTGGCTGTAGATCAAAACTTTATTGCACTGAATGACATATTTCGCCATCACCAAACAATCAGCAACATCATCTGACAGAAACAGGACATGCATCCATGATCAAGATACAGGGAAGATGCATCTGTCTTTCAGTCAAGTTAGTGATTTTATTAAAATCCTAATAGACTGTGTTTACAATACAGTGGTGACTCAAATTACCAATCTCTTGTATTTATATTTTATGTGCTTGTTATGCTTGGGCATGTTAGTAAGAAACCATAACAACTAAAAATAAAGAAGCAGTATAAACATTAAAATACAATATTATAAAATTTCATTAATTGTAAAATATTTTAATTATTTTGTGATGACATTTGGTGAGATTTTGTGCTAGAAGAGTAAAGAGCTTATACATATATATACACACACACATATACATATATATAAAATAGATAGATAGATAGATAGATAGATAGATAGATAGATAGATAGATAGATAGATAGATAGATAGAAATATATCCTATCCGATCCTAAGATCTCGTAGGTTTACATATGTTACAAATGGTGTATTCCAGTGAGGTGGCCATGTCTGGTGATCACAGACCGCAGACATACATAAAGCATAATGCTTCTTACAAAATAAAAGAAAATATACTGCATTTAATGTTGGTAAACATGCAATTTTTTACTTCTAGTAGCTTTGTTTTTGTGTCAAATGTTACATCTACTAGGGAATTATAAATTAAGGCCACACTGCAGCCATGTCCCTTGGTGAAACAGTTGAAGAGTGAATTCCACACTATTAGGACTCGGGCTGGGAAACAAAGATTGAATATTGGTATTGTGATAAGTTAGTTTCCAACATACTTTTCTGAAATATTGTGGGCATCTTCTTATAACATTTTTGTTATAAAACAATCTTTTTGTGGTTTAATAAACTTGAATCAGAAGCAGCTGATTTGATATCAATTTGAGTCTTTAACATTGTAAAATATTTTAAAGAAATTTCTCATTTTCAGTGTTAAATTATTTATTTTGTAACACTACTGTTTTGCTGGCAGCTTGTTAGCAAATCTGTAGATCATGTATTGTACAAATGTATCATGATATTTTCTGTCNATTGATATTTCACAAGCGTTCTTGAAAAGTAGGGATGCACCAACAATGTGTCAACTTTTCTGTCTAAATTGTGGATAAATTATGCTTGTGCTTTCATTGTCCAGCTAAACATTTCCAATTAAATACTGCATTTATAGTATTTACCATTACTAATGCAATTATTCAGAACTGGCATTGCGGCATGCTTTCTCAAAAGCATGGTGAAGTCTTACCTGCATGTCCCGTCGAGTAACGAAGCCCTTGTCCTCAGTGTCACAGATCTGAAAAAATTCCTGACTCTTCTCCAGCACAGCGCTACAGTCACTCTGCTCCAGAGGACTTCCACACACACTGGGCTTGCTTTTCGTGTCCTTTCCTCGGAGCCTGGATGCCCTACTCACCTTAGAGTCACAGGTGCCATTGAAAGCTGCCATTGTAGCGTCTTTGTGTGTGTAATTGGTGTGTGTATGTGTGAGAAATCTCCAGTCTCCTTCCTTACGTAGGTCAGCTCTAGATGGGAGAGTTAAAAGAAAACAGAGCTTTAAGTTTCGACCACATCACATAGCCTTTCAGAAATGGTTGCTGCCCGCCATCTCTTAGCAACCGCCTCTTTAATTAGTCAATGAAGCTGCAGAGATGTGCGGAGGTAGCGAGCCAGAGCAAGAGACAGAGGGTGCTTTTAAAACATAAATGCATGCTTAACAGGTTAAAGCACAGTTAACAGGTGTGAAAGTGGCATGTTATACACAGTCACATAGTCAACTAGTTAGTAGTATAAGTAATAGTAGAACATGTTAGTTATTATTGGTGTTAGAGTTTGGAAAACACGAATATCTTCAATAAGAGGGGTAAAATGGTTTCAGAGCAGTCTGGGAACATTATCTGGCTCAAAGTCTAATTGGCATAACTGGCTATACAAGAAAGTAGAGGTTACAGAACATCTCCATTTTTTGTTTCACTGACCAGATACCTGACTATAATAAACAATAAAAATACTACAAGAGAGGATCGTAAGGGTGATGGCTTATCTAAGTAATTGTAAGTAAGTATTGATTGGGAGATCCTTTCAGAGTGTCCACTTATTGTCCTGAGATTGGTTAAGTATAGCGGAAACTTGTTTGCACTTCTGTGACACTTCATATCAACTTATCTATAACAAGGGATTTGAATCTTTGATTTGCTTAAAGGTTTATTGGTTTTCAGCTAGATTCAAAAGTTATTTTTTAAATGAAGAAGTACAACACAATTAAATTGAATACAGAAAATGTATTAAATGCACTGAAGGTACACCATATAGCCAAAGGTTTTGTGGACACCAGACAATCACTCCCATATGTAGATCTAGTCCCTGCTTTGCTGTTATAATAACCTCTATTATTCTGGGAAGGCTTTCGACTAGATTTTGGAGCGTGGCTGTAAAGTCAGTCATTGAATTCAGTCAAGGAGGCCGTGTACAGTATGGATGAAGTGAGGGCTCTGAGTAGGTCACTCAAGTTCTTCCACTCCAACTTTGGCAAACCATGTCTTTATGGACTGTGCTTTGTGCACAGCGGTACTGTCATGTAGGAACAGGTTTGGGTCTCTTAGTCCCAGTGACAGGAAATTGTAAAGCTCCAGTGTACAGAGACATCCTACACAATTGTGTGCTTCCAAATTTGTGCTAACAGTTTGGGGAAGACCCACATATGGGTGTGATGGTCAGGTGCCCACAAACTTTTGACCATATAGTGTATTTCAAAAAGACTAATATTTCGTAGGCACACTTTTCCATTACTGTGGATGGATGCAGCCTGAGTCAACTGGGCTATACAGACAAAAAACATCTGAAGAGTATGACCCATCACACAGTGCCGGGAGTTTGCAGTTGACATTTTTGTTTTATTAATAAAATCTTAATTGGTGGGCTTTTTGACATTTTTTATTTTAAGTGAAATACAATTACATCGTTAGGAATTTTTAATTCATGTATCAAGAATAAATGAATGAATTACACCCTTACACCCCTTTTACACTGGTGTAAAAAGCTTTTTTTTTCTCCTTTTAAATATGAAAAATATATATGTTTAAGAGGTGGAGGCCCACAGACAGGAAGTTAATGGTTAACAGAGGCTAAACACTAAGTGCTGAAGGCTGCATTCTGTGTATTAAGCGTACTAAATACTCTTTAAAATGCAAAATGAAAATGAAATGAAAGGAAAACTTGAGAAGTTTTATTAGCCTAAGCCCCAAAGTATCTATTTTTCCAGGCTTAGAAGCTTATCACTCAAACTGGAAAGTGATAAACTCTTGGCAAACGAATGGTTTCTGCTTTTTCCACACTGAGGCCGTATGAGTAAGACTAACATTATCAGCGAGCCGTCATTCTTTTCACTCTCCATATTCAATTGCATGCTCCAGTGAACAAAAGGAACTTAACACACTGTACAACACACACACGCAACCTTACGTGCACGTACACAAACTGATATTTGGTATAAATGTTCAGTCAAAGGCAATTCACTAAAAAGGTTAGTAGTAACACAGACGTGCGGCAGACAATAAAACAGCACCACCTGGCACAGCTTAAAGCTGAACCCACCCTGCTGAGCCTGATGTGTGAGAAAACGTCCTTGGTCACACAGGCTGTTAGTAAGAACCGCGGTTGTCTCAGTGCTCACAGCCACTCCAGGAAACTAGAATTTCTGCTTTCCATGCAACCTTTATCTCTCTGTTTGACCTTCAGAAAAAGTAGATTACTTCAAGGCTCTGGATGGAAACAGCAGCATTGCGAGTTGCACGACTAGCATCTATTTGACAATATTTACATGCAATTCTTAAAAAAATATGAATTCATAATTTTCTATAAAGTTTGCATTTAAACAGATTCAGATTCATTTAATTCATTTGATGCAACTTGCTCACTAGGCTGAAACACAGGGGCTTGAACACAACTCTGGAATAAACAACTGTTTCTGGCCCTAATTCTACAGTAAACTTCTCCGGTAAAGAAGTCAGTCTTACACAAAATTTCAAACTGCTCTGAGAAGAAAACAGAAGTTTCACAAACATTTTGTTAAGAGCCCATATCAAAGTCCATGTTCTGTTTGTGTTCTTTTGTCTACATCCTGGTTTACTGGATGCATGTTGGGTTTAAATCATGAGCAGTTTGTTGGACTTCAGTCATTTATTCATTCTGGATGTCTTGGCTTTGTTGATTTGTACCTACAAAACCTGTCTGTGTGTAAAAGACTGAAACTGCATAAACACAACTGACACACACAAACACATATCAGTCTATAACTAAAAAGCTAAATCTATTTATTTTAGATTCCAGCTGAACAGTAAACAAAGAAACTATTATCTGCCCAACAGTCTTCTCCACGTCCCTGAGTCCTGGGAAATCTGTTTGGTTTTTGTTTTGTTTTCTTTCTCTGTGTATCACATGTCGTTTTCATTCAACAAACAAAACGTGCCTGACCACTTTTGAACAAACGCCCACAAACACAGGTCACAAAAAAATAAAATCGTGTACTGAGAAAGTTAAAGTGAGAATTAAAAGAGAATTGAGAAAGCTCGTGTTGTGACAATTCACTCTCAACAGAAGAAATAAACGAAATCTCACACTTCATTCTTTCCTCTCTGGTAAATTCCATCACAAACACTGCCGCAGGCTGAATCCCAAATCACTGCCATAAGGGACACATAGTGCTCTACATAGGGTGTGAAATTCAGTACTTCTTCTCCAATGTAGTAGTGCACGTATGTAAGGCGTATAGAGTGGTTTGGGACACAGCCGTAGCCCTGTGGCCGTTTGGCGACATGGATACACTTTCACACTTCCTGTTGAGCCAAACCAAGTTAAGGACACGGCGACTACATTTATCTCAGTACTATTTATATGTATTTAAGCCAATTAAATAACTGAAATAGTAAAAAAAAACAATTAGCCTACCTTGTGTTACTTCCTGCGTTTAGCGTCGTTAGCTCATCTTCCTGAGGAAAAGTTCCGCTCCAGTTACACCTGTCCAGTTAACGCCTTGGCAAACAACGGCAGAATTTCTAGAAACTTTTCAAAGGTCAAAGTAATGACAGATAACCACCGAAAACCTCGTTATTCTTGGTGTTTTATTTCATTTTCACCTTGTTTAGCCGACACGGTTCACTTTTCTCTCTCTAAAAGCTTTGTATGAATTTTGCCAGCTGCTGTCCGGCTGAGGAGGGAGGGGCTCCCGTCGCGCGTGCATCGCCCGTTGCTATAGCAACTAAGTAGCGAAACGCGCGAGGAAGTGAAGGTATTTTTCTGCTTCCAAAACCCAATATTGCTGACCTCGTGAACTCAGCAGTATGTGTACTAATGATGGTATTTGTGTATACAGCGACTATACAGTGATTTTTTTTAATATTAGGATGCTGCATTGTAGGTTTTCCAGCGTTATATTCCTCTATAATCTACTCATAGACTGCAAAATGAATATTGTTAAAGTATCCATGATGATGTAAATCATTCAAAGTAATCTATATGGAATAATACATTGTTCAATATGCATTAAGCAACTTCTAAAAATTACTCCTGGCATTAAAATACCAGGTCCTAAAATACCTTGCTGGATAAAATATCTGGTTACTACCTTTCTTTCACGGGCAGATAATTACCATGAGTATAAAATAAGAAGATCCAGCAGGAACCACTACCATTACAGACCACTGGAAACTCATTAAACCTCATTATGAATAACTAGAAATCTCTAATGGTTTCTAATGTTTTTTAGCTGGGTAAATGTGCATTCAATAACTTACTAACACTAGCTAACAAACCGGCTAGCAAACTGTTAGTAAATCAGTTCAAATATATCCCGTCTTTCCAAGAGCTGGATTATACTATTCGCTTCATTGCATTGTTAGTGATTAGTTTAGCATTAGCCAGTCTTTTCAAAATGTACCCTACCAATCAAACCTATTGTGTTCATCATCGATATCAGCGAAGTTATCTAGTTAGCTTAGTCCACAGATTCTACAGCCATCAAAGCCATAGATATTTTGTGACACAAATTCAGCGTAAAGGAAACTCTACTGAAAAAGTCAAGAAAAATATGACTTTTCATGTTTTCAATTTAAAATAAATTTTTATATTCAGACACTTAAAAAGTTGCAGTGCAGTGTTTAACAATAGGTGTATACTTATGCGGCTATAGAAGTCGATGAAGATAAAGGTATGGTGATCTCGTGCTCACATTTGTTAGCTTTTGTGTAATCATTAACCCATACTTTACTTTTAGGGTGTTATGTAAATGTTGAATTATATCATTTGAGTAGCATTATTGCAGTTCTTTAACAAACAACGTTTCAATGCTTGACAACATTTTATATTTTACCTGTCTGCGTCCCAACTCTGATCCAGCTTGATTGGGCTAGAACTCTTCAGTCTTCACCAGTCTGCTTCACTATCTCTGACTTCCAGCTGTAACACCCTGCAAGCACAGACTGTCTGTAAAACTGAGCTCAAGGGAGCATTTCAGCAAGCAAAGAGGAAAAGCAGAAATAGCTCGAGACTGAGTACATATCAGTGGGCCAGACTACACAGGAACAGAAGTGAAGAAAGACTGAAATAACACTTGGAGTCTTGCCATTAAATGTCATATGCCTATCTGAATGTGTGTATAATAAGGTGAGGTGTAAAGTAGTGTCATTGAAAACACATTTTTATCTCATATGAACAATATATGCATGCAGGCCATATGTGAAAGCATAGTTGGGTATCACTTGCATCATTTTTTTTTCACATCTTGTCTTGAAACCTTCTCAGTGTATCTTCATAATTTGAAAGCACAATTATATAATTCTAAATATACACTGAAGAGTGAAAAGTCTTTGAACACAATGTATTAACATTTTTGGTTGAACATCAAGGAATGGGTTCAAGTTAAATACTCTAGAAAATCTAAATAATAAATAGGTTGAAGTGAAATGAGAAATGTCTGTGTGAAGCAGACAAACTATATGTATATTTGTCTTGTAGTGGATACACAGTGGGGAGCATGGTGGTTCAGTACTGGTAGGGCTAGCACTGTTGCCTTGCACCTCTGGGGTTGAGGGTTCAAATCCTGCCTCTGCCCTGTGTGCACGGAGTTTGCATGTTCTCTCGCCTGTACACGTGACTGTAGGTGGATTAGCTACACTAAATTGGCTCTAGGTGTGTGTGTGTGTGTGTGTGTGTGTGTGTGTGTGTGTGTGTGTGTGTGTGTGTGTGTGTGTTTGGTGCCCTTTCGATGGACTGGTATCCCATCCAGGGTGTATTCCCAGCTCACACCCAGTGTTTCCAGGAAAGGCTCTGGATTCATCATGACTCTGACCAGAATAAAGAGATTACTGAAAAATGAATTACAGTCTTACAGTAAGTGCTTCACCAAACAAGTGCACTTGCCTTTAATTTACAGTGAAATTAGAATCGAGGAGTGGATGATAAGTATAGAAGTCCTTAAATACAAAGATTTACACTTGTTTATTTTTTCCTTATATAATTGACAATTGTGTAAAGTCTGATGAAATGTAAAAAAAAAAATGCATAATGACAATAAAGCTGGCTTGACTAAACTACTTCCCTCCAACAGCAGTGTGTCTCTTTACATAAAATAACCCTTAAAGGAACATTTTTATCGTCTTCTAGTCCAAAATTCCACTACTACCTGTCACTACTGGTTTTTACAGAGTTTAATTTGAGCACATGTCAGTGTAATGTTTCATTTTGCCAGGGAAAACCATCAAGTCCAACTTGTATCATCACGGAGGTTCCACTAGGTGGCAGACCTTTCTCATTAAAAAAAATATGTAGTAACTGACCTAATCTCCACATATAATAAACCACTGTATCCTGGTTCTGAAATTAATTCATTTGTCTAAATGTTTAAAAAGTACTACAGGGCGAACAATGTTTCCAGCTCAGTAGGTTTATTGGAGGCATGCAGCTTTGCCTTGCTTTTTTAACACGGATGTAAGCATGGATATGAAAAAATTGTTTTTATGTATGAAATTTGGTTTTAGGGAGATTAGCAACATGCACATTTTATTTAACAGCTCATTATTTGGGTTTTTGTAGCTAAATTCATGGAGACAGGGAAAAAATGTTAAAGATTTCATTCATTTTGGAGAGAGTGGCCAGATAATGATCTCTTTGTGATCATGAATATATTAGTTCTTTATTAGAATGCACAACTGAAGCTCAAAAAGTTATTCTGCCAGTGACCACAAAAAAAAAAAAAAAAAACCTTTGTAGTTAAGAAAGCTTTCACCAGATTTTATCCAAACATGCAGAGCATGCTAATTACATGCCTCATTTTCAGCCTCATTTCCAAACACTCAGACTGAGATTGCCTTGTCAGATCCTCCTATGATAAAAAAGCAGATTTCTCCCTGTTGGCAATGAGAAGCACAAAACCCTCAGCTGGGCCCAGTTCAAATTAGCATAAAATTATCATTAGCATAACATTAAATGGCATTAAAATATACTCTTTTTTATCCTTCCTAAAAAAATAATATATCCTTGTACACATTTAACATGAAAATAGTAATTACACATGTAAGCGACAGCGACCTTCACTACTGGTCTCTCTTCAGAACATATGGTTTTCATTGCATTGTTAGCTTTGTCACAAGCTACCAGTTATAAGGCCACCAGATATTTCACAGGCCCTTTAAACCAGAGGCAATATTTACTAACAGGCTGCTAAGGAAGAATTCAATATATTAAAGTACATTTCATGAATAACAAAGCATTAGTATTTTGCTTAAGCCTACAGAGAAGCATTACATGAGAAAACATACTGTGACTTTTTCATTTTCCTAAAGCCATACGTGACTGTTTTAGCTCCAACAATATTTTTCCACTTAGGCACCAACACCTGCACGAGAGACCCTTTAGGTCGGCCTCTTGCGTAACCCAGGCAAGTGAAAACATTATCTTTTTATCTTTTATTTGGCTTGCTTCTCACAGGTCTCTTAAAAACGCTGCAGGAGTGAAAGATCTGCTCGCTACAGAGAAGAGAAAGCACAATGCTCTGGCTTCCATTACTTCAGAAATGTTGCGTGTAGATATGAATTACAGGTGTTATTTCAATCAGTTTCAGGGGTCTGGTTAAAAAATATTGTAAAGAATTTTTTATAATGAATAAAACCAGTTTATATGCTTTGGCTCCTCAATATAAATCCAGGCACAGGTGAAATCCTGCCCTTTTCCACGTCCTCTCCTGCATCACTTTCAGCCTCCACTCTGTCAGCGCCACTCAGAAATGAGCTGATAAATCTGTTATAAGAAAATAAAACAAAACAGAGTAAGTTTTATTGTGCTGCAAATATGCAGCTATCAAAAATGTTGAAAATTAAGAAATGTAAAATGTATGTAGATATTTTAGCAAAGCATAGCCTCTTCACACAGGAAGGACAGATACATTGGCAGTCTCACCATGTTCCTAATGTGCAGGTAACGGATACACTGTGATAGAAGTGAGTAAATACTATGCATAATACTCGCTTCTGTCTCTGCAGGTCAAATCTCATGCAGCCTCATTGATGTTTCTTTTTTTATGAAACATGGTTTATCACTTACATTCAGTCTTTGGAAATTTAGTTTGGAAATCTATTCCCCCTGCCCCTTTCCACTCCTTTCTGCATACATACTAATGGAGAACACATGAAACAGGCATCCAAAACAAAATTTATTTTTTAAAAAATATGTGCCTTTGCACAGTACTGTATCTGACAAGATGGCTGAGCATTCAGTAGTAAGGAATTTTTCATCTTAATGCATTAATATTTCTTATAAAGGTAATTTTGCTGTAATTAATTGTACTCTTCTTTTAATTGAGAATTATAAGGTTCTAACTTATTGTTACTGTTATTTATGACTCAGTATAGTCAAAAATATTAGTTAAAAAAAAACTTTTATACTTTTATTCTGGTCTAAAGTGTCTCTCAGGGGCATGTAAATAATTACTGGGATTTTCATGCACAACAGTCTCTAGATTTTACACAAAATGGTGTGGAAAAACAAAAAACATCCAGCAAGCAGCAGTTCCGCATGTGGAAACACCTTGTTGGTGAGAGAGGGCAGAGAAGAACGGTCAGACAGGAAGGCTACAGTAACCACTATTAAATAACCACTCTTTACAACCACGTTGAGCAGAAAAGCATCTCAGAATACACAACACGCAGAAACATGAAATAGATGGGCTACAACGTAGTAAAAACATTGTGTCAGCCATGAAAAGGAATCTGAGGCTACAGTGGGTGCAAACTCACCAAAACTGTTCAGTTAAAGATTAGAAAAACATCGCCTGGTCTTTTTCCAATCCTCAGCTGTCCAGTTTCAGTTAGCCCATGCCCAAACTCCATACACACAGAAACCTGAGTTGATGATTGTACAAGGGACCCTGGAGCTATGAGACTGCAATCATGTTAATATATTAACTAACAAGCATTAACTAACTATTGCATTTTAGTAACTATCGTACTAGCGTATAACTACTAAGATTGTAAATCATTTTTTTTCTTGGAATGATCTTAGCTGTTCTGTGGACTTTGTCTCCAAGCACACATGATGATGTACGATTGTCTCCTGCAGTGCAGTTATTAGCATCATATTATATAAACGATCATTAAGTTTCTCAGCATCACACTTGTTGCTGTTGGATTCACAATCTGTCACAAAATTGTTTCAAGTTGTAGCCCAACATGAATGTAAAAGACCAGCCACTTTGTATTCTTTATAGGACCTGCCATAAGTTATCGATTGATTTATAACCTTCATGAGAAGCCAGGTTATGTCCTGTGTCGTCTAAAATCAGTATTGACTCTAAATGTTGTTTTAAATGTATTTTCAGCTGCTCATTACTTTGGCCTACAGGATAGTATTCCCTGTTAAACTGTAGGAAAGCTACCTGGGTCACTGACGTTGGTGGATTCAAGTCGTTTTATGGCTCTCAGTTCTCCTTTTATGAGCAACTTATCATTCTGGCTAATAGAAGCTGAAAGCTGTTTAATATTCTGCAAAGATCAGCAGCTGATGGATTCAGGAAATGGTGAAGAGTCAAGATTCAAAGGTATCGGGTTTACAGAGAAATTATGGATATTTGGCAAATGTAAATATTTATTTTGAACACCATTCAGACATTTGTAATTTGAAGCAGGTAAGCCACACATGTTCTGTTTAAACATTTTAAACTATGAATAATGCATTGAGAGCTAGACGGTAATGTATTAGTGCTGTGTGTACTTCATCAATGGAGACATATTATATCATACTATTAAATACTATGATGTAAGAATATGAATTTCCTGTTAGAGTTATCAGACCATCTGAGGAGAAACACTGACAAAGTATTAGGAACTGTAGAGGATCTGTCTTGTGTATTTACTGTGCTTTTGAGGTGTGTTGTGTGATAGAGTTAATGTGGCTTTTGTACATCAGCAGTTTCAGTGACAAGTGGGAAAAGATCCACCTGAAGAAATGAATATTAACCAGGCGGAAAATGGTATTTCACTTTGAAAAGTGTACTCTGCGTTGATGTGGATTTATTACGTAAGCTAAATGTCAACCTTTTTCTTTCAACATTTTTCAACATTTTTCCCCCCCAAACCTCAGGAAAGTATACTGTAAATTTGTCATTTTTGCTTTAATCCATAAAATAGAGGAAACTGTTTAAATATCATTACACAATTAAACCCAATCTATATTAACTGGTGTAAATTTACATTTATTAAATCAATCATATATGTTTAGTGTAAAATTGTGCATATCTAATGATATGCAAATATGGGAATTGAAGTTTTTTTGGGAACTGGAATTTCATATCAAAATGCACACAATAATGCTAGTTGGGTGAAAAAAAATGCATTTTCATTTCTAGAAGCTTTACCTTCAATTTTACTTAGATAGATAATGCTATGTCCTTATTATAACACACATAAGTTTTAAAATGTATAAACTGCTCCAGATACATTGTTGATCTTGTCAGAGGTCTCTCAGTTTATCCAGCATCATATACGTATATGTGGTGGTCTGGAAAAAGCTGTCGGATATAGCTGTGGCTGAATTCTGCTGAAGAGAAAAAGGGATGAAAAAATAAGGTTTTGACCAAAATTGCAATTTTTTTTTTGCCAGTAACATACTTTAATCCTTCATCATTAAGAAAACATAAATATATTTCACCAAGAACAACCTGAGCATTTTTATTTACTTGTCTAGGCTATCATCCTGAAAAAAGTATGTTGGGAAAGGAGTCAGTTTAACAGATGTGGTGTTAAAAAAAAAAAAAAAAAAAAAAAGTCAGTCTGTTTAAAGATACGTTGCTAAAAAAAATGCTTTAAAAAACGTTGCTAGTTAAATGTGCATTTCTCATGCAATGAATGTGCCATGTGATGTGAATAGCCTGTCAGTCTATAAGCTACATTTGAATAAAGACTGGTGTACATAGATCTTATGGTCTGTTTTGAGATCTTTTTTTATTACCTATTAAATTAAATGCTAATTGAATTAAAAAAGAGCGTTTGCTTTCCGCTCCTCAGTGTCTTGCTGTCTTTCAGAGGACTCTTTAAATGCAAGTTTTCCCTTTTCACTGTTAGAGGTAACCAGACTTTAAAATGTTTAGATACAAACACCTAAAATGTGGTTTAAGTACATGCAAAAGAGAAACTATTTCAGTTTAGAAAAACCTATACGTTTCAGAATTATATATAGTAGAATAGAAAATGTTTTCCTGGGCCACCAGACATATTCACAATTGGAAGATTAACATATTATCAGTGTTTCTAATCCAACAAGAGTCACCCACATACACACAAACACAATACCAGAGTACACTGTGTACATTCACTGTTATTTATATTGAATCAGAAAGCTTAATAGTAGTTAAATGGATCTTAGGCAAAGTGATATAACAAAGTGATATGTTTACCACATGTACCCTTTCCTCACTCTTTCCATTCTTTCTCACCCTCTACCCAGGGGCCTTCATGTCTTCCAGTAACACAACATACAGCGTGGTGTTAGATCACACTTTTATTGCTATGAGCTGTGAGAACTTTACATGTGAAAAGTAGCAATGTATATTTGGATATAATATTTGACTGGAAATGTGTGGGAAATGCATGGATTTATATCTTGATGGGGATCAAACCCCATGAAGGAAAATGCTTTTACAAACATCCAGTATTTATTTAAAAAAAAAAGGGGGGGGGGGGGGGACTAAAAGACTCAAACAGTTCCTTTTGCATTTTGCATGAGCTTAAGTTTAGGCATTAATTAGCTGCAGTTATATTCATCAATGGAAGGTTTGCACAAGGACTCCGTAGTAAGACAAACATATGTTGTGTGTGTGTGTGTGTGTGTTTTCTACTTCATATTATATATGAAATTGTGCTTTTCTTCCATCTTCATATAATTCAACATACATGTTATCAGGTTTATCTCTAATTTATATATAGTATATAAACGACAACTTACTTAGTTACCATACATTATCTGAATGTTCAGTCACTATACAACATCATATAGTGTTTTAGTTTTGAATATAGTCTGGATGATGACTCCACTCAGTTGTGCGATAAGAGAAAGCAGATATTTTACAAACTTCTGTGAAATTCTTATAGTGTATCATTGCTGGATGAGTATCTTTGCCCTTTTAACCATCTGTCACAAAGAGAGCAGAATGAGAGACGAAAAGAGATAAGAAGTGGAAAACAGAGAACAGGAACTTGTTATATCATAACAAAATCATAAGGCTGTCACAATTTTAGTCAGCTTCACATGAAAAGGAGAAGGAAAGTGTCACAGATTGTTTATTTCTTTGTTAGATACTGCAACTGTAGTGGAGCCAGAAAGGCCACTGAGCTCTGTTTATAATTAGTGCTGGTCAGAGGAAAGAGGCCAATTTTAAGGCCAACAATCTTAGAGCTCTTGGCTTAGAGGCATTTCTATTGGAGTTCTATAAACCTTACCCTTTGTACTGCATACTGTACCACTATACAGCATTGTAAAAAAAAACTCTCCTGTTTACTATACACAGACACCTCAGGGAAAATAAAGACAGAAGCCAGACTCAACTAATATTTTTACTTGCAATGCATGGAGATAACACCACAGCCAAAATGTACAAAAAAAATTGCTCATAGCCAAAATGTTTGCTAACGGCTTGGTAATTTTTTGTTGAGGTCACGAAAAAAAAAAAAAAACGAACAAACAAATAAAATTTTTTTTATGAGAATTCATAAACTCATTTCATTTAGTTTGTAGTAATGCACTTAACTAACTAACTATCTCGCAATACATTATTACATTACCTGTAATACTACTACCTTTAAAATACTACCTTTAGTTTTCAAAGCACGAGACTAGCCAGAATGTTGCATGTAAGCCTGAATTTTTCAGGCAATAGAAAATGACCAAAATCAATCATCGGCTTCAGATCTTTGTTCTGTACAGACACAGATACGGCCATTACCATGCAGTCATTATAACACAAAACTGCCTTTCATTGTGATTAATACCTGAAAACCATCTCAAAAATCGCTTTGCTTTGGAACAGAAAGAAAGAACCCAGCTGAGCGTGTTTTCAATGCGTTTCCTCGGAAATGCAATTGTAATGATATAGTGATCTGTAACAAATGGTCTCATATGTCCAAATTCAGCCATCAGGTGCTCGGTGTGGTCTTTTCTATTCTGCACAGATCATTGGCTGCTGAGAGCGCTACACATTTATCAAAGGAAAACATTCCCTCCAAGCATCCGACCTCTGTCAGGCGATGGTCAGAAGGCTGTAAATAATACCAATGGAAAGCTATATGGGATTAGGAAACATTTTTCAGTCATTAGTCTCTCATAATATAAATGATTCTGCATAGCGAATCCAGCTCTAAATATCTGAGAAGTTTTATTTTTTTTTTTACTTTTCTACCTTTATGTTCGTTGAAACACTAAAGTGACTGCTCAAAAATGGTCAAGGGTCCCCCCCCCTCCAAAATACAGTATATGTAAGTATATAAGAAATATGTTTAAACGTCACATTATTAAATGTAGTCAAGTAAACATTTGTAGCCACATATAGTAAAATTAATTATGCTCAAATAATTTTAACAACAATTATAACACTTTTAAACTTTTTTTGGACATTTCAGTAAGATTTACTTTCATTCATCTTCAGTAATCACTTTATCCTGGTCAGGCTGTCTGTGGATCCTATCACGGGAACATTGAGTATGAGGTTGGAATACACCCTAGACAAAATACACACATATTCATGCACAAAGAGCCAAAAGAAAGGTTACAGAGAGAGCCTCTAACACCACGGCCAGGTCCCAAGGAGGGACACGAGATCGCACCGGAGGCCTGAGCCTCAGCGCACCGTGATGAAATGTGTCACCAGGGGGTGTCTGCCTACGGACTGACCACTGAGAGGGGCGTGGTAGGCCGCAATGGCCGCCACATAAACCTTCAGGGTGGAGTGGGTCAACCCTGTGGAGAGACGGGCCTGCAGGAACTCCAGCACTGTACCAACTGGGCAGTTAACTGGGTCGAGCCGGCAGTCTCTGCACCAGGAAGTGAAAAGTTTCCACTTCAAGGCATACAGTTTCCTCGTTGAGGGAGCTCTGGATTGGAGAATGGTCT
>CM074950.1:8361713-8375459 GCA_037577455.1 Pangasius macronema | reverse complement strand
CTGAACGGGAACACTACACATACAATAACCCAAGCTCAGGATTGAACTGGGGAACCTGGAGCTGTGAATGAATTAACTTAAAGCATGCTTTTAGATTTTCTTTTGGCTATCTGGTCATGCCATAAATAATGGAAACATTGTTGCAAAAATAATCCAAGAATCAAAATAAAATAAAATAAAAAATATGTAACTGCATGTTTGACAAAATATTTCATATGCTTTTAAAACCTGAATTGGATTGTTAACATCTTCTGAAGGTTAAACACCAACTCTGATTGATGACAATAAAAGTGTGAAGTTCACAGCCTAAAGAAGACCTGATGAGCAGACAGAGATATTAATATTCATTTGTTCATGCTGAACACTTATGTCATTTAATTTGGGAAAGGAAACCACATTTTATGCATGCTGCATTGCTTTTTCTGCTGCTCGTTGATCTCTGCCTTTTTTCCTGAAGACAGTATGTACTGGCTTGCTTATTTTGTGGTTCTTTGATGCCTTTTTTTTGCCAAGAAGTTGTATATCATACAGTTCTTCTTTAGATTGATTGCACTTTGTACTTTTGGACTTAGTTAAGTATCATAGAAGTCTCAGTGAGTTAAGGACCTCTCTCTTTTTCCTTCCCTGTCTGACGTGTCATGATTTCTATCCAGACATTATGTGTACATCAGTGCCAAAATGGCTGAAGCTAATTCATATTTAGCACAGACAGCCAGACAGTCTCTTTAAACCAATCAAGGATGAGGCCACACACATTTGAGGCCACATATATGTACAGTAACTAGACAGTCTGTTATGGTGTCTTGCTGTTTTGCTGGTGCATCACAAACACCTACTTCTGATATGCAGAGTGGCTGGATATGACCACTGGCATCCCAATATTGCTCTCACTCAGACTCGACCACCCAGACATGTGCTGAGTGGGCATGGCTGGCAGTCTGGGTGGCACACAGAGTAATTCCCATGCACTTGCGGACGCGCAGACACTGTGATTGAGCATAAAGACCGGGTCCGGTTCAGGGCTGCCGAGCTCCAGGCTATCACTCATGCATGGAGAAGTGGAAAATGCCCCCTTGTAATTAAGAACCCAGCAAACAGGGAGAGCTTGTTCAAGGTTGTGAAGAGCGGCATGGTCTGTAATGCAATGTCAGATGAGGTTAGTCATGCTTCTTTCATCACATCATTAGATCTTCATTAGAGAGGTCCCTGTGGTACAGTATAACAGGTGGAAATTATAAGATTAGTGAACAACCTACCAATTATTTGTCTTGCACTGTTTTTTTGGCATTTGAATGCAAAATCATGACACGTTGCACTTTGCTATGTAAAATACAATTTCAGGATATTGTATCTAACAACTAGGAATTTATTTTTAAAAAATCTATCAGGTACAGACCATCATGACATCACCTTTCCTACATACATTTTCACTTCTCTGACACTCTTCTGCTATTCATGTCAGTCTTGATTTAGTTTTTGGCCCCACTGTCCAAAGGAGAGCTTTAAAGAGAATTTAAAACAATTGAAACTGTTAAGTCTTGGCTCTGCATGATGACTCTGTAAATGTCGTTTTATGGCCTGTAACTCACTGAGCTTTCTGGATAGCATTAGAGACAGCATATGAAGTTTATAGAAAAGACCATTGTGATTTTTTTCTTAGTCCCAGGACACTGTGGCTCTTACATTCTGATGTTAAAAAAAATAAAAAGTCGAGAAGCATTAAGATCTGTCCAGAAAAAAAGTGGCAGTCATTAACAAAAAAATTTAAAAAAATAATAACTTGCTGGTTGTTCCTTTGTGACAGTGAGGCTGTCATCAAGACTTAATTCAGTAATTAGATTCTGTACAAAATACAGCATTTTTCCCCCCCAAGACTGTGGACTTGGCAATTAGGTAAGCTATTGTAAGATTTTTCCCCCCTCTTTCAGGTGCTCCCATTCAGGGTTGCCACAGTGAATCACCCTTCCACATAATTTGATTCTGGCAGTTTTACACCGGATGTCCTTCCTGATGCAACCATCCCCATTTCCAGACTTGGGACCTGCACTGAGATTGGTTCCCTGATCAGGCATCGAACCCAGACTACAGCAATGAGAGCACATGCTAGCCACTAGTCCACCAGGGAACCAAAGTATTGTAAGATATTGAGCAATATGGTTATGACCATCAATACGATCAATGCAGATACAAGTTATTGCTTATATGCTCTATGATTTTCATACTCTTGAACAATATATAGTATAAAACTGGTCACAAACTTGCAAATATTCAGTGACATGTAAAAAAAATTCATTCATTCATTCATTCATTCAACTTCAATAAACATTTTATTCTGGTCAGGGATTCAGGATTGCACTGGATTCAGACCATATCCTGCCTTTATGGAAAAGCACATACATTTCACATAAGATCATATGGTTTTCACATGTGCTTATGTGAGTAATGTGTGATCATGTAAAAAACTTGAAAGTGTATTTCTGCAATTTTATGCCCTGAAACACATATGACCTCAAGAAAATCCATGTGACATCAAGTGAATATGTTATCACATGTGAAAAATAAAAAAAATTATAAAATAAAACCACATGCCCTACATTGAGAAAAATTAAAAGTGAATATAAATGAATCATGTCCAACAATCACATATGGGAAAAAAATGCACCACACCTTTCTGTAAGGATGGGAATGCCAGGCACTTGCAGAGAGAAGCTTGTATGTCCAAGGTCCACTTATGTATAACATTATATGAAAATGTGCTCTCTGGAATGTCATGATGTCAGCATAATAAAACTAAAGGTTTTTGATACCAGAGAAGGACAGGGCTATATTTCCCAAAAGCATCCCAGCAGAAAGGTCCTTGTTAAATGTTAGAGAAAAAGAAAAAAAAAGCCTTTATTTTTTCACATAAACATTTACAGTACTGTAAAATTCTTTTCTTCACATATCCCAGCTTGTTAGGAAGTTGGGGTCAGTGCATATGATCAGCCATGATACAGCACCCCTGGAGCAGATGAGGTTACAGGTCTTGCTCATGGGCCCATCAGTGACAGCTTGGCAGTGTTGGGACCCTCGACCCTCGACCTTCTGATTAGTAACCCAGGGCCACCACTGCCCATAGCAAGCATCGCACTCAACACCCACTCTCACAGTTAAGATGATTTTCACTTTGCGCTGCTTTTGGGAATCTCAGCCCAGACTGTTATGCCTTACTACTACTACACTATGAAATGATTAATTCTCTCCTGCATGGAGGACAATGTATACATAATTACCAGTGTTGTCTGAGGAGCCAAATATCAGTGTAATCTCAGTGTTTGTATTATGCTTGGAAGAAGCTGCACAGTGGATTGCTATATTGCATCACAAACATTCATCGCTAGATGAAATTGGAATCTGATATTTTTTGTAAATTTGGTGCAATTTACTGGGCATCATTTCAGAAAATAAAACAGGCTTGTGGTGAGTTGAAAAAATTAAGATCTGAAGCAAAGCCATTATAAACAAAAATATCTTTCCAAACAGAGCGATAAAAGGAATTCCTTTGTTAAATCTTACTCCTCTTTTTTTGTGTCTTTCAGTCGGTTTTCTGTGTGATTGACTGAACTTTTGCATCTTTTGCTCAAGCAAAGTGATTCTCCTGAGTAGTGTTAGCCACCTCATCCAGCTGTTACTGCAATGTCAGAGAAGGGCACAGAGACGAGCTGCAAACTACAATGAAAGCTTATTATAATATGATTAGAATTTTCATGAATAATGCTGTAGTGCTAGAGCTGAGAGACAGTTCAGAGTAGGTAGTGATGGATGGTCATGATATTAAATGTGAGGGCTAAAACCTAATATTTTGACAATAAAACAAAATAAGCAATGCAGTATATCACAAGATCTCATTGATGGCACGGATCTCTCTCTCTCTCACACACACACACACACAC
Organism: Pangasius macronema; assembly: GCA_037577455.1. Lineage (NCBI taxonomy): Eukaryota > Metazoa > Chordata > Actinopteri > Siluriformes > Pangasiidae > Pangasius > Pangasius macronema. The sequence continues at coordinate 8,371,527 of CM074950.1, read as the reverse complement.
ACACAGTCAGGCATCTGCAATCATGATTTATAATTAAGGACTAAAGTCCATAATGCTCTACTTGTTTCATGCCATGTTCCCTCTGAATACCAAACATGTTTAAAATTTTAACCCTTTGATTCAAATCAAAATATGCAAAACTTACAATCTCTACTGTATATACTATAGTCTCTCTTTTTGTTTTAATTTGTACTTTGGATAATGTTTGCTTAGCCAATCTACTTTTAGTTTCTCCTCCAAAGTACATTTTGTCAAAAAAGGATGACATGGTAAATATTCAAATTCATTCACTTTCATTACACACCGGACTGTATATCACATGCATCTTCTCAATCACCGCTGATGATGAGTTATGAATGTGTCAGCGACATGGCTGAACAATATCAGCCCAACTGGAGATCATATCTATGGAGCATTTCACTGTATGTAATCACCTGACACACTGATACTGTAGGCTACATGAATTTACAGTCTGGGCTAGACAGAAATCAGCCCAAGCATCACATCTTCATTCCATTCTGTGTATTTGTTTAATGACCATTGGTGGTGCTGTTGCATTTGCTTCCACAAAAATCCAAAATAATTAGCTATAACAGCAAATAAACTGATGTTTATTCATTGATTTCTTTTTATAATGGTAAAACAGCCTGTTAACCTGTTTATACCAGTTGCCCATGCATGTAGGTTATTTCTAACAGTTTTTTTGTTCAAAACACTTTTATGTATTTTATTGATCTTCAGTAACTGTTTAATTCCGGTTCCTATCCTGGGAACACTGGGTGTGAGGCAGGAATACAACCTGGATGTCATACCAGTTCATCGCATGGCATCATACACGCACATATTTACATACTCATTCACACCTTGGGGTAATTTAGGGTAGAAAATCCACCTAGAAGCATGTTTTTGAGAAGTAGGAGGAAAACAGAGAACCCAGAGGAAACCCACACAGACACGGGGAGAACATGCTCATACAGGAACCCAAGCTCAGGACTGAACAGGTTCCCTGGAGCTGTGAGGCTGCAACTCTACTTGCTGTACCACCATGCTGCCTGGATTAATATTTAGCTAAACGAATACTTGAAACAAGCCATTATTTATATCATACATGAAATATAAACTTCTTTTTTAGGCAAAGTGCTGGGAGTAAAAGATAATATATTACACAATAGGAAATTTAAGATCTGGAACTCTGAAAACTGAGGCAGTGTGCCCAACAGTGATAAATGTCCTACTGTAAATGAACATATTAATCAATGAATGAAACAATATAACAATATAACAAAAAATTGTGCTTTGGCAGTATGTGTTTTCCCCATGCTCCCATGAATACTCTTTCTCATAATGAAGCCAAAATTCTGGAAGAAAAGCTTAGAGCACAAGGTTGCATCATTTGGTATTAAACATCAAAACAAAGCACCTCTGTTGCATATAAAACTCACAGAGTTAGAAGCACACAGGCTTATAAGCTTGCAAGGACTTTTTTTGCATGTTGTATATTTATTTCAGATGTCGTAGGTATTTGTTCCTACATATGTACTTGTTTTTACTTTTTTTTTACATACTTTTTTTTAAATTTTAGAATTCACACCAGAAAGAGTTCACAGATTATTTCTGTTTGAGACTACAATAAAAACCTTCCGGTTTAGGCCACGGCCAAATGTGGATATTTGGAGGTCTAAACTTTCATTACATCCTTAATTTTTTTTATACATTCATGGAAAAAATGATCCAGTCTTGGTTTCGAAAACAAGTTCCTGACCCCACGATTGTCAATTGTCAATTAGAATGAATGAAATATTACAACATCATGTCAGATGCTTTGAATATATAATGCATTCAAGTCAAAGTTCAAGGTCATGAATGTTATTGGATTTAAGCCGGGATGTATCATATGGTTTAAAGCAACACTCATACCCAGCCGTGTTCACTCTTTCTTTGTGTTTGTCATGAGGTCAGGCAACAGCACAGACTTGCCTGAGATCCTGACATATTCCGAGGCCAAATTGAGCTGAAAGAGTGGAACATTTTGGAAACTCACATACCCTGGCTGCTGATGCATAAACTCCTTTTGGAAATAAATCTCCTACAGAGATCCATTATCGGAGAACTGGAGGACTTACCTTGGACAAGAGCTGCACCACCTGCTTGTTTATGTCTCACATTTGAGGTTCCTGGAACAATAGTAACCACCACATGGACACGGGAATAGATACATTACATAACAGTATACTATTTCACATTTACTCTGATTGATTGAGTGAAAGAATGTCGGCATATCAAGCTCATCTCAATTACAATTATCAATAGAGGAAATAACCGCAGTCCTATTTTATATGATCTATATGAAGGGTTGTTACTGACTGAATCTGAATGTGGTTTCAGTCTTAATGCCCAGTTTGACAGGCTTTCCTGTGAAGCTCTTCAAGTATGCCGAGGTTGGAGAGTAAAAGTGTTCAAATATGTTTGGTATCAAAAGCAAGATAGTAAAAAAGTGTGAAATAAACCACACCACTCCAGCTTCCTTTGATGATCCCTGTATAACGACTGTGGAGGGCAATATGCCTAACAGATGTGTGGCCTGTACCTCAGACTCTCCTGTGGGTAACATCATCATGTTCAATCAGCTCACCCTAAATGCTTGCATTTGGAACTACTTTCTGTAGGTCTTTTGTGGAGATGAAGGCTCTTCATCTACTTAAAGTATTAAAATGCCACCTCTGGTCAGTGTAAGACTCTATTTTGAAGTCATATTTCCTCCATCAGCATCATCAAGATACTTGAGAAAGAAAAATCATCTCTGATCTCTGAACAACTAGTACTCTTCACCCAAGCAAAGATCTGTTCCTTCTTCTAATGAGATAAGTGAACATTAATATATAATGTTAAAACTACAGAAAAATCATTTTGTTGTGAAAACACACTCAATGATTGGGCAGTGTGATCCAAAATGGATTATTTTTCTATAACAGCATATCCTGAAGTGTTTTATTCCTCGTATACCACAGCAATTCACTAATGATTACAACTGTAATTTAATAACGAATGTTACATTGTGCTTTGTAGTAGTTTGTAGGTACATAGTCAATGTTGTGCAACATTAATTATGTAACTGTAAACCATTAAAAAACACAATGTAACATTCACTAATAAATTACAGTTGTTCCTGTTATCACTTTTGTGATATCAGCTATCACCTATCAGTTGAACCTCCCTTTAAGTTAATTTAAATAAAACAAACAAACAAACAAAAAATAAATAACACAGTTTGTCACATTAAAGTGAGATTGTAAAGCGCTACATCCTTTCTCCTGAATACTCTCTCGTGGTGGAAAACTTACTGACTGTTACAAAGAGCTGACACTGGAGACTCCTTCCATAAACGTTAAATAAATGTCTACTTACAAAAAAGCTTCGCCATAACAACAATCAGACTTTTTTCTTAATAATCAGTTTATTGTTAGATTCATCATTAGATTATGTCTACTTTACAAGTCCCTGTGTAAGTCTTACTATAGAAATAATAACATATTAGAACAAGTGCATTAATATACACCTTTGGTTTAAATTGCTGCTGGCACTACTGTCAGAGCTGCTGTTATAGAAAATTAATCAAAACCCTCTGACCAATCAGATTCAAGAATTTAACAACCCTGTGCTATAATGCTTTTAGTCCCATTTTATTCGTTCCATTGTAGGTGTGTCTTCACTTTGTCTTCACTAAATCATTGATTAGTGCGCTGAATAATAGCCGTTCTGTTGATTAGATTTGAGTTCAGATACATTTATACAATATCCTTGGGGCACACCAGGTCACATTGACTATCTTCCAGTTTCTTCATACATTCCTAGACGATTTCTTTTGGAAAATGAATAACCAAGTCAAAAGAGATAAGGTCCTGTCAAACTGAGTGAGGGAGAATGAATCAATTGGTCTATGGACAGTAGACATGTGTTCACCACATGGATTATAAATTGCTCAGTACCTGGCTGAGGACAGATCTCAGTCCCTTCCTATCTCTCTCTCTCTCTGTCTCTCTCTATCAGAGCCAAAGAATGTTGGAATGTAAATTATATAATACAAATAATATATATAATATATATAAAACCTCTGAACATTAATGCATTAATGAAGTTAATCAAGAATTGCATTCCCACTGCAAATAACGTCTTTCTTTTTTTTTCCTTTGGCCTTTTTTTAAACTTTTTTTTTTTCTAATTTTTGTTGCCAGCTTTTATTTAAAGTTTTCAGGGTTTTTTAGGTGCCTTGACCTTCAGGACCATCATAGTAGACCAAAATATAGATGTTTAATCTCTGGACATTAATGCAGTTCTGGGTAATGTTAAAGAGAACACAGCTCAAGGATGTAATATACACAGTATTTGATTTGGTACACTCTAAAAAGTATCATAAATGTATTCTAAGACACTTTTGCAAAGATTACAATGGTCAATTTTAAATTCTCAAATAATTTTAAACCGGGATGTGCAATGTCCTGAACTCTTATATACAACAATAGTGGAAAATAGTGGAAGACCTATGACTGGTACAACTGGTACAACAGCAGGCAGAACTATTGTCAGAGCTGCTGTTATAGAAAATTAATCAATTCCTTTTGACCATTCAAATTCGAGTTACCTACTTTAACAAAAGTTGGATTAACATAATAGGAAATACCTCACTAAAGTGACTCATTCCCTCAACCTAGCAACTGGGTTATGTAAATAACCCAGCATTTTACAGTGTAATATAATTAATAACAAAAATGTTCTACAACTGTTCCAAGCTATTTAAAACATTATAGTCTGAACTTATGCCCTGTGGCATTATGAATATTTCACTGTGCATTCTGATTAATTCTGACATTTGCTTGCTATGAGTCATGATGTCTGGAAAGACAGGGTGGAAATCTATGCCTTACTATAAATCAAACCAATATAACAATATGATGTAACATTATCCAGGCAAAAATAATGCAGTAAAGAAGTAGCAATTTGACTGCGCATTACACATACATAGTGTATGATGATGACTTGAAATCCTCTGAGTTAGTCACTCCTTTTATAGTTATGTGGGCTATTGAAGTATTTAAGCATTTGGGGCATAAAGAGGATTTTAAAGAACTATGATCTTGTAAATCCTAAGATTAATTCATTGTTTCATAATCTATAATTCATACAATGGTGGTTGTTGTTTGGAGATTAGCACTGTACCACATGGAATACAATCCTGCATTTGTACTTTTTCTGGGAAGTGGGAAATGACAATAATAATAATAAGTGCTGTCAATGGCTTTTTCATCCATAGTTTGAGGTCATGGGAACTCCATATAAGCCAACTCACTGCATTGCATTCTTTTGCTGAGTTGCTTTTTCCTGTCATATTATTTCTGGACCCTTTATAATAAGACTGTCAGGATGATATTTTTAGCAGGACTAAGAAGTCAGAGTATCTTTGGGCTATGCATTCCAATATCTGCCCCCACGTTAGATATTCTTATACCACAGCCCTGTTCAGTCCTTGAATCTGTCTAGTCAGATGGTGTTGATTATTTTTCTATAACAGGATAGCTCTGGCAGTAGTTCTGAGTGCAAGGCATAAAGTTTATACTAATGCACCTGTTCTAATATGTTTGTCATGCAGTGGAGGAGATGGATGCAAGAGCAGGCAATTTATTAAATAATAAACAAACAAAATATACAAAGTCAAACCAACAGTAGGTGTAAAATACAGCACATACAACAGCAACTTAGCACCTAGACAAAAGAGTGTCGGGACATTAACAGGGACGTCAATCAAGGGCGAAACACAAAGGAGATAATCGTGACCAAATGGAGAGGAATAGCATGTGACAGGATCATGTGATCTGATTAAAATCTGAAGGTACTGAAGGGAACTGAAGTCCAAGGCAACCATAATCATGGCTGAAACCGGTGCTGACATGACAATGTTATTGTTTTCTTCAACAACAACTTGCACTGGGACTTATATGGCAGAAAGTCAAATACATGTTTTAAAAATGTACCATTTTGATATGGTGATGATTCTTTTTTGGAAGGAGTCTCCAATGTCAGTGCTTTGTAAAAGTCAGTGGTAAAGCTGTTTTGCAACACAGGAAGGTCATTGGGACAGATGGCTTTGCAATTTCTTGGCAATATGACAAGCTGCATTTTTTTGTCTTATTCGCATCAAGAGAATAAATTTATGTCTCACAGATGTTGCACAACATTATACATAGCTACAAATGATTAAGCATTATGTGTCTGGACCGCTTATCTTTCACAAGGTCGTGGTGGAGCCTGGAGCCTATACCAGGGAACTCTGGGAACAAACCTGGGGACACCCTGAATGGGTCACCAACCCATCGCAGGGCACAGTCGCCCACACATTCACACACTACGGAAATGCCAATCAGCCTACAACACGTCTTTCAACTGGGGGAGGAAACCAGAGTACCTGGAGGGAACACCTGAAGCACGGGGAGAACATGCAAACTCTGTGCACACAGGGCGGAGACAGGAATTGAACCTCCAGCCCCAGACACATGAGGCAAACTGCATTATGTGTCATTCTTTAATAAATAATAATTGCTAGCATTGGCAAATTGCTGTGGTATAAGAGGAATAAAACACTTTATATATGCCAGTTTAGAAAATAAAACTTCACATTGCTAATGGCCCTCTTCATGCTTCATGTCATCACACCATTCCTTTGTTGATTTTTTTCCTGTAACAGCACATCCTGTCATGTTTTATTCCTTATATACACAGTAAATGTAATACTGATTGTATAATAATCCACAAATGATTAGTCCAAGATAAGAAGTCCAACTTGTCTTTAATCACTCACCAATCACAAATATGCTTTAATCACAAACTTCATTGTAATCCCAGATCTAATTATGCAAATCTCAGACCCATTCATGCTAAATTACTACAGTGTTTGATCCATAGACTTAGGCTGTGTGGCTCTATTTGTATGCTAAAACAATGCCAGACTGTACACTTTCATTATAGCTATTACACCAAGGCACATGGAATGAACTCAAATGTAAGAGTTTCTCAGGCTTTTGTGACCACTGGCTCTCACAGTGTGTTATCCAGCTGCAAGATCAAAAGATGGAGTAGGGCTAATGTTAGACAAGTACTGAAAATGCATGTCAAAACACAGCAGTTGTGTCCTATTACACCAACTCAACATGACACAAGTTCAAAACCAAGGCCAGGAAGAGTGTTGATTTTTTCCATGCTGACTCGCCTTAAGGATGTTATTGATATTATAGGTTTTACTCAACTGTGGTGAAGTAAACAGAGCTGAAAGCAGGTTTTTCTCAAGAATCTCACATCGATTATCAAATCATGGAATTTTTTTCATTAATATATCGTAGGTAAAGAAGTAAGTTCATGTATTAAATGTATTAAATGTTCACTAATTGTAAATGGAATTACTAGTCCACTAGTTCACTATTCTATTCAAAATATATAAATATATATATATAAGCATAAATTAAATAACAGCATATTACTGAATATCAGCTAAAATCAATCAATCCTTTGGTATAAATTTAGGAATCCATCATTTCTTCACACTTTTTAATTTTGTCAATTGACCACTAAAAACAAGAATAAATTCATATTGGTTATTGTGGATGGATTAAACATTAATTATAGGCTTATTTGATTTCTTATAAAAATCACTGATTAATTATTTAACAGAAGAGCTGATAAAATTACATTACATTACATTACATTACGCTGTTGAATTCTTAATTCTGATTGCACAGAAGGTGTTGATTAATTTTCCCTAACTGCACACCCACAAGACAAATCACAGGTTTCTATTAATGCACTCATTTTAAAGAATTACGATTTCTAGAGTAACAGCTCATTCACAGGGAATTTTATGGTGGACAATCCATGTAATGCTAACAATAAACAGACTTTTTAAAAAATGAAAAATTGTTGCTATATAACAAAGAAAAACACAATCATTGATATGGGGAAACGTTCTGTAAGTAGCTAGTTATTTAACATTTATGTAACATGTCTCCAGTGTCAGTACTTTATAATAATCATTAAGTTAGATTTGCATGAAATAAACTGTTTTCGAGCTTGAACTCACCCGCCTCAATTCAAGCAACCTGATCTGACAAACTACATAAGAATAAATAAGTGGAATTTTATTAGACTTCACATGAATGAAAAAAAGCGATAAACAATAACCCCATCCTTAATACTATTCTTAGCCGATCTTCACAGTTCATTATGATTTCCATGCGTGAGACTCATCACCTCATTAGCAAGCCCTTCATATTTGTGTTATGAGCAGAGACAGGGAAAATGCTAAAATGTGTTGTGTATGAGTACTCCAGGACGCAAAAATGCTGACCAGTATTAGTACAGTGTTGTAATGGAAAAAGCTCAGTGGTTTGGCTGTGGTGGTTTTTCCTGTTGTCTCCATTGCCAGACGTGCTTGGGCTGGACTTCATCCACACACACAGCCACTGCCATCATGCTGTTGTCTTATTGTAGTCCATCAAAACATACTTTTATTGTTCCTGGCCACGGGGACTAACATTTCTCAGAAATATTGATAGTTAAATATGACTATGAGGGATTATGCTTGACAAATCTAGACTACTTGAACACAGTCTTAGGATACACGGTACAATTTCATATCTGTATTATGGCTAGGCATACAGCTGGTAAACAGCCTGTTGTCCCTCCCTGAATCTTATAATGTGATGCTCAGCTCTCAGTAACCTGCTTCTTTGTTGCACATAAAAATATCCAGGTCACATGATTTCTTTTCTTCACGCAGACTGTCAGACGGTTTTAGTGTAGCCATAATCGTTGATGAAAAGCTAAAGGAGAGGTTAGTCTCAGACCACTTTTCCATTACTCCCTTCTAGGAAAATAAGGATGGGTCTGAAGATCTAAAAGGATGAGATTAGGATATTTTCCTGGCTAACGTGTAATCTGAAGATGAGGTTACCCTCTTATTACTTAAAAAAAGTGTGAAAAATCTGATCTCGACTCATAGAAGATGGGTGTTCCTCTTTGTACCTGCCAGATATTAACTGGCCTTTCCAGTGCTTTTGGGTTGATGGATTGTTCAAATCGGTGTCCCTGTGCTTTCTGTCCAGTGTTCATGGTAACAGAAGTGAGTTGGGTAAATAAAGGGATTAGCACAGAGGCTGGATCTGTCTTACATCAGTGCTACGCTCTTGGAAACCTGCAGCATTTACCTCTGAGGCTCTAATCCTGGGGAAGAGATCTATCAACTGCTCCTTCCTCACACAAGAACACACTTATAGAGACTGGCTCCATATGCACTGCCAGATAAATCTAGACAGAGCCAGAAAAAAACTGGAGCAGACAAAACTGGTAGCACCATCATTCAGCTCAGCACGTACTGTAGGTCATGCTACAGTGATCTCCTCTCTGATTTGTTTAAAACTGCTGCAGTTTTCCAGAATCCATTTTGAGTTGTCAGGATTATCAGTGTGCTTTATGGAAAATACATGAGCTGGAGAACAAAAGGACTTTTAATCCACCCACTTATGAATGCTTTCTTGTCACTAAGTTGAGTTACGCAAGCATAGTCAGGAGTTACTGAACTTGTGCATATCAGTATTCAAACCACAGACATAACTAAGGACTTAACCCCTCAAAGAGTTCTCAAAGAGTTGTACAGGAGTTAAACATACAGCGTTGGTCAAAAACAGAGGCATCTCACAGTTATACAAGATTCTGAAGCTAATTTTATGTACATGACATTGTGTCAGGTCAGGACTCTGTGCAGGCCAGTCAA
>CM074950.1:8317494-8361613 GCA_037577455.1 Pangasius macronema | reverse complement strand
GAATACTTTTGGTAATATAGTGTATGTCCTCTCACTTGGAAAAAAGTGAAAAGTGAGTTTCAACTTCTTCAGTTCCAAGTTTCAGTAATGTTCGTAGATTTATTGAGAAAAAAAGTGAATTTTTTTTGTTAGGTCACATCTGTTGTTCTGACTGTTCAAAATTTAATCTTAAAATATAGGTTTAGGTACAAGTTCATTTAAAAATAAGTGGAGATATTAAAATAAAAATTTTTGATAAATAAATTTTTGTAAAATTAAACTATAAACTATATGTTATGTGCTATAATATAATAATATTTAAAGCAATGATTGCAATAAAGATAAAAAAAAACAGAGAATGCCATCTTATTATTTTGTCTCTGTTTGTCTCATTAATTAAATGATAACATGTCATATGCTTTATCCATTTGTAGTTATTTTTAATGTTGTGGAGCATCTACAAAGCAAGTTGGTTCCTTTTATAACTAATGTTTATGTTCTACGTAATAAATTACGTTTTACGTTCTCTTTCTTTAAGTTAATCAAACAAAAATGCACCTTGTCATGTTACAGAGAATCCACAAAACCATCCGTCCTGAAGGCTTTCCCATATTGGAAAACTTAAAAGTTACAGTTTTACCTCTGATAGTTAACAAGTGCTGACAATTTGCAAAAATAAATGTCTCCTCACAGAAAACTTCACCATTTACACATATCAGTTAATGTGGACCATCCAGCACACTCATCTCTGTGCACTATAGAAAGTTACTATAGAAATGTATTAGACAATGTATTAGAATGAGCACAGCTGGAACTACTGTCAGAGCTGCTGTTCTAGAAAAATTAACCAACACCTTCTGGCCAATCAGAATAGACAATACAACAGCACTGTGATTTAAGCTTATTTTTATATTCTTAGAGAAGGAAATGGATCATGGCAGGATCAAGGAGAATCTAACTGACACGCAACTGATGAGAGTTGGCAGGAATGATCCAGCCCTTATAACCACTATAAAAGCAGGGCAATCAGTAAGGAATTACAAATTGACATAACAACGAACAGCTCCGACTTCAACCCAGTGATGTGGTACCGATTATTTATGTAACACACTGTGTGATGTATTAAACATATTCTGGTTTAACTGCCATCTAAATATTCTGCCTATATACAGTACGGTATATATGGCAAAATGAGCAATCTTGAAATTTGGTCAAGTGTATGAATAATGGAACTACATGGCAGCACAAGTCATTACATGGATATGAAGGGGAAGAAAAACACTCTGCGGGAATTAAACCATGATACAAAACATATGGTTGAATGATGCCCATGTTACTGTAAAGACAATCTTCATGCAGTAAATGTAAAGTTTCCACAGTTTCTCTATTATATCCAGATTCCCTTTTCAACCATGAAAAAGCTCATATGTCAAAAGCTAGTGTTACACAGAGGAGAGTTAAGTGAGGCATGGTGTTGTGGTGTTATTGCCAAAACCAATTAAATCCGGCTCCCTCCAGTCAACAAGTACTTGAACCCTATACTGTATAATGCAAAAAAAATAAAATAAAAAATACCAGTAAAAAATTGCACTTTATAGTGTCCCGGACTCAGCTTTCACTCAGCGTACAAACAGCATCTCTGAGCATTCCTGCTGTCCGCCTGGGTGTCTCTGAGCTGAGCTTTGTGCATCTCTCATCACAAAGATTTATCTTTTTGTTTTTCTTTCATCACAAAGATTTGCCAAGTCTGAAATTCATTTTGGAAAAATATGAGAAGAACCACCCAATTAAGTAGCATTTCATATGTTCAGTGGTATATGAACAGCTCACCATGAACTCAGACCTCAGCTTTATACAACTAAAATAAAATATGACTGGACTGATCAGTTAACGCACTGTAGGAGGGAAGATGGTAGGGTTCTGTACAAAATCAACTGACATATCAAGGCATGCTATGATTAATAATGTAATTTTGTAGTAACACTTCCTCGATCACAGATAATATTAGCCTGCTTGTCCATTCAAGCTTCAGAGACAAAAATCAATGGTAAGTCTATGCTCTAATGAATAAATCAGGGCCAAACAGAAGTGAAGGGAAAATGATCCAAACAGCACTTTATCTTCTATGACAGTCAGCCATTTTGCAAAAACTAAACAAACTCTAACTGTACACAGTGCATCACTGAAGTGCTTTGAAGGTGGCTTTAGAGGATGTCTTTAAATACATTTCGCTGACACACACAGTGGTGTGCTTAGAAACATGGAGCAGCAAAGAAATAAACACAGCGACTATCTGAAAGGATCTTTGGATACTTTAGCCATCTGTGTTTAGGAGCTGACTAGACACACTGGTGATTATAGGAGAAAAATTTAAAGAGGCATCACGATTTCTGTTTGTGGCATTTGAAAACATGCATTTGTGCAAAATGCAGATTACACTGAGTAAAGATTTGATGATTATAGGAGAAAAATTTAAAGAGGCATCGTGATTTCTGTTTGTGGCATTTGAAAACATCTGTGCAAAATGCAAATAGCACCGAGTAAAGATTTGGGTCCCACATTATACCACAGCACTGCTGAATTCTCTCCTGATTGGTCAGAATGTGATTAATTTTCTATAACAGCAGCTCTGGCAATAGTGCCGTCTGCAAGGATTATATTAAAGCATGTAAAAATTGTATGGTGGATGCTCTGCATTAAAAAAATGTTTTCTGTAAGGACTTTATGGAAGGAGTCTCCTCAGCGTCACAGCTTTGAATAGTCACAGATATTACCATAACTTTTAGATTTCTGACAGAGGAAAGTTTTCAGGAGAGAAGGCATTCTAACATGACCAGCTGCATGTATTAAGTGGAAAAAAGAGAAAAACTGGTGAATTATGACAAACAATAACAAGAACTGACTGTTTTCACAACATTAATGTATCTATAAATGGATAAAAAATGTGTCTTTAATTAATAAAAAAAATAATAATAATCTGGCATATTTCTGTGGTAGTAAAGAAGTATAAAATACTACAGGATGTGGAAATTAATCGCGATGCATACCCAGCATGCACTGTCATGTTTTATTCCTTACTTAACCAGATGGGAGATGGTAGTAAACCAGGACAGGGCTAAACCGCAAATGTAACGTTAGGAGACATATGTCACTTTTTTAAAGAAGTCCATATATATACATCAATTGTTTGTTACATTTGAAGTATAATATACACGTTCCAAATATTATCGTCCATAAATGGGAAGATAGCTTTTATGACTCCCATAAGTAAAGAAACCTATTTGGAAGCTAATCTTGTTTGGGTTGCTGAGAAGTGTGTTCTAGATTGTGAGATTTCCACAGATGTTTCTACACATGGGGATCCCTGATGCTTTGCATTAAATCCAGCATGTTTTACTGTAGGCTATACTTAATCTAAACCTGATCCAAGAAGGTCATTTTCAGAAAAACGCATCCAAAATATGTTTGTCCACAGTACTCTTTGAAAGTCTGATGTCACATTTGTTTTGAGGCTCGAGGCTTGAAATGCATAATGTGGGCAATATGAACTCTGTGACATGTTTATGCCTAACAATGTGTTGACGCCCTTCTTTGTTTTTGAGCTGAATAATGTTTTTTATTGATTCAGGGGCTCATATGAATATAATAAGACCATATGGCCAAAAGTATATAGACACCTGGCCATCACAGCCATGCAGTATGTGGGTCTTCCCCAAACTGTTGCCACAAAGTTGGAAGCACGCATTTGTCCATAATGTCTTTGTATGGTTTAGCTTTAAGATTTCTTTTCGGTGGAACTAAAGGGCTAAGCCCAGATCTGTTCCAGCATGACAATGCCCCTGTGCACAAAGTGAGATTATTCTACACTAAAGTGATGTAAAATTTGTAGAAAGTCAAGAAAGGGCAAATATTTTGGATTTTATTTGAATAATGGCTGTGAATTCCCTGAAGGACTAGAGCTTAGGCCAGAGCGCTCTCATTGCTGCAGCCTGGGTTCGATTCCCTGCCAGGGAACCATCCCCAGCCACTGGGATTGCGTGCAACAGTGCGCTCTCAGTGCCAGTCCCAAGATAGGATAAAAAAACTGGGGAGGGTTGCGTCAGGAAGGGCATCCGCCTTAAAAACTCTGCTAAATCACATACGCGGACCAATGATCTGCTGTGGAGACCCCTAACAGGAGCAGCTGAAAGAGGAACAACATTTGAATAATGGCTGCAAGCTATGGTTCCTAACCTCTACCATAATCTTAACCATTTGTAACTTCATACAAGAATTCTTCTTGATTTCCAGTCATGACACTATGTTTACTACAGTGGCTTTGTCTTTCCCACTGACTGAATCTACATCAGTAGTTCTCATCACCGTATCTTCTTCACAACACTGCTTTTGTTCGATCAGAGATGGGCGGTAGTCATCGACTACTTCCAATTCTTGTTATTATCTCAGGACATTTGTTTGGAGTATGGTGTAAGACCTGTAGGAAGTTTGTGTATCCTCTGGTGTGTCATGTTTTCACAGGTCTTTCTTTTTCCATGCTTAATGTACCCTGCCAAAACTTTATATCACTCCAAGCCTCTGGATGATTCTCCTTTATGAGACTGGGGGAATTTTCCAACATCTTTACATGTAGTTCATAAACACTTCCTACCTGAACCTCCAGTTTGCTCAGTCCTGCTGGGAGAGGAACAGAGGCCCCTCTTATTAATGCTCTTCATATATTCTTGTATCACCCCATGAAGAGGAAACCACATCACTGAGCCAGGGCAATGGAAATGATATGAAGGTTTCTTATCATAACAGAGTTACAGTGAAGCGGTGGATCCCCCCAGACCTTATCATCTTCTCCACACACTATGTTTATGAATAATTATTTTATAAGGTGGCTTATGAAAACTTTTTTTTTTTTGGGCTGTGAATACGTAAGGAATAATACAATGTTGTGCTTGTATGAGGAAAATAATGAACAACAGTGTGGTTTAATGCAAAGTTGGATATTTTTCCAAAGTATCACTTCCAAAAGTGTTTTATTCCTCTTATACCACAGTAATTTGCCAATGATTGGATTATTAATTATTAAAACAATGACATGCCACATTTATCTATCTTTTTCTACATGACATTTATCTATCTATAGCTGCATTTAATAATATGGAATATCTGTGAAACATATTAGTCACTTACGTTCTAACTGTAATGAGAAGTTAATGAGAAAAAATGTTTATTATTAGACTTGCTTTTATTATAGAAAGGATAACTTACTGGAACAAGCACATTAATATAAACCTATGATTTGTCTTGCATCCTAACACCTTCTGCCCAATCCGATTTCAGCAGCGCTGTGGTATAGTAAGTCATTTAATTCACCCCAGAGTATACTGTATGCAACTGTTGGCATATTGTTTTTGCAAAGATGTTAGTCTGCACTCCCACAAAATCTGTCTGAATCCCACCATGTCACTTAATAACACCACTACATTACTTCTTAATTATTGGGTTTACTCCATTTCTTTCTTGTTAAATGTTACATGGTTAAATGTGCTTAAAGGAAAGAATGATCCAAAGTCTTCCTACTTTATTTACCTTAATTAAATGTTGACATCACTGTTTCACATCAAACGTCTTGCCCCTATGAATAGTGGATATGTTGGCATGTTACTTTAACAAGTCAGACACAGGTACAGTGTTATCCCTCCATTGTAGAACAATTTGTTTAAAAAATTCAATTTGACCAGTTCATAAAAATACAAATTTACAAGCAAGATATTCATTCGCAAGATATTCTCTGTTTACGTATAATATGGAACCACAGAGTAAGACTATGCCTTATATGTTAGCTGTGTTCCCAGGAAGCAAGGTTGGATACGCTACTTGTTAATTATGCATGCTTGAACACAGACAGTGTCCTTGACAGCTAAATGTCTTATTTATTTCCTGTTCAGTCATGTCTATTTGAACATGGTGCACACATTAGATAAGCTCTAACATAATGTATAATCGCAAGCAAGAGACAAAACCTGCTGCAGAAATGCATTACTGCAGGGCATTATCTCAGAGATATGCTGCTTTACAAAGCCAACAGCTTCCTTCACAATCATTGAAATTCGCCATGCGAGATGGCCAGTTCCCATTATAGCTCCACAATGGAGGCAATAGAACAGCCGTGTACGTCAAAAGAGCATTATCCTCTGGCAGCTAATTATCAGCCTTTAGATTTTAATGGCCTTTTCATGGAGGTGAGAAGCAAAATCAATCAGAACTGTTGCCCGAAGATGGTCCTCGTTGAAGGACCCAATTTGTTTACGGGTCTACATCAATGCCCAGAGTGTGCAGAGTAAATGGAAAGCAGAAAGAGGTGAGAGAGGATGGATCTGGCAAGTTAGCACTAGCATCTGCAGTGGTGCTAAGTATCAGGCCAGGGGGATGAGGAATTGGGCTGAGCACCCGCTCTCCACTGAGAAGCAGCTTGCTGTTGTCAAGCAGCACATTGAGCTCTCCCTACACTCCCATCATCATCGCAGTCATTCATCACCGGCTGCACCAAGCAGGTTGTCTGTTTGGGCACTTTTCCAAGATTCTGATGCAGGAAGAAAGAGTTGTACAAGACCCCATCAAAGAAACCCCTGTGTAGTTTCTCAGTGAGAATATAAATGCTGATATAAGATGAAACTGCAAGAAAAGGGAAGAACGCTAACCCAAACATTAACCCTTAAATCATGCAAATTGTTACAAATTTTCAAATGTGACACAGTAGATAAGTTCTAGCATAATGCATAATCGCAAGCAAGAGATAAAACCTGCTGCAGAAATGCATTAGTGCAGGGCATTATGTCAGAGATATGCTGCTTTTTAAAGCCAACAGTTTCCTTGGCAAGATAGCAAGATTTCCATAATTATTTCTTTTGATGTGCATGTGAGCAGGTAGAACAATTTCAAAAATGGGAACTGTTAAGCATTAACCTGACTCTATAGATCAGTCAATTTATAATAATGAGAAAAGTCAAAATAATATGAAGGAAATAAATGTACCAACCTAAGAGTGAAAAAAACAGACATTTACTTTATTAGTTTAACTGAAATTGCCAGTGATGTAATTCCTACTGGAAGTATGCCTGCTTTAATGTCAAAGGTCACATGTATAACCCATCTATTCAAATATTAGGCTCACCATTTAAATGCATACAAAAATATCTTAGAGAAATAAGGTTTTTGTTTGTTTTTTCTAACTTTTCTGTTTAAATTGACTTTATTTATGGGCTGGCCTATTTTTCACTTATTGGGGTTTGGATATAACCCATTCAATTCAAGCAAAATTAGATAATAACTATAAGAACTCAGCAATAAATAGCTTTGATTAAGCATAAAAATTAAGAACAATATCACAGATCCATATTATGTGCCACAGAACCCAAGGTTTACCCATACCCCACTTTGAGAACCAGTGTCAAAGGTGATCGTATAAGACACATAACATGAATGAAACCACAAAAAGGTTTCTGCAAACTAGGTTTTACAGAGACAGTTATATTGTACCCAAACTGTGACCAGTAAAATACCCAAATAAATTAAAACTGGTGGATGAAAAATTTTGGTGCTTATATATATTGAACCAAATATGACTTAGGCAATTATTCTATGAGGCTAACGATATATATATATAATTTTTTTAATTTAAATTATTAGTATCTGATCTCTGGTCACCAAGTATTTTGCTATCAGGTCTATGACTCCAATTTATGTTTCCAGCATGTACTTTATTTTGATGGCTAAACTAGTCAGATCGCTTGCTACTGTTGGTAGATGATGCATCTGTGATAGCATATGACCTTTCTGCCTAAAAAACTCCCACCAAGATGGACCAGATAGCTCTGAACTGTGAATGACTGCTCAGAGCAACTTGCAGCAGCTCAGGAAATTTATGAGTTTTTCAATATATCTTTTTCTTGCCAGACTCAATAATGATGTCTTTTGATTATCAACAAACTCTTACACACCTTAATATAATTCGCATACAAATATCTGAGACAATATGTGTAAATATCTAGGAATTCTGGGAAAGTTCACAATGCGTCATGACATGAAACATGAAACATGGTCATTAGTTTAAAAACTACTGAAAGTGTAGAGTAGTGCTTAGTGTCCTGTCAAATACAGAGGGAAGTCAGAGAAAATTATGGGGAATTAAATCCCACAGCGCTGCAGACCTTATTTTACCTTACCTCACCCTTTTTGTACAAAACGAGGATAACTTTCATCCACATGGTTGTGGGTACAAAGTACTCCCACTGCAACCGTATGCATTGCTTTAATTGCTATTTCGAATCCTTAGCATGGTTTTCAGCTCTATAAGAACTCCAGCAAGTTTAAACCACTTAGGAGCGAAAAAAAAAAAAAAAAAGTAACTTCTTTAAAAATCTGAGGCAGTTGTACAACGTCACCTTCGAAAATCGTCTACGATGACAACAATAATATTCTTTTTTAATGCTTTTAAATTTGTGTGTTTCCAGAATTAGTTTAAGACTTTGTCATGATGACGTTGCACAGGAGTTTGGCTTCGTGGGCATGACTGAAACTCTAAAGGACCAGGTCCCTTTCTTTTTTAAGGCTCCATAATTCAGCTCTGACATGTTTGAGCTTGGCTGTTCATTAAAGTACCAAAGCGCTCCCGAAAGGGAGGTTGGTCCCTTATCTCTAAACAGCCCCCCTCCAACATCTCACCCTAAAGCTAAATCTTTTCCTATAAACACAAGGAGTGATATAAGGTCCAAACAGACTGAGTACATGGCCGCTGGTGGTCAGGTCATTGCCTGAGAGTAGTTCATGTGTCAGTACACAACGATCGACTCCAGATGCTGAAAGATCTATGGCTGCTTAACAGTGGCTCTGTAATGTGAACATGTAGGATGAGAGCGCACAGACAGACAGAGAGAGAGAGAGAGAGAGAGAGAGAGAGAGAGAGAGAGAGAGAGATCTGTACCTCTTCTCTTGTAATGGAGGTCTGGGCCTCACTGTAATTACCGTTTCCATGCATGGTTTAAAGACCTGCTTGAATGCTGTCCTGATTGTAGTCTCATTATCACGACTTTAAAATGATTACAAAGCTCACTAATGCTTTATTTGACAATTAAAGGAATACTCCAGTATATTTCAACCTAATATCCGTCCTCTACAGCTGTAAAATCTGTGTGATTACCACAGTCATGAATTTCAAAACATTTCCCTGCTTCAACCTGTTTACGTGAAGCTCACTTATAAAGAGAGTTGTTGAATTATTGCAACTATAGCACATAATGCAACTTTAAAAGTACTCAAGAAATGAAAGACTGTATTAGCAAAGTTGTTCTTATTCAGTTATCCAGTGTTTCCAGCACCAGAGTAATAAAATGTTGAAGTCACTTTTGCAACAGGTCGCATTGCCGCCTCATAGCTCCAGGGTCTGCTGTCTGAACTTTTGGTTACTGTCTGCAGAATTCTGCATGTTCTCCCTGTGACCCAGTGGGTTTCCTCTGGGTTCTCCTCCCAAAAACCTGCTAGTGGGTGGATGGATGACTCTAAATTCCCCCTAGGTGTGAATAAGTGTGTCAGTGTGTGTGTGCATGATGCCCACTGATGGACTCTGGGCCAATCTAGTGTGTATTTCTGCATCGCACACAGTGTTCCCAGGATAGGCTCTAGATCTGCTAAAACCCTGACCAGGATAAACTGGTTACTAAAGATAAATGAGTGAATGAATGAATGAATGAAGGTCTGTGATATCCATACATGTTCAGAACTACACAAATATTGGTAATGTATAAGTCTTCCCTCTGAATAAGTGTTATTGGAGTTATTATTATTTTTATTTCTTCCTTTCCTCACAACAGGAAAAATGGTTAAAATTCTTGTCCAGCATCATCCACTTTGCAATATATAGAGATTAGATCACAAAACACTGGATTCTTTTAATATTCCATCTGCAGCTAGTAGATATTAGCTACATTGGGGAAAAATTATTATAAAAGTCATTATATATTCATTTTAATGAGCATCAGAGGGAACTTTGGAGTGGTGGATGGTTAAAAAATCTGAAGTATTTTCATTCATTTATTCATTTTCAGCAACTGCTTTCAGCCGGTTTTTGACTGTGCCATTTCAGTGGTCTTGTAAGATTATTACTTGTCACACTGTAGGAGATGATCCCAGTAAAATGTTAGCCAAATTCTATAAACAGCTGTGCAAATAACATGTTCTCTATATCAGATTATATGACCATGATCCTCTAACAGATGACACAGAAAATGAAGTTACATAAACATAAACATTCTTCAATGTCAGCTTTATTTATGATATGTGATTTTTTTTCTGGCTTTATCCTAGTCAGGTCAGTATATCCTGGGAACACTGGTCATGATGTAGGAATAAGTCATATATGAAATAATTGTCCAAGATTTTGTCAATGGTTTATTGTGTATTTATAGCTGGGACTCAAAATTGCAATTCTCATACAGAGAAAATATTGATAAACTTTCCAATGACGAACACAAGCTATTCAATCTTCTAATATAGTCATATCTGCCCCATTAATTTTAATAAATATTGTTATCATATTATCAATATTATTGAATATATGCACTTACAAGTGGCAGATAATCACTGCTGAACTCATATCTGTTAAGTGAATAGTACAGTGAATAAGATTGCAAGCACTTGACTGTTTTTCATTAAAGTAGAGACTATTGGGCGTATTAAGCTGTGCCTGTTTTCCTTTCTAAAGATGATCACTTTTTTCCTCTTTTAATCGCGCTGTGTTCTATGTTGTCTGTTTGTATAGAGTAATTGCATGGTTGGCTGTAGGCAGGGCAAGTGTGTAATCAGTAGTTAAGCACAGTGAGAACATAGCACAGTCATTATGAGGGGAGGAAGCATGAGACTAATTGGGCCATAGCAAGCTTGCGTCTCATCAGTCTGGCCTTTATGATATGTGGGTGGAGCGGACCGGAGCCAGCCAGCCCACCATTTCAGAGTGCAGAGCAATACAAATAACACTGTGCTGATGAGATTAAGCAATTCAAGATGTGTGTGTGTTCATTTAAGGCACATAGAGAAGCAGTTTGTTCCACCAACCGCCCCCGCTGACGTGCGACCTCTGCACACCACTGAGTACACAACCACACACTAGATTTATCCACAGTAAACAAAACTCGACTCTTTCCTTTGTTGTCTTGAATGCCACACTGCAGTAAACATACTGAATGATTTCCTGTAAAGTCAAAGCGTGTGGGAAAAAGCAAAGGGCACAGGATGTTGTAAAAGATGGTCTCCAAAAACAAAGCCTTGAAGAGAAACAATGCTTTCTGCCGCATTCATGGTGAACCTGTATGTAGACAGACGAGAGAAAATGGAAATTAAAAGACAAGCCGAAGAATGTGTTGTGGTCCCAGCGTTTGATCTAAGGAGAAAAAAAAATGGTTCACACTTAAGTTAAAAAAATTAAAGAGCCCACAAAAAGTAGAGAAAGTTTCCATTTCCTTAGCCAAAGCATGACAGGTCATGGGAGCCTGATCTAAATACTAACTCCTAAATTACAGTCTAAATTAATGTCATTTCAACAGCTAGATTCAGATTTTTCTACACAGTCTTCCACTGCTCTAATTCCTAATTCCTGATTAGGCCCACACAGAATTTGGATTTCTTTTCCCGCTGAATCTAAGCTTAAAAAAATATATATGTATATATATAATCAAGGGTGCTCCCACCCTTAACAAAAATATATCAATATAAGGTTTCATTTTTGGCATCCATATCTGTGTTTTGCTGTTAACAAATATCTTAAGGCAGATATTATTATGCATTTTGTGAAAGTGAGCACAGCAGAGCTACCACTGGTCATGAGAAACTGAATGGTATGATGAAGCATATACCATGACTGGGGCTGATTTCTATCTAACCCAGACTGTAGATTCATGCAGTCTATCAGTAACAGTTGTTTTTGGTCATTACACATAGTGATACACCCCATAGTGTATTTTTTAGCCTGTTTCACTGACACATCTGGAAGACATCATCAGCAGAGAATGCACAATTGAAATACAGTCGCAGGTGAAATTAATGCGAAGAAGGTGGATAGATTACTCTAAAAAGTAAACTAAAGTACATAGACTAAACACACATTGTCCAATCAAAGTACAAGTTTCACAAAAGATACACTTTGAGATGCTGTGTAAAAATGAAAAGTGATATACACACACTGGCCACCTTAATAGGAACATCTTTACACCTGTACAGTTACCCAATCAGCCAGTGATATGTCAGCAGTATAATGCATGACATCATGAAGATACAGGTCAAGAGCTTCAGTTAATGTTCATATCAAACATCAGAATAATGGAAAAATGTGATCTCAGTGACTTTGACCACAGCCTGGTTTGAGTATTTAAGAAACTGCTGATCTCCGGGTATTTTCATGCACAACAGTCCATAGAGTTTACACAGAATGGTGCAAAAAAATCCAAAAACATCTGGTGAACTTCTGTGAGCAGAAACACCTTGTTGATGAGAGAGGTCAGAGCAGAATGGCCAGACTTCTTTTGAGCTGACAGGAAGGTTATGGTCACTCAAATAACCACTCTTTACAAGCGTGGTGAGCAGAAAAGCATCTCAGAATGCACAATACACCAACACACGTTGAGTTTGGTTCCAGACCTGTCAGCCAAGAACAAGAATACCAAGAATATAGTGGGCACAGGCTCTTTGAAACTGGACAACTGAAAATGGAAGGAAAAGCATTATTGAGGTAAATTTCTCTGATATATGTGTGTGCTCTTAAGACCTGTATGTTTGTGTCTGACAGTACTTTATGACACCTAATGATTTTTATTAGAAAAGCTCTTCACTGCGCTTATTTTCAGGTGTCTCTGCATAGTTTGATCCAAAATGCCAACAAAGACAGTAAGAAAGTATGTATGTTTGTGTGTATGGGTACTTGGGGAGAACCAAGGATACAGAATGCATTCATCTCAGTGCATTCAGAATTCAGCCTGCAGCTCCCGTCTCAGAGGTGAGTGGTAGTGGTATCGTGCTGATAACACACACACTGGTTCCAGAGAGAAGACACAATTACCATCTCAATATGGGCACATGAGATTACAGCCCTGAGACCGTGACCGAAATTATCGCATCCACCTTCCATCTAAACGTTCATGAAATTGTTCGGTAATGCATTTAAAACACTTTCACCTTTTCTCTCAGCAATAATATGTGATAACTTTCCCATAACTGGATCACATACGTGCACAGCATTATAACCCAGGGTTAACAGAATTACTGTTCAAGCTATTACAATAAAATGTGCAAAATATATCACGTACAATCCATGAACAATTAATGTCTAAATTTATCACCTCCGCCTCACCTTTATCATTGCTATTAATGCACTGTAATGCAAATGTGATGTCATTTACCCTTACATTTAATCATTTAATAGGCATTCTTATACAGAACAACATATAAAATGTGTAGACAACTGAAACAACAGCAATTTAAAGCACTTAGAGAATATGCCAATATCATTACCTGAAAGACAATATGCTAGTTGTGCTAGGGTGGTAATGCAATACCTCTGTCTGTATCTGTGTCTGTTTAGTGTTTCAAATATTCACATCTGTATCTGTATTTGGATTTGCCCCCGATGTGGGTGTGGCCTAAATGTTTTTTATGGGACTGTTTGTGTGTGGGACTGTTTTTTATAAATCCTGCTTTCACAGTTATCTGTTTTGTTTCTACCTGTCTGTGAGATTTTATAACAAGTTTAGTCGGTTCTATTTCATAGAATATTCAGAGAATTCATAGAATAAACAGACTATTCTATGAGTCTATTTTAAGCCACCGTGACCCTGATCAGGCAGTTACTAAGGATGAATAAACGCACACTATTGTGTTAATAAGCGAACATTTGTTTATGTTCATGTTCACATTAATGAATGTGGTCTTTCCTTATCCTGTGAGCTTCCCATCTGACTGCTTGCTCACCCCTACGAGCTTTGTGTGATCACCCGTATGAAAATAAAAACCTCCCACACATGTACTTTTTCCTGATGCACACCTCTAGTCTGTGAAACTTTCTCAGAAGCTTTCTTATATATATAAAAAAAAAAATTACCCCCTGTATTTGTATCTGTTTAGAACACATTGTCTGTTCATTCTGAATAATATATTCGTATTTGGTTTTCCCTATTATGCATACAGTACCAATCACCTTTTGACCACAATTATCCCATCAGACTGGAGCAGGTTTCTGAGGCTAACATGTGCCATGATACTGAATAATCAGACAGAAATTATTTCCCCTGGTCACTGTGTAGATTGGTGGCAAGGACAGTAATTTTAATTTAATGAATCACATTGTGGACAACATATGCAAAGCTTGGAACAGTCACATTAGGCATATTGTGTACTGAATGTTATAAAGTAATTCACTTTCCCCACCTGCCTCTGTTGTTGGACACAGCAAGACAAAAATGGGTGACATTTAAGCATTGAACCTGTACTAAATACAAAAAATTGAGTGAGAACAATATTACCATTCATGTATGAAGAGATTATTAGAAGCAGTGTAGTAACTACACAAGCAATATTTGAAGACTGTATTTACACAGTGTATAGTGTGGCTGCTTGCTAACCTGCTCACAGCACTCTGAAGGTAACACAGCTTCCATAATCTCGTTGAACCTGACAACTGAGGAGAAGCGTATAATTTATAAGCTGTAACACATACCTGACTTCCACTGACAGCCACTAATATAAACAATTCAGCTCAGCACATACAGCATTGTGTCTCAGATACATTGTCATAGCATGCTACTCTGATAACCTTATCCAGTTTGCTGAAAGGCAAGCTCGAATAACAAAATACACATGCCAAATAAAAATGCCAAAAGTAAACAGAAGCATGTTTTTGCTTCTGAAGATTGTATTCTAGCTAGCTGGAATGAAGTCCTGAATGAAGAATGATTCTGTTGGTACTGCTCACACTGTGGCATAAACTGTACTGAGAAATCTGAGCATAAATGAATCTTTTTTTCCCTTTAACAGAGATTGTCTTTTAGTTAGCTAGCTAATGTTAACAAGGCATCTAGCTCTGTAAGATAGCTATTCAACTAATGTTAGCTCACTAGCTAAATGACACGCTCTTATCAAAGGTTTGTCAGTCACTCTGATATGTAGAATAGTTTTTTTTTTTAATTAATATTCTCATAATGCTACTACAATACTAAGGAGTTGAAAAAAGCATTAGCATGTGGTCAGTGTATATCCTCAGAATCTCAAATGTCAGTATACTGTTTTTATTTACTGTTTGGTGTGTAGTATGTGCTTTGGGCCATAGGCTTGAATTCTCCTTGAATGTTTATTGACTTGTTACTTGCAGCTGTCAGATTTAGCCTCATGGTGGATTAAGAAGAAATATTCTTTGAAGTATCTTGGAATGGAATATTTCTACCAGTGAGGGCTTCTAAACCCACAAATCCCAAACACTTACATCCAGCTAAAAAGAAACAAGACTAGTTGCTGCAGAGATTAAATATAACAGACTAATAATTCTATTCAACTAAAATGAAATAAACAATTTCAGACATACAACTGGAAGATACATAGTGTACATACCCACATTCCCATAAATCTTAAAGTGCTTGAAGGCCCAAAAGAGTTCACCTCTAGTTTTAAAGTGGAATTGAAAGCAAACACATGGTTGTCTTTCATTTCTTTATTAAGCATGGTCTTGACCTGTAGCCAGGCAGGATGACCTCACCATGGAAAACCTGTTTCAAGTCACTGTTCGAGCCTCACATTGGCCTCGCTCATGCACGCCACCACTGTCATGTCATCTCTTCCATCTGAAAATGATCTGCCATCCTGTTTTCATTGTTGTCCCATCATTGTCTTAGAAATGTGACAGAAACCAAAATTTCAGACTGTTTATTTGCCGTTTGCATTCACACAGTCTCTTGTTTGTCAGTTTGATAGACAGAATTGTCTATATGTTTACATTGTTAAAGGCCTGAACAGTTCATTTTAGTGAGTATTCAGCAATATGGTTTCCTAACAGAATCAAACGAGTGGTCAAAAGTTTCTTGCTGTGCAGCTAGATGGATATACACACACAATTTATGTGGTGACCAAAACAGGAACTGGAAGTAAAAAGCATAATTCAACCATGTTTATGAGGTATGATTCAGTGTGGGCTTGTGTACTGTATATTTTGCTTGTGCAGAGTGGAAGCAGCCATGGCCCTGGGTTATGGAAAAAGAGATTATGTTGTTGAAGGCTGTCAAAATATTATCAGTCAGTGTGACCAACGCAAATATTCCCCCCCCACGTCCTCCATTCCGAGCTTTATGTCCATCAGCTGACATACCTTCTGTGCGGAACTGCTGCCCACACATAAACCATTTCAAATAGACAGATAGACCAGAGCTTACTTTTAGTACTGAACCAGGGACCAGGGAGATTGTTTGGCCAGATAGTATTATAACCAGTTTGACATATTACATGCTTTTCAGTATAACCCCTGAAGAGTTTGACTGTGCTTGAAGGCTTAGCCTTTTCTGTGGCCATTATTTCTGACAGAGTGCATGGCTGTCCAGAGATTTCCTGAGATTTAATCTTTCAGGCTTGAAGCTCAACACTTTCTTATCTTGAGTGTCTTTCTCCCGTGCTGTAAGGTTATTAAACACACAGCCATTCACAGCTGAGAGATTTTCAGGGAAGGCTTTATACCAAAAGAATAATTACCGTAACTCTATCACGGTTGTTCTTACATCTGCTCTGTACATAATAAATGCATATGGCATATCATGTCAAGATACTTTATACAGACATGAAATATCTTCAACACTTTCATGTTCTTAGATGACTTCATGTACTGTATTTAGAAAACACAGGCATGCACAATTGGTGAACATAAAGAAAGATTAATCCCACATGCATATAATGCTAATAAGTATTTATTTATTACTAGTACAACTTGCATTATTTGAAGAAGAGGGCCTAGTTATCCGTTTAACCATCATGCACAATGGCCTTTAAGTGCAAAACACATTAACAAACCAACAAAACACAACTGACAAAACCAAAATAACATCACAACAAATGTAAACGTAGGGCAGTGGTAGCTCAGTGGTTAAGACATTGGACTCCTGATAGGAAGGTTGAGAGTTCAAATCCCAACACCGCCAATCTGCCACTGCTGGGCCCTTGAGCAAGGCCCTTAACCCTCAACTGCTCAGCTGTATAAATGAGATAATTGTAAGTCGCTCTGGATAAGGGCATCTGCCAAATGCCATACATGTAAATGTAAAAACACTACAGCAAATTCAGAAGCACATCAATGTTAACTCAAACCTTTGAAGAGGGTAGGTCCTAATTGAAGATCCCATACTTACTGCTGATTGGCTACAATATCAGTGAGTCTGAAGGATCATAGGGAAAAAAGCTGGAGGATGTTTACAGTAAGAAGAAATATCAGGGCTCATTAAATGAATCTATCAAAGGCATTCATATGATGTTATTGTAGCAATGCTGTCGACTTTGCACTGCATGAATATGAGTATGTGTTCAGTGTGATAACCTGCCTAAAGGAAGCTGCGTTATTCAAAAGAAAGAATTATTCCTCAGTGGAATAACATAACTTCACATTAAATCATTTCCCCTAGGCTAACTAGATAAGAGACTGAAAAAGAGCAATTACTTTTCATTGTTATAGTCATATCAGTGCCACTCGGAAACGAGCATGCAGTGTTCAGTAAGGCCCTACCCTTTTCTGTTGATGAATTTTTGAATTTGCTGTTGTGTTTTTGGTTTTGGTTTTGCATTTTCCGATGTGTATTTGGTTTGGTAAATGCATTTCTGGACCATCCTCTCTCTTTTCACCAGTTCCACAGTAACCCAAAACACTCAGTGTGAATAAGCTTTAAGCATATGTGTCTATTTGTAACTGTGTCATATAGGCAGTGCTGACAAAACTAATAAGGTGATATTTTATTTTACTTGAAAGTTACAATCCGTTTTGAGAGCCTGCATGTCAGTGGCCATGAAGCAAGTGTTAAAAAAGGTCCAATAAGCCATTTCACTGTACTACAGCAATGTATAAACACAAAATCCTGGAATTCTATCCAGGGATTTGAATGTGGTTTCCTAAACACTCCATCAATTCACATCATGTTTTAAAGCAAGGTGTGGTTTTATGGTATTCTACTGGGAGACAGTGAGTGAGAATTTTTTTTAGACTAAACACAGTAATCTTATGCCAAATATCTCTGTCATATTATTGGCTATAATTGACCTTCATCTCCTGAGCAGCACTGCCCAGATTCAGTGTGTGCCCAAAAAGTTTCCCAAAAAGTCAGAGAATATTTTCCCAAAAAGTCAGAGAATCTTTACTGAGAATTTACTGCTGTAAGTAGAATTAAAAGTTCATTCATCCAATTAAAGTCTACGTAATTCCACACTGAACAGTTCTTTAGCCAAGACATCACTACAGAACACTGTAGTGTAACTGAACTCAACAAGTTAGATGTTTAAAAGCAGTATGTCCATGATGGACCTAGACATCTTCCTTTGCAAGTTCTGATACAAAGCAGACAAATGTTCTTGCTTTAGTTTAGTTTAGAATAGCACAGAGGGAATGGCCACTGCAAATCAGTACAAAGTTCTTCTGGATGATCTTCTTTATCCTTAATCCTTTGAAACATTTCTATCATGATGGGCGTGGTCTTTTCCAGCTTAACCCTGCACACATCCACAGGGCACAAGGTCTCACTGAATGGTTTAATGAGTATGAAAATAATGTAAATCATATACAATGGCCTAATCCAGATGTACACCTATGGGAGATTTTGGAACAACGTGTTAGAGAGCATTCTTCACCAGGATAATCAAAACAGCAACTGAGGGAATATCTTTTGGAAGAATCTTGTCCATCCCTCCAGTACAGTTCCAGCGATAGGTAAATAGCATCAATGTCAAGATGCACTGACATGTTTATAGAGGCTTGCAGTGGCTCAGCACGCTTTATGGTGGTGCAATGTACTTCAGTAATGAGAGTAGATGTATTAAGATTAATATACAAATGCACAAAGTTTATAGAGGAACATGACATTTCAGACAGAGGTCCTTAATTAGTTTCTTTTACTACATTTATATACATTATATGTACAAATTTATACTCATATCAACCCCCCCAAACACACACACACACACACACACACACACACACACACACACACACACACACACACACACACACACACACAGTATTTCAGTGCACCAGTGACTAATCCCACTGTCACTGCCACTGTCATTGTTGTCACTTCACGGCAGGAAGAAAGTGACGAAAAAAGAAAGAAAGAGGGAGAAGAAGAAGAGAGAGACAGACAGGGGGAAAGAGAGAGACAGAAAAAGAGAGAGAGAAATCTCATTAATATGCAGGGCATGGCTCTATCCCATTAGAATTCAGACAGTAAAACTGGCCTCCACACTCCTGCCTGTACACTAAAATATAAATGACTGAATCTACAGCACAGTTATTGCAGTTACACACCTTGTTTACAAATAATCTGGACATTCACACAGTATGAATTCTGAATTAAGAATAATAAGTATATGCATGCAATCAATATGAAATAATGTAAATATGTGACATTGGAATGATTTAAAAAGCCGTATGAACAAACTCATATGGCAGAGGAAAGCTTCTATACTTATTTTCTCTTGTACCGTAATTCTCTTAGCGGAATGGCTCTCAGGAGGGTCATTTGTAAGTCACCGGTTATAGGAGCAATTCAGTACGGCTTCTTCAGCAGGGTTTAATGCTACACTGTACCTGATTTGATAGATTCACAAGAAACCACCCCCGTACAGTGCACTCTCTAATAAGTTTTAACTATTTACTCTTTTACTATAACTGTGGGCAGCACTCTATCTCTCTCAGGCTGTCTTTCTCTCTCTGTCTTTCTCTCTTCCAATTCACATACTTTTAAAAATAAATAGAGAAATGTCAGAACTATTTTAGGTGTTGTCTTTTCAAGCCGTGTCAGACTGATCTTAAGATTCAGGGCACATAGCTCACTCCTCTCCAACACTACATCATTACCTTCAACACCTGCTGTTATTGTCAGAGTCCTGCCCACCCTACTGAACCACCTCTTTCTCTTTGTCTCTCAGCCTTTGTTTGGTGCTGTCTCTCTGTGCTACTTCTCATTCCTATCGTTTACTTTGTATGCCTATGACTGTATGTGTGTTAATTATTTTTATTCTCTTGTGGTTAAAAAAAAAATTCCACAGAACACAGAGCTCACATCAAGGATATTTAACGCTTATATATAATCAGCATTAGTCGGCAGCAACGTGAAGACGCAATTTGACAGTATGAGCATTTGTTGCTTGTTATAATTCCACTTCCTATTACTACCACAGTGCTGTCAGGTTCTCGATTCTGACTGGTCGGAAGCTGAGGATTAATTTTTAGTAACAGTCTGGCTCTCTTCTTCTTCTCCCTCTTTCTTTCTTTTTCGTCACTTTCTGCCAGCCTGGAGAGTAGTCCAGCTGTAAGGCATAGTAACAGCTATAGTAATATAGAAACTACTATGGCGGACGCCATGCGTGGTAGCATAGCTACATAATTATAGCACAATTACTACACAATCAAGAACAAAAGGTGTAATACATATGTAATTACTGATATGCTGAAGGTCTCCAGTGCCAGTGCTTTGAAACACCGCTTAGTGAAAGCTGGTTCTTTGTTTCCAGGCACAGCTTTGTCCTTTGTGGTTTCTCGGTAACATCAAAACCTGTATTCTTTTGTCTTATTAACTCCAAGAGAAAGAACAAATTGAGGCTGAAGAGGGAAACGACTTAGTTTATAGTTGCTATAAAGTGATACCAGGGACGAACTTGTTTGTCTGACATTAAATGTAGCTAAAAATGGATAAAAAAGTATACAATATGTGGGTGTTTATTAAATGAAAGATGTTAGCTTTGGCAAATTGATGTGCTGTAAGATGAATAAAACACGTCAGGATGTGCTCTTCTATTTGAAAATGATTGACTTCGGGATCACTTCACTGTCACCCTGTCACTGATTGTTTTTCTACAACACAGTGGTGTTTTATTCCTTACTGAAGACACCACTGACATTTCCTGCCATTCTGTTACAGATTGTTTTACTCATTCTTATAGGGATTTATATATGAGAGGATTTCAGGACCTAGGTGAAAGAAAGTTTAGGAAAACTGTGTGGTTTCAATATTGCTTTATTAAAAATGTATTTTATGGTAATGGTAAAAAAAAATGGTAATGGTACTCTAAATTATGGCACTACTAAAAACACAAGTGTGTGTTTGATCTTCTAACCCTACTTCCTGCAGTAGAACTGAAGACGATAAGCTCCCCCTTCTAAATCTCCATCCCTTTAAAGAATTCTGCCATATCCTGTCTCAGGGAGTTCATGTCTACTACTTCCATCTCTGGCTTCCTTCCTGGCCTTTTATAACAAAATCTTAGTTAACATTGACGGTGTCAATATCAATTGCGGAAACGTTTATCACAAATAAAAATGAACCAAACTGTTTTTATGCATGATAAAATATTTACTCATAAAACAAGTACAATTGCAGTGATTGTTTGTAAGATTTTAATACTGCAATATTACACTGTACAGAATATGAAAATTGAGCTGCCTGAGTGGTTTATATATTCATACCTCACAGAATTCTTAGACATCTCAGTCTTGGGCAGCTACTCTACTTTCAGAGTTAATGCTGTTGTTTTAGGAATGGCTGCATGGTTGTCCTACATGCTGTCTGCTGTATGTGGGTATTGAGTTGTGAGGAGTGGCAAGCCTCAGCTTGTGTCTGAGCTTTAAAGGATGATTCAGCTTTCTGCCAGACGCGTTAGCTCGAATCAGCTGGGATTCCCATCACACGCTTCTCGGCTTCAAAATGGCACGAAACTTACCACAACCCAATGCTGCTGCATCTCTCACAGCAGGAACTTTCATTAAAAGACCTGAAGCCAGAAACAGTTCCGTTGCCTTTACTGTACTTTATTTCAGGATTTGGCAGCATGTCGATAATGCAAACAATGCAGATCACTTTTTTTGGCTGGTAGTTTTCATGACTAATGCTTTTTTTGGGCTAACTGGTATGAAAAGGTACAGGATGATACATTACCCTCACCAACACATGATAATGTGCAAATTCCTCAAGGCAATTTCACTCTAAACTGGGGTAGATAATATGACATGAATAATAGAGTGTTGCAGCAATATCTCCGTCCTGCAAAACTTTCACAACACAGGAGAGCTCAGCGTGTAGTCAGGAGAACTTAGTATTAAGAAATAGTGGGCCTTATCTTGCAGATTATCCACATGGTTAAGTTTTATCTAACTACATTTACACTGCTACAGCATCAAATAGAAACTGCTTCGGGCACAGAGTCTCTGAGAGTGTGTTAGTTTTACTAAATACTTTACTAAATGTTATCAGGCTGCCTTTTAGCAAAACAACCCAGCCACCACCCCATCATTTTCAATCAACCTTTAAAAAAGGTTTTAAAGAATAGAGTGTTCGTGGTGTCTGTGGTATTCTTCATCACGGCGTGTTCAGAATAGAATAGACAAGCGCTGCGCACAGCACAGGGATAAGCAACAGATTGCCCATCACTCACAAGTTCACGATGAACTGAAGAAATGAAATTTACTGCACACCAAATTGCATTTATATAACTGCTGAAACAGCATAGATAGGGATGGATTAAATAAATGCATGTTTGCGTTAACATTTACAATGTAAGACTAGACTGTTCATCTTTAGCAGCATTAAAATCAGCAAGCTTTCCCTGTGCAGTGGAAATTCTTGGGCAGGATCATTACATTATGTAAATTAGGTAAGCAGAGGTGGCTAGATGTAACCCAAGCCTGATTCAGACTGCAATCCAAGCCTCCTAATGACAGTTATTGACCCTGTCCTGTCCATGACTGATTGCGGAGAAAAACCACGATCCTGCTTCGGAATAACATAAACAGAAAGAAGGCTTAAAATATTCAGGAGATTGAGAGAATGTGAGTCCACAACAGTATCAGGAATCAATGAAATAAATAAACAAATGAAGAGCCGACAGACGGAAGGAAGCCAGAAGGGAAAGAAGGAGAATGAATGAACAAAGCAGTTCAGAATGATGACAGCCTGCTCCTAAATCTAATCTAACATCTTATCTAAATACACTTAAAAGAGAAGTTTAAGTATATGAATCTTTTGAGGCTCTTGTTTTTTCTCCTTCTTGTGCCAGATAAAACTCACCAAAAAAAAAAAAAAAAAAAAAAAAGGAAACGTTTTCCAAATACAAAAGAGAGTGTAGATATTTGGATTTAGAATAATGTTTTATTCATGCAGGGATATTAATGAAGCACTATCCTGTTGCCAAGGCTAATACAGCAGGCTCCAGCGTTCTTGTTATCATTGCTAAGGTATCTAAGGAATCATTCAAAATGTAATTTTGTAGTGAAATGTAAAATGATTTAGAATGCAGTAAGTTAGCACGCAAGGTTGGCACAGTGGTCCGGTGAGTAGTGTCTCTGGTTGGATCCTGTCTATGTAGAGTTTCACATGTTGTCCTTGTGTCTTTGTAGGTTTGTTCTAAAAGAAGTAAGCAAAAAAAAATAATGTTTTATCTGCTTTCTCTGGTTTCCTTCCACCTCTCAGTAACATGCTGTTCCTAAATTGCCCCTAAGTGTGAATGAGTGCAACCACAGCCATTTTGCGCCCAGGGAATGTTCTTGGAACAGGCTCTGGATCTACAACAAACCTGATCAGGATAACGTGTTTGCTAAAGATGAATGAATGAATGAATGAATGAATGAATGAATGAATGAATGAAGTTTTCAACATGTTATACCCTGAAAAAAAATCATAAGTAAAAAATACATCATGTGTAAAAAAAAACAAAAAAAAACTTATAAGCTATAAATGAACCATGCAGAAAAACAATTATGTGAAAAAAATCATACGTGGAAAATTACAAGCGAATGAAAATAATGGAATCATGTAAAAACCACAAAATAAATGAATTGAGTAAAAATCATATGTGAAAATACATGAATCTGGGAAAAACTCATGTGGAAGTAAATGAATCATATGAAAAAAAAAATCATGGAAATTAAGGATTCATGCAAAATTCACAAATGAAAATAAATAAATCATAAAAAAAAAAATCTTTTGTGTAAGGAACCCTGGCACAATAAAGGAAATTTCCTTTAAAGGAAATGTAAACTACACCTTCTAGAAGAGTTCATTATTTGTAATAAAACTATTATTCTGAGCAGCAGAGTAAAACATCTGTTCATGACTCTTATTTAAGACTTGGTCGTGTTTTTGGTCATGTCTTAAGTAAGAGTCTTAAACACTATTGAGGGCAGAAATTTGTCATTCTGATACGGGTTATGCAAAACATCTGATTACACTGTTTTGTTGCTTCCATTTCCCATGCACTACTTTTCATCATCTCTCCCCTGTGAGTAATCAGAGCTTTCAGGGCTTCCCACCTTTTCTGGAAACAACCTTGACCTCTCCTGATGCGTAGCAAATGTGTGCAGGTGCAGGTAGTGAAGCGGAAAATACAGATTCTTTGAGCTTTATGGGCATGAAACACATTGGCTCAGCTCATATAATCGAGAGTGACACAAATGGATATGGCCCAAAACAGGGAACTCTCTCCTTCTCCATTACAGACCCTGATGATTGGATGGCTGTGAGCCTTCTGCTCCTCTCTGAGTGAGAGTGGATCCTCTGCTTATTTATCTGTGACTCATGGAATTCAAGTTGGTCTTTCATTTTGGGTTTGATTTGAGAATTTATTACAAGAGCTTTCCAGTGTGATTGTTTTTCAACACGGTTTGATTTTTTAGGTTATGATGAGCTGATCCCCATGTGGCCATTTGGAAAAATAATATTATATTGGTTGTTCTGTCTGAAAGGCTGGAATGAGTTGAATTTCTGTCTCCACCAAAATGTCAAGGACAGTACATCTTCCAGAGTGAAATAAATGCAACCCTTTGTCCACTGAACTACTATGTTCAAATATATGCCACCTCTAATAGTGCTTTTTTAATTAAATAGAAAGCTTCTTGCTTTTAAATAATGAATGTGCTTGGGAAATTGTGTCTTTAAATTTTCCCATTACTGGATTGTACATTAACATCATCACAGTTCTTAAACTCTTTTCAGTAAAGGTCACCTCATTTTTAACATGAGGCAATCCCAGTACTCTCCGTTTAGCTCTGGAAGGGGGCCAGACACTCAGCTAACTTTGGCATCAGTACAAAAAAGTTGCTTGATTCTCCTCTCAGAGCCCTGTTTCAATGTGCACTGTTAAGTTTTTGGAGTGTTTATTGCTTGTCTGTTTATATAGTGCTAAATATGCAATATGCAATCTGTAAATCCTCTCAGCGTGAATGTAAGAAACTAATACGACTGTACTAAACCACACAGCCTCTTTTGTTACCTATTTAGCAGCCCAGCACTCGTAACACCAACAAACACTTTGGAGAAATATATAGGGTGTGAGTGTTATTAATGACTGTGTCACTGCTCCCATTCTCATGATGATGAATACACTACTCTAACTATTCACTCCATCTATCCATCAGTGACCAGTCTTCTTCTATTACCACTTCAATGCTAAAAAATGAGAATGGGATTTAATAGTATCCACCTGACACAGACCTGCTGAGAAAGCTGTTTTCAGCTGCATGCATTTGACAAATGAGAGAGTCACCTCCCTCACGGCTGTTCACCATTAGCCACAACAAAACAAGCCCAAGCAGAAATGGCTCGTATCTTTCCACCAATGGTCCAAAATTATTACGTACACGCAGGTCTTGAACATATGTTGGTTTTCTAAATGACCCATAACCTTTGCTTTACAATATGACACTAAGATTTACGATTAGTCAGGGCAGATCAGTCCAAACTAGTAGATCATTTACAACATTTGGCAGACATGCTTATCCAGAGAAACTTACAGAAGTGCTTTGTAGTCTCCATCAAAAACATATCCTCATGCTAGTGCAAATAGATCAGGATCTAAGAATACTTATCAAACTAAACTCACTTAGAGAGGAGTTAGTACAAAGAGTTAGTTTAGTAACAAAACCTAGTACAATATGAGTTTATTGAGATATTTATTTTTAATTTGGGCTCATTTAAGTGCTTGGTGAAGAGATAGGTCTTCAGTCTTTGAACACAGTGCCCTAGCTTTTCAGACAGCCAGGGGAAGTTCATTCCACCACCTGGGTGTCAGTACAAAGACGAATCTTGATGAATGTCTTCCTGGTGTCTTGTGGATCAAGTCAAGCTATGCTAGAAGCTCTAGGGGAACGTGATGTTGCAGGTTTGATGGCAATTGTCTTTGGCTTTGTAGGCAGACACACTATCTGTGTCTGTATTCAAAATACACTCCAGGGCAAAAAAAAAAAAAGGGCCAAGCCCAAAATGGCAATATATTACACTTTTAATGGTCTTAACAACAAATCATTGGTCTGAAAATAGCAAGAATTAAATAAATGCACTCCTGAGACCTCCAGTGCCACCATTTCCTCATTTACTTTTGCAGCAGTGAACTGTTTGGGGAAAAGCTACAGTAGAAACAGGGAAATCCACTTGTATATTCTTCTTGTAGGCAAAGGTAAAACCAAGATGATTAAAGTGGTTGATGTAAAATTCAAACTAACACGTCTGGGTGTACAAAATTTCCCAAAAA
Organism: Pangasius macronema; assembly: GCA_037577455.1. Classification (NCBI taxonomy): domain Eukaryota; kingdom Metazoa; phylum Chordata; class Actinopteri; order Siluriformes; family Pangasiidae; genus Pangasius; species Pangasius macronema. The sequence goes on along the minus strand of CM074950.1, from coordinate 8,334,850 downwards.
TATCTTCTGGGATTTATTTTTCTTAAAAGATAAGTCATTATATTGTTATCTGCCACACCTGATGCAGCCCATCGAGGGCCTGATAACAAACTCATAAATGGTCACAGGATTGATAGAGCAGGGAGAGATCTACAATATTTGTTTAATTTTTGTTAATTTCCTGACTGATGATTTGTTGTTAAGACCATTAAAAGTTTAATATTTTGCCATTTTTGGCTTGGCCCATTTTTTTTACCCAGGAGTGTAGGCATGGCCTAAACAAGAAGGGATTTTTTTTAAATTAAATATGTATTACTATGCCCCCAGAAGCACTGGAAAACCCTGGGGAAAGTTGGTTTCAACTGTTATTTTAATCCATCTTTCACCATTGTTATTTCTGTTTGTACCTTTAATTTAAATGACTGCAACCCTGTCCAGGAAAAAAAAACTAAAATGTTATAAATGCATCACATAGCATTGCACGTTCCTGTTAAAAAGTATGGACTTTCTTTGTCCCACAAGCTTCATATCTGACTGTTCACTTTTTTGTTGTGTCCCATTGGATTACAGTCCCAATGCACACCTATAGTCTCATCCCTGTGCACCTCTCTGTCAAATTTTCTTTAAAAAAAAAACAGCACATCTAGAATATATATCTGTATTTGCATCTGTTTAGAACATCTTATTTGCTCATTCCATATAATGTATTTGTATACAGTTACTATCCCTATGAGACAAGCATCAGTGTTTTAAATCTACAGGGAGCCAGTAGCGAGAACACCGCAATGGTTTGATGTGGGAGAAATTGAGAAGATCGAAAACAAGTCATTCAACTGTATTCTGGTTCAGTTACACAGGTCAGATGGCGTGCTGGGGAAGACCTGCCAGGAGCGAGCTGCAGTAGTCCAATCTCAAGATGACAGTGACTGACAGGAAAGAGACCTTCATGACTGCGCAAGGTCAGCAATACAGGGAGAGATCATACCTGTTTGGTTTACTGTCAGTATTAAACTGATCTCTCACTGCAGTAAAAATTCAACATTATCTTTAAGTCACTTCTATGTTTTTAGTTCTCCTGCTTCATTTCTTTATAACAGTCACTCAGTCCAAGCCATGGACCTGCACCATTAATTATCCCACTCACAACGCACTCGTACCTCTGCCTTTGAGATGGAAAAAAAAATGAAGGCCTAACTCTAAAGCAGTGGATGTCACAGTGCATTTCCCTGACTGAACACATGATTTCAGTCAGAGCTGGAACAATCATGTGGGTGTGAAGCTGGTCCAGAGCGGCCACAACTCCAGCACCCACAGAAAAGCAGGACAGAAAACAATGTCATAACTCCGAGACTATAAGTGTAGTGGAGATAAAGCAGAGCTCAGCAGGGGATAGTAACACCTCAGCCAAAGGGCCTGACTATTTACCTAGTCTGTAGAACATATTACATATTTCTGAGGTATTTAACTACCTGATAAACCTTATACATGTATTTATATAAGTAATCATTTAATAACAGCCTCAAAAGAAAGGAATAGGGTCGATTGAAGCCCTTTCATATTGTATTAAAAATGTCCATATGCAAATTTAAGTAAATAATTTGTCTAAATTCTACAGCTGTATATCATTCTGTTTTTATTCAATTCTGTTACACTGTCGAATTGAATATGTGACATACTAAGTTCAATGTCTTGTAAAGGTTGGCATAATTTGCTCTAAACTATTAAAGCTGCTTTCACTCCCTGAAATAAGTGCCTCTTGGTTTTACATATTTTATAGCACCATGTAATATTAATCTTGTAATGCACGCTGTATTGCAGACATCAGAAGGTCAATGCAGCCTTAACTTAAAGTAGCAATGTTTCTTTTAGTAAAAGCAATTTTGAGCAACTGTTAAAATAAATACATTCTTAAGGAAATTCCAGCCTAACAATTACAATTACACTCGTCTACGTGACAAATATGAATTCGAGGCTGTCCTCAGAGACAAGCAGATGGATTTATATTTTAGATTTAGCTCTGCAGTCTGGAAGGAGCAAAACACACACACACTACTTACCGACTGAAAATAAACATACACTTTTCTTGCAGTAGACCCATGCATTGAGGGCAGACCTGTAGGGTATTCCACTATAGGAGGCATCCACATATGGTTGGCTTACAGTGAAGCAGGGAGTCGGGCCTAGTTACAGTGCTCGCTTTAATTAATTGCTCAAATAGATTACATCATAGTGTCCTGCTGCCCTGTGAATAGCTACATTGAGGCCTGCTTCAGTGGACTGGCTTGGGCTATTGAAAGAGGAATGCATCAATATTCACTGGACCATACTGCATTCTTTGTCTCTGTAGCAACTCCAAGATTAATTCTCTCGCTTTTTATCTTTCTCCTCCCCATATTTTCTCCTCCTTCTTTTTTCAACTTTAAGGTTTTTCTTTTTTTTTTTTTTAAATCTCTTTTTGGTAAAGAGAGCAGAAAGCTTATATGTATCAGAAATGATTAGTTGGAGTCTGAAAGAAAAGCTGATCTTTTTAGTGAGCCCTCTACTGGATGTTTTGCAATGCAGCTTGTCAAGGACATTGATTACAGTCTAAAGAAAACTATGAACCAGGCTTATATAAATCCTCTACACGAATACTAAGTTTTTAATTATTAGATACTATTATAACAATTTCACAAATTACTTTAGCAGGAGGAAACACCTGTCTTTACTGCATATTACTTATTTGCAAATCAAATATTCACCTGTGAAAAGGCAAATTTGCCAGTATTTGACTGCAAGGTGGATTATTCAAATTATATTTAAAACCTAAAGCCTATGGGTATGCTTTTTCATGTACTCAAGCTCATGTCATGCTAATAATGATGTTATTTTATAGATGCATTGAACAAAACGTTCCCACTTACAGTGTAATTTAGTACTTGACAAGTTCAAATGCCTGTATGGAAAAGCACCAGGTTGTGAGTTTAAACTAGATAAGATCTTAAATGCAGCTAAATTTCATTTTAATCACTTTAGATTTTTTTCCCCTTGATTTTGTTTGTTATGTATTTAAATAAAAAAATCGCTCAATCCTTGGATTAAAGTTAGACTAACATGGAGAAATATTTAGTACTTTTTACACAACCTGCATAGATGGATATAAGCAATTTAAGCTTATAAAAGTCACTTGAGACTTTTAAATCCCTTGGAATGCATATTATAACCACAAACGTTTTGAAATGTGAATATGAATTGGGGTTAGCTATTACAGCTTCACACCCTCAAGAACAAATACTAGTGAAGTGTGCCTTTTCTTGCAGCTGGAGTGGTACATCTTTTATACCTTTAATATACATCTTTCACCTAGAAAAGTAAACATTTAATGAACCTTTAAAAGTGATTAAAATGACATGATGTGACCATAACTGTCTTTTAGAGTAAAGCCTTAAATGTTCATTATACAGGGTGTCCGAAAAGTCTCCGTACATAGAGGACTGTGTATGCCAGCACCACATTGTTGTTACTTTGTCAGTGGATGTTCATGGACGTCAACTTCTCCGTTGATCTGCAACACTTCCGGTCATTTTTGAAGTTGTTAAGTTAGGCAGCAGTGAGGTGTGTGACGTGCTTGCTATGTTTCCTGTCAAAGTCCATCACAACCTTGTGACAGCTTCCTGATCAATGCATTCTTCTTTTGTCAAAGTCATTCTTAAAGGCTATCTGAAAAAAAAATAAATAAATAGTGCTAAATAGTATTCATTTCCCCTATGTATGGAGAATTTTCGGACACCCTGTATGTGCACCTTTCTCGGTGGCACAGTCGGTAGCATTGCCGCCCCGGGATCCCTGGTTCGATCCTGAGCTTAGGTTACTATCTGTGCAGAACTGCTCATGTTCTCTCTGTGTCCATGTGGGTTTCCTCTGAGTTCCCTGGGTTTCCTCCCACAGTCCAACAACATGCCAATAGCTGGATTGGTTATGCTAAAATGCCCCTAGGTGTGGATGTGCATGTGTGTGCATGGTGCCCTGTGATGTACTGGTGTCCAACCAGGGCATAATCCCAGCTCCCGCCCAGTGTTCCTGAGATACACTCTGGATCAACCCTGTTTACTGAAGGTGGGTGAAAGTAAGTACACACACTATATACACCTTTCTAGGTAAAAAGGTAGACAGTGCAGCCCTCCAGCATCAAGGAAAGGGCAAATATGGTACTCTTTTTTTTTTTTTTTTTTTTTGAGAATGCAGAAACACTTTGCACATCTGTTTAAAGACTTGTGCTCATCTTTCCCAACTCTGAGAACCACACCAGCATTTTGTCCAGATTTATTATTAGCATAGTTTCCCACACACGCACGCACACACACACACACACACACACACACACACACACAAACACACACACACACAGCGCGAGACAGAAAAGAAAGAGAAAATGTTGTAAGTTGAGTAACTGAAGCAGTCTCTTGATGTCTTCTAATCACTCCTGTGTGTTTAGTAACATGATTGCTGTAACTCATGGCTCGGTGAAACTGTGCCTTCTGTCTTTAATTCAGCCCGGGAGAGGCGCGCGGGGGAGGTGCCTGGCGCATGCGCACTGCTCACACCGACCACACGCGGCTCAGTCGCGACGTTTATTCGGCGTCCACCATGCAGCACTACACAAACACTCCGGCTGGAAGGAGACGCGCGAGCAGCTCGTCTTCCTGTAAACACCGCGCACATCCGCGTCTCACCCTGTGGATCAGCGCCGTGCTGCTCATCCTCAACATGGGCTAAGAGCAGCGCGCCGGATTACGCGCTTCAGCCATGGGGACGCGGAATTTCTGCTTTGATTTCTCTTCTTTTCCCTGAAGACGGAAAGCGCGAATAGTGAATTGAAAGAGGGGATCTGTTAACCCTCTCAGTTTGTATCTTGGTTTGCTCTCCTTGCTGTTCTTTTTGTCTTGTTTTGGGGAGAGATGATTGCAGATCTGGTGTGTAGCGCTGTGGCTCTGGTCCTGTACATCAACACGCTGGGCGCTGATTTCTGCTACGATGACAGGTACACACACTCACACACACTCACACACACACACACGCATGAATACCTGCACCTATGAACCCCGACTTGCCGAATAGTGTTTTATGTGCAACACATAAACTCAGTGATTGAACACATCTCAGCTTCTCTATGGATCTCATTGCGTCATAATTCCTTGCACCGCGGGTCTGGGATTATTTATGTACTTATCCATGTTTCTCCTAATTCATCAGCACGTGATCGATTACTAACCCGACACAGCCTTCATGAAATCGATCATTTCACTATGATCTGACGTAGCGATCACTATAAATCTAGCCTTCATTACTCTCTACTCGGAGTGTGTTTATATTAAAAGCTGTGGTGCGTAACTTGAGCCTTTGGATTAGATTGGATTTGTCCAGATCACTTGAAATGCACAGCACCAGCCAAGTCTTCCTCTCGTGATCTAAAACTCGTGATCACAGAAGAACAATATATATGCACCCAGATGTGAAGGAAAATACCTGTTTACATCACATCTGGACATGTTGATCATCCACACTAAGGTGGTTTCATGTTCAGCACTGAGACTCATTTTCTCATCACAGATTGTCTGATGCTTGTGCCAGTGCTGTATGATGAATGAGAGAACTTGATCTAGGGATCGAGTTTATTCCAGATCTCCTGGCATCAGAAACATGCAGGATGTGGAAGAGCTTCACACAAACTTCTTAATACACAAGACTAAACACTGTAGCCTGGTATACAATAAACTACTGCCACATGAAGCCAGAATAAAATAGACACAATATTTAAAATGCTAACACATGTATCCATAAATAAGTGCTACTAATATATTCAAATTAACAGTCTACTATCAATTATTCATCTTAATATGACCTGGTGTGATTCCATGTGCATGTATGTTGTATACCTGCTTTCATAATAGTAATCATATTGTATTAATAATCACACTATAGATTCAGCAACTTTTTCAGACACCTCCATCTGAAGAGAATCCTTCCATTCAAATGCTTAGGCTCAGTATTTACGTGTACATTCATATTGCACCTATTTATACGCCATAGAGTCTTTTTTCAATTCCTGAAATTTCCATCAATTAGCTCCAAGTAAACATTATTTATTACTTGTTTTTAAGTTTGTTTGTTTTTTTTTGACGTTTGCATTAAATCCATTGGATCTGAGGGACCCCCAGGCTAATAACTATAAGATCTCAGTAATAAACAGGGGTGAAACGTCAGGCTTCCACACGTCATGGTGTAATTTTGATTCGTAAAGCATTTTACAAGTGTCAGATTTATGGGCAAATCACATTGCTAGCATATTTACAAAAACATTCCAAAAATGCGAATACCTTTTTACACACCTGTTGTTTGTCCTGTTTTGATTCTAGTCAATTAATGATCAATTATATTTGATTAAAATCTATTTATTATTGTTGCATCGATCGATTCATCTCAATCGCTGCCTTTTAAATCGATGGATCGATCCAATTCACTGGATCGTTATACCCATAGGAATGAATATAACGATTCTGATGATAATAAAGGGTCGTGATTTCCATCCCTGCAGCACAGACCCCACTTTGCAAACAGCTACAATGCACTGAGAAAGACAGCATGTCTAGAATAACGATCAGTGTGGAGACTTGAGGAACGAGGTGGTGCTGTGATAAGAAGTCCTAATTCTACCAGCAATTAAACCAGCAATTAAAGCTATGGATAAATAGATAAATAGATTTTTTTCATTCATGCCTGTGTTTGCGCTGTAGTGGAATGCATTAGAATGCACATAGATTTATTAGAGAAGCAGCACAAGTGGGTCTGTGCTTTATTTTTTTCTGACCTGCACAGTGTGATGAATAAAGTGTAATTGATTTAGATCCTCCGCTCGCCTATTTGTGTGTTGCTGCGTAACACTATACTCACTCGGTATTACAGTAAGTGTCCGGCTCAGAGGTAACAGTAGTCCTGCTGATTTAGCTGCTGCCTATAATCTCATTCACTGCAGTGGTCACGCTAGAAATAATCCATATTGGAGTAAACAGAGGAGGGATGGTCCAGATTGTGTACCGTGGCCTCTCTGCTTGGAGAGGTGGTGCGGAAAAGGAAAACAAAGGAAGTGCTTATTTGAAAGGAGATGTGGGGGAGAACGTGTAATGCATGCGGTTCATTGATTGCAGAATGTACATGAGGGTATGTTTTTAGTATCGGGGTGATATGAGCACCATGAACGTATGTTTGCAGTGTCATCTCGAGTATACTTATCACACTATAGATATACAGTTTTGATTACTTGGATCCAACAGATATTACAAATTGGTCACTGATGCTGAGTTTTAAGGAGCTACAACATAAAATGCACCAGTTGTTAAACAGGGTTTCACTGAAATGACGAGACTCAGATAAGTAGCAGATTTATTTCTGCTTATAGTGAATATATGTTAGGAATCCTAATATCATCTGACTTTACTGATCAACTAATACACATAAGATATCAGTGGTTCTCAAACTGGCGTCCAGAGACCCCCAGGGGTGTGTCTTCATAGGGCCTTGTTTATTTGTTTGTTTATTTGTTTGTTTGTGGGGGTTTTTTGGTTACAGGAAGTCACACCCCACCATTTTCAAAGCTTTTATGTTTTTATATTAAATTACATTTATATTGATTCTAATTATATAATTTAATATATAACTATTAATCATATTTCTACATATTTAAATCATTGTATTTTGCTCATAAAGTAAGTCTCTGCTGAGAAGGAGCGAAATTTGTTTTCCAGTTAAAAGGGTCCATTAGACGTACTTTACAGAGAAACCCTGCTGTATACTGTTACACCCTCATATGCTGCTGGTTACAATAGCTTACAGCGCCGTGGGATTTTCTCTGTCAGTTTGCCTAGCCTGTTTTATGCACGTTTATGCCTCCTGATTGATCCCGTTGTTTTGTGTAGTTATGGTGTGGCCACATGTATTTATTGTGTTCTGATGTACCAGTTCCTGAGTTGTACATTGACTTGATATGTTGTGATGTGATCCTGAAGGCACCATATTTCATCTCTCTGTATGCTTATTTATGAATGGGATGAAGATACAAATCTACTTGCCTCAAGAAGTTTTAGTAGAACATCATGACCACCTGTAGAGGATTACAGATCTCGTACACTTCCCACAACAGCAGGTTTGTATCCGTGAGATAAACCCTGCTTTAGTGTCTTCCGCCAGTGTCACTCGTGCGTAAAGCACGTTTTTCCAATTTCCAAATTCCATGTGCATGTTTGGCAGTGTGTGTTATTTTCCATCAGTTGTTTCAGACCATGATATATTTAGCTTCGCAATTAGTGGGCTTAATTCCAAACTGAAATAATCCTCGGTCCCTTAGCCTCACCTGTGGTGTAGTGTGAGGAAAGGGAGTTGAAAGCATCCCATCAGTTGAAAGCTTTGGCCCTGGCCAGAGTTCCGCAGCTCAGCCTCGTTATTCTTTCATTTGCGTTGAGAAGGAGCAGATGTGGCGCTGTAGGAAAACGGAGTGTGATAGACGTGTGCAAGCAGGAAATGTTCAAAAGCAGTATACGACCATACCCAGGCTGAAAGGCACTGCTTTTACTTCACATACAAGTGGAGACTGAAGTGAACAGAACTCCCTTAGATAACCCCAGCTGTGTAGCTGCTTTATTAAAACCGGGAGGTTGTTATGAGAGTTTGAAGTGCAGTAAGAGTTTCCTTCCGCTCATTACCAAAAATTGTGACTCTGTCTTTTGAGTAATCTGACCGGACTCTGACTATTTCATTACGTGGAAGCATAGCCAATATAAAAGTTTTGCAAAATCTTTAAAAAGTTTTATCTAGAAAATAAGCTGGAATAAATGATAGATCTTGATTGCATTTTTTACCTTATTAGCATTATTTCAGTATTTTTTTTTTAGTTTCTTGACTGTCATTTATTTTATTATTAAGTGTCCATACCATATAGCATAGCTTAATGAACTTAATTAACATTAGCTTGGCATAATGATATTTTAATTTTTATAACATATAGAAAAATCTATTTCTCCCATGGTACCCATATTTCTTTCTTGCTAAAAGTAATAATACACAGCACAGAAAATGGATAAAAAGTGTGTGTATGTATGTGTGTGTATATATATATGAACAGTGAAGCGAAAAGGAGATTTGTGAATCAAAACAGAGCTCTCTATTTAGCTAATGGCTGAATATTAAAAAGTGCTGCAGTCCAGCACCGATGTCCATGGAGACTCTCTTGGACACATCCGTACTGAGTGATGCCAGAGGATAATGCGTTATGTTTCTTGCTCATATTTATGTAAGCTTTTTATGGTAAGCATTTTTCTCTTGGCTTAAGTAATCGCAGAAAAAGTACTGTTTTTCCTTCGCTGAAGTGGAGCCAGCGTCATAGCCAGCGTTAAAGCATAAATTCTCATTAGCTATTCATGTCAACATAAAAGCAGAGCTCTCTTTCCGATACGGTAATGTCTTTGGTGCACGGCTCGCACGCTGGTGACATCATGTCACCCAGGTTCATGTGGTTTATAATAAGCTGCTCATTAAGGTTTGGCGATGCAGTCTCCCTGCAGGGGAATTGTGTTTGCTGTGTAACTCCCAGAGCTCTGGAGCTGACACCTGTGATAAGGAGTCTGAGCCATTATTTACAAGTTTCATATTTCTGCTGCAGTGAACACCTCACCCAGGCTACAGATGGACAAATGGACAAATGCCAAGGGTAAAATATGCCTGGTCTCTGCTACGTGCCACAAATCTGTCCGTAAACCTGATATACAAGCTCATCTCAAGGCTGATGTTCTACGACTTCACTACTTGTTCCAACGACGAAAAAAAGACCCGGTACCATCACAATGTCCAACTTTAAAAGTACCATATTATCTAAAAAAAAAAAAAAAAAGAAAAAGTCTGCAGCACTGCTTAGTGAAATGTAGATACGTGTTTTGTTAAGCATACAGCGGTTGCCGATCACGCCAGCCTGATTAAGCTGCGCCACATGACGTCATTTTAAGCAATATGGCCCACTTCTGTCTAAAGCGATTATGTTGCTAGACCATGTAGAAACTGGTTACGTTAAACTTAATATAAAAATCATCTCATGTTTGTTTTGATTGTCAAACTGGCACAGGACTGTTTAGGGCTGAACGATACTGACAAAATCTTATATCACGATATGGATAATTTCATATATTCAGATGATGTGACTATATATCACGGTATATAACATTTTCTCTAAAATCGATGAAAACATAATGTATACAAAATAACTGCATGCATTCACTGCGGCATGTCTCGCATATCTTAGAGTTTTCAGGTCAAAGTGTCTGATTTTTTTTTATACCCAAACCACGTTCAGATGACAAAAGTGCCACCCTTTTTAGGTACAGCTTCCTCTTTTACCTGGGCAGTGTTGCAGGGAGTTCCTCACACGCCTCCATGCTTGTTTTTGTTATATCATGCTGCTAGTAGCTCCTAGCTCCAACCTTAACCCCATAAACTGGCTGCAGAAAAGTGGCTTTTGCGACATTGGTGTTATAGACGATCTAGGAAAATACGTATCATAGAAGTTTTTCTGTTGTCCTGCTATATGTATTGCATCACACAGCCCTAGGACAGTTGTATTTATTGGTATCTCGTTGCAATTTTTTGTCGTATAAACAAAAGGAAATAAAATGTGAACACCCTCAGATTCAAAACTCCTAATTTTCTAAGCCTGATTTTCTGTTTTTGTTTGTTTGCTTTAATGTCCAGTGTGTCGATATAATATGTTTAGTATGATAGCGTTACGAACATGCTAGGAGTGCATCAGGCAAGTTGGACAAATTTTGTCAAAATGTCCTAATGTGTCGGTTTTGCAAAAGTCACGTCAACGCAGGGGACGCACCTCTTTTGGAGCTTGCTGTAGGACGAGCTAGTCCAGAGGGATTGGATTAAGAAATATTTGGGCAGCTGCTGCTATACACAAACGTTATGAGAACCACTGGATTAAGGAACTTGATTGTGTAGAAATGGTGTACCCATTGTACTGTGAAGCCATGACACCATGACAACCCTAGTGGGCCATTTGGCCATTTGTCTTTCTTGAGGAAGAGGCACAAAATTTTACATAAATTTGACGTTTTAAGTATTATTCTGTAGAGTTTATTTCAGAAAGCTGAGCCTGGAAATCAATCTAAACCCGCTAGCATGTGGTTGAGTTTCCAGGGCCCATGTTGCAAACCTCAGTGATGAGTTGGTGTGTACTGGAAATAGGCTTGTGTGTATGTGTGTGTGTGTGCATGTGTCTTCATGGGTATGTCTGTAATGCCCTCATGCTCCAACACCACGGCTGTGGTGAGATCCGAGGGCGGCAACCCGGGCTCCGAGCATCTCCCTGTAATTATCCCTCTCTGAGGGAGAGAGACTCGCTCACCCCGTGAGGCCTCCTCTAATCCCCCAACGGCTGCGTCCAGATGGCCTTGCTTTTGCAAAGCATTGTGGGATTGTTTTTTTTTTTTTGTTTTTTTTAAATATATTTTTGTTTTAGTGAGTAATGAGACGAATCTACTGAGTTGTGATACAGTCATCAACACTGCAGAAGATTGTGATTTAGCAGCCGGATGTAGGAGTGAAAGTGAGAAGGGAAAGAGCTGTTCTCACATATTGCTTAGCTTTTTCAAAAAATATCATGGAGACTTTGTTTATGGAAATAATTTCACAGTGTTCATTTATTTATTTGTAAATGCTCTGAAACATTTGACCGTTGTCTTCATGTGCTGGCTGTTGTAATTAAGACTGGCGCTTTGCTCTATTGTTGAGATGCAGCACATGGCCTTCACGTCAATTTTAAACAGTCATAACACGTTTTTTTCCCTGCAGAACGTGATATATTTCCGGGTTAAACTGCTTTATTACGTAATATCGCTGGTTAAAATGGGTGCTTCCATGAGTGTGGTGGCATTTAACCCATTTAAATTTTATTTAAAGTTTCATCTTAAATTCTTTTCTACGTTAATTGGTGAGTTTTGTTTAAATTGAGTACGTTGATAATCTAATTTTTATCTCAAAACGAGTTTTTGTACTTTTTTCTGCATTTTAATTTTATCAGGGCCAGTGTGAGTGCAGGTTTTCATTCCAGTCAAGCAGGAGCCACACATCCACCATTTTAATCAGTTGAATGAAAACTTGCACGCACACCGGCCCTTTCCGGATAAGACTGGACAGCCCTGCTCTAGAGTCATATGTCCTGCTCCTGGAGGCAAGTCACTCTACAATCTACGTTATCTCCTTAGCATCCAACATGGTTTGTCGATGTATTTTTGTTTTTTGTGTTCACTTTTTCTAATCACTTCCTTGAGAAAAATACGGTTGGAGTTCATTCATTTTACAGCGGGAGGAATTTGTCGGCTGGTGTTTATGTGACAGCCAGTTTCTGTGCTGTATTACCAACTTGCGGCTCTTCAGTGCTGGAGTGTGTCGTTTGCCGAGACTGAGCGAGAGCACTATTCTGTCTTTATACACCTTCGGGGCTTGTGCAGCAGTAAAAGTAGGTAAAATCTCTCTGTTATCTCTTCGCTGTTGTTATCTCAAACGTTATTGGCTGTTGTGTAAGTCAGTTAAGCACTTCAGAAAGACGTCACTCTGACTTCCTGTTTCAGAAGGAAGTGCGTCAGGATACGGAATCAGATTGTAGCTAAGAAGCCTTTTTATTTAGCATTCATTCTAATGGCATGAGGACATTTCAGGACATTTTTTTAAATTGATAAAATTTCAGTGGGTAGGTTTTATTCATATTTTAAGTCATGTATCTCAAATATGTATATACTTTTAAGGGTCACTTTACCTAAGTTTATAGCTTATCTTAGCTTTACTTTACGTACATATTTGTAAATGTAATATCATTAGGACAGAAATGAAACCCCAATCATGTAATCACCCATTTTCATAAAAGAGACAGACGAACACGTTCCACTGTCAGTCTTTAGTCTTTTGTAGGTCTCCGTCTGTTTGAGGTGACCATTTTCAGTAGAAGATTACAAACAAAGACAAACGTTGTCTTCTAACGAGTGATGAGTGGCAGTGAAGAATCACTCAGAGTGTGAACAAGAGTATGGACTGAAGAAGTAAAGAAGGGTCCGAAGAGATAGAATTCCCTATAATTGCCCTAACTGCACTTTTAGTTGTCAGTATATTGATTAATGGTGGTACAGCTACCAGAATAAATGATCGTTTTGTTTTTTTTTCTGCTTATGGTGATTTATCGTCTTCTCACTCTATTCTTTATGGTGGCAGTGAACTTGTAGAAGGCATTTTTTTCCCCTCACAATTATATTCAATATAAAGAACTGACATGTGCCAGCATGTATGAAGCTTTACAGCCTGTTATAGTTCAAACAAGGGATTGGTTTAGTACTCCGAGCTCAAATGAAATCGAATTGGTGCAGGAATAAATCAGGACTGAGACTGAGAACCACGGCTTTATTATGGAATTATCACCTATAATATATATATATGGCTACGGATATTTTCACTTCTCATTACTGGTGTTGCACAGGTGGGAGACCAGATTGCGTTTTCTTTTCTTCACACCACAAAGCCGCAATATGGAAAGCACATAACAGCTGCTAATAAGAATGTTAGTGATCCACTGCAGTATTCTGTGATTCCCTGCTTTACATCTATTCCTGGATTTAGGCACATGTTAGACTTCTTATGAAAAAAAAGAAGTTGATTAACTGTTGTAGACTTGGATCTCTTGATTTTGTCATTTTTGACAAACTAGTTAGCACCTCCTGATGGATTTGAGAGACCTTGTTCCAGTATCACCTCCTGCCACATTGTCCTCAATTCTGGCAGTCACCAGGGGAGTCTGTGGTATTTGTGACATTTGTATTGGATGACATCTCTGTCCCCCTCTTCCTCGCTCACACTGTGTGTGTGAATGTGTGTCACAGAGAGAGAGAGAGAGAGAGAGAGAGAGAGTGTGTGAGCGTCACTTGCTTCCGTTAAGTAATCTGACCAGCCGCTGACCATCTTGAGCACGACCTGATGAGGTGAACTGTGTCCTGCCATGTGCAAAGGTTAAATTGTTGGTAGTACACAGGGGAGTGGAGATCCTCCATCTTATGTGAAACAGTGCTCTTGGAATGTAAATGTAAAGGTGTTGATAATTAGCGATGCACTAAAATGAAAATTTCTCTCTGAAAATGAAATGCACTCTGGACTAAAAAATTGCTGTGGTATAAGAGGAATAATCACCAACTCACCATTGATGGTTCTCCTTTAACAGCACGCCCATTTGTTTTGTTTTGGCAGCAAATTCCTTTAACAGCACGCCCATTGCCTGCGTGTTTTGGCAGCAAATTTAAACCTTTTTAATTTAACATCTAAAAATATCACTGAATGATTACATATCTTAAGTGTTACTTGAGATGGTGTCTTGGAAAATGGGTCGAGCACATCAGCTTTCTGTAAACTCAAGCGAGACAACACTGCCATGAGATTGATTGATTGATTTATTTATTTATTTATTTATTTATTTATTTATTTAGGAGTGCTGGCAGTCTAGGGATCTAGTTAGACTGTACGACGAACAATTCATGGGTAATAATCTGTCACAGATCTGTTTTCAAGATGGAAGAGAAGGAGAGGTGGTTCAGTCAGTCTCAGGGATGTGGCGGGGACTGTGCTCCTCTGCAGCTCAGCTTCATTACTGAAGTGGTGCTCTATCAGAGCGGGGTAGGGGTGGGGCGCTTGTATCATCTTCCACCAGGAGTAAATGGGTTCTGGGATTGCCGGAGCACATGATTCGGGTGCCGAGTACACACTCGAAGGAGCCGTTGTTTGTAGATGATGGGTTTTCAGAGGACCTCAAATCATACAGGATAGGTCAGGCAGCGATTGTACTTATGACGGGGCAGAGACGGAGCAGGATTGCTGCACAGTAATGGACGAGAAAGGAGATTAACTTCAGGGGACCATTCCCAGTTCCTCTTCCTGTCTCCCATCTCTGTCACCGTTATTTAATTAAAACCAACAGCTTATCTGATCAAATCGTATTATTTTTTGGGCACTCTTCTGTTCTTTTTACCAGGTATTAATCTGATCACGTTAGCCACTTATAATTAAGATGGATTCTCTTTAATTATTAGTGGATTATTTTGCCACAAGCACCACGCTCATATCCTGTACATCCAGCATCACTGAAGCGTGTCTGTGTATCAGCGGATTAAGAGTAAGTCATGTGGCTAATGAAGATTACCGTTTCAATATAATTACTCACTCCGGTTCTTGAAGAAGACAATAAAACTTGGCAGTGCAGACAGACAGATTAATTTCACTGCTGTTAAGAGAATGCTGGAAGGAGGCCTTTCAGTACGAGTTTGGTATAATGTTTCACCCTCATCAGGCTTCTCAAATCCTTTTCGCTAGGTGGCTAATGACTCTAGACAAGGGCTCTGATTTAGCACTAATGTGTGCTGATGGATTGGAGAACCATGCCACTTCTATCCTGCCTTTATTTTTAATGGGATTCGAAAGGCTAAAGATGGTGACTAAAGAGTGTAAAGAAAGAATCTGATCCGTTTAAGCAAAACCATTTTTCTGCAAGAGAGCTCGGAAAAGAAAGTCTCTCTCTCTCTCTCTCTCTCTCTCTCTCTCTCTCTCTCTCTCTCTCTCTCTCCTCTTTGACCGGCTATGTCCTTTTTGACCGCTGTGAGGTGGTCCGGGCACAGCACTTACTTTTGTGCAGTCCTGGATGGTGTCTGTGTTCATTTGGACAGCCAGTGTGTACAGCTTTAGCACTTGCCAGTGGGGGGGGGAGCGTGTTTTGTTGACTGATGGCTGCGTAGAACAATGGTGGAAGTGTCTCTGGTTTGGAGCAGAGGGAAGTTGCAGTGCCTGTGTGTACCAACCTGTCAAAAACCATCTGATCATCGCCGTGTCATTGTACGTGTACGTTCCTGCACGTGTTCGCCATATTACTCTTCCCTTGTGGCTGAAACGAAAAGGGAGAGCATTATTTTGGAGATTATATTCAATATGTAAATAGGTTCAAAAATTAGTGGTATCACGACGACATCAAAGTCACTTAAGGGAAGGTGTTGATTAATTTTCCATAGCAGCAGCTCTGACAGTAGTTCCGGCTGTAATTCAGATCACAGGTTTATATTAATGTGCCTGTTCTGATGTTATCTTTGCTATAGTAACTACTCCTCATAGGGACTTGTATTGCAGATGATCTTGCATAATCTAGAACTAATTATAAACCGATTAAAATATGCGCTGTTATTTAACAAATAAAAATGTATACTTGATGATATGGAAAAACCTTCTACTTCTGTTTATTCAAATTTCAAGGAAGGAGCCGTCAGTGTCCGTGCTTTCAGTCAGTAAGTTTTCTGCCACGGGATCACAAAAGCCTTTGGCAATGAAGAGTCAGCTTCACCTGCATATGAATGGCTTTTTATTTCCCTTGTTCATGCTTTGTTAATGGCCCATTTCTTATTGATGCTCAAGGAGGGTTTTTTTTATGCCCAAGGAACAAGTACAAACTAATGTCTTTCACCTGCTTTTGCTTCTGTTTTATTTGTTTTCTAAACGCCGGCCATATTGGCTCTGAAAATAGTCCACTCAGGACCCTCAATATCCTGAGCTCTCGTATTCTCCATCCTTTTATATTGCCTAGTACCAAAATCTTTTCTTTAAGTGTTTCACCATAAACTTTTCTCTTTGTTCTGCAATATTCTTAAAACATTTGTAACATCCTACATAGCTTTCTTACAAGTTTCTATAAAATTCACCGCAGTGAAAAACACAACGGAGTTGTCCAAGAAAGTTTCTCCTCAAATTTAATTACGAGTTTGCACGAGTCTAATCATGTGTACAGTCAGCAAATAATGTAGCACCAAAAAAAAAAAAAGAAAAAAAAAACTTCTGAACTTTTGAACAAACACAACTTTTAGGGTTTGTTAAGCTTTAATTACTTTTTGGGTTTGTTGTTTATTTTAAAATCATCACATTATCTTGTTTATCAGAGGCTGCAAAGCCTGAGTAATCCAGCAGATCTGAGCAGTCTAGTCTTCATATTTGTGCAGAGTTTGAGGTTACACAACTGGAGACTGGAGTTTTATTGTAAGTGGATAATCCAGTGGTGTTGAGTAACAGATGCTTTAAACATGGAAAAAGTTCATGCACACCTGCTCCTAAAAGTTTTTAGTGAAGTGACTTTGTGGCCTTGTATAGTGACCCATACTCGGAATTTGTGCTCTGTATTTTAACCCATCCAAGTGCACACACACACACACACACGTGAAAACACACCCGGAGCAGTGGGCAGCCATTTTAGCTGCGGCGCCCGGGGAGCAGTTGGGGGATCGGT
>CM074950.1:8275217-8317447 GCA_037577455.1 Pangasius macronema | reverse complement strand
GCCACGACTAATGCTATTTATGCTATTTTAGAATACTAATGAAGATATTAACACTATGAAAAAAATAATGGGATTATTCACTGACAAAGTATTACAGAAATAAAAGTATTTAAAAGTATTACACAAATCGAAACTATTTTTATTACATTTTAAACAGTATAGCAACTTCTATATGATGAATCTCAGTGTTATGTCACAAGCATATGATACATACTGTGTCAACATATCAAACTCCATCATAGCACCGTAATTTAACCAAGCCCACCTCTGCCACGGTTTTTGGAAAAAAATTATATGTAATAAATAATTTAGGCTTTTTTTAAAAAAAAAAAAAAACATAGCCCACTTAATGTGTTAATTTTGGGCTTTTCACGACATTTGATTGGACTTAATGGGCTTGTGAAATAAGCCTAACCTCTCCTTTTCTTTGCAACACAATCAAGCTTGCAAGTCATGTCATAATGTGGTACTTTGTAGTGTCTGTAGCCTAAAGAATGCTCCAAGGTATTTTTTTTTATTGTTTAAGAGTATTCTTTAGGATATAGAGAGACTTTCCACATTTTGAAAATACCCACGCTACCACGTGACTTATGCTGATATTCATCATATAGAAAGTGCTGCAAATAAGTTGCAAATCTCTTGGTCTTATCTAATTATTAAATGTTATTCTTCACTATGTCCATTAGATCGCTTGTTTTGTGTTTATGACAAAGCCTCTATTTTACATATAAATTCTTTCAAGCTTGTATAATGCTATTTAATGCCTCCTTGCTCTCTGCAGACCGTCTCCATCCCCCAGGCTCTGAAAGAAAAGCGAGAACCTGTGTCAGTCGCACAATCCTGCTAACTTTCATCTTGGGCAGGTCTGGCTGGAGCCGTAGTGAGAGAGGTTTCAGTTTAAACCCTACTCAGTGTAGCAGGCTCTCAGGCGTTGGGTGGCATATGAAGGAATGGAACCAGAGATGCCTATAGACTCAGTCATCGCTCTCGACTTGACTCATCCTTGTTTTGCTCTTTCCGTACTCTCTGGCTGCTATAGCCATGGTGAGCATATTGGACAGCAGCTGTGGGAGGCATGTGTGCTATACTGGCTCTGTTCCCTGTGTTGATGCTTACCTCAGACCTGGATGCCTACAGCATGACATCATTCACACGCCTGACATCATCACGGATGATGAAGTTGAATCCACAACACGCTTGTCCTGTGTAGAGATGTACAAGCTGACACGGCTCCAGATGGTAAAGAGCTCACGCTGCGTTGTGTGTTGTAAGCCAGTTGAGCTTTTTTTTTTGCTCATTTTTGAGTCCTAGGGGGTTGATATGCAAGGAATAATCAACAATGAGAAGGTGTGATTCTCTATTACCCCCACAAAAGTTGATATTTTTTATAACAGCATACCCTAAGGTTTTTTCTTCCCTTTTATACACAGGAATTTTCCAACAATTAAAATGTTTTGTTTAGAAAAGAACAATGTTTCTTTTATCACTTATGCTGTAGGGCATCTGTTTTTTCCTTTCTCAAAGTTAATAAGATTAAATAAAATACATCTGGTAATGTTGCTAACGAGCCGCAAAGCCCTCCTTCTTGTTGACTTTCACGTGGCATAAAGCTTAAAGTTACAGCTTTAACTTTGACTGTCACTGGAGACTCATTCCAAAAATTCAAAATAATCATCCCACAGAAAGCACATCAACAATTACACGTTTTTTAATATGTTTATTTGGAGCATCCTCCAAACAGTCTCCCTTACAGCTGGAGCTACTGTCAGCTGTTGTTATAGACAATTAATCAGCACCTTCTGACCAATCAGATTTGAGGATTCCACCTTGTTGTTGCCTATTTAATGCTGCATGTAATGGCTAATAGATAAGCCCTGACTTGAGCAACGTCTGTCTGGTTTTTGTATATTAATGCTTGTTTCTGATTTCCTGCCTTAGTTTCAAGAAGCTTTGACTTTGAGTGAAGAGAGCTGGAGAGAATATCTCTTGAACTTGTGCAGTTGTGGGTATGTGCTGTGAGGTTTATTTTTAAGTGTCATGCGACGTTTGAGTTTCGTTTTCATTTTCTCATGTCATGCTTAGTAACCCCTGTGGGAACGAGTCAGTTAATATATATTCCATTTCATTTCATAGGTCTGCAATGTAATAACAAACATTTCAATCAAAAGAAATGTACGTTTATTACAGAGCAGAAATCTCCAGATCAGTCTCTAGGTTACGCTGTGCGTAATATAGGCGAACTCTCCGGGCCTGCTGTCAAAGATATGAAGATTTATGGCTGAGGAGATGGCAGATACGATATCATCTTATGGCTATGAATGTTTGGTTCCTCTCAGAAGGTCTGAGCCAATTATAGTTCGCCAGCCAGCTGTCTCATGGTGAAAACATCCTGCCTAATTAGAACCAGTTCAAATGAAGCAGACCCACTGCAACACGTTTTGTGAGAGCGACTGCTAGAAGATTGAGGTCCTCTTGGTCTCACTGGAAGCAGTTCTCATCAGAGGGCGAATTCTTTTAAAACAAAGAGTCCCTCAGAAGCTCAGAGGGCTGCGGTCGTACCCCCTGATCAGCGCTTATTCATTCGACGCTTGTGGGGTCTCTAACGAGGGTCTGCTGCCGCAGTCTTTGATCGACCCGTTTGATTTTAGCAGACGTAGTGATCTGGCTTCACTTGGCATGATGGGAGTTTGGGGGAATGCAGCTGCTGGAGAAGAAATGAACTTTGGTGAACTTTTGTTGATCATGATGTACTGCTCTCCTCTTCACTGCAGGAATGCTAAAACTGTAGTCAATTAGTGTTTTTCAAATGTGCTCTCTCTCACACACACACGCACACGCACACACACACACACACACACGCACACAAAATTGAACACATCTTTTAAGATGAGATTTGGCTCATACCTTTTGTGAAATTCGGTCATTAGTAATCAGTGATTATTTAAAGTCATTCTTTGAATATCCAGATGTTAAGACATCTGGCCTTATCACATAATCAAAATACCCTCCACTTAAATGTATGATTGACTTTCTCACTTATGTATTCATGAACGTTTGTATATTAAACTTCAAATCAGTACTTGCTTATTGTTAACATTACAGGAAAGCATGCATTTTTCCACCTCTTCTCTCTTGGGAAGGGCGTGTGAGTAAGCAAACAGTGTCTGTGATTGATACTGGATGTCAGTAGAAACAGATGAATTGGCAAGCGATAGGGCCTCACACTCGCACGTTTGCCTGTTAAATGTGCCTTTAATTGCATGATAATGGCTTGTCATGAGAAAAGACTGAGATGGCTAGCCATCCCAAGCTTTGCAGGAAATCAGATTTCATGTTTAGTTTTAGTAGGTAGCTCGCCAAAAAAAATAACCCTTGTCCTGAAAAGAAGGAGCATTGTGATCCGGCACTGTTTTCATCATAAGTAATGTAGCAATGTACAAGCTTTAAAAAAAAAAAATAGAAAGCAAAGTGCAGCGACCTCAGATTCTTCGCTTTGTCCCAGTTGCATCCTCGGGTTGCTCTGTTGATGTCATCACTGTGAAAGTGCCAGCTTTTAGTCCACAGAACAGAAAAGCATTCACATCTTAACAATCTTAAAGTGGCAGCTTTGAGATGCTTGTAGGGGGATGAAGCACAAAGGCCTTAGAATGAAACTGTTTCAATTGCAAATTATCATGCCTCTCACACAAGACACATCCTTTAGTTGAACTCGCATTTGTCATTGTCGCAGCTGTTCCTCCTACCTTATTTTTCACTCGCTGAGTGAATCCGCGGTACGGTTCTGAATGTTGTGCTATCTGTTAACTGATCGGACCTTATGATCTTAACCACTGACACGCCTCATTCCACAAGCTGGAACATTAACAGTGTTGTTTCTTTCCTTCGTAAGAAAAATACAACTAACTACTTTTATACTATGGCATGGCTTCTTCTTCTTCTTTTGGCTTTTCCCTTCAGGGGTCGCCACAGCGAATCATCACTCTCCACCTATCCCTATCTTCNATACTCACTCTCCCTCCTCTGAACATGTCCAAACCATCTTAATCTGGCCTCCCTAACTTTGTCCCCCAAACGTCCTACATGAGCTGTCCCTCTGATGTACTCGTTCCTAATCCTGTCCAACCTCGTCACTCCCAAAGAGAGGCTGAATTCTCAAATCTGATTGATGTGATGTGAGATGTCAATAAATTTTCTATAACAGCAACTCTGACAATAATGCCTCCTCCAGGTTTATATTAATGCGCTTGTTCTAAAATGTCATTTCTATATTATATCGCATAAACCAATTTAAAAAAATTGTTCGTGTAATTGTTGATTATGGTGAAGTGGAGATGTTTATTGTGAATCTGGGGAAGGAGTCTCCATTGTTCCTGCATATTACATAAACGATGAAAGAAACTTGTTTTTCGGACATTGTTCCACATGTTAACTGTAACTATAAATGGATAAAAACAACAGCAAATTGCTGTTGTATAAGAGGAATGAAACACTTCAGATTGTACTGTTCAGGATGGACAGACCAGCCCATTGTTGATTATTGTCCTATAACAGTATTCCTTGTTAAGTTTCTGTTACCCACTTACTGTTGGGGAATTTGGCAGCATGTGTAATGTAGCCATCTGAAACATCTTAGACACTTTTATTTGGTGAAAGGTCAACAGCGTCTCTGAATCCCTTGGTTTTTATGACTATTGGATCATTTGTATGTTTTGGTGGCTTGCTGTACTCATTTCCACACTTAGACTTGACCTCCGACCTTCCATCTAGGCACATTCAGGGCAAAGTATCTAGTGTCATTCTGGATTGCTTCTGTGTTGCATCAGTAGCACTGAGAGAAATTTGTCTTTCTTAGCTCGATTCTGATTTATAGTGGAAAATGACTGTTTGAAATGCATATCCTCAGAAGCCACAGGACCCCATGGCTTTTCACAGTATTGTGTTTCCTGTATTGTGAATGCTTGTCAGTGGTTATCATCACAAGTTCAGGCACATTTAACATACTTTAATCATCTGGGATTTTTCCCTCTGGGATCTTTCTCCAGGGATTGCCAGAAGGGCTGGTCAACATCTGCACAACGTAACCTGATCCACTAAGTGGACACATGCCAGAGATTGTGCACTATATCTCCAAATGAAAAACTAATTTTTAAAGCTTATTGTGGATAAAATATTGTATTAAATTTATACCTTTGTACTGACACTAACTACAGCAGATCCGTTTACCGCTTTCAGTAACACGTTTCCCTGATTTGGCCACAGTTGGATAGTATTTGACTACACTGGAGGTAAAAAAAAAACACAGGTGAAATTGCACAGAGGATATTTTGCAAGTGGAATGTGATCAGACCAACCAGGCCACCTCAGAAGTGCTCAGAAAAGGAATGGAAATCAATCACTCTGAGCAGAGCCAATACTTTTACATTTCCATTCTTCCATTCCAACCTCAATGAAGCTTTCATAAATTGGTTAGAACAAAACAAAACGAAATAAAACAGTTACTTCCTTTTATTTTACATATGTAGTCCTAATGCTGAGATGAACAGGCATTCAACCTGGCAGCTGTGTTTGTACTGATAAGGACATGTGTGTACACATACACACACACACACACACACACACACACACACACACACACAAACTCTTTGTGCTTCAGCAGGTATGACAAAGCCCATAATAATTTACCAGATGTTTTTAGTGTTAATATATGATCAATTGAGTAAATTCTCTGTTTAAAAGTACACTGACATGCTAGCTGGATAAATGTCCATCGCTGGTCTGGGTTAGCTAGCTAAGCTTTAATGTTTAATAGTAAGTATTGTAAGTATCATGTAATGTGATGAGCTATGCTTCACAGCGCACATAAATCATGGACGATAAATAATAGTAATACATAATTATCCTTATCATTTCCAATCAGTATAGGACATACATAATACACTGGTGAGCCATACTGATTGAAAATGATAAGGATAATTATGTATTGTGTGGTATTGTTGTTCCTGCAGCTTAGGGCTCATGCTTGTACAGTGTAATCTCATCGGGTTGAGTAGAGAGAAAGCATCTGACAACAGGTTTACGTCATGAGCACATCTAAACAACCAGAGTGAAGAATGAACTTCTTTCTGTTGTTGTTTAAGTTGTTCATGTTGCCATAGAATAGACAACTTGATGCTGATGCCTTCCTTGACAAAGTACTTGCTAAAGTGAGTACCAGTTATACGGTGAAAGAACTTTCTGCCATGTCGACAGCTGGCTTATTTCCCACACCCTACAGCTGGTAAAAGATTCGCAAGTACAACGGGTGCGTCATACATTTAGATGATTGATCTAACCTAGCGAATCATAAGTCTATAGGCCACACAGACAGTAGTGCAAGCTGTAAATGGTCCCAAAAGTTTCATTTGCATAAGTTAATGCAATCTGAAAGACTAATACAATTTGGATGAAGTATATTTCTCAAACTAGATTATGTCTTTAACCAAGTTAAAAAGCTTGCAGAAAACACACATATTGACTGATTGAATTTCATGTGAATTTACACTCACTCTAGCAAGCAGAATATTGTGCTGCTTGTCATTTGTCTTGCTGAAATTGCGGCTCCATGTTGCGTGTGTACGTAGTAAATGTCAAATGCAGTGTAAAGTGATTGTAGGGTTACCTCTTTTAAAGCTACATTTTTTGAGAAACTCATCCATCCTGTTGACTTACTGCATTACTGCTTGCAGTGAACTACATAACGAGTTAAGCCTCCGTAGATGAGTCGGAGAAATCCCTAAACTCTTGCTGTGATTTATATCCGTCTCCTCCGGGTGGGGGTTGCATGTCTGCAACAGCATTTGTAATTGCATTTCGAACCCAAACATCACGAGAAGCATCTGTTTTATCGTTGCCCCAGGGCTGGAACCCAGACAGAGATGAGGCCTAGATTCAACCCAAACCTGTTATGCAATCATATTACTGAGCACTGGCCTGACATGACACATGACATGTGAAAATAAGATTTACTGGATTTCGACTGACTTTGGTAAAGCACAGTAAAGCTTTCCTTCACATACAACTCTTGTTGCTGTGGTGCTTTGAATTTGACAGTTCTGCATATTGTAGCACGAGCCCGGCTGAAGAAAGAAGGCTGGAATAAAAACGATTTCTGAAATCCTCGATGGAGGAGGTCAGTCTTTTACAAGGCATAACTGATTGGCCTTGGCGAGAAAAACAAGGCATTCTGACAGGTGTTGTAAAGGGCAGTGCCGACTCCCTCTCCGGGTCTTGTTTGGAGAGAGCGCGCAAATTTATTAAGACCATGCACAAGCATTTCCAGCTGTGGAAGCTGGACGTGAACTGACAAGCCCCTTCCACGAATGCCTTACGGGCACTTATGCATTCCCCAGTTACTGTCAGAGTGCTTCACACACTATCCTTCAAATCCGAAAAGAAAAGCTTATCGGACTTGAAAGAAAAACAAGTTTGATTTATTTTCCCCTGTACTGATGCTGGTACGCCTGCGATGCTCTGGCGTCGCATCCGGGGTGTATTCCTGCCTCACACCCAGTGTTCCCGGGATAGGCTCTGGATCCTCCATGACCAGGATAAAGCGATTAATGAAAATGAATGCATGAATAGTGCTTGTACTGAGTCTAAACATTTACATTACATTACATTAGATCTTAGTTTACCTTAGCTTATCTTCTGATATTTGCACCAGTAGAAGTTATTGTACATTATGTGTTTATGACGTAGAGCCTGACAGGACAGGTTTCATTGCAGAGCAGAGCACTCCTTTTTTTTTTTTTACTGCTGGCATTTAATTGCTAAAATGATTTATTTATTGCAGTTATGATACAAGTTCTGTCTGCACATGCTGTATGTTTGATTTGCACCAAATGTCTCTTCCCTACATACTCCATAAAGCTTGATGGACCCCTTTTTTCAACCAAGCTAACTGAATCAGCCAAGTGCTTTATTTGTGAATTGTAAGTCATTACTTGGATATTGAATTTTGCCATAAAAATGGAAATCTGTCAGAACATCCTTTGTCTTAATAAACTATTTTGGAGAATTGCGTTTCTTTTGGATTCGGTTTTTGTAAAATCAACAGTCCGTGTAGAAAATAGGAGTGTTGTTTAACAGAAGAGGCAATAATGTGTTGATTCTTTGTGGGAAGCAGCTGGAAAGCAGGTCAGTGCGTGCTTTGAAATTTGGTTTGCATGGATTTTAATGCCAAAGCACAAACGTTCAAGGTCGCAAAAACCAAAGTGTGTTGCTGGCTGACTTTAGCGTCTAAGCTCTTTTGCATTAGCACAGACTCTAAGTTTTACATTAGTCATCTTTTTGTTTACTGATTGTGCTTGGTCTGTCCTGCATATGGTTTATTTTTACTTCAGTTGCTGTTATAACAACCATCTTTGGTCCTCCCATGTGTTAAAGGAACATTGAGGACTTTTTGTCTGTTTTTAACTTTGGTTCTATTCTCAGTATGCTGTACTCAGTGTATTTTTGTTGTTGTTTTTTCTTTTTTTTTTTCTTTTTTTCTTTTTGCTGGATGATATGTTGAGGTCACTGCTGGTCTGGTCATTCAGGGAAGTTGAAGGCCAGGTCCATTAGCAAAAAACCTGGTTTGTAGCCAGTGATGCATAGGCAATTCTTCTTTTTAGACCTTCACTTAGTATTGATGAAAATAGATCACCAGTGCTGACCTCAATCAGTGCTATGGTCCAGGCTTTTAATCTGCTGTCCTCAATTTCCTAACTGTAAGTAATTAATCAATAGGAACAGGGCTGCAGCAGGACCGATTTGTTCATGTCCTGTCCACTGGTATTGGCTCTGATTGTACATGCCGTGACTGATCCAGAGGCCATCAGCGGGCTGAAGAACTGAAGGACTGTCTGGGCTTTAACCCAGTTTAATGGGGGTTGGCTCGCCTCGGGCTAGTCATCTTCTGGCTCGTCTTCACACAGCATTCCTCAAAGAGACAAAGGCCTACAAATGGTGGAGGACAAGAGTCCTGTTTGTCCAACACACCAACAGCCATACTGGAGACAGGCTGTTAATTAGGACTGATTTCAGCACATTTTTCAAGTCAGTTTATAAAAGCGAGGCTAGGCAGTCTCAAAAGAGAGTATTTGCATGCTATAGTATGCACAAAATAACTGTATGCATGGTTTTCTAATTGTGTGCTTTTCTCTTCTTTCCCATTTATGTTCATCAATGCTGCCTTGCCTGCTCTCACATGTCATGTCTTCAACACAGGTAAAAAATAAATAAATAAAAAAGACTTTCCTTATATTTTTATATTTATTAAATATTTTCTAGCAACATATCAATTTTTAACTTTTAATTTTATTATTACATTAGGTACATTGTATGCATTAAAAACAGGGATAATACAAATACAAAATACACTACTACAGAATTTTTTATGCTGAAAATAAAGAAAAGCATTCGTTTGTGTAAAGACATGAGATCAGTAATGTCACTTCATTTGATAATGTTACAGTTTTTGTGGATGATGGCTAAAGCTAGGTATCTTTTAGACCGCTTTCATACCTTGTTCCCTTGTTGAAGTCCACACCGGAGTTCTTTTGTTTTGTGATATTTTTCATTTGGTTTGGTTGGTTTGTTTAGCATTGGAATGCGTTTCAATTTCCTGGTTAGTATTTTAATATTTAATATTTCTACTAGACCATTTTTATTAAAAGATAATAACATGCCAGTACTAGTCTTGTACTTCACATTAAGGTCAATTTGTCTGACCCCGTGGCTCTATTACCCCTGGTTTACACCCATTTCTGTTGAGCTTGTACACAAAATTGCACAAGCCTATCACTTCATATATTTGAAATACAAAACTAGAGAACTAAAAAAAATTGATTCAATTTTCCTACCTATTTTTATCTGCAGCCATCAGAAATAAACTAAAAAATAATATTATGTATTTAAATCCTTTAAAAACTGCCAATTTTTTGACTAGGAGCAGAAAAGATTTATGTTTAGCACCGTCATGTCTTTTGTGAGGTATCCAACTGCAAACCAAATGATTCCAGTCATACTCTTTGAGAAAGCTGGCTTACGCAGTTTGTGGCCCTTAATGAAGTATAAAAGCAGCTGGACTGGTCAGAGTGATCCTGGCCTCCAACAGTGTACTGGCTCTGATAATTGATTTGATGGAGCTTTAACCCGCAGATCGGAGACAGAACCACAAGAGCAGACTAGATGATTGCAGAGAGGGAAAATGATCAGTTTAAGTGTTTAAGATGAAATAATCTTGGCCGTACACTGTGTTTAGCATTACAGATCTCACCATTAATAATAAACCCATATTTCTGCGTAGCTTTTAACTATCTGTCATGTCAAGATGCATAACGCAGTCTGAAAGGACATGGGCATAATTTGGAATAAAAAGTGACAGTTTTTGTTCACTGGCCAAATACCTCAGCACATTGATGTTATAGTGCAGAAATAGCTGAGCAGTTCATTGACAAATTACAAAAAAGCTATATAAAATAGGTTGTGATTTCTGTATGAGTCACCCAATATAGATGTAAATGTCGGAATATTATAGACAGATTATATACTTGCAAGTGAGTGTACATTTCGTGCCATAAAATATCAAAAAAGTGGTATAAATGTCAGCGAATCTGAAGACTTTGTCCTGTAACCATAGAGCTGGACAAATTAGTAGCCCGGGTTCCTTGGAAAAGAAGATTACTTGTCTGGCTAATCAGTTTGTATTTGTATTTGCCTGGCGGTCATGTGGGCTAGCGGTCTCCAGTGCTTTTTCTTTTTTCTTTCTCTCACTCAACAACAGCTGAATAGTCTTTATTTGGTATGTTTGTATGTTTAAACCTGGTGTGACACGCTTCAATGCCGTGTAGAGCACACACTACTCATTCACCACCTGCCGCACCACATACATCGGCTTTTACTAGTCTGTTTAATTAGCATTCCACCTCCAACAGAAACAGAAGCAGGAACACACAAAATGAAAGTACAGCACAAAGCTAAGTATTGAGAGGACGATCGTGTTGTACGTCAGTAAGGGATACACCCTTAAATGTATCTAACACGGACATAATTACATCTTAACTAGCTAACTAGCTCACCATCTTTTCTTGCATTATGTTAGCTAGCATTTTTTTAGCCAGAGGCTGCAAAGCACACTGGATCTTCTACTTGCCCTGTGAGCTAGCTAATGGCTTTATGGTTTCTCCAGTTTTGAAATAGGATTGCTAAATTTCTAAAAGATGTCAAAGCTACTCTTCTAGTGTAGGTGTCAAGCACCAAGTGCTCCTATGTGAAATTTTCCTATGTGAATGTTTCAACCTTCCACATTCTGCTCCTTATCTATTATCACTATATTATCACAATGTTTAGCTATTACTTGTTAATCTGGAGGTGCTTTTAGTTTTGCTCTTCCTGCTAATTTTCTCAGAAATTCCTCCTATTTTGGACTTGGAAGTGCCGCATTTGTATTCCTTGGAGATGGGAATACACCAATATCGAGAGTGGTCGTACTGAGCCGATATTGATTTTTAACTTGCAAACTTTTACTTTCAGGATGAACTGAAAATGAATTTACCAACTTAATAAAGAAAGTCGATAAGCATTTGACTTTTGATTTATTTTACCTCTTTATGTTGTTTATGCCAAACATAACGATATGTCAGTAGAGTGGATTGGAAAATATGTCAAATGCAGATACTTAGGATCTGATTAGTGCAATTCTATTATCGATTTTTCTATACGCGTTTGTCACATGGTGCAGCCTCTCAATTCCTTCTGCTCGCGCCTGCATCTTGTACCCTGTTATTAGGTGCTGGATTGCTGCAGGGGCTTTTTTGCTCTGTCAGAGCTTGGCCATTTATGGCTTTTTTGGTTCGTTCCAGTAACCAGCCTGATTTGTCCTGCTTCCTCAACATTTGAAGCAGACCTTGTTAATGTGGGCAACGCCTGAGCCAGCATGTCTATCTTTGTTCTTACCATTTTCATATTTCAGAGGGTTTTTATTTCAGCACTTCTTCTACTTATAAAGTGGATAAGTCTGTGATTTCATGGCAGATTTTCTGCATGGTGAACACTCTAATTCTCCTGTTTTCATATACTTATCCTGTGTATACCTGGCAACTTATTTTTCTAAGCAATAAAAACTCTGAGAGCACGCAGTTTGTTCAATTGCACAGACACTTTTCAATTTATAAAACGTCTATGCATGTATTTGGTTTGGTTTTTCAGTATTTATGACCAAAAAGAAAAAAAGGAGGAAGGGAGGAGGATGAAAAAAAGAATGCTCTGCTTTGCACCTCGTAAAGAATGGAGCTTACATATGAAGGAGGTTTATCCCAAGCATTAGGCCACTCATCCTCTCTGAGTGTTATTTGAAGTGGTTTGGGAAGAGCCAAGAACACAAATCTTTCTCACACGTTTCAGCCCTCATTTCGCGAGGGAAAGGCCAAGGATCTGTTTGCTGTGGAAGAAGTATGATACTATAAGACTCTTATCTGAAGACTTTGCCCTGCTTATGTATGACTTTTTTTTTTATATACAGCTTTATTGATTCTGTTTGAACAGGCGGTTGTTTTACATTTTCAGAACAGAAGGCTGTGGAAGACTTGGGTCCTTTTGACCTCCACTGGTTTCCATAGCATGGATTTGGCACGGGGTGAACAGCGAGATGCAGGACATTGTGTGCTGAGATTATGCACGTCAGGCCACAGATCCAAGAAGTTGGTCTGTGCCTGCGGCTGGCGAGCCGAGCTGAATATGTCTTCTGTGTGAGGGCTTTAACCCAGTTTGTGTGACTTGAATTTTTAATGAGAGTTAAGCTGCAGGAATGCACTCTCCAGAGCTGTAGATGTGGTAAACTCTCTCTCTCTCGCTGTCTCTCTGTCTCTCTTTGCCTCTTTTCCCTCTGATTGAATTATTCAGCAGAGGCGTGGGCAGACGACTTACTGATGCAGAAGTGGTGATTAGATTCACCCAGAGTACAAAAGGAATGAGACACATGGTCTGGATCAACAGAGCTGTCTCGTCTAAAATCAGTAAAACGCTACTGTTTACGTTTCAAGAGAATGTATTAACAGCGTCATGAGCAAAATTAAATTCTTTCAGTCTTTTAGAGCTTTATGACGATTATTACAGAATGCACGTTAAAAACATTTTTCCTGATTTCTTCATTTAAATAAAAATTAAATTATGTTGGTGGTGGACTGTTCTCAATGCAGCAGTGACATTGACATTGACATGGCAGTGTATGTGGTGCAGGTACAAATACTGTCATGTTTAAACACATCACTATCACTGCCAGGTTGATGTGAAGCAGTCCATCAGCCAAAACCATCCAATTAACACCAGTCCTCTAGTCAGAAACTGGCAGCGATGAAGGACTAGTGAGTGATTAACATGCGCTGTGCATGGACAAACATGAGTATTAATTGTGTAACTGTATAACAGTAAGGTTCACCTACAAGATAAAGTGGGGTCATTCAACGGATCTATGGTACAAAGTTTTCGTCTATCCTCAAACTCAATAACATCCCGTCTTTCTAAGGACGACAATACCTAATGCCTAA
Organism: Pangasius macronema; assembly: GCA_037577455.1. Classification (NCBI taxonomy): domain Eukaryota; kingdom Metazoa; phylum Chordata; class Actinopteri; order Siluriformes; family Pangasiidae; genus Pangasius; species Pangasius macronema. The sequence goes on along the minus strand of CM074950.1, from coordinate 8,303,882 downwards.
AAACCCCCAGCATTGCTGCTGCACCTGATGCACCTGGACTAGAAAGTCATTATCAGAAATCAAACATCAATATTCATGTGTATATCTTTATGGTATCAAAAGTAAAAGCATATTACGTGTCTTTTAACTTGCCTTTGGTGGTGTGTAGCTAACTGTTGAGAGCGATTTCTTCTAGCAGACTTCTGAACCCAAACCAGTCATAACAGTCTTCTTTCGGAGATAAAATATGTCGATCCGTCTAGTCTGACTACGGAAACGGATCACATCATTCAGTGTGTGTTTCAGAAACAACAAAATAAGTAGAGTTATTGCTAAAATGTCCATGTTTTAACTTCTTTTCATTGAAATCACCGGCAGTGAATAAATACTTGTTATTAAGTAGAACCTGGGTCAACTTCCACCTGAGCAAGTTAAAGCAAAATTTAGGAAAAACAAATGAAGTTATGTTCAGTAAAGTGAATATTGCTAAATATTTATGTATAGAAATGGAATTCTAATATGTGCTTGTGGGAAAAAAGTAGCATTAATAGTAGGGTTGGAGTTAAGATAGCAGGTGGAAGTTCTTTGTTTCTGGGTTCGTTTTTGGTGCTCTAAGAGTGAACAGGAAATTTTCTTACAAGCTCTACAGAGGAAAACTATAATTTAGATACTTACATCTATGCATGGTATCTGTGAATAATTGGTATTCATTACTTTGGTATTCAATAAACAAACTATTGTGAACTTTAGAAACTCAGAGGAGTTTGTTATTAAGGTAAAACAAATTTGCACTGTTTGTATTATTTCCATGCATTAAGTCTGTTCTTGTGTGTGTAGTTTGTTGTAGACGTACCCATGTCTATGTCGTACCCATCCCCCACTACAGCAAGACTAACTGTCGGCATGAGCACCCGTCCCGGAACAGAACACAGAACAACCCCGGGGAGTGTAAACGTGACACGATCTGTCTAGACTTACAATAACCGTGTAAATTAAAGGCACCATGTACGAACTGACACGCAGAATTGCCGTGCACTGAATGTTGTGCGTCTCTTCCTGTTCCTGCACCTGAGCCTATGTAAGTTGAGCAGATTTTCCAATAAACTCGTCACCTGTGATATTAACCGCACTGACACAGTGGCCTGATTTCGTATCTACCACCTGAGTTTCAGTGGAGGCTGCAACCAAAGCCACCAAACTTCAATGAATGGTTTTATACCTTGCGTTTGGATTCAGTGTTGTTTATACTTGTCAGATTATATATTAAGGATCGTTATGTGATTAATTTACTCGTGCTGTAAACACTGAGCTGACGCAGGAAACAATGAGTCATTATAAAGAGTAAGCATCACATTATGAACCCTTAATAGTTAATAATGTTTTATCTGCCTCTAGGGCTCGTATGTAATACAGCTCTCTTGTATAATACACAAGTAACTGTTGTGATCAAAGTCGTCATAAAATCGTGTCTCACAGCTAAAACATAAGTAGGTACGTGACGGTCGTTTGTAATTCTACGTATAAGTATTTATACAAAAGTGATGTAGTTAGGCCAACCCTTTTATTCTTTCTGATCAAGTTAACCTTGTACTGGAACAGAATACATTCATATATAAATACATAACAGCAAATTACAGGTAACATATGTACAGACATAATGTGTTGGGTCACAAAGTCACAACCAGCTTCAATCCTACTTAACATCGATTCCAAGAGTCTGTGGACCTGTGGAATGGAGGGATAATCGCCATTCTTTCAAAAGATATTGCGGATATTTGATGATGGTGGTGTCAATTCAAAATCGTCTATAGCAAAATCTCTCATTATATCATTTTCATCCTTATCAACCAGTTTAGTAAGTCCTTGTGCCATGTGGATGGGGGCGGGGTCATCCTGGAAGAGACCACTCCCATCAGGATGGAAATGATTCATCATATTAATAATAAAACAATCAATCTGATATTACTGAATGTGATACAAATGTGGACTTTCATTCCTCTTGTGTCTAATAATTTGTCATCTCCTACTGGTTTTAGTTTTTTCCCCATCTTCATGATCTGGTTGTATCTTTGTGTCCTTTTCTTTTATTTCTGAATTAGGGTTTTAGCTGTTGGTGGTGGTGGTACCCATGATATCTTTTATACTGTTCAGCTTTGTGAACGATTGATATTTTCTGGTTCCCACTGACTCTTTTTTAGCTGAATTTTTGTTTTCATGCCTTACATAAACGTGTTGACTGTTAGTCTTCAGACGCTTTAATGATCACTTCAGTTAATGAGCTTGCTAATGAAAATAACCACTGACTCGTTTGCTTAAATATTTAGGCCAGTTTGTGGTAGGAAAAAAAAGTTATGGAATAAATAGTATATTAAAAATAGCATGTACAAAACTCCAATGTAGTAAATTCATAGGCCAGAGCATTTATGATATTTGATTACTTGCTAGACACTTCCTTATCTGCTCGACGTGAAAGACTCATTGGCTTCTGCTAGCAGTTACTTTTGCTTCCCACTGACTTTATCTAAGTGACCTTTAACCTGTGAGCTGGCAAACCTCAGCCTTGTGACTTAATAGACAGGAAGGCAGGACGGTGGTGTCTTTGGTCAGTAAAACATAATAAGTCACTTATTATTAATGTAGAAGATTTTTTTCCTCATTGTTTTCTTAAAGGTAACCATCCCATCTCCTGACAGACACTAGGGTATTGGTGGTAAAATTTCTTTCGCTGCCTGCTAGGATTTTCGTGTTAGCAATGTTGGTACGTCTAGTAATATATTTCATAGAAAAAAGTTCTCCTAAGTTGAAGCCTGGTGCAGACAGCAGAGAGCAGGGCTGGGTGCCATGCAGCGTGTACTTATTGACGGTTAGTCAAATGTGCTCCACATGCCACTGTCTATAATCTTAAAAGTGTTTGAAACACTGGTCATGATGAATGTACGACTGTCGTGCTGCAACTCTTCCATACTAATGAGTTAAATATGTTTGAGCCCATGCTGTTCTCAAATAGCGGCTTTAGCATTCTTCTAGCATTGCCAGGTTTTTGTTGTTAGTGTGGGAAGCCTTCATAGTTTATGTCCTTATTTAACGAGCTTGCATTTGTAATATGCTACAGCTTGGATTTACTACCATGGATGCCTATAGGATGAATCTTCTCGGTTCCCAGTCATGCTCCAGACCTCCCAGGTTCACATTTTACCCAAGCTGCTGTAAACAGGTGGTCCTGAGGACAAGTGAACACAAACACGTGTACAAGAGCGATTTTATTGTCTCAAGCTCTCCTGTTTTGGATTTACTCGATGGCCTTGGTGTGAGCCTCACTCCTGTGTTCATTTTATGAGACTACGCCAACACCTCATGTCAGACATGGTCATGATTTGCTTGAACAGCATGAGATGCCTATATCACTAGGACACTAGCTGGTCAAACTAGATCCTGAAGGATGTTATAGCAAACGCCTTAGCGAATGCTTCTGGGCAAGCCGATTGTTTGCATTCCTGTATTACAGTGGCTCATAGCTACAGCCCAGCTGGAAAGAAAAGTGCCATAAAAAGCTATTAATTGCTTCCAGTAGGTTTCCTTCCAGCTACTCTCAGGTCTGTTGTTCTCACCATTCATGGCACTGCTCAGTGAAATATTGTCTAGTATTAGAGCAGCTTGAACCTCTGGCTCATTTTACATAACATATCCTGGGATTTGTTTTAACAGCAACCTTACAAGATGACAAAAAACTACTATGTTTGTCCGTAGACTTCTACATAATTTCTTCGATTTTATGACCTGGCACCATGACTAGGAGTTTATGGGGAGTGACAGATGTCTAAACCTTTCCTTTCTTCTGAAAACTTTACCTCTGTTTGAAGTAGCTGAAGAACTCCAGAAAGTATGGTTTGGCTTTATTTGTGCTGAAACAAAAAAGGACTGGACTGAACTGGCCTTTCTGTAAAGTCAGCGCTTGTGTTGCATGCATTTTCAAGATTATTGGTGAGACAATCTACAGGAAGAGGGAATTTGTGCATGCTGGTTGAGAAAGTGTTACTTCCTTAGGTGCTATGTACTCATGGTCATTCAGAAGAGGAGGATCCAAGTTGTCCATCAAACAAGCGGTTAGAGACAAGCATGAATAGGTACAATAAAAGCACCTGATTGCTTTGACAAGAAAACAATCCCTAAACACTGACTTCATAAGACAAAGCTCCATTTCCACTAGGGATGGTTAACATGGCTAACAGTCAGTTCCCAGCAGCTTCCACCCGCTTCACACATCGCCAGTGACCAGGCGCTGTGGAGGCCAGTTCTGGCTTTTGGGTTTGCAGAGCCACTTAATAAACTGCTGCTCTCTGAATTCTCCGAAATGCCTTTCTGATTCTTTCTGAGACCTGTTCAGAAGAAAGCATAAATCAGACTTAAATGAGGCTTCAGGTATGCACAGATTCAGTTCAGTGAAAGAATAAAGCCACTTGTTCCTCACGCCAATTTTGCACAAGCATGAGGCCACGGTTCAGTTCCAGCTGTTGTCCAGCCTCCACTCAGTAAGCACATTGTAAGACAAAAAACACCCCCAACTGACACTAAAGAATGTACAAAAAAAGCAAGAAAATGACGTGTGGTTCATTTCTTTTTGGTAAAATATTCGAATTCTATGCAAAGTCATCATCCCAGACCTCAAACTGATGTATTACACTGAACTAAATAGCTGATAAATGTTTCCTCAATACAAGTGAAGCATTTCACATGATTAATGCTGGACAGAAGGGATCTGAATTTGCAGTGCAGTGTGCAGAGAGAATAAGAGAGGTTCTGGAAGAAGGAGAGAATGGCAATTGCGCTCTCTCTCTCTCTCTCTCTCTCTCTCTCTCTCTCTCTCTCTCTCTCTCTGTCTGTCCTACAAGATCTTTTTTTCAGGTTCTTCCAGCAGATGACTCAGAGAGGCAATAACCGTTGAAAGCCTTTGAATAATTTCTGCTTGGGTTTATAGGTCACTGTGCCATTTTTGTCAGACCCTTTCTGGAAGGGCAGCCAGTGATGCAGTGACTTGTCCTGTCTTTTATTTTTCACATTCTATCACTCCCAGTGGCCTTCCTCTTGACCTCAATTTGACCCCGACCGCACCTCTCTCACAGTCTCAGATAGATTATAATTAACGAAAAAGAAGGTGTTAGGAAGCACTTTTCTCTTACTATTATAATGTGTCACAATGTGTTTTATTCCTCTTATACCACAAAAAATTGCCAACTATTCCATTTCTGTTTGTTAAAGAGCACTGCATACTATCTATGCATTTACAGTTACATTGAATGGTGTGGAACATTCGCTAAACTGCTATCACTTATGCTATAACAGCTGTAAACAGTTGTTCCCTCACCACCTCCACTTACAGGTAAGGTCTGCAACCTTCATCCTCCACTAAACCAGACGCGTGCTGAACTTCTCAAGTGTTCGACAAATCAGCTAAGCCTCTCTGATAGCCTTGTCCAAGTGTTTTAGGATCTCTCGTGTAGAAACAGATCTTTGCTAATGCTTTCCTATTATTGCTTGTTATACGAGCACACTCCTTCTGCTGTTGTTATACATTCTTTGGAGTAAAACGCAGTGTTTGAGGATCATTAATGCTGGCATGGATGCTTCACCATGGGACATTTTATATCTAATGATAGGGCTTTATAATAGCAGCTAAAGTGAGCCATCTCTACTCGGGCCAGGTTTTGCTGGATTTGCGGCTGTGATGGAAAGATTTGGAGCTGCAGGCTTTGAGGTTGAGGTGATTCATGTCTTCGCCGCTATTAAAATGAAGTACAGGTCTATCAATCTCTCCACAGTATAATCCTCACTGCCATCATTCCGTGCTTAGGAAGCGGTGCAAGTGTGTGCTTCCACTTTAGGTTGCAGAGACTATCATTCCACGTCAGACAGCTTTTTGAGATGTACGTCGACTGCGGCTTGAAGTGTTCCTTTCACTATGGAAGCCAGTTTCCGTGTTCGGTCTCCGTGTCTCTGTTGGTGCTCGGTTGACGCAGCCGAGGTTGGACGTGTGCTCAATACACACGCAACAGAAAAGACTTTACACTATTGTTCACACTTATAAATGTCTGAGACGTGCACACACATCTGTCAGCTCTGGTAACAGTCTGATGACATGAGGACGTGTGTGGTTTGTATGCACTGGAGCCTGTCACACATACAGGAAACGGCAAGAAGCCCTCGGAGACGGCAAACTGTCTGCATTTCTAACTCAAAATTCCGTTTTTTTTTTCTGGATGAATGATTAAAGAAAATGTTTAAATGTGGGGAGGTGAGTGTATTTCCAGGCTTAGGCTCTGTATTGAATAAGAGCTAGCGTGATGTCACTGCCCTCTTCACCTTCCTGTCTGCATGACCCCTTATCTCCTGATGCTCAATGCACACACGCACACATATAATAGCTAGAAGACTTCCTGCTCTTTGCTCCGTGACCCGGCTCCAGGGAGGAAAAACTTGATGACGCATGTTAGCACAGCTGTCAGGATGCTCTTCGAAAAGAAGGACCGCTTGGAGTGTTTGATCTGTGCAAGATCTGGTCCTATATGTTTGCTTCTCGCTTGGGAATTGGGAAGAATAAAAGTACTATTTATTTTCATGAGAATGTTTATTTTCCAAGACACTGGGGTTTTTTTGTCTTTTTTGTAAGTAAATACTTAGCATTTTTTAAGCCCCCTTTTCTTACTTATTCCAATTTGACCTTCTTGAGTAGAATTCCGAGCGGCGTTACCACAAAGACGTTATAAACATCACAATAGTCCACCAGGAGGATTCCAATCTTAGCAATGTTCATGTGGGTCTTTTTTTTTTGGGTGTTTTTCTGTTGTCTGTCAGATTCCATACTCAGCTTGAATTTGTTGTAAAAATAAGTTAAACAGCATGCTCAAAGCAGCCTTTCCCTTACAAAAGACGGAAATAAGTCCTCTGAGATTCTCTAGCAGACACGCAATACTTTTTTTCTCTCCTTTCTCTCTTTTTTTTTTTTTTTTACATTAAGCACCTGGCAGTGTTTTTTTTTTCTTTCTTTCTTTCTCTATTTTGCTGATTGAGCCTAAGTGGCCTTGCCTTTCAGCTCTGAATAGCACTCTTTCTGCTAATGAATGGATTTAGCTGGTTTTAACAAAGTCTTTTCTAAGCTCCAAGACCCACTCATCTTTAAAAAAAAAAAAAAAAAAAAGGGTCTGAGGGTGTGACTGCACTAGCTGGTGCGATAATGGACCACACATGGACCACGCTGGCCTCCTGTTGCTATGCCCCAAACCACCTCATCTTCTCCTCCCTCTCTGCAGCTGGTGGACAGCCACAGTTGTTCCTTTATGTGGTTTGTTCGCAAAGCTGTCATATTGACAGAGCTGGGCCTGTTTCATTGTCCTCATCGCTGGGGGAGAGGCCCGGTACGGCCCTCCCTTCATCTTTGTCCCCTCCACCCACTTGTGACAATACGCTACCGGTGAATATCTCCGACATGTTGTTAATGCAGCTTCCCTTTTGTGAATTAGAGTAATAAAAGGATGAAAATTGGATTTTACAACGCAACCAGGACAATAGCTTTTATCCCACATTCCGCTGAAGAATGGCTCCCAGTTGGAGACAAGCATTTTCCTGTATTTTTTTTCTTTCTTTTTACAATCTGATGAACGTAGCCATCTATCAATAGTAAACGTGGCTGAATATCTCCATGATTCCCCCAGGAAGACAACCGCAATTTCTTCTGTCTAAATTCTCACATTCGCCAGCGGAAAGAGTATTTGGAAGCAATGTTTATGGCTAAGATTTAACGACCGGTTAAAAGACGGTGCATTTGTGACACCGAGCTTGACATGTTTCTTCAATCCACAGCGCTGTATTTTCAACCGCAGAAATGCATAATTAGGGTCACGGAGCTGAATCTGGAACTTTATTTACAATGCCACATGGACGGAAAGCAGCTCAGCTTTCTATAGCATAAACATGCCTTCTATTCTGCAGCATTATATATACAAGTCTCCGTTTCATTCTTTTAACATGGACCCATAAATCTTGCTCAATGTGAAGGGATTATAATTGGCCATTTCGGGTTCAAACGAGATGACTTTTGATGTGTCACCCACATGTTGGAGACGTTTTCTCTGTGTGCCGTGTCTGGTGATGGCAGGGGGCCAGGGTAAGTTCTTAAACTGCTGCACTACCGTGGGATTTTACTCAGTCTTTTAAACTCATATAAATCATATTTGTAGAAAAAGATGAGGTAACGTTTGTAAAGGCCACAGATGGAAGTCAGTGTATTCTTAGTAAACGTGTAGTAAAGATTTAACAGGGATGGTTTTTTTCAGACCTTGTGAAATGTTTTATAGATCGTCGATATTGTGTGAATGGTTTGTTTTTATCTTTTGAAAGTATCTGCAGGGGTGGACAAATCACAAATGAATTAGCTAGGCCACTAGACAGATCAAACCTCCAATGTTCTTGCCCAGTTTTGGTTGCCTGGAAACCCAATGAACTAAGCTAAAATGAAGCAACTGACATAAAAAAAAAATTTTTTTAAAATGACCAGCTAATTATGGGCATAATTACAGATTAAAGAAAATGATTAAGCACTTGAATCCCTAGGCGACTTTTATGTAGCTACAACTCTTATCCTCTGCTTATAATGTTTCTGCTTGATCATATTTAGCATCATCTTTGCACCTGCCAAAAAAAAGGCAGGAAGTCTTTATCTAACCTTTTGGCTATGAACAGTGGTGATCTCTCGCACATAAATCTCTCGACATTATGTGAACCTGGCTACCATCTTACATGCGAGGTGACTGGGTGTTGCGCTAGCATTACATTTACAGCATTTGGCAAACTCTCTTATCCAGAGCTGTTAAAAAAATTGAATCATTTTCAAAAATGCTACTAGAGGAGCATTGGCCTCTACAGCGCCTTGGATCATTTGGCCATCCTGACTTAAACATTAATAAAACCATTTTTGTGCTGCACTGTACTGCATTTCGCTCGGGTTTAGTCCATTTTTTGACATTCTGGTATTCCGCCTTTTTGGAAAGTGGTAGTCCTGATTTTGGTAAGCTTGTCTAGGTTCCATGCCACCTAATGTCTAAGCTAGTTCCCTACCAACAGCCAGACCACGTCCCGGGTGCCCGTGTGAAATGGAAAAGTATTCCCAGCACAGAGCATGTTGCATTTAAATATGCATATCAAGTGTTTTGTGAAAGTCAGTCTTTTTTTCTGGTTGGTCAAGTAAGAAAAAAGTAGTGTCTGCTATATCAGCAGCCTACTGAACCTTCTTGTCTGCCAGCCAACTGTGAATGAAAAACTGTTTGTCCCAGATGCCCGGGAAAGAAATTTGACCTTCCCCCATCGACCAATGCCCCCCCCCCCCCCCAACTCCTTTTATATGTTCTACATATGATCAGGGCTTTTGTGGCTATTGCTAAAAGGGGAGGGGGTGGGGGCATTATGATGGGCATTATATGGGGAAAAAAATCCTCCTTCTGGCTAGTTTTACTCCCAGAAGAAAGTAAAGCCCTTCAAGAATGCTTGTCTGTCCCCCGGCCCCCCAAATTAGACCCTTTTGAGCATCAACCAACATTAAGGCTTATCAATCATCATGGAATCTCTGTAGAAAGCACAGACATTCTGAGAAATTTAAGCAATTTCCTGTCCTTCCCAAAACCTGCTGACTGAGCCGCAGATATTCCTCAGACAATTGCTTTTTATCACCTTTTCTCCAAGTCGGACCTGCCCATATTTGATTTCTCCTCACAGATCAGTCATATGCCTTATATTCCTTTGTTACTTTTTCCATATATAGTCCAGGATGATGCTATTATACTGAGAAGTATCTGATGAGCATCCTTCTGTAAGGTGTGCCATCGAGCCCATCTGTTCCTCAGGGATTCAGAGCTAGCTGCTTGTCTGGTGCTCATTATGCAGATGGCAGAGATGGTGGAGATTTGGGCACATCCATCTGAGGCAGTAAGGAGGATGCAGGCCCTGAGTAGGAGATTTTAGCCTGCGGTTGATGGGGTTCCCCTATGTGTGGTCAGCTGCAAGCATGCACATACAAGCGCAGGAAGCTCGGCTTTATTGAAACCTTATGATAGTTTCAGGGGGGTTTGTGAAAGAATGAGAGAACTCTTAGAACGATCTTAGAACGTTTTTCCAAGTCAGTTTCTCAGAGTTCTCCTAGCAGTCTAATTGTATGTATGTATAATACATGTATCATTCACTCAAGTGTAAATTGATGGTTGGTTTGTGAGATGCATGTGAGGTTGTCTGATTGTGTACTGGGGAAAAGAATCAGTTGCAAATTCAAAAGGCTGTAAAGCCCAACTGCTTACTTGCATGGCTGTGTGGTTTCTGTGAGTGCCTATAAAGTCAGAAATGCGTAAATGAGCTCCTTTGCAAAGACTCAAATTGACACCATGTGGAAGACAAAGCATTTAAAAATAGTTAAGTGGCAGTTGGGTTCTTTTTTCAGCATTTTTATGGCCTTACCCTCCTTCCTCATCTCACGCAACAGCAATACTAAGGATATTTTAGCATCTTTTGAATTAATGTCATGTCTTCAGGCGAATATGAATGATTTGATCCGGAGCATATTTTAAAATGATCTCTCATTTTCACTGCAGCCACTAGTTAAGGGGAATTGTGTGTTTAAATTGTCAGCGGCCAGCCTTTTCTTAAGTAATTTGGGATGTCTAATTGCCGTTTCATCTAGCCACAATTATAATGTAGATTTGCAAGTGCTCTCATTTTGTTTAGTTCGTGTATAATTTCAGATTGTTACGGAATGTCTGCTTAGTTACACAGATGGCGCCTTCTTAAAGACACGCAATCAACCATCATCATCTCCACAGCTGTAAGCACAGAGGGGAAATTAATCTCTATAAACAAGCAATAGCAATTTCTACCGGATGATAACCTCTTAGTTTTTGAGATCTGTGTTTTACGATCCCTGGTCCTCTTGAAAACGGTGGTCTGGGGCTCACTTCAAACAAACCATCCGGTGTTGCAGCTATCTGTTCTCAGTGCCGAGTAATGTGATTGTCATGTTACTTCTTGGTTCAAGTTACGTGATCAGCACAGGAGACAGAACTCCTGATATATAAATCCAGACTTTCATAGGACTGGGACACTGTAGTTAGCGCATATTTGTTGCTCATGTGCTTGCACTGAGAGCATCACGAAAAATGCACATCTTGTGCCAGTGTGCATGGCTTAAAATATTCTTATATAAGAACGGCTCCGGGTTTTCCTGCACGATGTCATGCCATGCACCAAAAAGTGCTCTTCTTCGCGTCTTGAGTGTTGGTACCAGAGGGAAAAAACAGCAAATGGATGAACCTTATCATTTTATAAACCTGCGTGACGGATGAAATTACGGCCATCGTTAGAAAGAAGGAATTCTCTGTGAAAGCTGACTTGCGAGTATGAGCCCCTCCCCCTGGCGAGCGCAGAATCAGTCCTGGGTGTGGACTCAGTATTCAGTACTCAGTATTGACTAAGTATTCCTGCCAAGTGTTAAAAATGCCCTAAGAATATTTTCGTGGTTTCTAACTCATTATAAATGGCTCTGCCTGCAGTGCTCCAGTAGATAATATAATGAGTATATTCACCTGGCGCCTCCTCATCTCCATACCATGCAGGGTCAGATGTTGACTGGCTCCCAGGTCACCAAAGCAACATATGTAAATTCAATTAGGAACCAGACACCTAATGGGAGGTGGATAATGTGTGCGCTTGTAAACGAGACATTCTGTGATGGCAGCTCTGATGTGATTCTATCTAATGAGATCACACCATGCAGTGCTGTGAAGGATCCCCTGCGATGCTTTATAATTAATGTGGACGTGGAAGTGTGCATGCGCTTTGGGCTCCAGCTTGCTCATTAGCACAAAGGAAGAGTTGCACAATAGCAACCTTAATTGAAGGAGAAATCATCTTTGCCAGGAACAACGCATGTGCTACTATGAAACGTTTTTGCATGTAGGATATACAGATGGGGAGGAGTGAGTGCGTGTGAAGACTATGATGAATTTGGAGTTGTGAGATCAACGCAAGTACGTAAAATGGGAGGAAGCCGTGTTGCAGTTTCCCTTTAATGTTCAATCAGGCTTGGCCACTCATATTTTTCTTTCACCGTTCTCCCCTTCACCCTTTCCACTCAGAATGCGATATACTTATCGGGAGATGAGCATATGCCTTGGAGAGAAATGAAAGAATGAATTTCAGCCCTTGTCACACTGTCATTCAGGAGCAATCTCATTCCCATTCATTGATTTACTAGCTTGGGCTCTTGGGATGATGGATTTCACAGTGCTGTATGGAAAGGCTGGCTAATCAGAATCCTGTCTAGAGCATCAGCTCTATGATGAGCAATGGTCAATGTGTCAGGATTTATCAGAACACCATATTTCATTGGCCTTAGCACTGAAAACACAGGGCAGGTAAGCATATTCAGATATACATGTCCACAATAAGGGAGGACAAATCATAATTTCATTAGCTAGCCTACATGGCAAGTGAAAGCTCCAGTGTGCTTACCCAATCCCATGTTTTGGTTGCCCAGAAACCTAATAAACGAGATAGTCTAAAAAGTGGTAGGTAATGTAATGTAACCTGATAGTAAAATTAGATCGTTAAGTTCAGTAATACAGACTAAGGAGTGATGTAGCAATAACTGGGTGATTAATTAAAATTTTCCAGGGAGGGATTGCCAATATGTAGTCTTAAGTACAGTTTGGACAGGATAAGATTTCCAGACATACATCTGTTGAGTAATGTTGCCAGAGGACGTCTTTAGTAATTATGATTGAATTGCATGGGATAAATCTCAGAGACAGGATTGTCTCATAAATGTCATATCTCTTATAAATGCTAACTGGTTGTTTTGGTATTTCTTATAACCGCTTGTTTTAGGTCTTGTGGCCGCACAAGTTGCGCTTGATCATTAGTAGGTCACATTTCTATAACATGGATGAAGTCTATACCTGTGCAAGGAACTCAAATGCATTGCTTCTTTGACAAGACATTTTAAATGTCAGTGATATTTTAGTGTTCTGCCAATACTTGGTTTCTGTTTGGTCTCAGTGGGAGACAATAGAAAAGAGCGCTTCCTGGAGTGTCTCTATACTGAAGAAAAAGTGAGAAACCCACAGGACATGATACAATCTTTAGCAACATGTAAATTCTGACAGGATATACAGTATATTTATATAAAAGAATGCATAATACTTCCAGACAGGAGAATCATCAGTCTGTTAAAAATTACTAATATGATGAGTTTGACAGATTTAAAAAAATAAAGAGAGAGAGAGAGATGCACTGGCTATTTTTAGATTGGCACCTCCCAATATAAAATCAGTGCACTCCAAATAGGGCTTCGGTTTCTCTATTCTCTTCTTAATGTCTTTGATGTAGCATATCACATGTGTGCCCTTGAATAAACAGCAAGTCTTTGGTAAACATGTTGTCTATTTGCCAGGGTCTTCTCACCTAAGTTGTGTTTGGCTAGCGTCTTCATTTTTTCGTTCTTTCTAACGATGGCCACATTACATCCTGGGTCGATGTCTCTAGTGTAGCATTGAGTTACAGAATTGAGGTGTTTCGTGCCACCAAGAAATATTTGATCACACTGGAGTGCATTATTCAAACCTATGTATCAAATGAAAAAAAAAATTTGTGAAAGTTAATAAAGATTTTTAGAATTTTAAAGAGTATAAAATAAAGATTTTTTTTTTGGCCAAGGAGGAAAGAAAAAGCTGGTGACTGCCGTATCAGCAGTCTGAACCTTTTTGTCCGCCAGGCAAAAGACTGATAGCGCAGACACCTAATGTGCTCACCCTTGCATATTCTGATACTCTGCATGTGTGGGTTGTTGTAGCTCTGCATCATCATCATTAATATTTCAGCAGAGGTGCTTGGCTGTGGTCTATTGATCAATTGGTATTTACTCTGCTAAATGCTACACTCCTAACTGCAGTGAGTCTTGGCTAAGATATGCCATTCTATAGTCTGGCTCAGCCTGTTTATGCCTCATAAATAATTCCCGTGTCTTGTGCAAACAGGCAATCCAGCCCACAAGTGCAGAACATCCGCCACGTGGCTTCAGAGCTGGAGTCGGTACGCTTCAGCAGCAAGAGTAAAGCCAACTAAAGCAGCCTAAAAAGACATTCATCAGATTCCAACTGGGTTTTGTTTTCTATGTATTAGAACAACAGTTTGTGAACACTGAGAGCCCTGTTGTGAGCTATGCTAACAGAAAACCTGGCAGATTGTTGGAATCAGTCTTGAAAGCCAAGACATCCAACTGTAAAGGCAATAACCAAGACTGTCACCCACACAGCAGCTTGAAAACAGAAAAGCCATTTTCTCTGAAAACGTCTCTTCAGTGTTTGTGTAAAATGCCAATCTCCCCAGTTGTGCTGGAGCTCTGGTCTTGCATTCCCATCCCTGTGCCACATGTTCCTCTCAGCCAGACCTCTGCATTCTTCAGGCCCGTTCTTATTCATATGCTGTCTGCCTCCTCATTTCACCCTGAATGATAAAGCAGCTTGCTGGTGGCCAGGATGGGCCTCAAACGCAAAACCGGACAGCCTGACTACCCTTTCTGTAAGAGGACCTCCATAGCAGGCAGGAACAAAGTCCAGCTGATTTATTGTCCCCTGGCCAGAGGGGCATGCGGCATGACAAAGCACCCCCTGTTGTGCAGAGGCCAGTGCGTGGGATGTACTTTCAGACCGGGGTCAAACTGGGATTATAAAGGCTTCTGTTCCAATCAAGAGGATTCACAGAGCATGAAACATTTGGCTTTTTAGGCTAATTGATAGGATGGCTCACATTCGCTTTCAGAAGCAGAGGATAAGCAGCAGTTGATGTGGCTCATTTGTGGAGTGCTTTTAAAGCTGCTAATAGGATTTTAGCGATGAAGGTTTCAATGCTTTCCGTTCCGGGATGTGGAGGGGTTTTTTTAAGCATGCAGTTGTATGATCTGTATATTTAGGCTTAAAAATAGAGTACTCAACAACAATCAGTGGAAAACGCTACAGTCCGTACTCTCACACTGCTGCCTGATGGAGTGTGTGGGTGCAAATCCTGCGTGTCTCCCATCATTACCTGTGGTTTAAAAATTTAGTCATAAAAAATACAAAGCTCCAATCACTCTTCTGTTTCTAGACATATCACTTACCAAGACTGTTGTAAGTCTGTGACCAAGAGTTATTGGTTTATCTAATCTCAGTTTCAGATACTGTACCAATGGAGAAGCTGATGCGTATTGCAAACTTCACAGTCTTGAAATATGATTAGTTTCTGACTGACTGGAAAACTGTGGAAAACTTTTGGCACTGTGATACAGTAAACTTTTCAAAGCAAGCTTTAGTCACTGGAATATTTTTAAAAATTAAAACTTTCATTAAAAAGTTTGGTTTGAAAAGAGTTAGTGGTGAATAAATGAGATTTATCTTGCAAATTCGCGAACTGGTTTGCAGTGTCTTATCAAATAGCGTCTTCCTTTTAATGTCTGTAGTTATTGACTATGATTAGGTGTTGATTATGGTTATTGATGAAAAGGTAGACGTCTGACCTGTGGAACTATGGCTCAACAAAGGTTCACTTTATTTTTTATATTACAAAAAACATTAAATAAAAAAACATATTGATCGAGTCTGACACTCAATCTCTTGCAGTTGCTTTTCTTTGAGTTAAAACAGAAATAAATAAAAATAAAAATGTTTTTCGAATTGACAGGATCCTAAGCATATCCTAAGCGAATAGTGTGTCTTTTGGAAATTCTCCATGAATCTGCCTTTTGAGGTGAAAGAGCAAAGACACTAAAAATGACTAGACTTTCTCCTTGTATTTGGGTTGTAAGACAGCACTCTGCCTTGCGCTGATGATAAGCTGGGTGTATGTCAGTCATCTTGCTTAGGCAGGATGTTTTATTGGCTCTCACACCTGCTATTAGCGATAACTTACCTGCAGACGTAATCCACCACCTGGGAAATGACATTACATTCTTTCCCATTTTTCTGCATCAAACTTAACAAGATAGCACACGTTTCTTGGACATAAAGCGACCCCTTTTTTGTGATCTCATGTATTAGTCATAATCTTCATGGGCTGCCTCTTGTTGGTATGTATAGCGGTAGGAGAAACACGGCTATCAATCACAGCGGTGTGTTTTGTGTACTGAAATGTTAATGGTGCAACAGAGCAGTGTCCTGCAGCCACATTCTTTTGTAATATACATAACTTGCATTCCATCGCTGAAGGGAAGAAGTCCAATGCTTGCCACTAAGCCAAGTAGTGTAGCTGTCTCAGCTGGATTCTATCTTTACAACCTGAAAGTGAAATATGATCCCACTACAAAGCAAATGGGAAAAAAACATGACATTAAGGAAAAATAGTAGAAAATTCCACATGCATATGATGATGGTTTGAGAGCATGCTCCTATGTTGCAATTATGGAAATAGGCATTTGTCATTGAATTGAGTGCCAGGTAATGGTATAGAGCAGTATTGGTCACAGTGTGCCTCTCTTTCTTTACCTACCGTGGAAATTGCATACTTCTTATAGCATGACCACAAACCTATTACACTGAACAGCTCACAGATCATACACCTTCCTTTTTCAGACCTTGCATCTTCCATTATCCAAAGATGGATATTTTTGGTCATGAAGTAACAAAAATTGGGGTAATGACCCAAAATCTTGGTACTTATCCCCAGAGGACGTGACATAGTCTGATAAAATGAAGTTCTGATCTCAGCCTTGCTCTAATTTATTGCACAGATAATGCTGGGATAATTTTTCTTTCTTTTTTTGTCAGCGTAGCTTAAACAGGCGCTGCACTTGCATCGATTTTCCCATTAAATGAGGATATTACTGTATATGAAAATCTGGCAGCAAGTGCTAAGTGATGTGCGCGTGTGTGTGCGCGTGTGTGCGTGTGTGTGTGTGCGCGTGTGTGTGCGCGTGTGTGTGCGCGTGTGCGCGCGCACGCACGTGTGTGTGTGTGTGCGTGTGTGTGTGTGCTGAAGAAATTGCAAAGTGATGGAAAATCTAAAGGGGAAAAAATGGAAATAGAAATCAGTGACTCGAGCAGTTTGGAGTATTTATAGTTCTGTGCAAGCCTTCACACTCGCCCTGCCCTTGTGCGTGTTTCCACAAGCTTGCTAATGTTGCTTTTATTGCATTGAGATGAAAAACATCCACCCATGACAATGTTAATTTCATGGTAGCCCGAGTTGGTTTGTACCGAATACAAAGCTCCTGACCCTCTCTTTGTGTGTGTTTGGATTGGCCTATGGCCTGGGTGAAGTTCCTCTCGCTCTCTCTATTTCCACATCAGTTACACCTACAGGCCGACGTTTTGACTAATTATCTGCCAAACCAATACATGACATTTGTAGCTAAATAAAATGCACGGGGACCATTTGCAACTATGAGAAAGAAGTTCATTTCCTTCCCTGTTGTCAGTTGCTGTAGCACTATCATTCTAAGGTTGTTCATACATTTGAGTCTGGATCATTAGGACATTTCCCCCTTCTGAATTGATTTGTACTGTTTCTTTTTTTGCCAAATTATCCGTCATACTTTGTTTTTCATCTCAGCAATATGCTTGTGTATAAATTATTCATGTATGCAAACTGGCTTTTTTTTTCTCTTTGCCAACTTGAAAGAGCACATGATGAAGAATGACATCTTGTCTAATCTGCATGTGGTAATCTCCTTATATCGGGCAAGCCAAGTTCTTCACTATAGTCATTGTTGGAATCCGAGTTTCCTTGCAGAAGAAATGGAGTGCACAAATGGACCTTCAATCAAGACAATCAAGACATCTTCTTTACCCTCTAGTCCTGCTTTCTTAAACAGATGGCATTCTGAAGTCTGAGAAGCACTTGCCCTTTGGTGAGTATGTTTGCCGTCTAAAGCCTGAAATGCACTCTGGAATGCACAAGGACAACTCCTTTGTCATGAACCCTTGTTGTCCAAGACACAATATAACCACTTCTGAATATAAGCCATGAACAGAAATGGTCAAATGGCCAGATATTGTGATGCTCTACATTTGTTCATTCTTATAATTTGGTAGCAGTTGGGTACATATACAGCCCTGCAATTTTAAAGACATTCTTTTAGCCTTGAAAAAACAGCAGTAATTATTCTTACGAGAATAAAGCAGCAGTTCTTGAGAGTTCTTCACGAGCACCACTGGGGAGGAGAACGTTTTCTATTATTGAGCCGCAGGCATTCTCATGGGAAGAAACTGTAGACAAAGGCTTGGGAAGCAAAGCTGAGTGGTCGCAGCAGAGGACCTCCCCATAGGCATTCGCAAAATATGAATGTGGCCCTTTCAGACACCGAAGCTGGGTGATGACCCATACTTGGCAAAAAAAACACTGTCACCTAAATGCCAGTGCTGCTTTCCGCTTCCCTAATGCTGCTGCAAACAGCATCTCATTGTTTACTGGTGAGAGATCATGTTTTACATCCTTTCTTTACAGTTACTAAATTAGGTGCAATTCAAGTGCATCACTCAAACGTGATCTACATTGCAGATATGTTTTGATTACTTTTTATGGTGTCCTTTTTGTTTTCATCTCGAATTGCATGCCTTTTTGTTTTTTCATGTAGCCAGGCAGCGCTTGTCTGGAAACATCAGACTGCTATTTACACTGCTATGGGTTTCGCAGTCAGCCACAGAGTTTACTGAATTTGTCCTTTAGTCTGGCGAATGCAAGCTCCAGATTACAGCAGCTCCATTTGGACATCATTCCTCATTAGCTCAGCGCCGAGCCAGCACGGAAGACCACGCTACGCACGGCAGGGCGAACGTGATAGGCAAACAGGTTCTGACAGGAGCCATCTCAGAATCCCTGGCCGAGGCAGTGTGGACTTTTTGGTGTTGGCAGTCACATGATCCCGTCAGCCCCTCAAGAGGCCAGAGGTGTGCGGTCTCACAAAGAATGTTCCCCTGACTGGAAAAGGCATCACTAGAACTCTAGAGTTCCCTCCTTTTTTCTTTTTTTTTTCTCTTCACTACTACACAAATGTGATACAGGAATTACTCAACTAATAATAGTAATAATATTGCACCAGGTTAAAGTTTCATGTTACTTTCAAGGCTTGCTATGATAGAGGATTATGAAAGGCGCCAGAAGGCATTAGCTCTTGAATCATCTCGAACCTAATGCAGCAGCGCTTTAGTTTTTTAAGCTCTCACCTCCTCATCTGTATACTCTGTTTAAACAGATAAGGTTCCAAAGCTTCAACTTTGATACTAATACTACATCAACATGCTCGTCATCTCATTACATTTGTACATTTATGGCATTTGGCAGACGCCCTTATCCAGGGTGACTTACGTTTATCTCATTTATACAACTGAGCAGTTGAGAGCTATCTAGCTATCTAGAGATAGCTATCTAGCTGTCTCATAGATAGCTAGTTATCCGTGCCAAGCCATTACTCAGCACAAATTCATCATATAGCTGCATTGCATTGTGGAACTTTAAATCTAACGTTTGCAGTGTTTTGGACTGCAGTGAAAGGACTTTTCCTTTAACTCCTGAGCTGACCCTGATCCCACTGTCTCTGCATGTTTAGATGGTTTCACTTTTGCAGATGGTTTTAGGCAAAATCTTTATAGAGAGAAAGATGTGTCGCAATTGTTGTCTCTGCTTTGCTTTTCCATTAATGTTAATGCCGTCTAAAGGTTTCTTGTATATAAACTCACGGTCTCGATCCTGTTTAAATGTTTTAGTTTGTGCTCGGGGTTGTAGGAGTCCCTGCGATGATTCTTGCCATTGTAGCATGCTGCTCTGCTGGTGTTGAGTGTGGTGGTGAGTTTGGGGGTGTATACTTTTCATCAGATGTGCCTGCAGTTGTAAATTGCAGCTGTAACATCTTCAACTGGTTGTTGTGCAAATTTTTTCTTTTACTGCACATCAGCAGGCTCGTTTGTTGTGACGCGATTGTTTGTTCTGTCCTTTGGTTGAGGCTGATTTTTTTTTTCTTTCCTCTTGACTGACTGTAAAGTGACTGTGACCTTGCAGGTGATAAAAAGGTATCATTTTCAACATTAACTATTCAAAGAAGCCTTTTTTTCTTTCTTTTTTTGCCTTTCTCATCCTATTGTTCTCGTTACAGGTCACAACAATATATGATAATATTTGAAGACATTTTACACATTATGTATCAAGATGTATAAGTTTGCTAAGAGAGTGGCATTGTCTGAAATCGTTTAATGATGCTTTTATTTAAAAATACATTTAAAAAATAACAGTGAAAAGGAGGGAAATGATTACAAATCTGTAAAAACCAAAAAAAAGTAGCAATATGTAATTTTAAACGTTCATATAAGTAGAACATAAGTTAACATCAAATCACCTGCTTTCATAGTTTGTAATTCATATCCTCACTAGTAAAAGGTTCTATCTCCCATCAAGACTTAAAAATTATAATAAAATATCATGGATTGTTATAAAAAACATAATTATAAAAAGATATTGTATACTGTGACATGATGAGTACTACAATAGTAAGTATTACATCATATTGCCCAGTCCTGGTTCTCATCAGTGCCTCACTTTAAGCATGTTATGAATATGAAAAACTAAAGATCCTTTTATGAAAGAACTCCTCTTTGAGACCTTTGACTGAGCAAAGCATGGCAGACGCTACAGTTTTTTTCGCCCTCGGGTTGGTGAGTGGTGTTGGTTTTTCCGAGCCTGTAGTGGTGAAATAATCATGCATACAGCTCGGGACTCGTACACTA
This sequence comes from Pangasius macronema, assembly GCA_037577455.1. Taxonomy (NCBI): domain Eukaryota; kingdom Metazoa; phylum Chordata; class Actinopteri; order Siluriformes; family Pangasiidae; genus Pangasius; species Pangasius macronema. The sequence continues at coordinate 8,283,123 of CM074950.1, read as the reverse complement.
GCTTGCTACCCAGCAGGATGAGGAGTTCCTTTGACAAATGGTTTACAGAGAGTAAAATGGACCTGAATAAACAGAAAGGAGGAAGACGATGCCTGCCAAAACGAAGGGTGGAATTATTTTTACACTGTGCTGCGAATTTTAATGCGTTGATTACGGATCATTCGTTTTCACGAAGCCTTTGCTTACTTAGCGAGCTTTCTGTATTGTTTTGCAAACACTGAAAAGCAATCCCTTTGCCCTTGACCTCAGACTCTCTATTTGTAGAGCTGTGTTTGGCAGTGTGTGGAACAGTGTGCTGAAATCTCTTCGTCTCCATCTGTTCGCTGAGGTGGCAGGTGGATACGGTCACAACAGGCAGCAAAACAAGGCAGCATGCCAGCTATAAGCATCTGATCAAAGAGGCAAAATACTGCAGCGACGGATGAAATGTTCAGCTTCATACAGTGCTGGTGTGAAAACTTTATAGCGTTTATACCCTAGTGAATTCTCAAATCTGATTGGTCAGAAGGTGGTGATTAATTTCCCAGTAGTGCTGGCTGTAATTCACATTCCAGGCTGATATTAATGCGCTTGTTTTAAATACATTATTGTTTCTATAGTCTATAGCTTTTGGCCAGATCTGTCATTTTTTTTTTGTCTTTAAGAGAGAAGCTCTTGAGGCAACGCGTGTTTATACTGTAGCTGTTCATGTATTTTTTTTTAGGTGCTCAGACTGTATATTCTATACATTTTATACAAGCTCAAATTCTCCTACCCCAGCCCTATTTGTCTTATTATCCGTTTATCTCAACGTATCTGTTCTCCATTGCAGTGTTTGTCTTTTTGACATGGGCGTCCCGGGTCTGCATGCATCTGTTGTTTTTCTGTTGCAGTCTTAATTGCCTGCGGTAATTACGAGTGCTGTGGGGAGTGATTGCAGCACGGTGTAGAAAAGCGTGCTGTCGCATGCGCCTTGTTCCATCCATCGCAGATTTTAATTACAGGCCTGTATGTTTTCACACACACTACAAAGGAGACTAATGACGCTTGCCAATACTCCCCCTGTGTACACACACTCACCTTCTGTAAGGGCAGAGTGTGTGTGTGACTCCCAGTAAGACATCACATTGTAGGGCAACCAAGACTGCGTCATAGATGACTGATAAATGGGTTAGAGAGAGTGTGTGTGTGTGTGTGTGTGTGTGTGTGTTGTCAGGGCCAGAGCAGACAGCATGGACCGCAGTGGGTGTGTGTGGCCTCCGGGGCATCCATCCGGTGCTGTCTCTTTCTGTTCTACCCTGCGGTTTTGCTGTTTTATCATGCCTTCAGCAAACAAATTTGGATGTTCCCTAGGTTGCTCTGCCCGCTGGGTGAGAACAAACAAATCGTTCTTTATGTCTCTCTCCATCATTTACTTATCCTCTCTCTTTTTTTCTTGTTTGTCCCTTCCCCCTCTGCCCACCACATGCCCACCAGTTTGATTGACTTGGCTTTACTCTTGGTCTCGCCAGGCTTTGTTGTGCCAATATGGAGCTCCCTCTTCTTCTGCGTGGTTCTGTTTCTTTAGGTTCATGGGTGAGGTGCACGTCCTTGATCCCCTAATTCACAGGCGGAGGCGGAATCATTTTCTGCCTTTGTCTCTGTAGTCTAGTCACTGCCTCACATATACGCACTCCTGGGCTGTCTTTGTTTCACGAGCATTAAGCTATTTAGTAAACACCACACAATTCCCAGGCAGAATGTCATGAATTTTAAATAAAAAGCGCTCACTATGAATACATCCTTTCTGTTAATGGTGGCTGCTTTTTAGAATTTAATTAATTCTCCCATTTCTGCTCCAAATGGACTCATAATCATTATGAAATCGTTCAGGGTTTTTATTGGTTTTTATCTCCACGCAGTGCAGCGTCATTTGGCTGAAGAGAACGTCTCATATAATCAGTATGGCCTTCTGCAGTTCCATCGCTATCCATCATCCTGATCCAAGGACACACACTGGATTTAAGTGCAGTTCAAGCTTGAAGGTGAAAGTATGAATGCCGGGCACAGGTGCTGAAAGATAAATGACCTTCAGAAATCTGGATAGCTCTGTCACCGTTCAGTACACACACTTTCATCCTCTCATTATACACACAGGCAATCATGGTGCACTTCACACACTCCTGGCAGGACTGGGAGGTTCAGCCCGCTTCTTTTAGAGATCTTTCAAGGCTGGCTTGTCAGCTCAGGAGGTGATGAATGTCGACGGTTGTCCACTCGGGGCGCTTCGTGCAGTCACTGAGCAGGCGGTGAGATATGTGAGAAGCTCTGCCCTTTTCTCCCTAAAGCAATGTCCGTGTGCAGGCAGTTTCAATTCAGTTCAATTGCTACTCCAACCGTCACACAGCACACATTAGGAAACTGCTGGGAAAATATAAGCAAAATACAAGCATCTTTTAATTGTACCTCTTAGAATAATAATAATAATGATGATGATGATGATGATGATGATTATTTAATTACTAATAATTCAGTAACTACAGTATAACTAATAGGATAGATATCTAGTTAAGAAGGTGAGGAATAGAAAAATTAAAACCAATAACAGTAAAGACCTAGCTTGATTGCAATTGTTATTATACATAAACTACAGATTTTTCTTGAAGATGATCGCTGTAAGATAAATATTGTCAAAAGCCTTTCAATAAGGCGTTTATGCTTCAGCTGCTCAGCTCCGTGCTGGGATTCAGCTGTGCCTCACTGTGGTCACTTTAGATAAGATTTATAAAAGCTAATATCCAGTAAAGAACTTGAGCTCCCTAATGGAAAGTTGTGCTCCTTATTTACTATTATACAAAATGGCTTTATGATCCTGTTTGATAATAAAACATCAGAATATATACACGGGGTGTTGGGTTATAAATGAAAAGGTGTACACCACAGTTTTGTTACAGTGAAATTCACAGAGAAATTCTTAAAAAAAAAAAAAAATCTGCTTCAGTTGAAAAGCAAAATGACCCAAAATATATATACAGATTGTGGATTTTATCAGTTATTGTCAGTGGGAGGATCTGATCCTTTTTGTGTACCACATATGTGTATTGCATCGTATGTGCTTGTATACTGCACTGTAAGAGAGAGCTGAGATTTGTTTGCTCAGCAGGAGCTTATAGATCAGACATGTCAGCCTCAGATTCTGTCTGGCCCACATTACCATTTATATGAAGCCTTGAAGGGCCATAATCTAAGGATATTCATTTTTCATATATCCTCTATACTATTGATTAACACCATTAACCTTGTCTCTGAAAGTAGATTAGGACGTTTCTAGGATTAATCAACTGTGTGCACTAGTAGGCCTATTATTTGGTGATAACATTTATTAAAATGATTAAAGTTTATGTAAGAACTCACGCCATCTCGGCTGAGAGAAACGTGCGTGCCCTCAGACGCCCATCTCTCTTGTCTTCATGCTCCATCAACTTTTCTTTTTTTCCAACATGTATGTACGTCTCTACAGTTGGTGATACATGGATGACTTGCATCAAACGCGGCAGAGAGGTGTTGATTTGATGCAGCGTTTCGTCTCTGTAAGGTGTGAGCCCACATGCTGTACAGTGGCAGTGGCACATGCGGAACGTGGGTAGACACTATGCTGTGAACTCTAGGTAGTGTGAAAATGTTGAGTAATAGAGTATTATTACTCAACTACTGGGCCACTTCAGTATAACTTTTTTGCAAGTTTGTGCAGGCCGAACACATTGTTTGGCCCACTTGCCTTGAGTTTGAGACATTTACTATATGTATTGAGATGTAAAAAAAAAAAAAAAAAACAAGTGGGGGGTGGAGTGGATACAATTTTTCACCATGCACTCTGTTGGACACTCTTTGTTGGACAGTAGTTGCCAAACAAACTACATAGCTAGCTGCAGAATGTATTGGAAAAACCACATATTCAGATAAATCAGATGTCTTGGCCATGTTGACCACAAAGCAGTCTTCTTGTTAAAAAAAATAATTCTAGAGCCAAATGCTTGTGTTTGCTTCAAATATCTAGAAAAAAAAACAGATAACCTATTATAGGGGTGAAAAAATCACTCCATCCTATTAATAGTCAATAGCATAAACACTTTTCAAGCTTTTTGCCTCGCTTACCCTACCAACGTTACTTTCACTAAGCTTCTCTGCTTCCTGTTGCTTTAAATCTCAGACTTTCATTGAAAGTGAATGACTTTTGGCTGCTTTGTTGTGTAGCTTTGATGCTGTTGTGAGCGCAGGTAGACTCCATGTAGAGTGCTGAAATGTTTCACAAATCCTCTCACTCTGTTTTTCAGCCGTGCTATCAAAACCAACCAGGACCTGCTTCCCGAGACGCCGTGGACCAATGTGTTCTACGACGATTTCTGGGGTACCCTGCTCACACACAGCGGCAGCCACAAGTCCTACCGACCGCTCTGTACACTCTCCTTTCGCATCAACTATGCCCTGAGTGGCCTGGAGCCATGGGGCTACCACTTAGCCAACGTGGCACTGCACTGCGCCGTAACGGCACTCTTCACGCGCCTGGCACGCCTGCTGCTGGGTACAGGCTGCTGGAGGCTACTAGCAGGCCTGCTCTTCGCCTCGCATCCTGTTCACACTGAGGCCGTTGCAGGCATCGTGGGCCGAGCTGATGTGGGTGCGGCGCTGTTTTTCCTCCTGGCACTGTTCTGCTACATGGGGCACTGTGACCAGCGGGCGGAAGGGGCACAGCGTCAGTGTTGGGCGTGGTTCGCGGGCAGCCTGGTCTGCGCTGCATGCAGCGTGCTGTGGAAGGAGCAGGGCATCACCGTGCTCGCCGTGGCAGCTGTCTACGACGTGTTTGTCTTCCACCGGATGAAGCTGCAGCAGCTCCCTGGAATCTTCTACAAGGTAAACAAGTTTGTGTTGTGTTTTTGTTGTGATTTTTGGCAAGTCAGCTCTGGGTTTTTTCTGACACATGTAAGCGATTTCCTCCACTCCCTTCTACCTCAATGAATGCTCAGTGACCCACGGGTGGAAAGCCAATATCGTTGTGCGGAGCCGATGGGCGTAAATGTGTGTGTGTGTGTTGTTTGCTTTTCATTAGAAAATCAGTTTCTGTGTATATTCAGCTGGATGATCTGAAATGAACTGGAGTGGGCTTTTTATTCTACAGTGCTACAAAAATAAACAAGAGCAGAGGCAAACAAAAGAAACATTTGTGCTCGATTTGTTTAAATGCAACGGGCCAATGAGTTTGTGTTAGTGATTTTATGTAGGAAGTGTGTAATGACTCAGTAAAGCTTTTCTCTTGTTCAGAACTGTAAATGCCAGCTCTATAAGCACCAGTGATTCAACCTCTAATTTAATGAACCCATGATAATTACAAAATTTCCACAATAATAAAACTAATACATTTGAGAATGGCTTGATAGTGTTCAAAAAAAAGGTTTAATTGCCACATTAATGCATTAATGCGGGGCAAGTGATGGAGATGAATGGTCCTCTTGTGGACAAATAATGATGTGGAAGAATTTTTCTTACATGAGAAAGCAATTAGTGTGAAGATCAATCATAAGCTGGAAGAGAGAGAGAGAGAGAGAGAGAGAGAGAGAGAGAGAGGGTGTGTGTGTGTGTGTGTGTGTGTGTGTGTGTGTGTGTGTGTGTGTGTGTGTGTGCTAGACAGAGAGAGGGAAGAAAAGTGTCTGAAGCTCTCTGAAATCAATGGCAAGAAACTGATTTCACATAGTGATGCAATTCTATTTAGCGCAAACCCTCTTTTCAAGCATCTGACTGTCAGAGCAGCATTGCCTCAGCTGTGGCTTGTCAGGAACATTTAACATCTACCCATGAGGCCTGGTAATATCTACCCTCGACCCCCAGTTAGACTGTGCAAATTAAACATGACATGTGCACCACTGTGACTTGAGGTCATGGCTACTTCAGGATGTGGTGATGCAGTTTCAGGTCTGCATATCTATGTGTAATCTGTGTGTGTACTATCTTTTAATATAAATTCTCTATGCTGTGAGCTGTTTGTCATGGGCTGTAGTTCTCTCTCTCATTTCATGTAAGAGCTTGAGGCCTCTGATGCAATCATCATATTTATGGCTTCACAGTTGACAGCATCTCACAGTGACTGGATACGGACCTATCAGAAGCTCAGCCAGGCCTGTCATTAAAGTATAAACCTTAAGCCTCAGTTGTGCTTCAGTGACAACAGGAACACTGTTCCCAGGATCCCAGGAACACTGGGCACAATGCAGGAATACACAGTCTTATGGGAGAATATTACCAAAACACTGCACAGACAGTAATCAGGATTGAAGTTCAGGATCGAACCAGGAACCATGGAGCTGTAAGCTGGTGCTAGCCGCTGTGCCACCATGCCACCCTTTATTTGTATGTTCTAAGATACAGTATCACACCTTTCTGTTTACTAAAATGCCCCATCCTCTTACTGCACTGAAAGATTATAAAGGCACAGCGCATTCAGAAATCCATTTAGGGCACCTCTCCGAAGCAGTTCTGATGGAGTATAAACCAGGATTTACTATGTGTTTGTCTGGGCTATGCACACTGGTTTCATCAAACACTCATACTTTGTGTACATACCCTACATGTTTTTCCACTCAGCTATTCTCAGAGCTGTCACCCTGTGGTACGGTTCACGGGGCTAGCGCCAACGCGGAGGCAAATAATTCCATGGTTTCCCATTTGAGAACGCGCCACATCATATTGACATATGAAGACTGACTATAAAGGAGAGAACTGCCAGAATTACCAATGAAACATTTAAGCTCTGTGCAATGTCTCTGATCCTCGATCTGAAGGACAAATTTATTTCATCTTTGACACTGCAGTTCTGTGATAAATCCTGACAAACTGACCTGAAGAGCTGACAAACTGCTTCCTGCAGCACTAAACATGCTTGGATCAAAGCGAAAAACAAGGCAATGACGTGCTAAGTCGCTGCTTGTCAGCAGTTCATAATAAACACTTTCGTATGTCTTTCTGCATCTTATTTACAAAGCAGTGTGTCTGCTAGCCTGAAAAGACCTCGGCACTGAGGGACACATTACTGGCTGTTCCCCATCTGTGTAAGTAGTCAACGAGCGTTTCCAACGCTTCTGTGCAGAACCTTTTAGAAAGCTAAAAAAAACACTTAACTATTCAGAGATCTATTGAGGAACCTTTTTTCCCCTTAATAGTGTTTGTGTTAATGATAAACCATCATGTTTATCATCATTTACCATCAAGTGTTCAGTGTTGATTAATTTTCTATAACAGCATGGCTCAGAGAGTAGTTCTGGCTACAAGGTTTATATTAATGCCCTCATTCTAATACGTTCTTGTTTTTAGAGTAACAACTTACAAAGGGACATAAACAGATTTTTTTTTTTTAAACAGACAGACAATCAGACAGACACTCACTCACTCATTCACTCGCTCACTCACTCACTCACTCACTCACTCACTCATTTGCTCACTCACTCACTCATTCGCTCACTCACTCACTCGCTCACTCACTCACTCACTCATTCGCTCACTCACTCACTCACTCGCTCACTCGCTCACTCACTCACTCACTCATTCGCTCAATCACTCACTCACGCACTCATTCGCTCAATCACTCACTCACTCACTCACTCACTCACTTATTCACTCACTCACTCACTCACTTTATTCATCCCAGAGGGAAATTCACATATTATAGCAGCACAGAGAGTTAGAAGTATACTACAAGTAATTTGACATTATAAATGAAACAAAATAAAAATGAATATATATTAAAAAAGAAAAGAATACAGTGTAAGGGTACGATGTGGCAGTGTAGTGGGGTGTAAACATTGTAGATACAAGTAGCAGACTTGAGTGGAATTAAATTGGCAGTGCAGTGCAAATGTTGTCAACGAGGTAACAATGTCTTCTTCTTCTTCTTCTTCTT
>CM074950.1:8217116-8267803 GCA_037577455.1 Pangasius macronema | reverse complement strand
TATATATATATATATATATATATATATATATATATTGTGTGTGTGTGTATATATACATATATATATAGATACAGATACATATATGTATGTGTATATGTGTGTGTGTGTGTGTATATATATAAATCTCAAAGATTGAGTATCGGCCAATACTGACACTGACATCATATACACTGTATCCACATTCTTATATAAGCAAGAAATTATGTAAACCGTATAGAAGCTTTATTTTGCATTCTCAAGAAAAGACTACTCTCGGGCACCAGCACACATTCACAGTAGCAATTTAACTGCAAATTAAAGCCCAAGTCATTTTTTAAATTATACATAACCACACTCTCCATAATCATAATCTCTCTTTCTCTTTGGATGCCAGAATCTCATCTATAAATAATGAATGATGATGCTGACATCCCTCATCCAGCAAGTATTATAGCATTGTAACTCAGACATCCTGAGCTCCAGTGGTTACATAAGCGCAGTCTCTTTTTGTCATCAAGTTTAAACTCATGTTTGTGATTAAGGATGGGTAATATGTCAAAATTTCTCTGATGCACAATTTGTATCATGATATGTAGGTTTGCTAACTGCCAACAAAATAGTGTTGTGTTTAAAAAAAGAAGTGAAAATTAGTTCATTTTATTTAAATATTTGTATTTAATGTCTATAAAAATCAATTATTTAACAATAAAACATAGGGAAAAAGTTCTCTAGAGCATTGTGATATTGTTGTTACAGTTTTGATGATGTATTGTCATATTGCCAAGTCCTGTTTGCAGTATTCTGTTGCAAAGGTATATAAAATATCACGTTCATGATGGCAGCGTGCTGTTAAGACAAAGATTTGTCGCTTATTCTTGTGTTTGATCACAGTATTTTAGAGTCTGAGGTTCGGTTATGACTAAGTCGTAAAATCTTGTCGTTACCAGGATTATGGTTATGACCCGTATCCCTAATAACTAATAACTGAAAAAACATAGTATTTCACATGAGGTGGAATATCTGCCTCTGAAAGGAGGATTCTTCAGTAACTGCTTAGTCAGGGTCATGGTGAAGAAGGATTCCATCCAAGGTGTAAAATTAATCAATAAATTTTTAATATATTTTTTAAATAATTATGACTCATTTTGCATTTTCATCACTGGGGTCTGTTTAGTTGCATTCTGCCCACTAGCCCATTTCATGTCCTCAGATGTACTGTAGACCCAGCAAGGTATTTCAGTGGCCCAAAATGAATGCTTAAAATAATCAGCATATAATAAAACTGGCAATAGTTTGGCGACTCTAGTTTCCTAAGCTTGAACCAGCACAGCTTCTATAGCAGATCCTGTGTTGTGGGTTATCCATTCACATGCATTTATGTAAATTATTTAGCTGAAGACAGCTCATCAGACCAGAGACTAGCTACGGGCCTAGAGAGATTAGGTTTGAAAGGGAGAGATATTCCACTTTATTTACCCTCTCTGGTCTGATTAGTGAACTGACGACATGGCTTAAAAGAAGTCGATGATGAAAACAGAATGTCTGAAAGCGAATGGACATATGGAAGTATGTGTTTATTTCCCTCAAGTCAAATTCAAACCGTATGTCTTATCTGTTCTGAGTGCAGGAAATGAGTCAAGAGTGGTAATAGTAACATCACAAAACACTCTGAATTGTCTTGTTTATAGCCATAAACTAATCATCAATGGTTAAGCATTAAAAGAGAGCTGTTGCAGCGATTCAGTCATGTTAGTTGCTTATCCAGATCTTTGTAAGCCAGGGCTTCTGTGTAGCTGGACTTTTGCAAATTAAAAAGCCTGCTCTGTTTAGGAGTTTGGCAAACCAGTTACTAGAGATACAATGGATATAAGCCCACTGGTCATTTTAAGCTAAGTGTGCAATGAGAACGTTAGTCGAAGCAGACATGAACCTAAATTGTGCTTTTTCTTTGGATGTATTTTACTTTTGTTTTGAGTGCTATAGCACCAAACTGCTCACTCCATCCAACCACCAGCTGTGTGGTCAAATGTAGAAAGCATGGTGTGGTTTCCGCTCTTATAAAAGTGTGTGTCGGGACATTGTTCTGACTGGGTTACTTCAGTGTGTTTCCTAGGCCTTTTATTAGAAACCTAAGATGACCACACCACTGTTCCATAAAACAGCAGGCTGATATATACCACAGCTGATCACATCACACTCACTTGCGTACACTTTATTCTCACTGGTCAAGTGCAGCCAACGCAAACAGCCCTGCACTGTCACAGTAATGTGGTGGAAAGGGAAGAAGTCTAAACATGTGATAAACCGCACGTTGGAATCAGTCTGTCTCTTGGAGAAAAGCAACTGCAATTTCAGGTCGTGAATTTCCGACAGCTGACATCTGAGTTCAGTCCATAACTGGAGTCTTGCCTCAGCTCTGTCCTGTGATTGCACATGCTTTCAGTTCATAGTATGCATAATTGGAGCATTTTGGGTAATGTATTTTGAGCTGGGAAATAGCTGCATTTCATTGAGTCATAGCTGTCAAGAATGGATTGGGCTTTTCATTCACTTGTCTTTTTACACATCTGTATTCAAGCCATTCTGCTTGATGAGATGAGCCTACGATTGAAAGTGTAGCCATATGATGCTCCTTTCAATTTTCCTTGCTTAAAGTATGAATCAGCCTTTCTTTTCATCAGGTTGGGGTGTGGACTTGCACAGCCTAGCAGAAATGTTATGGCTAAATAAACGCCAACAGAGAAAAGTACTGGGACGAAAACCTCTAACCTGGTACTTCCAAAAAGGTACCAGTGTGAGTCATTCAAGAACGGTATTTACGTAAGTTCAAACGTGGTAATAAAGATTTCTTCGTGTCATCACTTTATTTGTATTTGAATTCTTCCATCTTTTTTGGTCGACAATGATGCATAGTTGCTGGTGTTTCTCTTGGCTGCCTTGCAAATCTCCTTATTATTTGTATATATGTAGAAAAATCACTTCTAGGTGTCTCTGATATGAACAACTACCGACTCCAGAAGACTGGGTCGACAACCTACCTCTCATCAAACCTCTTATTCGTTTAGCGAACGGTTGGTAGTTTCTTGACTTTTTTGATCTGCAGTGAGCTTTGCATATTGCCTTGATGGATGGTAAATGTCCCACTTTATTGTAAAATATAAAGTTTCATACACCTAGGTTTTAGCTAAATCAAACATTCATAACACATTTTTGCTGTTTGTTTTACAAGTATGGCCTTTCTTACACACTGATCACCTTGAATGGAATTGAACTCCATTTTCTTCTTTTGAAAATTCAGTCATCCTGCCGAATTGCAGGATTTGCTATTGCTTTTGCTAGATATTGAACTTGGCCCAGTTTAGCGTCCCTGATTAGAGAGTAAGCCGAGTTTGGCATATTCTACATGGAGTTTTTAATATCTCTTTATTCAAGACTGCTTTAGCTGCCTGCAGTCATGATAATATAATTAGGATCCATAACAAACATTCATGATGTAAAGCTCACATCAACCTTCAAATTTTCCCTTCGAGAACCGAGAGGCTGATGGCTCTGACACAGCTTCTGAAAGCGAAAAAACTTTTGAAATATTCTGCCAGTAAGACTTCAGAAATAAAAACGTGCTCATTCAATGTGACCATGATTTGTGCTATGAGGAGTGCCAGTAAAAAGTAATTTGATGGGACCAAGCCTAATAAAACCAAGCCTAATTGGTTGTATTTCAGGGTAAAGAGAAGGTGCCCTTCTGTATATTTCTCTTATTATGGTTCATGGAGAGTTTGCCTAGCTGATTTAAAAACTGGACAGTTGTTCTCTTTTCTGAACTCTCTACTGAGTACTGTACATGAACAAATACTAGTGCCATTCTTTGCTCTCATAACACCCTCGATTCTTTGTAGCATTGTTTCCACAATGTAGAAACAATCCTTTGAGATTCCGATGCATGTTGACATGATTGCATCACATATTTGCTGGAGATTTGTCAGATGCTGCAAATCTTCCATTTTAGTGCATCCCAGAGGTGCTCTATTGGATCACATCTGGTGACGGGGGAGGCCACTGAGGTACACTGAACTCATTGTCATATCCAGGCAACCAATTTGAAACGACGTTGTGTTTTATGGCACACTATCATGGTTAAGTTATCAATATGCAGGTAGGCTATGGCAATGAAACAAGGCTCAGTTGGTATTAAGGGGCCAATGTATGCCAGGAAAACATACCCAACACCATAACACTACCACCACAAGGCAGGCTCAGTCCACAGATTCATGCTGTTGATTCCCATCCACTTTAAGGATTGGAGTGTCATGTGTTCTGAGATGCTTTTCTGCTTGCCATGATTGTAAAGAGTGGTTATTTGAGCTAACGTAGCCGTAGTCTGGTCAGCTCAATCCAATCTGGACTTTCTCCAAAGATCTCTCTCATCAAAGTGTTTCCACCCAGAGAGCTGCCGTTCCCTTGATGTTTTTTGCACCGTTCGTAATGTTGTTTATGAAAATCCCAGCAGAAATGGTGTTCGGTCGGGTAATCCATGGTTGTTGGTACAGTGCCAGTTCCAGTGGCTAATATAAAAAAAGGGGTAAGATTACACTGATGTGAACATCAGCTCTTGGCTTTTATCTGCATGACTTTACTGCACTGCTGCCAAATGATTGATTGATTTTGGATAACTGCATGAATGAGCAGGCATTCTTAATAAAGTGGCCGTTGAGCTTTCTATCAACATTAGACCCAGTTTAAAAATCTTGGAGTGTGTGTTCACTAAAGCATCTCATATGAATGCTGGATCCTGACTTGAGACTCTGGAAGCCAGGGGATTTGTTTAATTTAACTTATCTCAGCCTCTGCAGTAATAAATGTCATTGTTTATTGGAGACTAATTCCTGGCCATCTCTGCTTTCTGTCTGGCTCCTTCATTTGCTAGGTTTTGGCAGGGATCTCCACTGAGGTGCTGTTGGTGATCTCTCGTGCTGAGGGATTTGCCTCTCAGAGATAAGCCTGACTTTTTGGGTGCTGCGGGTTAAACACACTAATCCATCCTCCTCATCTTCTATCCACATTAGAATGTGTTATATGGAGTATATTTAAGAACGGAGGCCGGAAACACTCCTCATTAAAGGTTAAAGATGAGGGGATTTCTGGAGGGGGACTCCAGCTTTCCTGTGTATTTCCTCTGTGATTTTTTTTGTATGTAATGCTTGTTTTGCAGTGTTGCGTTTTCTAATCGTGAAATAATTTCATTCATTTATTCACTATCTATGCTTAAACCGCTATTTTTTCCCCACTGCTTTGCTACATCTCATGAATACTCAGCGCATCATAGAACTTCTCTCGTTTTCATTTCAGTCAGTGTCCAATTTTCATGAATATAATGCTCTGTAACCCCAGGATAATTATGGGTACTAAATGACATTCAATACTCTCCATTTAGAGCAGTCAAAGTTTTCCAGGTCATTCAGTAATAGCAAGCTGTGGCGTGCAAGCAACTAGTCTAGAAAACTCTACACTGGTTGGAAAGATCAAACTAGGAAAACATATTAAGCATTAAAAAAAAAAAAGCTTGACAGTTTGAAAGCCCTGACAGTTAATATCCTTAATGCGTGGATCAGATTAATGAGATGTCAAATGAGACTATATTGGAAAAAGCGTGCACGCATGTTCACACTCCTATTTGCGTGTTAGCGTCACAACTCGCTGGGGTCAACCATGACACCCAGATATATTTTGTTAATTGGTGTGAAACATTGTGTAATTGACATTTTGCGGCAGAGAACCGTGACTTGTCAGGAAGCCGCCTCATGTTCTCATCCCAATCATAGGCTTCAGAATTTTAGAGTGATATCTAATGCTGTGTTTTTTAAATCGCTACACAGACTTTTTGTACTGTCAAAATTCAAATAAAATATATAAAAAACTGCATCTTTTTTTTTTTTTTAAATAAATACATCTAGTCAAAGCACATGGAAAGCCTGTAGACCATGGTGCAAGCCACAAAAGGTGTAGAAGCTCTCCACTTCATGTGATTGCTTCACCTTGTCCCGTTACTTCCTGTTTCAAGTTGTGTGACGGCAGGGAAAGGGTTGTTATAGTCAGCGGAGGAGATGGATAGCCTGATATACAAAAGCAGACTTCCATAGGACTTGAGTGTTGTAATTAAATCACTCAGTTAAAAATCTTATACAAAAACTGCTACTTGTTGACGATGCCACGCATCCAAAAAGCACAGTTCTACACCATTCTGGGGAAAGGGAATTACACATTCGAGCCAAAGTTTTGAAGGAATTCTTTTATGTGAAAGCAAACCTGATTATGACCCCCTCCCCCCAGACAAGCCCAGAATCAGCCTCAAGTATTCGGGCCAAGTGTGAAAATGCCCTTAGACACCAGATATTTGATGTAAAAAGTAGAAGGTTTCTGGTTTCCTTCAAGAGTGATTGATATTTTCTCTCGACAGTCGCAATCTGTTCTAAGATCTTGCTTCCATCCTTGTGTTCTGTAAACCAGAGCAGTAATAAAATAGTTGATCTATCGCTGAGTTCCTCTGATGACCATTCAAGGGGTTTCATTAAGATAATAAGTGGACCGAGGCTTCAAGTCTATTAACTAGTTAATTTTCACTTTGTAGAAATGCTTAGCCTAATTGCGAGGCTTTAGAGGGATGTGCACACCATTTTAATGGCTGACTCTGTGCATTGCCTGCAAGCACTTTGCCTTCATTCCACTGAATTATGAGCACAGTGAGAACGTTCATGCAATTTTCCCGCAATGAGTTGAGGCCTTGTGTGTTTGCTTGTGTGAGAACATTTTCACTGACGGTCTGTCATTATGCATTTTCGATGGGTACCGCTCTGTCACTGTGGTGCATATCTTTTGTAGCTCGCATTCAATTTATTTGTATATAGAGGCTTGACATATTCTCATTTCAGATTTAAAAATCAAATTGTACTAGAGCTATATAAAGATGGATTAATACTGTGAAAATAGCTGCGGTGCTGATATACGAATTTTTACTGCCTCACTTTGTCTGCGAAATCTTTTTCCAAATGAGCTAAACCATGCATTTACCAGCTGTGGTATTATTCTGTTTTTTATTTAAATTTTTTTTTTAAACCACTTTCCACCCCCAGTGTTTGAAAGGAAAATGCTCTCTGAATAAAAAAAATGTGGGTTTTCCCCCCCTTTCTTCTAATTGGTCCATTTTGCACTTCATCTCCAAGGATATTATCCTCACATGGCTGCTTCATAAAAGCTAAATTGTTTCATTTTAAACTGATTGAGGCTGAATTACAAAAAGCTGAGAATAGGGGGATGAAAAAGCCTTTCTCCCTCCTACTGGGTTTTGGTAAACCACTTATTTCAATCTAAACTGGATTATAGACAAAGGGGATAGTGCTTGAATTCCTCAGCAGGCCACCGTGGCAGCCTTGCTCTGCACATCTCACACTTCAACTTGTGTTTTCAAGAGTTTCTCATTAAAGAACCCGGTCCTCGTTATGGAGATGCTCAAGTTTGTTTACATGGGAGTTGATCTTCACCGAGATCTGAACTCAACGTGCCCCAGCATCCTTGGCCAGCAGACATGCTCAGGACAAATTTGAGGCTTTCAGATGTTTTTTGTTGTCGTTTTGTTTTGTTTTTAATTGCCTGCTTTTTTCTCTGTTTTCTTCCTGTTCATTTTTGGAAAGTGAGCGTTTAAGTGCTCAGCGGGACATTGCGTGCAGGGCCGTTATTAAAGAAGCCCTGTTTGTGTGTAATACACTTCAGAGGCACAAGTCTGCTCTTTAAGTATAGACATGTAACTAGTGAGTCTTCAGCACGCATATGGATGTGGTTACCAATGCGGAGGTTCTCCGTATGCCAGAGACCAGACAGACTGCAAATAACACAGTTGTTTGTCCCCCCCGTGTGTGTGGGAGCGTGTCCCCGCAAGGATAGGAATATATGACAGTTTTGACCTTGTGGGGAATTTGACTAGTCTCAACGAGGAA
Source organism: Pangasius macronema (assembly GCA_037577455.1). Taxonomy (NCBI): domain Eukaryota; kingdom Metazoa; phylum Chordata; class Actinopteri; order Siluriformes; family Pangasiidae; genus Pangasius; species Pangasius macronema. Next base: position 8,259,836 of record CM074950.1, on the reverse strand, counting down.
AACTGCTTTTATATTTAAAAGCCTAAACGATCCAAAAGGTTTTCTTTTGGTTACTGGCCAATCCCAATCTAAATTCACATACCTATAGCATACCTATAGTCGACGTAATTATTGATGTAGTCGTCTTCCAGAAATTAAGGATAGTAAGACTAGCATGTGTGTTTGTGCATGCGTGAGATTCAGATGGTAACCACCACTGTGGTTATCATGATTCCTACATGAACATAACCTTGAATTAAATTACATGCAAGCGCACACACACACACGTACACATATGCACACACATGCATACATATGTTAAAGGAAGTCCGTACAGAGGAGATAAATCGCTGTGGTAAGAGGAATCATGTTTAGTGCGTCTGACCTTGTTCTCTACACTTATTTATCAGCCACACACAAAATCACATAAACACACATTTAGGAATAGTGATAGAATATAGTGCACCTGTTAAACCTCCAATCTGACCAAATCTCTACCCTCACACACACACATACAAATCCCCATATCTGTATGTTTTGCCTAAACGGTGTGAGCATTGTGTTAAATCCCGCTGGGCCCCACGAGCCGACACAATCCCAGACCCATAGTCTCCTCGTAAATCTGCCAAGGATCCTGAGCGGCATGCGAGTATTAACACGGTCTCATGACCTCGCTGGCACAAGAACAGCGTTCTCTCCCAGCTCCACACTCGCACTTCGCGAGACCAGCATTAATATGTGCTAAGTGGATTTTCTGCATGAAAAAAAAAACGACTTGATTAGTGCACCACCTGACAATCCTGTGCAGTGAAATCAGTTATTTGGGAAACACGGTGTGTAGTATAGCAAAAGCTCTGTAGAGACACACTCTGAATGCGTTGTGGCCTGGGAATTTTCTATTGTATTGTTCTACAGGCTTTCCAGAACTGAAATATGTTCCTCTTCTTTAAGTGGAAGTGGAAGTGGAAGTGACTTTGTGGCCAAGTATGGTGACCCATACTCGGAATTTGTGCTCTGCATTTNTCTCACCTCAGTCGTGGTATTGAGGGTGGCAGAGAGCGCTGGTCATTCACTCCCCCCACCTACAATCCCTGCCGGACTCTCAGACCATTAGGCCACGACTGCCCCCTTCTGTATCTCAATCCAGCATTTTAAATTCTCTGTTCCCCAAAAAAAGGGGGAAAATTGCATTTAAAGATTCCACTGCATTACAATATTACAATATTACAATATCATTAATCAGCATTTTGTTGAAATATGTTTATGCTTCCTTAAAGTTGAAGCGCCAAAGTATATTATAGGCAGAAAAACCCAGTTTTGGTCACAAGCTGATCATCTTCTTCTTCTTCTTCTTCTTCTTCTTCTACTTCTTCTTCTTCTACTACTACTACTACTACTACTACTACTGAAATACAGTACTGTGCAAAGCCTAGCCTCCCTTTTTTTTATATATAAGTTTTGTCCTAGATTTTTTTATGTCCTCTGCATTACTAAGTATCAGTAGAAAAGAGCAAAGGTTAGGTTACCAAACGTTTAATGTTTATATCTAAAATACGATTTTGGTCAGCGCAGCCCGTATCATATTTTACATGTGATAAGCATTTGTATTTTTTTTTAAAGTAACGTATTATTTGTATGGATGTACATTACATCATGAAAAGCCTCAATGCCTTGCCAGCATCTGATAAAAGTAATTATATGAATAATGCAACTGAAAGGATCCAGAAGCTGTTGTGGGGTAATGAAACTGGTTCAAGGCAGCTGTAAAGGCAACCGTTAGACATATATATATATTTATGTGGAAAATTTATATTACATTCAACCTTTTGAACTCATCATGTTTTCCTTTAATGATGTTTAACATCAAATACATTAACTATGTGATTATTGTTGCTGTTTTTAATACACTAAACGTCTTGTTAATGTACATTTTTTGTCCTCTTTATTTTGTCTTAATGGGATACAAACTTTTGCACTCAACCTAATTGTGTTAGATGTGAGCTGTTTTGAGTTTATAAATGCTGCCTTTACTAGCTGTATGAAAATCTTTTTTTTTCTTTTTTAATGAAAGAAATCTCACTTAACTTGGTGCAGCAGTGTGTAAATGTTGTGTTGTGTAATTCAGCTACAGTTTCTGTTTCTGTTAGACAAATTTATGCACGTTTAAAATTATTTTCTATGACTATAGGCTTATTAGTCAGCAAAACTAAAGGAGTTTTTTTTTTTTTTTTGTCAGAAGACAAATCAGACTAAATCAGAAATCTGTGTGAAACTGTGACACATTTCTAAGTGTTTATTCATTTTAGATATAATTCTGGAAACCTTTCACTAATGCAGATCATTTGACCAGTGGAATTTGAGCTCCCTGGACATGTCTGTGTCCTGTGTAAACATCTTGGCCCGGTAGTGTGTTACTGAATGTCATATAGTAATACCTCTTAGTGATACTAATATAGCCTAGCATAGGCTAGGTCAGGTCGTTCTTTGAAGCCTAATCTGTACAATGGTATGTGCCATTCCCATAACATGGCCTTGCTTCAGAGATTATCGTATTAAAGATAATTAATTTAGCATGTGTGTTTGTTTAGTAGCAAGCATGTCATGTCCTCTGTGTAGATATGCAGGTGCTAATCACATCATTCCTCAAAGGCAGTGAGTGGTAATTGGATTCTGTGGGGGAAAAACACACAGGAGCAGAAGTGTTTTCCTGGAGCATGCCTGGCTCAGACCTTTGTATATATTCCATACATATATATATATGTGTGTGTGTGTGTGTGTGTGTGTGTGTGTGTGTGTGTGTGTGTGTGTGTGTACACTGTGTGCTGGGCCTTACTTATATCATACGTCAGACTTCCACTTTGCTTGCGTCCTGGTGTGCTCTGCCGTTACTCAGACTTCCTCTCAGCTATACTGAGTGGTTCTGCGTTTGTCTTTAGTCTGTTTGTTCCGCTTGGCCTGTGTAGCCTGCTGCTTAAATACACCACTGGGATGGACCTTTTATGTCCTCTTCTCTTCAGTGTGTATTTTGTCCTCGGGGGCTTGCACACTTCACCTGAACCCTGGCTGGGATATATAAACCTGATCAATCCCCCTAGATGTCGCATTCTTTAATTAATTGTGTCACTCAGAGCTGATGAATTCCGCTTATTGTTGGACGTGTCATTATTATAACTCACACCATCAGCAGCACACTCAGGCAGTTTATTGATGACAAATCAATATGCTCCTTGTGGATGAAAAAATGGTGAAATAACAGAAGTGGTATATTCTTTTCACTTTACTGGAACATCTATTATATAAAGCCATAAGTGCATCAGGGTTCAGCAGAGGTTTTGCCATAAGGGAGATCTTCACTACCTAAGTGCTAGGGTAGATAATAAGATTAGAAAGATTAGAGAAGAAATTGGCCTCTTTAATAGATTCCCCTTGAGAGGGCTTTCCTGTCCACAATGGATTAAAAACAAGGATGACAAAAGGACAGTTGGAAATCACTACTGCAGCACACTGCTGCTGGGAAGTACCCAGGAAAATACTTTGTCTTGCACTGTCAAGATTCTTATCAAAGTTGTCTGTGGTACAAGAGTTTACATAATAAAACAGTAGTAATAAATGAGGAAGTTGGATAAATGGTTGTAGTTCACAGTACACAGGAGGGACAAATCACTAGCCTGGGCATCTGGGACAAGCAGATTTTGTGTCTGGGCTTTTTAATTCGTAGTTGCCCAGTGGACTGGTAGGTTCAACAGGTTCAAGCAGAAAAGCAAAATCAACCCTACTTCCTACTGACGTCTGCAACACAAAAGTTCAAATGTTTAAATGTAATGTTTCACAGTGGTGCAACGCACCTTTACACTCTGACTATAGCGTGTACTATACACAAGGCACGTCTTTACTAGCTATATTAATTAGTATGCCCCGACAAAAGCTGTCAAATAACTCTCCTGCCAGTACAATGTGCAATCACCTTGCAACTCCAGTCACTTCATTTCCCTTAGTCTGTATTACTGCACTTTACTATCTTACTAGCTCACCATACATTATTACATTACATTAGCTGTCACTTTTTAGCCTTGATAATTAGGTTTCCAGGCAACCAAACATGGTACTGGGCAGCACATTGGAGCTTCCACTAGCTAATGAATACATCATTTGTCCATCCATGTGATACCATGTTCTTAGAGCAGCTGATATGCTCATCAGGTAATGAAATGACCATGGATTGATGCTCAGACAAGTACAAACTAAATGCACTGTGATCACACATCTCATTCATCTATCACCATATTTTCACTTGGATCAAGTTTAGAACATTAACTGTATTTATAGGTGATATGTGGTGGATTAGGCTAGTTTGCTCATGGTATTGCAACATTCTGAACAGGAAGTTATAAATTCTCCATTATCAACACTGAGGCCAGCTGATCGACAGTCAGTCAGCAGGGAACAGTATGCAAGTGGCCTCATTTTCCTCATAATATAAAATGATCAAACACTCTATAAAAATACCATAATCATTTCCATGTTAGCAGGAGAACTGTGCCTAATATTGTCACTGTTGTATGATGGATAGGTATTGGTATTAACATTTACTTGGTAAAGTCAGAGAAATCCAGGTGTAGGCCAAGACAACTGTGCCATTGTCCTTTTTTCATGAGATAAATCACGAACCAGCCATCCACATCTCTTATTTTACAATTTCAACCCCAGTAAAGCAGATGGGAAAAGACATGGATCTCTATAATAGGCCGGGAATTTTAAATTGATAGCACCGATTGCATATCCTTTCAATTTGCTCAGAAATAAAATGGACTGTTTCTTCTTTTTATAATGCTGAATGATGTCATGTTAAAATCATACATAGCGTGTACCTCATGGTTGAACAAAATGTGCATGAAAACTACTACAGCAGTTGTCAGGTTAAAGACAGGTTCTGGTAAAGATTTAAGCTCTAGTTTCAAATTTCGCAAACCAACCATAAAACTACTTTGGCTCCATTTCTATAAATATTTCTCCTTGTGGTTGATATTTAGATTTTCATTGCACATTTTCTCTGTGTTTTAGAAGAAGAACATTCGCCTCCTGCTGAGTGTGTTTCTTCTGGGCTCCTGGGGGCTCTTCCTGCTGGGATTCCGCATCTATTGGATGGGCAACAAACCTCCAAACTTCTCCAACTCTGACAACCCTGCAGCAGACTGCCCATGTTTTCTGACCAGGGCACTCACCTTCTTCTACCTACCCGCCATGAATGTATGGCTCCTCCTTTGCCCAGACAGGTTAAGCTTTGATTGGTCCATGGATGCGCTACCTCTTCTGAGGAGCGTCACCGATTGGAGAAACCTCCATACCATCATATTTTACGCCACACTGCTGGCACTGGCATGGTTTGGCCTCTTTACTCGAACATTCAAGGAGAAGGAGACAAATGGGAAAGCCCATGTAGCAAATGGAAAGTCCAGCACAAATGGACACAGTTATCATTCTGACTATGAGCACTCCATTCCAGACTCAGACTCTGTTCAGATAAACTGGGCCAATGGAACAAAAAAGGACTATACAACTAGGACTTCTTTGCCCACCACTGAGAACGTAGTGGTCTTCTCATTAGGGCTGTTGGCCATCCCTTTCCTCCCTGCCACCAACCTCTTCTTCTACGTTGGTTTCGTGGTAGCAGAGCGGGTCCTCTATATCCCCAGCATGGGCTTTTGTCTGCTGGTGGCAGTGGGGATGAGGGCACTCTGGATCAGACTAAGGACAAACTCGTCCAGGACTCTGGTGTTCGCCTGCAGTGCTTCTCTGGTTCTGCTATTTGGAGTTAAGACATTTCTGAGGAACCAGGACTGGCATAATGAGGAGATGCTATACAAGTCAGGGATAACTGTGAACCCTGCTAAAGGTCAGTTAAATATTTCTGTGCTTTTTTGTATGCCTCAGTGAAACCATTTAGGGAAATGTGATTGACTCTGAATTGACAGTGAAGCACTGGAACTTCACTGTAGAGATCCAAGAGGATATCTATAGCCCAAACTCTTTGAATTCAAAAATTAATAAAATTAGCAGACTTAATTAAGAATTTACACAAAGCAGTCACAGGAATAGTTTGGAGTTTAATACAAAAAACAGGGGGGAATAGCTATTTTTACATTTTAATTTTGGGTATTTCATATTTTCTATCTTTAGTATGTGGTCTTTCAGACTACTCATAGCAAGTCAGTTTCCCGATTTGCTCGAAAGTAAATACAGTAAAAGACAACTAGCTGAGTTGCCCTGTGTTTTTAAATACATGTGATTTTCTTGATCTACTGCAAACGAATGTTCACTATGATTAATATAAACAAATGTGATTTAGATTTTTTCCTATATAAAATGTATAAGACTCTATGTTAGGCATATGCTGGGCTGTTGGTATTTGTGTGTAGCCAGTAGTATGTTTTGTTTCAAACTGTTATATCTGGAGAAAAAAAAAAAAAACACTGTATCTCTCCCTTCTTTCCTCTGTAGCTTGGGGGAATCTGGGAAATGTCTTGAAGAACCAGGGGAAGATGGCAGAGGCTGAGCGAGCCTATAGAAATGCTCTATACTACCGGAGGAACATGGCAGACATGCTGTACAACTTGTGAGTGAGCGCTCATCCTTTCACTTAGGCCAGCTCACACTGGATTCCTCAAACAAAAAAAAAAAAATTCCAACTGCACTATCATTAATCATCCATCTGTCCCCTGCAGGGAGACTGCAGATTTCTTATGAACCCCAGGAGTCAGTGTATTTATATCTGGAATTTATAATACACTGTACTTAAGGTCTTGTAGCATACAAAATAATGACAACAAAGTAGTTGAGACACTATCTTTGAGTCACTCTGACAATGGTCTAACAACGTATAGTATAAATTGAATATTGGTATAGGAACATACACTGAATTATTAAAAAGCTTGAGCTAGCCAGCTATGTAAGTACTGCATTAAAGTTTAAGGGCAAGTATTTTGCTTAACTAATGTTACCTCTCCAGCAGTGGCTGTGAAAATTTAGTAACTATGTAATTAGCCCAATTCACTAAGAAGCTAATTAACATTAGTTTAACTATTATGAAGTAAAAGCATTAGCCAGATTCAGTAACAAGCTAGCTCATGTTTGGCTAATTATTATGTAATGAAATAAGACTAAAAGCTATCAGACTACCTAACATTAACATTATGTAATTAAAACATTAGCCTGGTTCTCTAATAAGCTAACTCATTTGTGGATTATTATATAATGAAATTAAAATCAAGCGCTATCAAATGAGCTAACACTGGGCTAGCTATTATGTAGTTAAATCATAAGACAGGTTCACTAACAAAATAGCTAGCATCAGGCTAATTATTATGTTGTGTAAACTACTAGCCAAGGTTGAGAGCAAGCTATAGCTAGCATTATGCTCACTATTATATTGGGAAAGCCAGTAGCAGATTAGCAGGTTTTAGTGCTTAGGCTGCTGGATTGGTGGCTGTTGTGTTATTCAGGGAGACTTTGCTGCATTGAGGGAGGAATAAATTGAGTTCAAACACCAAACATTTCTATTTTCACGCAAATAGTGTCGGCTTGTTAATAGGCTATTAATATCCTAATTAATGTTGGGCCAAGTGATTTCTGGAGCAATAACAGCACAGCCAGGCTTGTTCCACTTGTGAGCATCTCCTTTTACAGGTCAGTAAGCAAGCTGTAATGCATGTGAATGCTGACATCTTAATGAGTACCACTGTTTTCCTTTTTTTTCCCCCTCTCAGGGGTCTGCTGCTACAGGAGAACAACAAGTTCTCAGAGGCTCTCCACTACTATAAGCTGGCCATCGGGAGCAGGCCAACTCTCGCGTGTAAGTGTGCTTTCATTTTATTGACAATTTCCAACTCCTGCAGTCGTTACTGTGCCAAGGCAACTGAGGTTTTAGCGCTGCATGTTCGCACGCGTGCGTGCACGTGTGTGTGTGTGTGTGTGTCTTTTATTACTCTGGCTTTATTGAATAAATGACTACCCAGGTTTCTGGATACCTGAAATTCCGCAATGTCAATAAACTAGTTTGCTGTGTAAGTTTGTGTCATGTGACGTGAAGTTGAAGTGATGTTCCTTTGTGCTACTGCTAGGATTCTGAATCTCTCTTGTAACTAATTATTACGCTGTTGCGGATGAAAAGAATAAGTGTATTTTAGAGGAAAAAGCCACCCAGAATGACCTGCATATCAATATTTATATAATCAGTATGTGCTTTATGTCAATTGTGCAAAACATTTATTTTATGAGTAAAAATTCTGAGTTGACTTTTTAATCAAAGGTTAACATTTTCCTACATTACCCACGATGCTGTTGGACTATCTGCTGATAGTGGCACCAGTAGGAATTAGCTCTTGCGTCATCTCTACTTAAAGAGAACGATGCAGCAGTACTTTAATGCTTTTAGTCTGTCCATCTCACAGATCAGATCACGTTCCAAAGCTGGAACAGATGACGTTCCAAAGCTTCGACTTTCATGATAATAGCGCTGTTGATGCCTAACCGAGTCTCTGCTGTAACTCAGCGGCATTGCATTCTGGTGTTTAGAGTCCATCATTTGTTTTCTCCACTTTCTCACCATTGGATTTCTCATTAATATGACATTGAATGTTGCTTTGTCCCTTATGTTTGAGATTGTTGAATATTTTTTCTTCTATTAAACACCATAACTGTGCTAGCAATGTGCCCCTGTGATGTCAGCATGGCACACCACCACTAACTTCTCACAATAATAAAAAAATACAGTACCAACCAACAAATTAGCAGCAGAAACACTAAACACATGACAATAAATGTCAGTATAAGCATATTTAATGCGTTTCAGAGTGAACTTTTCCTTTAATGCTACAGTTATATATAATATAACAGTGCATTGTTTTATTTTGTACTGCAGCACAAATTTTAAAGAATATCCTGTTATCTGTTTTAAGCATGAAAGGCATCGTATGTAATGGCTTATGATTAAAAGCATGCTGAGGGCACAGTCTCATTTCTATTCATTGTGTGGGAGGTAGGGAGGAGGTACGAAAGATCAGGATTGATCAGCACCCTCGAGGCACATAGACAATGACTAATCTGATCCACTGCAGAAAATGGCTATTTAGCACAGCAAATAAATACCCTAAATCAGAGGTAGTCCATCATGGCCCTCGGATCCTAGTCTGCCGATGAAATCGATATTTCCCCTCATTCTCACTTTAGACTGCATCCCCCTGAGTGTTGAATATGTATTGGCACCCCACAGCCCAGCCTGCCAATTCATCTGCCACAATCAGCGGGAGACCTTCCCTGAGTCCCAAAGAACCTAATTACCCAAAGCCCTGCATGGTAATGGACTTTCACACTTCACTCTCTTTCTCTCTCTCTTCCTCTCTCTCTCTCTGTGTCTCAGCGGCCTACTTGAACACGGGTATCATCCTGATGAACCAGGGCCGCTTCGACGAGGCCAAGCGAACGTTTCTCACTTGTGCTGACATCCCTGATGAAAACCTGAAGGATCCTCATGCACATAAGAGCTCCGTCACCAGCTGCCTCTATAACCTAGGCAAGCTGTTGCATGAACAGGGCCACCAGGAGGTGAGTTGAGGCCTCAAGTGGCAGCTCCGAATATGTTGATTTTGTTTGTTTTTCATTTCGGTATGTTAATAAGCCCTGTGACATTATAAGGGCTCGGTAATCATGTCATGTCAGACACATTGGGATTTTCCTTGATGGGGCTTGTAGAGACTTGATGTGTTGATAGGAATGCTTTTCGTTCATGTCACAGGAAGCCCTGTCTGTGTATAAAGAAGCAATCCAGAAAATGCCCAAGCAGTTTGCCCCTCAGAGCCTCTACAACATGATGGGTGAGTGCATGTGATTCTACTGATGTGAATGGAAATCAGTACGATGTCAGGTGGAGTATGTCAGTGTTTCCGTATTTAACTTCAATTCTGCAGCATGCAGTTTTATTTGTATAGCAGCTTTAACAAAAGACATTACCACAAAGCAACTTTATAGAAATACAGATTTAGATCCCTAATGAGCAAGAAAGAGGTGACAATGGTGAGGAAAAACTCCATGACATGACATGAGGAAGAAACCTCGAGAGATAACAGACTCAAAAGGGAGCTCTGCAATGTGCACAGGACAGTTTTTAGGATTACAGCAGCTGTTTTGGAGGAGCCTTGGGCACACAGTCACCTACTGTTTATAAGACTTTATAAGACTGTTTATAACTGCTATACCATACTTACCCACAACATTGAACATAAGTGTAAATGGATCAAATTTGTCAGTTGCTGTGGTTTAAGAGGAATAAAACAAGAGGAACATGCCACTTGTTTTTTGGAAAATAATCAATTATATGTAATAAAGTTGATCTTTAGACAGCGTAGGTACTCAGGGACCCTAACCTGAACTTTTTATCCCACAAAAGAGCATACTGATATTTGATATTCTAAGGATCATATGAGACTAACTCTTCAACTCACAGTAAAATTATTTGATATAGAACATAAGGATTACTTATGTAGCCTTATATACCGTATTATAGCGTATGTCAATTTAGACTGGAATATTGGACAGAATGCAGCATAATAAGGACAAATAAGTGGGGTGTAGGATACATAGAGAAAAGAAAGAAAATGACAGTTGGAATTAAAAATATTAAGCTGTAAAATTTAAACTTATAATCATAGCCTGCAGTAGCACATGCACTGTAGGTCATATATATTGATTTTTGCACTCCAGTTTTTTTTTTTTACACCCTCTAAATCTGACCTCAATGTCAAATGTGACCCCACCATCCATCTAGCCTTTAGTTATTTAGGGTTTCACTCTCTTTCCCCACTCTTAAGCCAGAAAGACCCAGACTCCTCTCACCAGGCAAATGTGTCTTGATAGGCGAGTTAAGATTATGACCTCAGCATACTTATAAGGATTTTAAATTCTCCATCGTGCATTTTAGTAGTATTTAGACACCTTCTGCATGTGAGGAAGTTGGAAAGTAATGTCCCTATACTTTAAAAGATAAATGTCCTGTGATAAATATTGGTATCTTTTATCCCCATCTGTGGTATAATTCACTGTATTATTGCGTGGTCTTGAATTTCAGCTTTGGAGTTTGTATTTCAGCTTTCACTCTGTCAGCTGCACAGCGGAATGAGCTTGCGCCACACAACCATGTGCCTTTCAGCACTATAGAATTTGTGTCAGTTTTAATTGAATCTCAGTATAACTCTCCTGCCATATAACTGAGGCAGAACTCCAGTTTTAGCCCAATGCACTGGGGCATTGCAGCCACTTAAAACCCCAACCGCCAACTCTTTAAAGTCTTAATATAGCAACTAAATATTACTGAGATTGCATAAAAACTCCATTTCCAACGTTCAATAGGATATCAAGTTTTTATCCTGCGGTTTGTTCATATGGAAAGTTTTCTTTTTGTGACAATTTGCAATCTATTAAAATAAACATTTTTGCAACATAATAAACAAGAGACCATTAAGTAATATTACAAAAGCATTGCTATTCAGTGAAATTAGGCATTATTGTACTGGACCGTATGTGGAATTGATGCAGATCCATTCTCTCACCTCTAAATACTGCATAGTAAATTATAGTGATTATGGCAAGTGTAAGAGGGTTAAAGTATAATCATTCCAGCTATCCTCCGACTCTCCAGTTGCTTATCTTTGCAATAATGCCTGAGTTATTTTAACTCGAACATACCACTTGAATTACATGTGCAGTAATTGCTACAAAATAGGACATGGGTGTGGATTGGTTTGTAATCCAGGATACAAGTTCAAGTGAAACTCCATCTTAGTCACATCTTAGTCACCCTGTCTTTTTAGGATAATTATATTAAAAACATTGCTTGCACTTAGAAAAGCTGTGCTGTTGAGGTCCCTGTAATAATCCACACAGTATAAGGGGGGGATATTATTACAGGTGCTGGACTGCTTTGAGCCTAGTGTCAGATGATGTCTGAAGGATCAGATTGTGTATGTCTAGCTTGAGTCGCAGAGAAAAGCCTTTAAGCCTGGTTTCCAAGAGCAAGGTTAACGGCGAGCCGGTCGTGCCTCTGTTCCAGAGCAGCACACTGATGTCAGCCATACAGGAAGCCAGCCATTAGCTTAAATCCTGTCTTCCTTAAATCCCCTCTCAGAGTGTTTTATCAGATTGTTTGTGGTGTTGTGAGAGTAGTTGTTGTTTGAAATTGTGAAGTGAGCTTAATATCTTTTGATCAATGAAGCAAGAGCAACATTATGTTCATAGCTTTCAAATTTACATATATATCAGTTAAAAATGCAGCAGCTAGAGCGAGTTCAGGTTTTACTGTTCAGTTGACCATAAAGGTGCCAGATCAGGTTTCACACACAATCTGATGTGTTTTGGGTCACTTTGAGATGACTGCCTGTTATAGGATCTGGTAGTAAAACAAAGGGAAGGGGGATGTGTGCTTCCATAACCTCTGACCTCTCAACCTGCCCCCTGTCTCCACCCATTGCAGGCGAGGCCTACATGAGGATGAACAAGTTAGCTGATGCTGAGTACTGGTACAGGGAATCTCTCCGGGCAAAACCAGACCATATACCAGCACACCTCACCTATGGCAAGCTTCTGGCCATGACGGTAAGAGCAATCACCACGACAGCACTTTAGATTCACATTCAGGTTCTTTAAGGACAGAATTTTGTAAAAAATTTGCTAAACATACAGTATTTTTTTTTTTGCTTTTTCATTGGTTTGAGGTTTTTCATAGAAGTCCAAATGTTAAAACTTTCAATGGAAGGCTCTGTGTCTTTCATTGTGAGGTTCTTTCCTGCCCCTGTCTCCTCTCATTTCCCGCCTAAACATACAGAACCATACATATCACGCTTTAGCCTGGTGACCCTTCCCTAAAGAAAGAAAATAGTGGTCCTTTTCAGTTACCATCTTCCACAACTCAGCACAAGCATAGTGAGACTGTTGAATGAGTATTTGTTCTGAACTGGGGAGCAATAGCCAATGTGTAATATGAGTACATCACATTTCAAAAATCATCATCATAAATCATTATTAAGTTGTCAGGTTTGGTTAAAAATGAAAGGATGTACCTTATAGTTGAAAAAATGCCAGCAAATGACACTGCTCATTTATAGTGGTCCAGACTTTGTTCCTTTCTTTAAGGCAAGCATTGGTTTGAACTCTCTTTATAAGGTTAGAAGAGGAGAACAGTAGTGCTCTATATTTGTCGTGACTGAGCTTCACTGTTCCACTGATATTGGCTTTACTTGTTTTGCTGAATGATTCGTAGTCTTGATGTTCCACAATCCCCTTGACAATCAATGTCTTTCGATCTCCAGTGCATCCAGTGTATCACAATGAACAGAAAGCAGTCAACAAACGTTCTGAATGATGCTTTTCGGGCAATAAAGAAACAAGCACATTCCATTTGAGAGCACGTTCTTCACCAGACTGAGTTTAAACCCAGTGGAGTGAGGAAACTTGTCTTAGCTTCAGAGCAGTCTATTGATTTTGAAGCAGGGATGTAGCTTGAACCTTGCAGCCTCATTTATTTGCTGATAGCTGGATATGGAGAAAGTGAGCGATGAGGGGGCCCACACAGTCCTCAAACGCCCCGACGCTGTCAAGTAACCTTGAAAAGGACTCAAGAAGAAACTGAGAAACGTTTAGAATGTGTTTGAGACCTCTGCTCAAGCGTGTAGTAGTTGGGCTTCAGCATTGTGGTTTCTTTGCCTGACATATTTGTTTGAGTAGAAAATTAAAAGTAGTCCACTTGTATTTTTGCTTCGCTTTCCATAATGAAAACAGATGTCTCTTTTAAATGACGAAATATATGTCAAAGTGGAAACACTCTTATTGTAAAATATAGTAAGATTTTAATATAATGGCTAAAATGAATGATGTGAAACACTGGATTTTTCATAATAATGAAAAACCCCAAACAGAGTCAGATGTGAGGCTGACCTTTGGATTTCCTACTTTCTTTCTTTTGTTATATGAAACAAGAGGTTGGGTCAGCTGCGGGCAGCTGACATTAGCTGTCACACATGATCCGTTATTTGAAATAAACCTGAAAAAATCTTCCATCACCCTTTCATGTTTACACACACACACACACACGCACACACTCACATACACAGTGTTTGTCCTGTCAATGTGTCATGTCTGCAGTTCATCTGCAAGCAGGGGGGTGATGGGATGCAGGCAGTCGGTTAAGGGGCGACGCAGAGTGATGTGATGAAAATCGATGCTTTCCCCTGCTGAGCTGACCCGCGTGACCTCTCTGCACCGACCCCGTACGGTCATGCAGCCGAACCCCAGGGGTGTCAGAGGGCTCCTCAACTACGTTATCGAATTCTGTCATTTCCTCAGCTAATCACATTCAGACCCTTTTCATAAACACCTCGGCGAGGCCAGAACAGCGGCCTGTCTGTTGTCTGTCTGATGTCACGCTCAGATTAGGGGGTCAGAGGAAAATGGGTGGGGAGTGTGTGTGTGTGTGTGTGAGGAGGTGGTGTGGGCACGATATTGCTTAAGAGTGATAACTTGAATATGAACACATGCTGCAAAAAAAGGATTGAAATTAGTAACATGAGACCTGGCTTATTTTATTTTTCTTTCACCTATATAGCAGCAATTTTAAATAAAAAAGATAGAAAAAAGCTAACTAAAGCATATGATCCTACACTGATTTATACTTGTCCTTCTCATCTTAGTCATGTCGTGTGGAGACAAGCATCCATGTCTTACAATAAACAGTACCGCTTAGTGACAAGGGAAATGCATTCAACCCTGCACAGCTGGCTTTAGGGTTTAACTTGTGTGTGTGTGTGTGTGTGTGTGTGTGTGTGTGTGTGTGTGTGTGTGTGTGTGTGTGTGTGTGTGTGTGTATAAANTGTGTGTGTGTGTGTGTGTGTGTGTGTGTGTGTGTGTGTGTGTGTGTGTGTGTGTGTGTGTGTGTGTGTGTGTATAACATAAATATGACTACATCACTTTTACATCTGCTCTGCAGCTGAACCCTTCCTCTGCTTATCAACCAAAGTGTGAAAGTGTGTTATGATAATTCTCCTGATACCGGAAGTATGTGTCTCACACATAAAGGGGTGTTAAGTGTTGATTCTTTTCAAATCAAATATTCCATCGTATTCACATCTGTTCATAACACAAACTCAGATCCCTAGGTTCAGATGAACATGCCGTATGAAGTAGTCAACTGAAGCAAAGCCGTGACTAAAATCGTAATTCATCGTGCTCACTGTTCATCGAATTCGAAATTGAACTTTTGTATTATTTGGAAAATTTTATTATCCTTGAAAATGTGTTTGTTTGATTTAGGGTCAGAAAGCTGAAGCAGAGAAGTACTTTATGAAGGCCATTCAACTTGATCCCACTAAAGGAAATTGCTACATGCATTACGGTAAGCACTGCTGTATTCTTAAGGGTTGAACAAATGTATTAGATGCATTATTAAATATATATTTTTAGATAAATATCCACTTATACATTTGGACTCTAAAATGTTTTTAGTAGCTTTAGAAAGCTAGAATCATCAAAAAAAAAAAAAAAACTTCAACATTTTTAGTGAGAATGTAAGAGAATAAAAGTATACCACTTGGTGATAACGCCAACTTGTCATTGATTATTTTCTGTTATATCTCTATGGGGAATTGACACGTGTTTGTGCGTACATGCCATTTGAAATTGTGTGAAGTCCTCTGAGACCTGATTAAAATAAAGGAATATAATTGATATCAACTGCATGCATTTGTGGAGAAACATTCCTAGTGAGCATACGAAGAACAGGGGAAAATGCACTGGGATCAGTTGTAATATTACCACTGGTTATCACTGGTAAGCTCTTGGCATGTTTTTCTTGCCAACACCTGTGCATCATTTTCCACAGATTCCTTTTAAATCACACTTTTCGCATAGCCAACTGGGCTCCAGACAGAGAATTTTCTGGGTATAGCCCAGACCTCTATCAAAGTAGTGTTGACTAACCCTACTGGCAGTTCTAGCTGCCAAAGAATCTACATAGTGCTGGTTTGTATGTCTGATCAGGGATCACATGGAGCCTTTTGGCCAATAAATGAAGGCTCACACATTTCTTTGCACATTTCTCTAAACTGCATCCAGCACACTAGAGAATATGACTCCTAATGTTTCTTACTTCATATACTGATACTGAGTATGGATTTCTAGAGTGGATCCTAATTCAACCTGAATAATTTCCTCATGGGAATTTGACTGGAAAACATTTCTCCAGCACTGCAAAGCTGACTAGATTGAAGGCAAGCCATATTTGTCCTTTCAGCCCACAGATGTAGCCCAAATCAGTGATGGTGGTGGAGCACTGACATTCGCTGGAGAGCACTTGTAGTGGTTCAGGTTTCCTCCACAGCTATTTGGGAAAGTATGCATGGTTTGGCGAGACATTATGGGAGTGTGATGCTTTGGAGAAGCTTACCAAAGTCAGCACTGTGTTTATTCTAGTGCGAACCTGGTTCACAGCTCCTCCCCTAGTCAGTACCCACAGCTCTTCAGATGAAAGGAGTTTGAGAAGTAGTCCTACCAGCAAAACTTTTCACACCTGTTTGGTCATCCATATGCCAAGTCTGAATCAGAGCAAAAGTGGTACTTTTGGTTTAAGTTCTCACTGCACATAATTAAACGAGCAAAAAAGCAAAAAACATTGGCAGGCGGATGTGTACAGCTGAAAACCTACTCTTTCATTCATGGGATTGAAATACGGTGACTGGAAACTGTAAATAAACCTTTGCACAAGTTTTCCAAGAAATCGCAAAAATCAGGAAATACAGTACTAGCACTGACTACATTAATCGATAAACATATAAATAACTAGTTTAAAACATTTTGTGTAAAGCATCCAGTGATTGTTTTGTCTTTTCTTTTTGGGTCCATACATCCAGAACCCATTACATTTCTACAACTCAAAATACATGGCATATTTGGTTCACTTCCTGCGGTTGAGTCTATTCAGTGTCGCTTTCTCATGGCAATCGAACCGCACTAGATCAATTAGAGAATAGAAAACTGAGTGCAATTATGCCCAAATGAACCACACAGAGGGGAAAAACGCACAGATTCAAACAGATTTAACGCTGCATATGTGAAAGCACCTGTATTAATGCATAGCCATAGGAATTTAAAGGCTGACTTACTATCTTGAGGGGCTCAAACAGACCCATCTATCCAAACCATAAGAAGTAGTTCACAGCTCAACACTCACCCTTTGAAATGAAACACCATGTGACTTCCTCTCACTCTCTCATTTGCTGTCTCAGGTCAGTTTTTGCTGGAGGAGTCCCGCCTCCTGGAAGCTGCCGAGATGGCACAGAAGGCTGCTCAGCTTGACAGCGAGGAGTTTGATGTGGTTTTCAGTGCGGCGCATATGCTCAGGTAAGACTCCAAGCTGAGATTTGTTCTCAGCTTTCCATGAATTGATGAGAGCCTCATGAAACATTCCCTCAAGAAATCCTATGAATGATGAATAGCAAAACCAGTGGCCTGTCTTCGAAAGGCATCAGAGTTGTTCGGTAGTAATCCTACTGCTGCGAGTAGAAGTCTCTTCACTGCTACAAAAGCACAAATATTTGCCAGCACTAAAGCAAATCATTACCCTTTCCCCCCATTTTCTCTCCAAGTTGGTTTAGCTAGTTCCCACCTGTTCGTGCTGCGTCCCAGCGCAGAATAATACACTTAGAGAAAAAGGCTATCTGCCCTCTTACGCATACGTGAGCTCACAGGAGCCCATGATTGGCTAGTGTTGCTTGGATTGGCAGGGGAGATAGTAATGGCATCCCTCCCGCCCAGAAAGCACAGCCACTTTTGCTCTCTTGACTCAGTATGGATGGCTGTGGTATATTCAGAATTCAAACTTGGGAATGTCATTACCTTTTAAGGCTTCCATTCCAGCCTATAGGCATCCAAGATAAGCAAAACCATTCTATGTTCCGTATTTCTCATGTGATAACAGGCTGTTTGTTGCACATAATATTAAATACAACAGTGTTTTACATCACTGAAGGGCTGTAGTTGTTGTCAAGTCTTCAGGCGATGGTGTACATGGGTTTGGCTTTTAATCACAGTCTTGAGCTTTTCCTCCTGCTGTCCTACTGGCATGTGGTCATGCTCATTCAGAGCGCATGTTCTTTTAGATGTTTGTTTTGGAAGGACACATGGAAGCAGCTCAGCTTGGGGGAGGGGGGGTCAAGAGGGTGGAGAGATACTGAAGGAGGCTTCAGATGTCCAGCTCTCTCTTATTGCTTTCTGGAACCCTCCTCCTCTGACAAGTTTGCTTCCTAACTATCCATTTCCTCAGTCATCTTCAAACAAACACTGGATATTCGAAACCCTGGCAAGGCCTAATTTCTGGCAGGCTAAGCAAAATACACTGGACTCCTGCATCACAGGGGGAATGTATTTTACTCCGACTTCTCAAGAGTTGTTTTTGGGTCCAATTAACAATTAGCATGCTTGAAGTTTTTTTGGATCAATGTTCTGCCATGCATGATCAGCAGTTTACAGACAGTATTTCCAGAGCCAGTCCAATGCACAGTGGTCCAATCATATGATGCACAGTCACACCCGTTCCATTTTTTTTTTCATGTGCCTATCTCATAAACTTGTGGCAAGGCAATGACAGAAAAAAAGGAGAATACCAGTTCATGGAGGTCTATTTATAGTCATGGAGGTCCACTTATAAACACACTTCATATTCCTGCTGTTCTACCTTTAATCATTCTTCATTCTAGTGTTTATTCCAATTTTGTAGCTGTGGTCTTGAGAGCAAACCCAGTCCCATTTCACAAATATTTACTCATTTAAATCCCACTTTCATGGGAGACCATTTTCCCACTGGTGGTACAATGGTGTGGCAAAGCACCAAGGCCACATTTCACTGTGCGTACGTAAATGTGAAAAATATCGCGGCCTAGACTCGTCATGTTGGCAAAGATTGTAATGAAAAAGAAATCATGTGGATTACACATGGACATGCTTAAATACTAAACCTTCATTACCATCACAGTATAATAGTTGTAATATTTGTCTGGCGTTTATAATTGTCAGACGTATAGGGTAGAATTTTACTACTGTCTTCTATGAACAGATCAGACTCATTCAAAATATCCTTGAGATTTTCATTTCTTTTTTCCACGTATAGCTATGGTAAGAGTAGGATTATAGTGGTGGAGACACAAGACCATAGAGCTGGTCATAATGTAGATAGACATAGAGGCTGACTGGCCATCAGGAAATTTGTTCAAAATCTATTTGTGATTGGTTCAGTCCATTAATTTTTGATTATTAATTTCTTGTGTCTGTCGGCGCAAGTAAACTAGACAGCGATAAAAGAGGAAGCACAGGAAAAGAAAAGCTGTGCTGTCTGATTTAGCAAAGTCTTAAAGTTTTCATTGGTTGGTGAGATTGGTTGGTGAGAGATGACTAGCTAGCATTTTCTGAAATACGAGCACAAGTGCCTTGCATTAAAATCATTTAGCGGCGAAAGATTTTGCTCAAGAGAAGATAAACTCGATGCTTTATTAAAGAAGTAACCTATACAAAATGAGCTGAATAGATTTGTTTCACCTTCAGTTTCTTAGCGTTTGTTTAAAATTAAATGAGCGAGATTGTCACGCAACATTTTGCACTTTTATTTGAGTCATTTTGGACATATGTAAGGTCCATTTTTAAGCGCATTGCCTAGCTGATTTTTGTTCCCGGTCCACCCCTGGCCTTTTTTTAGTTTTCAGAAACGATGCTGAAGTTCAGGTCTGAGGACACTCCAGCCTACTTTAACCGCAGATGATTCTTCATAATGCAAACCGCTGAAACATTGTGACCTATATTTGCATTCTTTCACCAACCAGAGACAGAATGATGGATAACTTGGTCCAAACTTAGTGCATGGAGGTGATGTGTGACATCTCTGCAAATAAAGTTTTGCATTTCAGCACTTTCTTTTGCCCCTACTTTCTGAAATCTCAGAGTGCATATAGAGGGCTTTTCTTCCCCCATATTATGTATCTGGACTTACACCTTTAACAGGTTGTTTATTGGGTTTTCCTCCAAAGAAACCTTTTGTCCCTCTTCAGATTTATCCGAGATATACAGAGATATACCTAGACCACTTGTATTTGAAATGCTATAGTGGTGTTTGACTTTGTATTTTGAAGACAGGAGTTTAATAAGGCTAGGAAGACTCAGTGCAAGCTTTGGTTGGGCTGCCTTTTTTTCATTAAAACAAATCAGTGAGCCTCTTCTTTCATTATTGTAATGACCAAGACCACTGCAGCCATCAGTCCCTGTCTGTCCTGGTCTCTAAACAACAATAAGACTTTTGCTACCAGAAAGTACAAGCAGCTGTATGCTGTAAAACTGTTTTGGAAAATTAATAAATGCAAAGAAAAGGTTTCAGGGGAAATGAGGACTAGGAGTAAGATCCAAAGTAGTAGGTTTTATAAGCGATGAGCATATGGAAAAGACTCCTGCCTTGCGCTTTTATTGTCGCTTCTATAGACACTAGTCTTCTGGGATGGACCGAAATGTTGTTTTTCTTCACTGCTGGTTTCACTATACTTTTTTTTTTAGTCATGGTGCAGATTTGAAGGTTTATTTGGTTAGAGTGGGGTTTTATTTTTAAAACCATCTAGATCTAGATCATCCACTACATCATGAAGAAAATAGCATGTGGGTGACATTCTGTACTTTGAGATGCTCTAGAAAACCAGTGCCAAGGGTTTGATAAATCAGACCCATGTTGATTTACTGTTTTTGCTCTTTCAGACAAGCCAGCCTCAATGATGCAGCGGAGAAGTACTACAAACAAGCAGCTAGCCTAAGACCTGACGTGAGTAGCAAACCATGGCACTCTACTGCTCCTTACAGTACATTAGGCTAGCGCATATATGTGGCTGACTGTAGAGGGATTTTGTTCGGACTGGACAAAATTAGTTTAAGTGAGCAGCCCATGCAGCAGTCACATCTTAAACAGTTTCATATTTTAAACAATTAAGAACGTTAGTTTACATTGAAACTTTACATTAAAAAAAAAGTCACTAAAAAGATGCTAATGTTTGGAAGTAACTGCTGTATTCACTATATGTATGCACATGTATTAGTTATAAATTAAGTAAGGAATAAAACATGACCGGATGTGCTGCTAGAAAATAATCACCTCGAAGTTAATTAATTTCGTATAACAGCATATCACAAAAATTTTTTTGTCCTGCAGCAATTTGTCAAGGAAAATTAAAGAATTAAAGAACAAATTAGTGCCTATTATTACTTACAGTCTAGCAGCTATAAACGTTCCCTGATCAGCCTCTCATTTTTTTTTCTTCCTTACTTGAAGTTAGTAAGTAAAACACAGCTTGTCACGTCACTGAGAGCTCAGAAAGCACAAAGTCCTCTGCCCTGAAAAGTCTTCTGTGGTAGGAAATTTACTGACTTTTACAAAGTGCTGACAATGGAGACTCCATCCATAAATGTGAAAAATGATTTCATTGTTATTAGCCTTATGTAGAGACAATAATGTATAAGAATAATATGAACGTGATTTGAATTACAGTTGGCACTGCTTTTAAACCTTCTGGCCAATCAAATTCAAGAACAGCACTGTGGTATAATGTCCTATATGTAACTTACAAAAAGTAATGAGTTAACAATCCAAAAATAAGTTTAAGGCAGTAGAATAGAATATGCGTTATATCTATTGCCTTAAACTTCTCCCAGCTTATACATTCTATACAAACAGATTTGTTTGGGATGGAACATTCCACTGAAACTCTACAATCTCACAGCCCTGGGTTACCTGCTCATCTCTGCACTCCAGCTGATTTTGTCTCTTCAACAGCTGGTTCTGTTGAGGTCATCTGATCCTCCCCACATCTGGAGCTGCTGTTGTCTCTGCATGCTTTAGGAGGGAGGAATGGAGAATGGCAGACTTGAGTGGGGTGGGCGGAGGGGATTAAGGAGGGGTGTGTGGGTGAACGGAGTGGGTTGTTTGAACCTTTGATGGAGCAATGTTGAAAGCACATCCATCAGGTTTTTCATTCTGAAGTACCAGCATGTTGCTGTGAGCAAGACCATCACTCTTACTGACAGTATCTCGTCTTTAGAGGAATAGACCTGAATTGAACGTTATTTCATTGTGTTTCGCTGTTAAAGTCACTGCTTCCCCCTCAAAGAGCCACGTGAAGGCTGTTTTCAGGGCTGCTTTAGATAACAGTGCGTTAGTTATTACAGCCACTTTATCACCGTTTCTTTTTTTTTAGCAGTTTATTCCTTTTGTTCATTAAGGAAACAGCTCTAAACAATTAAGCACAGAAAACTGGCTCTACTGAGATTGTATTTTACATAATTATAGATGTGGCAACAGATATACCACCACTTTAAACATTTATTTTAAATGGGATGAGACACATTCTCCCACCCAGGGCTAGAAACACGGAAGGCTATTTGGCAATAAAATAGTCGACTAAGTGTAAAAATACATGTGCTCTGTGTATACTCTCTAACATGTGTTGACTGTCTGATGTGTTGCCTGTGAATAGTTAATGCCAAAGCTACACTTAGTCCGTCCCTAGATCTCATTTTGTGGTTTGACCTCTTATTGTAGGGTCGCATACCTGAGTAATTTATTACTTAATGCGCCACCAAAATGACCACCTTCTTTCAT
This sequence comes from Pangasius macronema, assembly GCA_037577455.1. Classification (NCBI taxonomy): domain Eukaryota; kingdom Metazoa; phylum Chordata; class Actinopteri; order Siluriformes; family Pangasiidae; genus Pangasius; species Pangasius macronema. The sequence continues at coordinate 8,237,140 of CM074950.1, read as the reverse complement.
ATTGCAAGAATGAGGCCTGGCCGCTTGCCGAAAATTGTCTGCTAAACTAACCTTTGAGGTTGAGGTCTCCTGAGTGTTGCAGAAATATATTGCCGTCTTTCCTCGGAGACACCAAGTGAAGCATGAAATGGTTCCAGAAATGAGTTTAAGATTAAACCGCGATCACTCACTTGCAATTAAATGCTTTAACATATTGGACACAGCGTGTACTGGGAACTTTGCTCATGCCAGGCTTGCCTTTATTTTGGCTTCAGCCACTGTAGTAAATGTGTTTTCTTATGAACGTATAGGGACCTGAAAATCCTTTGACAGTACGCAGAGATTATGTCAAGACACATTTGATCTATTTACCTACTTCAAACCGTTTCTCCTGGAAGAATCACTGCACTCGACATATTGTTCCCATTGAAATCTGCAAACGGGTAGACATAATTTATCTGACCTTGACACAAGGAAAATAGATGGTGAGTCTCCAGAAGGATGATGGACGGTGAAATAACAGCATCTCAGGCCGAATTTTTGCATTTATAGACACAAAATGGATCATTATGAAGTTTGCCCTTAGACATACTTTCTAAACAAGTAGAACTCATTACTTGTGAATTTTCTGTGATATCTCGTTTTCTTTGTCCTTCAGTACCCTGCAGCCTTGATGAACCTTGGTGCTATCCTTCATCTGAACGGCAAACTTCAGGAGGCTGAGGCCAATTACCTGCGAGCCCTGCAGCTCAAGCCTGACGATACCATTACCCAGTCCAACCTGCGCAAGCTGTGGAACATCATGGAGAAACAAGGCTTGAGGACAATGGCCCCTTGACTCAAACACACTCTGTGGACCTCAGTGTGAAAAATACTTTCTCATGCTAAGTGATCCGTATCTTGAGCAGCCAGAATTGTCTTTAGAGAGACTGAGATGTTTCCCTCGTACGTTGGCGTCCAAAATTGGTACGTTGGAGAACTTGCTTGAGAACTGCAACTTTAACACAGGCAAGAACTTCTCTGGAATTTTTGCGCTGCACAGGACTCAGCGTTCTCAACAGGAGCACTTAAGATGAAGTGGGCTGTTGGTATATACTTGAAGTTTCTCAATACTTTGGCTATTAATTAGGTAAATGATGCCTAATAGTATATGTAGGTCTGCGTTTGTCATGAAGAGGTGCAAAATTAGGAAAGAATGAACTTTGTGCTCTGAAACAAAGGAGCGTTTGAATATCATTGGGTTCCTTGATTCATATGATTAGATTATCTAATCTTTAAGGAAGCTTTCTTGATGCTGATCACAGGAGTCACATAGTTAACAAAGAAATTCTGGCCATCTGTAATGGTGCACCATTTTTTTTAACCACATTTTCCACATTTTTATTTTTTTTTTACAATGTTGCACCATTGCTAATTCCTATCACCTAGCCAAGTCCCCTTACTACAGTTATAAAGCAGAGAGTGCAAAGGCGAGCTTCCTCCAAGCCATGATCTTTTCACATTGCTGCTCTTGCATCTCCACATGGCAGCTGAACATGCATGAAGGAAAGTGTTAACTGTTCTCATTTGTATACGTGTGCTAACCGTTGCACACTGTTGACTAGTGATGCACTAAACTACCGGAAAGAGGCAAATAATGGCCACCAATAATGGTCAGTAATGGCCATCCCTCCATTGCAGAAAGGAGGGTTGATTATTCTCTCGTGGATTCCCAGCCACTTGCGTGTATCAGGATCCAAATTCACAATCTCCTAACAGCAGGGTGAACATTTTACAGTTTAGCAATTCAGGAGCCTCAATCAGCTGTTTTTTTTTTTCAGTTCCAATGCACATCAGTCTATCCAATGTCATATTTCACACAATGTTTGGTGATTCATTTTACATTTCTGCAAACATATTTGTCACATGACTGAGTGATGATGCGTAAGCTTCGAAGGCGCTGACAAGAGGTGATTAATTGCCATATTGAATATAATAAGAAAAGTCCATATAGTGAAATAAGCTCTTTTGTGGCATTTTAAGCATATTAGTGTCATGGATTAATTTGAAGTGTTTTGCCAAAAGATATGCTCCCTTGAAGTTAAAAAGCTACATGTAGCTTGAAGGATTTTTTTTTCTTCCAAAAAGTAAACATGTACTGTAGCACAGGTGGTTTCTTTGCTCTTTGTTAAGTTCTCTGCTAACTAAGAAATTTCGTCTATAATTGACACAGAGCTAAACGACTCTCAGATCAGTTGACGCTGTGTTTTTGCCTAACAGGGTTTTATCAGTTGTAAACATTGTACAGAAATGTATAGATGGATGGTGTAGTAATTTGAGTATAATCTGGACAGGCTTTACACGCAGAATGCTACACTTTGGCCTTACAGAAATTTGTTCAAAATCATATTTTTTACTATTTCAACCCAAAGCTTTATCTACTATATATGTGCTGAAGCCTACAGTCTGCCTTTTGCTGCCATATGAGTAACACAACCTGAAAATCAGATTCCTCACTAATTTTAAAGCATTCATTTGGATTGTGTTATATTATTTATTTATTTGGGATGATTTACAGTCCGTCATTTTTTTATTAACCCACCCAGAGAAAAAAAAACATTGGGCCTCATTTATCAATCTTTTGCTACAGTTGTGTGTTTTTACAGGCCAAACGAAGAAATTTACAAAAGTTTCAGAAACACTGTTTTCCTTTTATAGGGTGCCATAACCCCCCCCCCCCCCCTGTTAAATAGCAAGTATCATTTGGCTTCATTTATTAATTTGTTTTGAATTGCATTTGAAATTAGGTTTCACACAGTGTTCATTAAATTAGCGTGTGCAATTGAAATAAGTAAGATATTTAAAGTTGTCAGTGTAATCCGTATGTAAAATTGCGGTAACAATTATATGATTTGAAACCTGTCCACAGAGGAACTCTCACAGAATATGAACTTTTTTTTTCTTTCCCCGAGCCAACTGGATGTTCATGAATGCCAAATTTCTTGTCTAAAGACCCTTGGGAATGATTTACAAATTAATTTATTGGTATCCAATGTGATAAATGAGGCCCAATGTCACATACTGGAAATATATTTCAATTTGTATGTAAATATTTCAAGCTTACAGTTTAAAGATGATTAGGCATGAGACTCAGAGCATCACCTGAAGCCGATGCATTACCCAGCTGACACCAGCCTTCAAGTCCCTCCAGCAGAACAATTACACACATATCCCCGGATTAAAGTTTTTTTTTCCTTTGCTCTGCCAGAACAAAGCCTGTGTTGCCTGACTGAGCCAAACTTTCAGCTAAAAGCTCTGCCAGTTGGAAAAGAATGTGTAGATGCAGCAGTGCTAAACAGGAAGCGCTTGAGCTACCACATGACCATGTTCTTCTGATTGCCTTTCACTTAGTTTCACAGCAAAACTGTAGCCGAACTTCAGAATGGTGTCAGATGCAAAGCTTTGAGGGTCTCCTAACCAAATATAAACCACATTGCACTCATCTAACAATGCACAGCCATAGGTTTGGAAGGGATTGTTTATGTCATCTGGGTGTATTATTTTTGTGATTTTTGTATCACTCATACTGAATTTTAGTGTATAAAGTAAACCTAATATATGCCATTGTGTAAAAGAAGATTTTGCGAAGAACGTTGAGCCAGAAATCACTAAATCTTAACGTTCACTTCTCCTTTCATTTGTTTTGTCTTTGTTTTTAATTCAGGTGTTAATATTTGTACATATCGTGTGCGAATATCTTACTTGTAATTAACTTTCATGTACTGTAGTCAACCCTACCACTAGCTCACGTTTTTCTTCTTTGTTTCAGATCATGAAGAATATTCCGATCATTTCTTTACGTTTGCTCACTATATTTGAAAGGCATATTATTGGATGTTTAGCAGAGTTTAATTCTTAATTTATTTCCATTGTGGTGTCTTGTAAAACAAAAATAATAATAATAATAATAATAAAAATAAACCAGCTGGCACTGTGTTGTATAACCATGTAACAAGTTCATCCATCTATTCTTTCTTTCAGAGCCACTTCTGAAAACAAATTGATGATTATAGTAGGGTGGAAATGGCCAACCTGGTAACTGCCCTGCTCTTAAATCCGTTTTTTTCAGATGGGCATTCATCTAAAATCTCCCAATCAGGCTTATTGGATTATAATAAATGAAAAATGCAAGCCATGTGCCACTGTCATTGTTCCTTTGCTTCTCCCTGTAGCTGACCTGACCACAGCCTGTTTCTCCTCCATGAATCGTGGCTCATGATGGATTTAAAATTGTCTAAGTCTGCGTTCAGACCATGCAGTGTGTAGCCATTCTCACCATTATGTGTGAAAGCAGTGCATCGTTTCCACCGTCCTTTCCCTCGTTTTTAGCACTTGTACAAAATGAAAAGCATTAGAAATGAGTCTTGCGTGTGTTTGTCTTTCCTCAGGGATTTCAGTCAGCGGGGTCATTGCAGAAGATGTGCTTATTGATCACTGAGAGTTTACTAAATTTCAGAAGTTTTATTATTTTTTTTTTTTAAACTGTGTTGTATTTGTATAAATTATCAATTTGTAGCTTTCCTTTCTTCCCTTTTTGTATTATAAAATAAAGTATGTGCCAGATATGACTTTTGCTCATGTCACGAGCTGGATTATTGTTTTGTTTTTGTTTTTTTCTACAGATTTATCGTTTGTCCACAAGGTTCCTGGGCAGAAGTCAAATTTGTGAAGGTCCATTTACATAAAATTCCATGCTTCACCTTACCTTTTTTTTTTTTTTGGCTCATTGATTGAGAACAGATGAGACACGTCTGTTTTAAATTGATGCTGGGTGTATAAACTTATGATTCTTCATGTAATTGTCTTTTTTGTCTTCGACTTTCCTTTAACCAGTGTCATGAGTTTGCTAGTCAAACCAGTGAGGGTTAAATGAACGAAAAAATCAGTGAAAAGTCTTTCCTTTCTAAGATAACATCTGTAACCCTGTAGCTACTTTCTGTGCCGATGAGCTGCCTTCAGCTAAATCATTTGCATAAATGCATGTGATTGGATAAACCGCAACCGAGAATCTGCTACAGAAGCCGTAATGGTTCATGCTTAGAAAACTAGAGTCACTGAATTACAGTTTGTTTGCTTTTTTTAATCAGTTCTGCTACAGTCATTTCTTGGTTCTGTCGTCTGAAACTGACTGGGTCTGCATCTTGACCACGGTCCTCTAAGTGATGACCCCTGCTCTAGTAGGTTCCCTTTGTGCTGAACGTAATTCAGCGGCTTGTTTTCATGCCAAGGAATCGATCTCACTCGTACTGTTTGGGATATAGCTGACAGCCCTATTTGAATTTAATATATTTCTTACAACTATAAATAAGTTAAAACTTTGCCTACATGGTTTCTATGGAAACTGGACCGAATTGAAGTATCTCGTGTGCAGTGTGTTTGCCTGAAGTATTCACGAGGGCTTAAACAAAATATAACGAATTATACATGTGTTCCACTTTCATCCCCTCAGGACTGCACATTAGAGTATGTTAACAGGAGCAGTCTTCATTACATGTAAAGTCACTTTTACTAATTAATTAAATTGTGTCATAAACTGTGCTGCTGGATTTGGAGAAAAGGCTACATCATGTAAATATTTCCAGATGTACGAGTGATTTTCAACATATACATCTGGGTATGTGGTTCGCCCATCCTATATACAGACACACACACACACTACCCTGACGACAAGCAGAAGCTCTGATCTATGTGACGTTCCTTACACGTTCTCCTCTGATCTTTTTCCTAATTTATCACATGCTGTGGGGATATGTTCCTTTTCAAATGAACGTGAGGCTTTTTTTGTGCTCTCCGGTGGGAGCTGCTTGAGTGAATCATGTAATAATGGTCAGTTATTTAGTGTGTTATTAAAGATTTTGTTAAGAACTTGAATCAGGTTCTTTTTTTTAAATAAACATCTCTACATATTATATTCTATAACTTTATTTTTACACAGAAAGTGGTTAACTATCATCCATGATTCATTTGAAATTAGTTTTTAATTAATCATTTACTTTTAATCTATAGATTTGGTAACGAGGCTGTACTTGTCAAAGTGTCCTTGTCACTAAAAATATCACAATATGAATTGAAAATAAAGGGGAAAAAAAGAATGAGAGAACTTACTTTTCTTCTTCCCATGATCTTCAGAAAATTAATTATGGGTTCAACAAGGTTGAGTGAATGTCAAGGGACATTAAACTGTATATTTTTATACCCTATAATGGGTGACTCATGGAAAAGAATTTTTCAAATATGAGATATTAAATGGATTCACACATGTAAAAGGGTAGAACATTATTGAAGTGTTGTAATGATTATACTCTTAGCTAAAGTGCAGTTACGGTAGGCTGGGACAGAAAAAAAAGACTGTTTGTGATCTATTCTTAGTCAGTTTGACTAATGGTTACGTGGCAGTCCATTTGTTCCTGATCCATCCATGTTTTGTTTTTTTTCACAGTATTGAAGCTCTCATCAAGAGTGATCTGTTTCAATAAATGCACATTTTAATCTGAGTATTAGCCATTAGGTCATGGACTCTCTGTGTCCAGCACTCAAAGGAAATCAGGCACATCTGTCTCCCATTTCCATGACCCACTTCATTCCAATATTGCCTTTTTGCATTCAGAGGACTCTGCACTGAAGCAGAGGAGCTTACAGTTTCCTTATGAGCCTCTTTTTCTTATTATGTTGTAGGGTAAATCTGCCTGCTGTTATCAAACGAATATTGCTAGGAATGCACAAAGGACCTATCGGGGCTTTGATCTGGCCAGCGAGGTCCAGCAGCTTTAGGCGATCGTGCAGGGGCTTTTGAGGAGAGCCGGGTGCGTGACTGGTGCAATCTCTCTCCTTTGGATCCAATAGCTGTTGTTATTGCATGATAGAAGTGGTATTAGAAGAGGGATTGTGCTCTGAATGCTTGACTCGACAGTGCAGCTTTGGAATCTTCATGCCACTGCTTCCTATTATATTGTTTTCTGTAACATGGAGCAATTGAATTTGTTTTTTAACTGAAGCCTGAGAATGTGAATCAAATCAAATGGCCAATTGTAAGTCTGAAGAGCAACAGAGTTCATCTAAAGAGTCCTGCTGGTGACATCCCTACTTAATAAACATAACATGTGGCCAAGAATTAGTAAGATCACTATTAAAATTGAGATCATAAAGTTGTGGGAACAAGATAATTAAGTCATAGCCTTTACTTCGTAACATGAGGGAACAAGATAATGGTCAGCCACACCTGAGTAACATGAAGGAACGAGATAAATAAGTTGTAGCCACTATGTAGTAATACAAGGCAACGAGATAATAAAGCCATGACTTAGTAAAACGATGGAATGAGATAATAAAGTTATGGCCCCTACTTAGTGATACAAATGTACAAGATAATTAAGTCTTCGCCACAACTTAGTAACTCAAACAAATGAGATAATTAAATCATGGACACAATTAGTAACACAAAGGAACAAGATAATTAATTTATGGCCACTACTTAGTAACATGATCAAATGAGATAAATAAATTGTGGTCATGACTTATTAACACGAAGGAATGAGATAATTACGTTGTGGTCATGACTTAGTAACACAGGAATGAGATAATTACATACTTAGTAACATGATGAAATGAGATAATTAAATTGTGGTCATGACTTATTAACACGAAGGAATGAGATAATTACATTGTAGCTACTGCTTAAGTAACAGGAAGGAAAGAGATAATTAAGTTGTGGGCATGACTTAGTAACACCAAGGAATGAGATAATTACATTGTGGCCACAACCTACTAACACGAAGCAATGAGATAATTAATTTGTGGCTACAGCTGAGTAGCATGAAGGAACGAAATAATTAAGTCATGGCCATGACTGAGTAGCATTAAGGAATGAGATAATTAAGTCATTGCTTCATCATTGCTTGGATCCTGTTTAGTAACACAAAAGGAACAAGATAATCAATTAGTGTCCATGATTCAGTAACATGAAGAAACAAGATAATTAAGTCATAGCTATGAATCAGGAACACAAAGGAACAAGATAACTAAGCCTTGGCCACTTTTTGGTAACACGAAGAAATGAGATAATTAAGTTGTGACCACAACTGAGTAACACAAGGGAATGAGAGGTGTGGCCACATCTTACTATGCTGGGATCACTGTGTTGCACAGGGTACATTGAAATTGAGTGTCTCTCCTAATGATGCATAAGAATAAAAAAGGAGTATGGGATAACAAATATAAAAGGATATAAATATTAACACAAATGATCAGATCTGTTCAAGTAAGATAGTAAAGCAGCCAAGATATTGCACTTAACATATTGCGCATTTGAACAGTTTGATCCGGTAAGATTTATACATATGAAATATAACAATAGAAATTAAAATTAAAATAAAACTAAGGTATAGCACAGTACAGTACTGCACATTTGTTGGTTGAATTGCTTTTTTTTGTTTTACGTGCACATTTTTGCAGTTGGGGATAAATAAATGTGAAGTAAGAGTCTATAGACGTGAGTGTGTGTGTGTGTGTGTGTGTGTGTGTATAGTGCAAATAGGTCCTAACATTCAAGGATTCCATACTGACCTGATTTTAAGATCAATTTCATTAACATACTCACACATGCTCTGATATAAACCTAAAATCTGTATTCTCCTCATACTGAATAAATCAGCATGTATACACACAGACTTTTCATCAGGTAAAAATTACTACTGAGAGAAACACGCTTGGATTTTCAGCCTGTCATCAATATTCTGGGCAACGATAAGGAGTGAACAGATGCAGTGCCTAGATTAAAGAATGATTCATTTAATCCTTTGCTGTGTGTAGCGTCTTAGATCACTTCAGAAATTAAAACCTACTTTAGTACTTTTTCATCACTATGCACCATTTTCATACCTTTTTCTTCCACAGAGAATGCAGGAGACCATTATTCATTAAGTTGTCTAAATGCAAAAAAAAATAATGTACTGGGGATATGTAACACAGGCAATGTTATCACGTGATTTATGTTTTCATAAGAGAGACTACAAAATGCCTTCATATCAACTCTTCATTAAAAACCGCAGAACACCACCATAATTCTCTTGTGTTCCCGTGTACGTCTAGGGCAGAATCAAATAGAAGTTATACCCTGGGCCAGATTTATATTCATGAAAGAGTTTTGTCCCAGCACTGAAGTGATTATTTTAGTGATAATGATATTATAATGGTGGAGAAATGTGTATAATCCTTAGCTTCTGAGGGGTTAGGGCTGCTTATCCCTCAGGGGAACCATTAGTTCCACAGACTAAAACAACACCCAAACAAAACTATGACAAGCATAACTATTATACATGAGCATAGTCTGTCACTCCTGCCAATTTTATTTTTTCTTATGTTTAGTAAAAAAAAATCTTCCTGGAAGACGTTGTTCTTCCCTGTGTTCTTCAGTGGATTGGAAAGCATACTTAAGCCACAGCTGTGACAGGAAATTAGGGAGAAATAATAGCAATATCTAGCCAAGTAGTATCCCAAAAATGTGAAGATGTGTGTTCATGTTGTACTGAAAACGATATGTTGTGCACTGCTTAATAATTAGAACGGCAGTCTCTCACCACAGTAACACCTACACATATTAGTTTAGTTTGTGTTTTCTGGCGTAAAAGCTGCTATTTGATAGCTAATGTCTCTGAGAAGTCCAGCGTGAGTTGACTAGCTACTGTCTACCAAAACAAGCTAGTCAGGTAGGTAGATCATCTTTGCCAGCTGCTAAACGCTGGTATTGCTACAATGTAGATGTTATTTTCATTGCAGAAAATCTCAAACATTTATTGATCTATTTAGTCCATAATATATATGGAAGCTGAAAAATAATCAACAGGCAAAGATGGTCTAACAGTTTGACCTGGTCAGTCTTAGCTGGATTTTTCAGCAGGGAGAATTAATGCTGCATTTGACTAACGGTCATAACTCATAATTTCCAACTTCTGACTAGGAAAAACAAAAGAAAACATGGAATTCCTACTCAGGAACTCAGGCTGGTATCCTCAACTCTGAGTTCAGCAAGTAACATCAACTCAACATGGCTGTGCACAGCATCAGTATTAAACAAAGTAGCACTTCTTAGCTTTAAATGCTTCATACAATATATACAAATAGTTGCTTTAGATCAATTAACAAAGATGTATTAGCTTGTTAAATCTATAACTATGGCTATGCAGTTTGCTGTTCTGAGGAGGTAACTATACATCACTCATCATTATCTAGCTATCTTGTTGGCCATGGATCCATGATTTTTCCCACTTTATAGTTTAATGCACAAAAAAATTGACCCAATTTCAAGCTCCGACTTCCCACTTCCGAGGTAAGTCAAATGCAGCATTTGTGAAGGTAACTGGAGAATGCGTTTTCCTTTTTCCAACATGTTCTCACACACTCACAAATCTTGGGGTGTGGTTAGCTTTTGTAAGTTTTCGTAGGAATTCATTCATATGAAATCAAATAAAATCCTACTAAAATCATGTTGTTGTTGTTGTTTAAAAAAACAATTAATATAGGAAGAATAATAGGAAGCATTTGTATAAAGATTGTTATTGCAGTATCCACACAAATTGGTATAGACTTAACTGGATGTTTTATTATTAAAAAAAAACGGAAAAAAAGAAAGAAAAGTTTGAGTCATACTTTTTTGAGATGAAGTGCAAGTACTTTTCTGCCTCTGTCGAGTGCTACACTCTTGGGGGAAAAAAAGGCTTAGTTAAATGTTTTTAGTTTCCTGAAGATGTTCTGCTTAGAAGATGTTCTAAGCAGAAGCATTCTCCAGAGAGACAAACTGAAGAACCCTTAAGAGTGCAGTGATTTTCAGACTGCTGAGGAATGCTCCTGAAATGAATCTGAATTAGAAATAGAAACTGTAGACTAATAAGAGGGAGATTGATGGTGTAGACATGTACATGCTATACGAAAAGCGTCTCGTAAAAAGCACAGGATACAGGTTGTGTGTAATGCATGTCACATTTCTACTGACTGTTTTAAATAGCACCCTTTTAAAGAAACAAAAGCTAATCCCCTCGAAGCGAATGACCTTAAATCTTTGTTTAATGCCCTACACTATCTGCCTGCATGCATGGCTTTACAGGGTATAATCAGACTGGGTGTGAAATGAGGAGTGACTAACACAACCCAGACCTAAGTCGTCCCAAAATGCTTCTCTCCATGGAATTACACGGAACAGCAGTCTTGCAAAGATCAGAGTGCTTTCTGAAAAGTGAAGCACATTCACTCCTCACCCTTTTTTTATATGTAGCCTCTAATTTGTTAACTCTGTATTTACATCTTCTTTCCTTCTCTCTATGTTCTTTGTCTTCTGTCCTCCTCTGTCACGCCTGGGCCACCCGGCTCTGGACAGGACCAAGTGTGTGTGCGTGTGTGTGTGTGTGTGTGTGTGTGTGTGTGTGGTACAAGGCGTCAAGATTGATTAGTCTCAGATCGACAGATGGACAGGAGCACCCAGTGGCCAACATCCGACTGAGGTGCAGTCTTTCGGCTGCACCGACAGCTGGAAATCAATCCCCAAGAAGATTGAATGGTGCCTGGAGAAAGGACAAGAAAGGACCCTGCATGTATATGTGGCTATTATTACGCAGAAAAATCCTCAGCTGGCCAAAATGAGTGCTTTAAACAGCATTGTAAGTAAGGGGGGATATGGCAGAGAGCTTTACCACCTGTTCCTCTCTCTCGAGGGACGGCTGTGACCACGCAGCGAAGGGTGAAGCTGAGCTTTCCCAGAACACAAGTAGATTAGCACAGGATTATGTACAACCATGTGTAATCATGGAAATCGATTATACACACAAAAATGACATGCCAAAATGTATTGTACATATTACAAACGAGCATGGTGGATGTATAAAAGATCAGATATGACTGCTGCAGTCTAAATCCTATGACGTTATTACAGTAACTGCGGATTGAATCTGGGGAAAAAACATATTTTTTCAGAAACGTAAAGGGAAATTTAAAAAGGCTATCATTGTAAACACCTTGTCATCTCGTCCTGTATTTCACCCACTTTAACATTTTTTGTTTTAATATATATATATATTCACTGCCTCTTAATCCACACCTAGATACACTTTTAGCCCCAAATGCATGTTGTTGTTTTGTTTAGTTTTGCAGCACAAGCTTAGATATAAATCTAATTTAATTATTGCCGAAATATATTGTATATGAACTGTGTAGCCACCAGGAGACAAAAAACTACCCTAAAAATCTACATTTTGAAATGTTGTTAGGGAAATTATTTATTAATGTAAAAAAGAGAAGGTTATTGAAGGTTCTCCCTGTGTCTGTGTGTGTTTCCTCTGGGTTATCCAGTTTCCTCCTGCGTCCTGAAAAAAACATGCCAGCAGGAGGATTAGCTAAGAAAAATTGCCCTTAGGTGTGAATGAGCGTGTGAATGTGTGTCTCCACAGTGCTTTGTGATAGACTTGCACCCCAACCAGGGTGTATTCCCACCTCACACCCAGTGTTCCTGAGATGTAGCTCCTGATGTAGTGTGACCCTGGAACTTAGTGAAAGTGAGTGTTAAGCAATGGACTTAATACATTAAGAATTAGACAGTGTTTCTGATAAAAACATCATCAAGGCTGTCTGGGATTTTAGGTGCTGAGATATAAGAATTTAGTACGTAAGAAGCTTGGAACAACTTATTAGTCGATTCTCTTAGAATTGGACAGTGCCTTGTATAAGTATTGTTCCTCCTTGAACTTTTCCAAATTTTGTAGTATTATAATCTGGAAATTAAATGGATTTAATTAGGATTATATTCAGGAATCTACACAAATAGAGCATAATAGTGAAGTGGCAAGCTCGGTATAATTTGCAAAATTATTTACAAATAAAAGAAAAAGTGATTGTATAAGTCTTCACGCCCAGTTCCTGTGAAACCACTAAAATAGTTGCCATCAGAAGTCACATAATTAGTTGAATGGAGTTCATGTGGGGGCAATTAAAGTGTCATGTGACCTCTATAAATACACCTGTTTCTGGATGGACTCAAAGTTTGGTAGAGAAAATACCTAAACAAACGGCATCATGAAGACCATGCAGCTATCAAAACAAGTCCAGGATAAAGTTCTGGAAAAGTATCAGTCAGGGTTTAAAATAAAATCCCAAACTTTGAACATATCATGGAGCTCCACCATATCACTCTGCTTGGAGGAGGCCATTCCACTTAGTGAATGTAAGTCCTTGTATTACATGCTGTATTTTTATGATTGCTGAAGCATAACTTGCCAGTAAGTATCTGATTAACTGAGACTACTTAACTTTAGTGTGAATTAAACAAAAATGAACTGTAGACAGAAACTCTATTAGTATAAGTATCCCGCGAAATTAGCGGATTATGAAAACATCTTGCTTAGCATAAAAATTCTCTCATGACATCGTCTTGGGTTTCACTCATCCACTGTCCATAATGAAATTACACTATATGTTTTTCAACACTTAGCAATTAGCTCCCCATTGTATGTCACCAAGTAAGGTGCTATGTTTTACTTTAGGAAATAGCATGTGGTTTTTAATGCTGTATTTTAAAACGCAGCTCAGTGGAATACTGGTTTGTGCTTGTGAATACTGGCTCTATTGTCTGATTTGTTTTTATGTTTTTAAACTCAGTTCTTCCTCCAAGAAGTGAAAGATCACACTTTTTGCATACATGACCACAAAAATCTGCTCACTGTAAATGCTCATAATTTATCCTCTCCAGTGTTAAGTCTAAAATAGCTGTAGCCAAGTCTCAAAGTCTCACTTGGTCTAGGCACCAGCCAGCCAAGAACTTTTAAAGCATGCTATTTTTTTTTTACTAAGAACTCAAACCACAGGAATAAACTCCCCACTATATTTAGTTTTTCTGTTTTTACTTATCTGGGGATCTCTGGGACTGCATAAAGCAAAGCCAGAACACCTTACACTGCCCATAGACACAGATTCAACCAGTCAATCATCACACACACACACTGACAGGTGGGCCTCAGTTTCAACATTAGAGCTCAGAGTCAGTGTATACTCATCTGTCTGTCTTTCCTTCAGGGCTCATTATGGATATTACCTTTCTGAAAGCGGCCTACTGCTTCACTATCACAGGGTGATGCCGATCCCCTCTTAGAATCCCAGAGCTGAGCCAAAGCAGGTCGTTATTCATCCATGTAGCTTCAGCAGAACCTGGCTGAGGTCCTTTGGGAACCATTAGACCAGATGACCCATCCTAGCCAACCACTACATTCATCCATCATGCAAATCTGAAAAGCTGCCAAGCAACCAGTGTTACAGCGAACTCCACCATGTGCAATACCATACTGGCATGTCGAAAAGGGTCATAGAGTGTTGCTAATAGGTATGGACACTTCGAAGGGGGGAAAAAAAGCAAATATGAAAGTGCTAGAAATGTGACACCAATGGGTGGCTACATAGGCATGAAATGAGTTCTATCGAAGAGGATTGTCTTACCTGCTTTTGACACTAGTGGCTTGGCTCAGCAGACCTTGACCTAGGGAGCCCTCAGCCTGTCAAGACACTGGTGTTATTCAACACGATGGTCTCAGAAGGGACCTAATCTGAAAATAGGTTTCAGTCAATCTGTGGTTGAACGTCTGAAGCATTTGACAGTTATGACATGAACTTCGATGGAATGCAGCTATAGCACTTTTTCCCCCAGTCAGGTTCTTCTGTTGGTACTGAAGCTGGTGCCAGGGTTTGAGCTTAATTTGGAAGCATTCTACTGCAAACATGCTTGTTTAGTTCTGGCATTAAAATCTACTCGTCTAGAACGGAAAGCTGGTAACGGCAGTGTTTGGGGGGTTGCTTCAGCAACTCAACTTACTTTCATGACCACCAAAAAAAACATACAATGTTCCTTGAAGATCTTCTGAGGGAATTCTTACAGGTCTTACATAGAAGCTTAAATAGTTTTTCTTTCAAAAAAAGGTATTAAGTAGAAGTCTTTTAGAAAGCTAGACCTATCCAAAGAAGCCCAAAGTGACCTAAGAGTGTATTGCTGAACCAATTCAGTGAATTAATATCACAACTGTATATCAGGTTTCAGAAGAAGAAGAAACAAACATGTATTGGTAATGAACTGAATCGGAGCAATTGCATGCTAACACTAATGCTAATAATCATCTATAACCATACTAAGTATACACTATGAAAGATTTGAATTTGAATTATTTTTTAAAAAGTCACTAAAGCCACATGTGTTAGTCTTTTATTTTAATGCTGTTCAACTCCAGTGTCTGCATAATGCTTTGGTTCTGGATATGTGTTTCAGAGTTTATTGCTTGTCTGTCAGTCATTTGGAGAAGATACATTACTGCTACAGCTTCTTACTTTGATAAAATATAATAGATTTCTGTTGGTGAAATATGAATAATATAGATAATAGCTCTGTATGAGCCACCAGCCATGTTGACATTTTTAACATTGCTAAATTATCTGCTCTTGGGCTACCAATAGGCTCTCAGACATTTCCACAATATTTTGGGTGAAGCAGGGGTATAATTTCAGTCAACACTAGCATTCTTTCATGAGTGTTCAAGCCAACATTTTTCTCTTAGGGTTTCTTTAGTTGTATTTCTATAGTAATTCAAGTATGTGAAGAAATTGATCTTTCAAAACAAGACTAGTGCTTAAAAATGTAGAGCTGCTTCATATCTCAGGAATGCTTGCTAGTTGGCACTGAATAAACAACTACGACAAATGGCCACTGAACACAACTATTCTGTGAAAAAACAATCAATAAAATCATGATCAGATCTGCAAAGCCAACTCTTTTGGAGACCTTCGTTTGAGGGTTTTTGTTCTTTGTTCAAAAAACATTAAAAAAAAGTGTCCATATCTTATATGTAATTCATACTTCTATTTTATATGTAGACTTGTGGGGGTTCAGTCTCATACATTCTCATACATCGAACATTAATAAGAATTCACATGAGACAACTTTAGTAATAAATCCAATCCAAAACATTTCCTTGCTTCTATACTTTTTTTGTGAGTCTGACAGATATGAGAACGTATAAAATATAATGTACTTTTGTTCAACATTTTGAGACGTTGGAATTAAGGTCTGGATTTGTTGAAAATGAAGGATTCAGTTCCATACTGTGATGATTGCTGTTTGCTCCGTTACTCTGGGTGCAAAAATACCAAACCCTGTAGATATTTTCAGAAAAAACATTTGCAGATTGGCTGACTTACAGACAGCACTGCATGGACATTAGCTCAGAGTAAAACACTTGTCCTCAGACATGTTGAGTTTCAGTGGTCCTGGCTTTTTTTTCTAACTTTAGGCAGCTGGATCAAAATAGACAGATGACATTGGGAGGATGATAACCGCAAGAGCTGACATGTTTTATGTTCACAGCTGAATCAGAGTATAAGTAAAGTCTGCCCAGGTTCAAGATACTTGTAGGTTTTTGAGTGTAGTCCTTGTTTAATCTACACACCAAAATTCATTTTATTCCCTTCACTGAACCACAGTAGAGACACTAGAGACACAGCACCGTGTTTTAATCAGGGCATACTGTATGGCTCACTGAAAAGTCAACAGATTCAATTTCTTCTAAGGTTATATGCAAAAGAAGCTCTCATATGTCCATTTTTAACAACTGAAGAGCAGCATGTCATGATCACAAGTATATAGTAGGGCTGTAACCCAATGACTTTATCTGTATCTGTTTAGTGCTCCAAATCATTGTATCTGTATAAGTATTCTAAAAGTCTTAAACTAGACATGAAAGTGACCTAAACCAGAAAGATTTTTTTCTTTTTTATATATATATTAAATATAAATTCAATATAAATATAAGCCCTACCACTATGTCCCTGGAAATGCTGGAAAAAGCCCAGAGGTAGAAATGCCAGCACTGTCAGCATGCTCTTTAAATTCTGACTCTGACAGTTCCTCAACCTCAGTTACATCACATCAGTTATAATTGGTCTCAAGTAGACATGTGTGCTGGACTATATTTTTGATCCCACTCATAGTTATTATTTTTGTATGCACCTGCCCATGATTTTTTTTTCTGACAAATTTAGTTGTTTCTATTTAAAACAAAAAAATCTATTTCCAAATATTCATGTTGAACACGGTTTGTCCTGCAAGCTTCCCTTTTGTGCAACATTTTCGTTGTGATCTAATGGATCACAATCCGGATTCATTAGAACTTATTTGAACAATCTCGCATGAGCAAGAGTGCCATTGTACTGAAAATCCGTGATTTGGCTGTGATTCGGTTGTAGGCACGAGGTCACAGGTCTAGTGCCGCAGGTAATCACAGCCGTGCTGAGATTCAGTACAACAGCATGATCGCGGGTGTGATATCGCTTTTATACAACAGCTCTATAAACCAGAAATTAATATTGAGTAACAGGCATTTTAGACAAAATATTACCAAATATTTGGTTTATGTTTGGTCTGTCAAATGAAAATAGTTCCCAAAGAAGACACAGCTGGATTCAGCGTTATATGATGCCAGTCCAACACACAGACTGACTCACAGCCCATAGTATAGTATAGTAACGGTATCAATGTAACAAACTATTGCTAGCATTGGAACTGTATGTAGTGAACTGCAAATGCACCCATGCTTTTATGCTAAATATCAATAGTCTTGGAGCACAGCTTGTCCAATCAGATTAGTGGACTTGAACTAACTGTTGTATAATATTTGTTAATTCCATATAGTGTATTCATATTACACTTAGTATGTAGTAATAATATTCAATTCAATCAAATTCAATTTTATTTGTATAGCACTTTTAACACTGGACATTGTCACAAAGCGGCTTTACAGAAATAAATGGATTCAAAAATTATATTGTAAATATGTGAATTTATCCTAATGAGCAAGCCAGAGGCAACGGTGGCAAGGAAAAACTCCCTGAGACAATATGAGGCAATAATAATAAAAAAAAAGAAAAAATGCTTATGCGTACTCCAAATTTATTTGCAGTAACTATTTAGCATTTCAGTAAATACTCATTTAGTGTAACATGAGGTACTGATTTATTTAATTAGAGTTTTTTGGCTATGCCTCTGACACCTGAAGGGAAGTATTAAACAAGCATGAAAGGCGAGTTTGATCTTTTACATCAAACGGCTCTACTTTATGTGAAGTACAAAGCTGAGGGTCAAAGCAGGACAATTTCACCTTCACATAAAAAGCTCTGCTACCAGCATGAACAATCAAAATGCTTTGTAGAGTGGATATAATGACTAAATATTCAATTTAATTCAACTCAATTTTATTTGAGTAGGGATTTTAACTGCTGACATTGACACAAAGCAGCTTTGCAGAAATCAGGATGTAGACTTAAATCCCAGAGGTGACAGTGGCAAGGATCTACTCCCTGAGACGACATGAGGAAGAAGGCTGAAGGAATCAGGTTCAAAAGTGAACCCATCCTCTTCTGGGGGTGTAGGAGTGTTTTGCTTATATGTCAAAGGAGCAGTTATTTATCTCCTGCACTTGTGCGGTATATTGTGAGTCAGTGAAACATGGATCTTTTTGAAATACTAGCATGAGGATATGTTTTTGATGCAATCTATGGATAAATCTGTCATATGCTGTAGATGTAAATGACTAGTGGTTAGGCCACAGCACTCTCACTAATGGGGCCCGGGTTCGATTCCCAGCCAGGGAACCAACCCCAGCCACTGGGGTTGCGTGCAAAAGTGCGCTCTCAGTGCCGGTCCCAAGCCCGGAAAAATTGGGGAGGGTTGCATCAGGAAGGGCATCCGGCGTAAAAACTGTGCCAAATCAAATATGCAGACCGATGATCCGCTGGGGCGACCCCTAACGGGAGCAGCCGAAAGGGCTTTCTTTCGTACTGTGGTCTAATATTAACTCCAGTGTTAGTTAAGGCCTTTGAGTTTATACTACATCAGCACCCAATGAAGCAAGAGGAGGACATCTGCCCTTTCCCTGTTAAACCAAAAGGCTGAGGCTTACATGTGTGAGACACCTTGCTTATTCAGCAGTGTAAACGCTCTCCAACATGTGTGTACCATTTGTTTCAAACAATAGCCAAACACAGAAGTCCTGTACTATGTATGTAACCATGTGCATGCAATCCAAAAAAAATGTCCAGCGTCTCTGAAACAAAACAGATGATTTTTTAAAAAATGAGTCACCTTTTGTGGGACTAAAATATTTGTGTATACATGTGTAGGTCTTAGTATGCTAAAACCTCCAAATTATGAATCCACAGCTGGTGGTCAGAGGAACTAATAAACCAACCAGCGGGATTCAAGTGGGAACTGCATGCTCTTAATCGAGGCACTGAAAATAGAATTATGTAATTTTTTTCAGCCAGAGAGGATGTATGAGGAATTAGGCATGTTGCTGATGCTTGTTATGTTTCGTAATTCAAAGAAGCTGCTTATAAAGACCTAATTATAAACGGAGTTTATAATCTTCATGGCTATGAGGAAGAACAAACTAAGCAGTTTCTTTCCTTCTATACACTGTCTATCAGTTTTCTGCCATCTCAGTGTACTGTACTTCTGTTGAACTCTCTAGTGCTTGTTTATTTGATCTATAAGGCAGCCCAGCAGCGTCTCTACTGTCTGCGAAGGCTGAGGAAAGCCCATCTCACACCCCCTATCCTCATCATATTCTACAGAGGGACTATCGAGAGCATCCTGAGCAGCTGCATCACTGCTTGGTTTGAAAATCACACCATCTCGGATCGGAAGTCCCTGCAGCAGATAGTGAGGTCTCTCTTCCCTCCATCATAGACATCTACAAAGCCGCCAGCATTGTGGATGACCACACGCACGCCTCACGCAATCTCTTCACCCTTCCTCACAGCCAGACTGTGTAATTGTTTCTTCCCACAAGCCATCAGACTCCTCAATACTCAGACACAATATATATACAACATCCCTCTCCCTTTGCAATTTTTGCACATTTCTGTATTTACTACCTGCATGTTTTGCTGCTACTATATTTATAAATTACTGTATTTATAAAAAACACTGTATT
>CM074950.1:8207116-8212116 GCA_037577455.1 Pangasius macronema | reverse complement strand
CAGTTCTTTCAATCAAAATGAAAATAATCTTATAAATGATATATTCTTCAATCCTTTCAAAGGAATTAAACCATAATTTGTCTTCCCATAGAAAGGACATGATGTGACTCATTTTTGATGTGCCTTGTGCATGGCTGTCACGTATATATTCTTTTCCTGAGAAGAACGGCAATCTAATTGTTTAATAAGTATTCATATGTGCATTTGCACTATAGAAAATGTATTATACCTATTCAACTGTGATACCTTTTACTGTCATTTCCAGTATAATGGAATTACTGAGGCTGCAATTTCATTTTAATGTTTCACAAATCCTACAAGAAACATTTTACCTTGTTATAAAAGCTGCAAATGAAAGATTACATTGTTGTTGTGTTTGTGTCCTTGTTCAAGGTGCCAAATCCCAAGCTGTGACAAATAGATAAACATGACATGAAGGACACTCCATTTTTGGTCCACAGCTTAGGAAAGGTTTGAAAAACAAAACAGATGTCCTACGGGAAGAAGGATAAGAATAGCACCAAAGCACTGGGACAAAGCACTGCCTACTGCAACACCCCTTGAAATGTCCTTAAACTGAATGTTGTGCTTCTCTTCTACAGCTGTTTCTCAAAGTACAAATAACTATTAATGATTAGACAATTAATGATATCATTTTTTGAACACTGTCTCACTGTAACTTGTTTAACCTCGGTTTCCATTTTGTGCTGGGAGAATTTAGAGCACAAAAAGAGACATGGTGTCACTGTGGATCAGGCTGGGATTCAAAATGCCATGCTGCAAATTATCCAGTATGTAACGTATCCAGCTCCAGCACCGCCAATCCAGGAACCACTGCTCCACATTCCACTGTGTTCCAGATTCCAGTCCATATATATATATATATGTAATGTGTGGACTGGAGTCTGGAGTAACAGGCTCAAAGTGTGCCAAGAAAACATTCCCCACACCATTACAGCACCTCCACCAGCCTGAACTGTTGACACAAGGAAGGCTGGTTCTATGGATTCATGCTGTTAGCGCCAAATTCTGGCCCTACCATCTGTGTGCCTCAGCGGTAATTGAGATTCATCGGACCAGGCTAGGTTTTACCAGTCTTCATCTTTCCAGCTGTGGTGAGCCTGTGCCCACTGCAGCCTCAGCTTTCTGTTCTTGGCTGACAGAAGTGAAGCTTGACGTGGACTTCTGCTGTTGAAGCCCATCCACCTCAAGGATCAACGTTGTTTCATCAACAAGGCATTTCTGTCTGCGGAATTGCCACTCACTGGATGGTTTTTCTTTATTAAGAGTAAACTCTAGAGACTGAGTAAACTCTAGAGGCATGATAATCCCAGGAGATCCACAGTTATAGAAATACTCAAACCAGCCTGTCTGGCACCAGCAATAACACCACAGTCAAAATCACTGAGATCACATTTTTCTCATTGTGATGGTTGATGTGAACATTACCCGAAGATGCTGGCCTGTATCTGCATGATTATATGCATTTACATTGCTTAGCCTTTTACCTTTTGTTGGTCTTTTCTTATTCTCAGAATTTGCTCCAGGTTCACCCTTTTTATCATTTTTGCTTACAACTTTTCGATTGTGTCTGATCATAGCTGTGCCCGTTGCATTGGATTTCTTATTAAAACTCATATGCTTGCAAATGCTTCCAACTCCAGATCAGTTTGTGATACAGCATTATGAGGGTGTATTCATTCATTCATTCATTCATTCATTCATTCATTGTTTGTTTGTCTGTTTTTATGTTTGTTTTCCTTCTTTCAGCATTTCTGAATACCTGTAGCTGTAATTATATGCAACACATTTCAGACTTCTTGTTAAATCCTTTTCCTTGATGATGTTTTTCCATCATTAACATCTATCCATCCATCCATCCATCCATTGATCTGTTTATTTGCTTATTAATTTCTTCTGCTACTTTCAGTCACCATTTTCTGAATCCCCATAACTTTAATTATATACACTATACTTCTGACATCTTGTTAGATCATCACCTTGATGAAATTTTTTCCATCATTTAAACTGGTGCTATCCAGTACAGGTTCCCCAGCTGACATTTTTAAAGCATCACATGTCTTCTCACTGACAGATTCCACTTACCGTGGCTTTGCACAACATGAAGCACTTAAAGTTCCATTCCCCGGTGATAAATCATTATTCAATGAACCATAATGATGTTTGTAAAAGTAGCTGCCCCAACAGTGGTCATACAGTCAAGCTGAGACAGAGATACATGTTATGATTGGCTGTGTCAGTGTGCAGAACTAATGGTTACTCCATTCAGCGCTGGACTGAATCCATTTTGTTCCTTTTGTTTCTTCATTTTGGGCTGTAAACTAAGCACATTAGCTCAGCACATTAAATGCCAATTAAAACAAGCCTCATATATGCTTGAAACATTATTCATAGATGCTCCATACCTGATTGCCAAGCCTAGCAGTGGGTCAAATCTTCCATGCACACTTCACCTTAGTGCTAACGAGATCTGGGACTTTTTGCTCTTTTACTTTGGTCCACAGAATGTGTTGGTTTTGGATGCCCACTGTTAATGTATCCTTTGAATAATTCACGGATGTTGCTGGATGTTTGTTTAAGCCTCATGGCACATTTAGTGTGGTCATTTCTGAGAGATTCCAGATCGACCACTGTAAATGTGAAGAATAAATTACATGAGTTTAAAAGCCCTCTTACCATGCTGAAAAGTCAGTATTTACCTCTGAGCCTTTTTTTTTGCTTAGCTTGCACATACACAGTCCCAGTAGGCATGTGATGTTTCATTTTGCCCTTTAAGTTACTGACTATATTGCAAGATATAACAGAACACACAACAAGCATGTCACATGTGGGTACGCATATAATGCTGCCTTTTTTACATTATTTAGCATTTTAATGAATAAAATGCTCTTGGGATTGGATTTATAATTAAACATAGAACATTAGATACAAGTAATTTGAAAGAATACTCAGGTGTTTTTAAACCTAATTTTACCTACCCTTATGGGTGATTAACAAAGACACGAGTTTAAAGACATCTCCCTGTACTGAGAAAAGAACAAAAAAAAGCTGTTTACTATCTGTTCTCTTATAATAAATGAAGTCTGAGGGAAGTTGTCAAACACTGATGCCAAACATTTAAATGGAAAATGAAAGGTCACATATTTAGCTGTACATATTTCAGTATCTAGCGGAGGCTGTGCGTAACACACTGGGAGAGTGCACCTTGCCAGACAGTAACGGAAATCACTCCTAAATATTGCAAATGCTATTCTTTATTGAGACTTCAAATCCCTTAAGTGTTAAAATACTCCACTAGCTCCAAAGGAGATCATCCAGAATGTTCCTGAGAAGAAGGAATGTGTGGTTATGTTCATGCTAAGCACAAAAACGCTGCAATCACCACTGGATACGTTTACCTATGTTGTTTTGAAGACCCTTTTGTACTTATTCAACCTCTCACCTTATTTTGATGTATGCTTTTTGGGCGGTACAAAATTCTCTCATATCTGTCTCAGCTTATGATATTTGTTGTTACCGTGTAGTGGTTGTAGTTCTGAATGTGTGTTATATAGTTGCATTGCATTTTACATGTTTACTGGAGGAATTCCCTTAAACATCTATTATAAATTAGTTTAAAGTAAACAGGTTCTGTTTTTGTCTCATTACTTGGAATCATCTTCAAACTCATATGTGGCAATCGCACAAAAACGTTTGTGAATCTTTTAGCTCATTCATTGGGTCTGTGCCAAATATGTAGATGACATTTCTGAATTCTTCATTTATAACACAAGATATTCATTATAAATATGTGAAATATAAATATTTTTACGTATACATATGTCACACTCTTGTACTTTAGTCTCTGACGTGGTGACGACGCCTAAAAAATTAAAATTCCTGTGCTGCCTGTGTATCCATTAAACTCAGGAGCCCATGACCAGCTTCCACGCTGCCATGAATTCATTTCCCCTATGAGTTCATTTCCTTCCACAGAACGCTTCAGTGCCTCCTCCTCTCAGCGGACAGGTCGGGGGTCAGTGGACAGGTCAGGGGTCAAGGGACAGGTCAGGGGTCAGTACTCATTGTGCTAAATGATTTCTTTGATGGAGTTAAAGGACCAGAGCATATTTTTGTCTGTATTGTAGTTCTTAACAAAATTCAAAAGTGCAATATACAAATGGGGATGCCATAACTTGTTAATGAAACAGTTTCTAATGATCTTTCACATACTGTATATATGTGCTTATATTTACCCTTTTCACTGACCAAAATTACTTTTGGGTACTATTTCAATGAGTCAGCTTCGAGTTCTTTTATGGAAATAAACACAGCTCACTGCCCATTTATACTCAAAGCAAAATAAAGAAAAGTACACTAGGTTCCTTCCAGTCAGTCGAAGGAATCTCTCAAGGTCGACGACATAAGAATGACACACCGGAGGGAAATTCTAACACGTCATTTCAACAAAGAAATCATTGTGTTCACGCCATATTAATGATATACTACACCACCATTTTATTATTTGATGCTCGGAGCGTTCTGACTCAACTTCCGCTGTTGTGGATAGTCTCATATGTATACTCAAAAGATCTACACTTCCCAAAAGCAGTTTTTGCCATGGCCTCACCCTTGCTTCATTGGATAAGCTCACCTGGATACTGAGCTGCTGTTGTAATTATAAAAACTGTCCTGTGTCCATCCCAGCACTCCTGTTTGAAATATGTTCATACTGAACATCCTTTCAACACACTAAAAACTGTTCGACTTCACTCTTCTACACCTGTATAGTGTAATGATTTATAATTCCACTCTCCATTGTCACTCAGAAGAGGATGGGCTTCCATCATCCTTGCCACTGTCACCTCTGGCTTGCTCTGTATGGATCTAAATCTACATCTGGATTTCTGTAATGCTGCTTTGAAAAATATTTTTATGGATTTTTATTACTTTAATTAGTTCAAAAAATAAAAATATATTTTAAAAAAAGTAAAAAAAAA
>CM074950.1:8178867-8197344 GCA_037577455.1 Pangasius macronema | reverse complement strand
CAAATTGTAAATATTGTAAATTGGGATAGTAAGGAGTCTGACGCCATTTCTTTTGTAAACCTTTGATCTCTGTTTTTAGGTTAGGTAGTAAGAGTAGTAATTGTATTTTCTTTTCTTTTTTTTTGAACAGGTAAAGCAGAGGTCTTTAATCTAAGAACTTTTGATTTGTTATTTTGGCCTTGTTGGCTCCCGAACTAAACTCCCAATAAACTTATCTTTTTGCAATTTTGTTGTCCATACAAGTTCTTTCATGTTGCGCCTTTCCCCTAGACGGGCGTAACACATGACAAGCTGCATTTTTTGTATTATTTACTTGGGGGGGGGCAACAACTCTTGATAGCTGTTATAATGCATAATCTATTGGAAAAGAATCATCTTCAACAGAAGACAGAAATCACACCCCACCGCTGTTGATTATTTTCCTATAAAAGCATGGCACATTACCAAAATAAGAAGAAATGACATGTATACGATAATTCGAAAATTTGGAACCAACAAACCTAGAACGGTAACACCCCACCGAAGTGCTCCACATTGACTATTTCAAGAAATGTTAAGTGCACCCATTTTAGTACCAGCATGACCATATGACATGATGAAAAGAGAAAGCTAAAGGCAAGTTTCCCACTTTTTAGGCCACGTCCTTTTGAATAATCAGGGTTCTTTCATTACATTTATCACAGCAGCCTTGGCTTGCCCTGGGCAACATTACTCCACAGTGCTGAAATAGGTTGTGTGAAAATTATGTGAAGTAATTGAGAGACAGAGCTCTTTGAGTTTGTGGGAGACCTTAGAGACCGTTTCCTACACACATAATGTACATCTCAGAGCTATTTGGTGACAAGATTCCAAATCTCAAGTCACATGATATTTTATTTTAGTGAAAATAATAAAAATACACACAATATTTTTTGTAAATTCATAGTCATAGAAACAATACCAAACTAACATTATTGTAGAATGAAGCTCGCTGAATTTCCTGTTTGTAATCATTACAACCTTATGGATTAAACGAGCCATTTGATTCGGCATGTTTTTTATGATCGCATCAGATTATACTGTTCCTACATTCATATTTATCTATTTTGATGTGTAATACACTTGTCCTATAGCCTCATCTTATTGAGTATGTTGTGGATAATAATATTAACTGTGTCTTTCTGACTAATTGTACTAACTATGGAGTGATTATCAATCAAGCTAAATGGGCATGTGATGGTGCCTTTCTCATTAAAGTGATAGTTTGTATGATTTTTTTTTCTTCATGCATTGATGATGGTCTAAGCAACTGAAATGTTTTGTCTTTTTGTAACTTTATATCCTATTAAATGTAGAGTTTTCAAGTCACACTGTGCCCAGCTGCTCAGAGCTGGAGAGAGTTTCTGTAGATAGACTCTTCGTGTCGTCCTTGTAAATTATCCTGATATTAATTTCAACAAACGTTGTAGAGTAACACTTAAAGAGTAGACCATTAAACACCAGCTTCTATCTTAATCTTTAAAGTCCCTGCAGCAATCACCATACTGGTCTCTGTGAAGTAGCAACATAAAATAGCCTTTGGTACAAAAACAAAAAAGGCCTGACTACTATTTTGATTTCTGCTGCTTGGTTTTTAGCTGTTACAAACTTAACATATTAGTCATAACTCTAACGTTGTGAAAAATCACCAAGAAATAGAAGAAATTTGAGAAAATTTAATTACATAATGACACACATTAATATTCAAACTCATAATGAGTAACTTGAACAAATTTTAAAATATTATTTGTACATTGTAAATGTTGGAATTTTTAGACAATGTATATCTAGGTTCGGGTAATATTATTCTCTTGATCCCATAATTTACTCTTTGGTTAATCCAATCCATGTTTAGACTGCAAGGCTTTCATTAAAAAGTTATATATTTACAGTGTTTACTCTCGTTTTGCTTGTCGTCTTGTGGCTTTCAGAGAAATTTCTTGGGGTTTTTTTTCCACTTGTCCCTCTAAAGCTATAATTTCGTAAGATCAACTCTATCTTCTTACAACAGAATGAAGAATCCCCCAATGGCAGGCTCGCTCGTACCAGATGTTCATCCCTTCCACGACTGGATGCTTGCGTTCTCTCCCACAGAGGAACCCTGAGAAAACAATGAAGAAATCGTTCTGAGTGAAGACTAGGGTATAAATCATAGATCTAGTTTAACAGGTGTTTAAATAAAATATAATATGAAACATGAGCAAGCGAAAAGTATTTTGGTTAAATTTCATCTTTCCCAAAGAGAAGTCAAGCTTTTGGAACTGAAGAAAGTATCAGTCTGTCCTCATTGACAGCTGTTGGTAGTTGGACACCAAAAGTGTGATGTGTTGCAACATAAAAGATGATACAATAAAAATATTTCTCTCTTTTTTTTTTTTTACAAACATTTCATAAGACCGAATGGCATTTTCTCTGACATTTTCCTCCACTGACATTTCATCAGGCATTATTTACAGTCAGTGGACTGTATTCGCATTGAGAAGTTTAAACAGAAATTGTGAAATTCAGAGACATAACTACAGTCTTTGGAAGTTAAAAGAAAGTTATGCATGAAAAATAGCCTAGTCCTTCCCACACATTTCCTGGTCTGTCCAATCACTTGCTACACTACAAAGTAGATGTAGTAGATCAGCCCTGCCTAACCTTCAGACTATGTGCTGCTGTACCTCTAGTTCATTGCGCAAAAAATATGATGTGCTGGAGTGCTATTAAGTGCTATTTTCTAAGCCGCAAAATAATGATGGTGTTTAATGGGGTGATTTGCAGTGATTAATGTGTTAATTACAACAAGAATTATTCATACAGCAAACTACTACAGTGACAATATACTGTACATACTAGACTCCTGTTAGATGCTTGCCATCATCTCATGTATATATTATCTTATTTGTCTGTCTTTCTTTTTATTTGTTGTATTGTATTACATTTGACAGTAAAGAAAACAAATGTAGCCTGTTTCTTAAGTCCATATTTTCTATCCCAGGATTTTTCTAAAGGTACAGTAAATGTTTGTGTTTTGACATTATTGAAAAACCTCTCAAGAAAAAGCTGTCTAATCTGCCATCTCAGAGGTATGAAATGCATGCAGGTATTTTTAACTCCCTGTATACGTTCTGTGTTTTGTCCCCTTAGTTGCTTAGCAGCTATTGTTTAAGTAGTCTGTTGTTACTGGTACCCATTGTATCCATGGTGCTAGTTCTTGCTCAATTTATCTTGCCATGGCTTTGATTTGGTTTATATTTTGTGTGCTAGCCTGCATTTGCATTCACCTCCAAATCATTGTTCAGGTTGTTCAGCTTAAGCACCTGTGTCACATCGTTGGTTTTGGCCATGAACTCACCTTCCCTGAGTTTATCACATCCTCACGACATGGCCGAACTGGACTCCATTTCTCATCAGCCACATCCATTTCCTCCTTTGAGACCACCAGACTTGTAATTACACACTGCTATAAATAACATGGCCATTCATTCATACAAGTCTTGTTCCAAGAACATTCTTGTAAAGATACTAAGCCTTTGATGTAGTGTTTGCATTCTAGTTTTGACCTTTGCTTCTTTGTCACTTTGCTCTTGGTTTTGTCTAGTCAGTTCTGTTTGTAGGTCACCTAATACATGCCTGTTTTTGATTACATCTTATGTTTGTCATTTAGATTGTCTGCCTGTTATTAAAGTTCACCTGCACTTGCGCCAGTCTCTACTGCCGGACAGCCTACATAAACCAATTCTGAATATGAGGAACTTTCCACATGTAAATTTCGACAGAACTGAATATGGTCCACTGTGAATGAAGTAACAGATCACCAATAAGCATTACATTCATCAGTTAGAGTATGGTTATACACTTTACACACTTAAGACTTAAGATTTGATTCACTATCGGTTCTATTATTTAGATTAGACTGCTCTTTCGTCATGATAGAAACTGGTTTTCTGTCTAGACATTAAATCTTCCAGAAAGGCACTGCAGGCATGCAAAGGTTTGGATTGGTTTTGTGGAGAGGTTGAGAGAGTCGTTGAGAGTGAAGTAAAATCACAGCCAGCGTGTGATGAAGTGAAGATTGGAGCAGATGGAGTGAGGCTTCATTTCACATCTCACCTACTGAGTTAATATCACTTAACTGAGTTTAGAGAACCTCCTGCCTTGTAAATGTCAGTTGAAGGACAAGTGCCATCCTCACACCTACACATCTTGCCTACTTGCTGCATGTTTGTTACCTTGATGATGGCTTTTATAAGAAAGAGATCCCAGTGGAAGCATGAACCGTTTTAAGAAAGCCAGGTTTAGGCATTTTTCAGCATAATGATAATACTGACATGCAGTCATTCTTACTTCTAAACAGAATCCATACTGAGTTGAAGGATCACAGGTAGCATTAAAACACTAAAAAGCTGTTTAATTACTGATCTATCTTGATCTAAATGATTAGCAAAAAGATTGTGGGTGTTATTGAAATCTGTGGTATGTCTAAAATTGCTGAGGATTTGTAGAACACGTTACAATCATTTCTTTAATCCCCAACCTTCAATTGTGTGTGTGTGTGTGTGTGTGTGTGTGTGTGTGTGTGTGTGTGCAAAGTAATAGAGTAGCAAAAGTCAAATGGGATGACCTGTGCATGATTGTAGTGTATAATGTGCTTGTAATTATTTTAATAATCATAATTTTCCCCTCAAGGCCACAATATTACCGTATAAAATAGCGAGTCTACATTCGGCTATTTTCTTCATTTTACCACGTTAAAATTTTGGACCTTCTTCAAATGTCAGCACATGATTGTTATGGGTTAGCTATGAAACATTCAGGACATTCATGCTGGCTGACAGGATATTTATTACAAGGTTCAGTTCTCATCGATCCAGGACATATGAATAAGCAAGAGTATAATGCTTAATGATTCATTTTTGAAGGGTACATGATTCACTTTCAGTTTGTTTTAACAGAGAAAGAAAAACATCTTGTGCACTTAAAATCTTGGAACATTCTTTCTTTCTTTCTTCCTTTCTTTTTTTTAGCCTCAAGGCAATTAGCCTGGGAACACTCAGACCTGGGATCAGTCATCCATGTTTCCATTAAACTCTGTAGACCTTACAATAAACTCATGAAATGCTCCAGAGTCTGCCTTTTACAGATGACGGAAGTCTGATTTAGCGAGGAAGGGAGTGGCAATGGTATAAAGCAAATTAAGCTGCCATCTTCCTATAGCTTGGACTATTCTGAGTTATTTCCCTTTGCAAGAAAATGCATACTAGAGTATGTATATGCTACAAAAACCCTAATCATTCTCATACGCAGTTTATTCCTATAGCGTCAATTGTATGCATCAATTACACTAATATGAAACATCTGCAGGTCTGTTAGATGATTCGATCATTTATAAGATACAGTGGGTCTGTCTGAGATCACTTTTCACCACCAAAAAACATTCTACGAGGACCGCTCTTGCTCTGTAATCTGCAATTATGAGCCTTTAATCCTCAAATATGTGTTGCTCACCACGCTGGTGATATGCGAGGCCGCAGAGCTCCAGTGATCTCTGTTGCGGTGAATGCTCTTGTTTTTGCTCTACACAGAAGGCTTCCATTATATTATAATCTATTTCACTATCATCTCCAGACAGCTGTGCTGACAATGGAAAAAGCATTTTGCTGCTTTTGAGAATGTGTAAATGTCACCCCTATAAAGTTGTGGCACGGTCTGGCTTCAATAATGCAGTACTCTCAGCGTAGCTCTGAGTAGTGTTTTTAAAGGTTTACCTCAAACTCAAGGTTTAGGTCAAAAAAACAGTAAAAAGGAACACTCCACATATGCACATGCAAGACCAAATACTGTAATCCATTTTCTTATGCACTACACTGCCACACAACTCTGCGATTTTGTGTGTGCAATTCACACTGTTTGTGGTAATGTGGTAAATAAATTCTGAAGTAAAGAAATAAAACACAATGGGGTATGCTGTTATAGGAAAGCAATCATTAATGAGGTGGTGTGATGTAGTTTCACAGACACTTCACAACATTAAATGGATAGGATGAAATGGATAAAAAGGATATAATGGATAAAAAGTATTATGCGTCATTCTTTAATTAATAATTAAAAAATATTATATAAATAATGTTTATCCATTTATAGCTGGATTTAAGGTTGTGGAACTTCTATGTGGAACAAGTTAGTTTTTATTATCTCTGACGCTTTAGCTGCTATAGACAGTTGTTTTTTCTTTCTCTTGAACTTAATAAGAAAAAAGCACTGCTTCTCATGTTACCGATAAACCAGAAACCGTCTATGTCCTGAGGACTTTCTTGTTGTGGAGAGCTACAAATTGCTGACACCTGACACTCTTTACAGAACGTTTCTCCATACCAATGATTTGATGTTTTCCTTTTAAATAACTGACATTTCCTGTTAAATAACATGTCAACATAATCAGCTTATTATTTGTCTAGTATTACGCAGAGCATCCCCCATAGAGGTTCCTGAGAATTAGCTGTCACTATCGAAATGATAACATATTAGAACAAATGTATAATATAAACCTGTGACTTGCTCAGTAGCTAGCACTATGCCGGAGCTGCTGTTACGGAAAACTAGTCGACACCTTCTGACCAATCAGATTCGAGAATTTAACAGCACTGTGGTATAATTGTTGTTTTATAATTGTAATATGTTCATATTTGTTATTTTTATAAAAGCTGGATTGGCTTCAGGTTCCAGTATCAAGGAGCATACAGTACTTATAGTGGAAAATAGTAGGAAAGGTAAGTGTAGTTACAAGAAATGCGAATCTGGAACAGCCAATGAATATGTTTACGGCAAAGAACCTTTTCAGTGGTTTTGAGATGAGTTGCTTTTAGTGTTGTTGAAGTGCCTACAGATGTGCAAGATGAATGACTGTGCTAAGTCTATTTACAAGGCAGGGAAGTGAAGGACTACCTAGGCATAGTCTCTGCATGCAATGTTAAGGCTTTGCAGAAATGTTCATGTTTTTTTTTTTCCATTTCAGTCTCATGAAAAATTCAGAATTGCTTTTACTTACAGTGTAAATTGCAAAACAATTATTTTCAAAACTCCTACATGCTACCAAAATAAACCCAAGTAGATTTTTTTGTCTACTGCCTGTTCAAGTTGACGGACAAAATCATACACTCATCTCAGGAGAAATCTGTACAAATTCAAACAAACTAAGCTGATGGGGTTGGATTTCGTAGGATTGAAGTCGTAACAAAAGGTTGTATCTTTTCATTCGGCTTGAGTTATATGAAGTTGTTATGAACTGTGAAACCTTGCTGGCATGAGGACAGGACAGATTTTCACATGTAATATTCCTCAAACAATATTACAGTTCCCATTCACAAGCTCAGCTGAAACCTTCAGTGTTGCAGTGAAGTATATGGGGCACAGAAAGGATGAATGCACGTTTTAAGCTAAGATCAATCAGCCAAGCTACAGCTCGGTCCAAGTTTTCCATACAATCCTTGCTTTTTTCTCTTTGAGGTACGAATCATTTGGCAAAGGAGGTTTCTGGCAGGAGTGTATCTGGCTAAAATCCCAGTGCTGGTGTTCTGCTCTCTGCCCCAGTCTCCGCTGGGTGGGCAGCACTGCAAAATGTGGCTTACATGATTTATTTCCCTTCTTTCCTACTGAGTCAGCAGGGCAGACCACAGTGTGACCTATATCAGCTATAAACCTAAATCAATGCTAAACTGTTGATGGAAATATAAGCAGGCCAGGAGTGAATGAGTCCACTCATCTTGAGTCACAGCCCAAATTATTTTTGTTTTTAAACAGATTACCGGCCTGAGTCAGTAGAACATCAGACAGTAGTGTGCCTTGCACTGTAGAAGGCAGAAATCATCTACAGTCACACATCACATCTGTTAAAATGTGCTTATGCAATCAAAATATTAAGTTTCCATAGCAAGCATTTTTCTACGCTGCGGTTCATTTTTATACAACCCTTATTTGACCGTTTTGCCACAAAGTAAAGAATTTAAAGTGGGTAAAAAAAGTACAAATATGCCATGTCCATGCCCTTACCATAGCCATAATCACTCTCATTAAGGTCATAAGCCTGAACATGGCATGGTTGTTTTGAGTTAGTACCAAAATCAAGGTTTGGCCAGCTTTACTAAGTCCAGCTCATAGATTGTGATCCACAATAAGATTCACTTCCCTTACAGGAAAGGCGATGACTCAACCATTGCGGAACAGTTTCCAACCTATTCACCCAGAGCTTTCATTCTCAGTACAATGCCTGCATTATCTACCCATCACACCTGCCAGGTTTGCGCCCCAAATCATTTGGCTCTTCAAAATCATCCATAAAATACGTATTCACTTGATAACTTTGTGCTTGTTTCCTGGTACATGATTGAAAAATCTGTCAGTCCTAATGCAGTGTGATTGTGAACATAGTTCTGTAGCTCATAACTGTAATTACTTTGCTTTTTTAGTGAAAATTGAGCAAATAGTCTTCCAGTGCTGATTACAGCTTCAGTTAATTATGCATACTCAAGTGCTTTTCTCCCCAATCTAACATTAAGGAAACAATCTTTGCATCAATCATCATTAGGAGCAAAAGCTAGAGTTTCTTTTAGAAATTAATTGTACTGAAAACACAATCTAGGTCATGTGTTACTGTACTAGAAGAGAAATAATTTAGATTTTATTACTTAAATCATTTATCAGTGGGTAGTGTTATCGCCTTAAGCTCATGTTACTGCCTGTGCGGAGTTTCGCATGTGGGATTCCCCTTGTCTGCATGGGTTACCTTCAGGTTCTCTGGGTTCCTCCCACCTCCCAAAAACATGCAAAGTGAGTGGATTGGCTCCTCTAAATTGCCCTTAGGAGTGAATTATTGTGTGAATGTATGTGACCATGGTGTTCTGCATCCCATCCAGTGTGTGTCCCTACCTCATGCCAAGTGTTCCTGGGATAGGCTGGATCCACCACAACCAAGATAAAGAGGTTACTGAAGATAATGCTTCACAGTCATATAAAGGCACTGACTTGAAATCTATAATTCTCCCCCAAAGTTTCACCAGGTAGTTCCCACCCACCAACCAGCACTCTCCTATCACACAACAGGTGCTTCCTCTGAGACACATGAAGCCAGTCATTTTTTAAACTGCTGCTTATGTTACATCACAGGGCAGCAAAACACACTCAAAATAAAGCACTATCTGCCCTCTTCCACATATATGAGCTCACAGATGCCTACGATTGGCTAGTGTCACTGTGACCCTGCGCACATGGCTAATTTTGCTCCCTTGGCTCTCATTTTCCAGCATTTTTTAAGGTGGACACTCAAATTCCTTTCAGTATAATGTACATCAGCTGTCACCTACCAATACCAATCAACTCAAGTGGCTACAAATACATCAATAAAATCCATATTTAGCATATTTTCTCCTAATTTAACATATTTTGTCTTCTCCCGATATGATTTAAGAAAACCAGGTGATATATTATAATATAGTTTACCTTTTTAGTTATTTTCCAGGTGGCTTCTGTGACTGGGGTAGTCTATAATTTTACTGCTGTAATTTGGAGATGTTACTGAAACATTTAGCAGAATTTTTTTACATAATGACACATATTCTGGTCCAGGAAGAAGCCACCTCAGTCTCCGGTTAGTTTAGCCTCATCTTTGCTTTCTTTTTCAGATGTCACAGTTCTGATTTGCTGGGTCTCGTTTTTTTGTCAGTTCATTCTCATCGTCCTTTGAATTCTTTTCTGAAAAGCATTAAGACGACACACGAAAAATTAAGAACATTTCTTTCTATTTTTGTAGCAACAAGCAGAAATTAAACTGTGCTATTAAAATGAAACTCAAAACATGTGGTCTGGTTCATTAATCATTTTTGTATCATTAGTGGCTAATTACTCTTTAGTGTCTTACAACTGGAACAGTACAGTAATCACAAGCCATTTTACATGAAGTGACAGGTAGTTAGCAAAGACACTAATCTGAATTTTGCCCTTTGTTACTACTGTTACAATGGTGCATTGCTCCCTTAATGATAGAAATATTGTCACAAATATAATAACAAATGATACCATTATTAAAAGCATTTCTGTAATAATATTACAATAAAATTAAACCATAACTACAGTTATGATACTATAGGACAAATACTAGAAAATAGTTTTCTTATCCTCTCTGTAAAACCACATTTCATTTAGTGGGTTACACCAACTCGGGTTATGACACCTCCAAGCCAGCAGAGGGCCTCATCCCATCCGACCTAAAAGTTTACTTCCTGTTCCTTTGCCACGTCTTGTTTCATGGACTATATAAAGACATATATTCACACTCTGTGAGGTCTTGCTACTATTTTGCTGCATTTAGGAAGTGGGAAGTTTGAGCTTGGAATTATATCATTTTCAACCTCCTTGCATTTGAGCTACAAAATGGGAACAAGCCATGGACGCCTCCATGCTTGTCATTTGCTAGCAACAAGCCAACGATGATGAGTGTATGTTGATTGAACTAAAGAAAATACTTATATACCTAGCATAATTCAGTTAGGGTAATAAAGTGCTACTCTGTTTACTGTTGAGGCTGTGAGCAGCCATGTTGATTTGATCTCACTTGCTGAGCCTGTATTTGAGGAGACCATTGAATTTGAGTTGAGGTGAATTGAGTAACAGTTCAAAGTTTTCCTTGGTCAGAAATTACGAGTTCTGACCTTTAGTTGATGCAGTATATATAAAGACATATTCACACACACACACACACACACACACACACACACACACACACACACCAGTGTTTATACAGAGTTAGTTCTGAGCCTTTGTTCTGTATCTGATGTTCTTGTGTTTTGACTTGTGCTCTGCCTTAAAGACTATTTTTCAGATTGTTTTGACTAGTGGACTTATCTGCGTTTTGACCTGTGCCTGTTTACTACTATGTGATACTGACACCAAAACAAAGATTAGGATGACCATAAGAAACAGACATGACTTATTATCCAGTTATACATGCTGCTAATGTTGCATCAACAGTTTTGGAAACTGTATCCACAAGAACAACACTAGCTATCAGATTCTCTAGTCTAGATGAAGTGAAGTGAAGTGAAGTGAAGTGAAGTGAAGTAAAGTGACTTTGTGGCCAAGTATAGTGACCCATACTGGGAATTTCTGCTCTGCATTTAACCCATCCAAGTGCACACACACAGTAGTGAACACACACACCCCCGGGCAGCCATTTTAGCTGCAGTGCCCGGGGAGCAGTTGGGGGATCGGTGCCTTGCTCAAGGGTCTCACCTCAGTCGTNAGCGCTGGTCATTCACTCCCCCACCTACAATCCCTGCCGGACCCGAGACTCGAACCCACCACCTTCAGGTTACAAGTTCGACTCTCAGATCATTAGGCCCCGACTGCCCCAATACTAGATACTAACAAGATACTTAGTGCCTCGTCCCACAATGCAACAGTGATACATAATAAAACAGAATATAATAAAAGCCGAATATAATAAAATAATATAAT
Organism: Pangasius macronema; assembly: GCA_037577455.1. Taxonomy (NCBI): domain Eukaryota; kingdom Metazoa; phylum Chordata; class Actinopteri; order Siluriformes; family Pangasiidae; genus Pangasius; species Pangasius macronema. Next base: position 8,185,833 of record CM074950.1, on the reverse strand, counting down.
GAATATAATGAATAGAATAGAATATATTAGACAAAATATAGCTGTTAAATGTATAGAAAACAGTAGAAATATGTAAAAACATGTTTAGCAGCTTGGAGGAATCATAGCAGCTTTTAGAGGACGTAGTGTGCAAAAGAGTGCAAGAGTTTTTGTTTGTCCATCGTGTACCCTGTAGTGTTGTGTATCTGTGTGTGTGAGGTAGTAGTACGCAGACTTCTCAAGTGTCCTCATTCAGTAGCCTGAGGGTAAAAACTCCTCCTGAGACTCTCTGTGCTGGTCCTCAGGATCCGGTAGCGCTTCCCTGATGGGACCACTGAGAAGAGAAAGTTTGTGATCAACTGATCAATATGAGTACGGTATAGCCAGCTAGTTATTCAGTTATTAGAAAGCTGGTCCAGCACTGTTCTTGTTTCTCTGTTCATACTTTTACTGAATTTCATGGGTTGATTGGGTTGAGTAATTATTCCTTGAATGTTCTCTACTATCATGGTCCTACTTCATCCCATGTTTTATTTATCTACTCACTATAAGAATCACTGTGCTACACCTTTTCTATGTCTTCCATGTGTTCCAGGAAAATTAAATTTAACAGATATTTCACACAATAAGCATGAAATATTCTTGGACAGCTATGTGTTTGGGTGTTTATGTGTATGGCAGCAGTCCATCTGGAGCTGGACCAGATGGACAGATGAAGGTGGTAAGCCTCCTTCGGTGAGGTTAGCAGAGCAAAATTACACATGTCACTGTATTCTTTTTCAACAACATCACAAAAGCAAACAGAATGTTGTAAGGCACTTGATTTGTGAAGAATTCTGATTCAGATGGTTTAATATTACTTACTGTAATATAATCTGAAAAGGAAGTCATTTTATTTGAACAATGCATGCATTCATTGATTAATTCATCTTCATTAAGTGATTTGTCCTAGTCACGCACACACCTAGCATAGCCAATGCACCTCTTGGTATGGTTTTGGAAAGTGGGAAGAACCCAGAGAAATGGAGGAAACCCCACACAGACAGTAACCCTAGCTCAGGATTACACCATGGATTGTGAAGCTGTGAGGCAGTAACGTTACCCAATGCACCACCATGAACCGCCCATCAAATGATGCATCATAAAACCTTAGTAAAGAAACATGCACAGATTGTTGGTAATTTCGCTTCGTCATTTCTTTCTGGAATCTAGACTTGAGGTAATGTGACTTTCTTGAAATTACAGCCAATAAGCTGAGCTGTTGATATAAGGCTAACCAAAAAATGAATAACCTCAAACCAATTGAGAGCCAAAGCCAGAGATAACGATTCTGAATATAAGAGACCAAGGTTATACGTCACATGGAATATTCCGAGATCTTTGATCTGTATATGTGCACATGGTGCATATAAAGGTTCTGTAACTCTTCATTCTTATCTCCTGTTGTCCATGCTACGTTTCTTCTTTAGAGTGGTTTTGGATATTACTCAGAAATGCTCAAGCCATGATGGATTGTATAGACTCCCTTGTTTCATTGCACATGTTCAAGTGTTCATTAATTCTATGAACATGCAAGCATTTGTGTAAGTTCAAGAATTTTTATCTTCAGTGTTCTTGAAGGAAAAATGAGCGATGCTATACAAAAAAATATATAAACACTGCAGTAATAATTTTACTGTACTATAAATCCAAGTATGTTAGCGCTACTTGACAAAGAAAACATTTGAACACAGAAGTTTTACAAGAATTCTCTGGGAGAGGGTATTAGGACAACATTAATGAATGTAAGGTTCTGTGTGCCAGATTTGTTGGGTGTATCTGTGTTTGTGGCTAACCATGCTACCTATGTGCAAAAGTGCCAAGAAATTATTAAACCAGGAATTTCCTCTCAGGTCAGTATGGAACTGAAACACAAGTCATAGCTTTGGACTGCATTCTCCAAGCCACACTGACTTCAGTGGTCACTTTAAAGTGAAGGCCAGAGTCTCATAACCACAGAAAGAAGTCTCAACTCTAGGGCCTTAAATGTTACACTAATAGAGGAGGATAAATGTTGCCAAGGAGCAGTAGACATGGAGCTCGGCGGGAATGTAAAAGTTGAGAAAAGCTATAATGTGGACACCTGATAATGATTTTATGATAATACTACTCATAAATGCAATACTATCATGTTCTCAAACTTTGTAGGTTTCATGACAGTTTTTATTTTTGTTGGAGGGGAGAGCTGGCAAAATTGTAATGTTTATTTTCTTCAAATAAGAGTACATGGGATTTGTCCACTCTGGCTGGAGATGTTTGTGAAAAACCCATTTTGTGCCAAGTATGTAATAAAAAAGGTTTTTTTCCAATAGTATATTTTCATTACATGTTCAAAAACTGTACCGTTGTATACATTAATCTCTCCAATAGCTGTTAGCATCATTTTCAGAGTATGCGCATGCCGCTTCTGTTTGCAGGATTAAGAGAAATCTGAGAAACTGTAACACTGTTATAATCATAATTATCACAATAGCAAAATCATAATTATAAACTGTACAGCATCTTGATTTAGAGGTCTCAGATCAGCAAATCCTGGAAGAGACAGAAAAGATGCAGACATATTTTCATGTGTGTGAGGATGAATTGAAAATGATGCAGAGCAAAAAAAAAAAATCTCTAACTATTAATAATAGAATTGTGTTTAAACTACAGTATAGTATCCATATATACCATACCACAGCAATCATAGTTACTATATAGCTATAGCACAAAAAGAAGGAAAAAGCCCAAACAAAACAACAAAAAAGGTCAGATTGTGCAACATCAGTAAATTACAATACGTCTTTAAATGTGTGATTATACTGCATGTGTGTGTAAGTATGTATAACACTCTGACACATGAATGTGTGATGGTTTAACACTGAGTTTTCCTGATGTACAGTACTGTGCAAAAGTCAATGGCACTCTATGTTTTAGTACAAACTTTGTTACAGTTTTTTATTTTACAACTTCTGCTTCAACGTCAGTACAAAAACATTTTTAGATTTCCAAACATTAGTTTTCCAGCACAAAATTAAATGTTCCCAAAAATATGTCTGTATGTCAGTAAATAAAGCAGCATGTTACATAAGAGACCACTTTTCAGATAGAAATCGTAACGAAGGCTACTGGGTTCTGCCTCAAAAATAAGAAGTACCTGCAACAACCTTGGCTGGTTCTGCAGGATGCTCAGTAACACTTAGCAGCTCATTTCCTTATAAAACTGCACACACTATACCTTTTAAGCAAAGAGTTATCACACCAGACAGTTTCATTTATTATTGTTTACTGCTATTTATAGTATTTTTTAAATGTAGAAACATTTAATTTCATTATTTTTGAAGGCATCTTTGCTCTACAGCATGTCTTTGCATGTGCCTAAGACTTTTGCACAGTACTGTATATGTAAGTCAAGTAAGATTACAGCATTTTTTGAGTGGTGTTACATGTACAGTATACTCCCTGATGATATAGGTACACTCTGCAAAAAAAAACACACACTCATATACATTATATATGCAAGTGGGAAGTATGAAATCTGCAATTTAAATCATCGTTGAGTGTTACAATGGTACGAGGTGTCTCCTTCTACTGTACTAAAAATCACTCTCCTCCACTTTTGTGTATAATCCCTCAGACGTACAAGCGGATAATACTTCATTCCTCTTGTGCTATTGACCTCTGCCTCTAATCTCTGTCAGTGTTTTGCTTCATGAGTGGACAGTTTCCGTCCGAGCAGTGGACAAAAACAGCTAAGAGATAAGAGGATTATAAGCCAACATCGTGGTCCTGTGTCCTCCATTTGCAGCAACCTGCAGCTGGTTCATCTAACACTCTGGAGAGAGGAGTTAGAGACCGGAACAAGAAGACCAGGATGTGTAACAGACCTTATTCGAGTCATTGTCTCCAGAGGAACCATATTCACAAACCCCAAAAGCACTAGCAGAAGAGAGGAAAGTACTGTATATGCTGGATTTCTCATGGCCTCTTCTGCGAAATGTCACATTTGTTTCCACGGAAAGTGAAGAGAAAACCATAGTGTAGTTACTGTATGAACATTTGATGGAGTGAACTGGTTATACTCATGGTCTGAACGTCAGATAGTTTGGCTTTATCCTCATCATTCTGTGCAGCTTTAGTAATTTAGCTGTATTCAGAATGACAGATGGACGATAATAGGAGCCTGATAATGACAAATAAAACTGTCTTTACATTAACAATATCTCTTTAGCTCTCTGTGGACCGGATTGTGAAAAATGTCCAAAAAATGGATGTTTTATAGTTTTTTCTGCCAGAAAAAATACATTTGTAAGTTTGTCTGTAATGTATATTGACCTTTGACCTTAGGAAAAATATCACTTATACATAACAACGGACCATAATGTAGCATTTTTTTTTTTTTATCAAAAGCATCATCATCATCATCTAACATGAAATTCATTGTCTTCATTTTTAACTCTTAAATTGAGGGAAAAAAGTTTCTTGACAGTGGAATGATTCATAGTAAAAAAAAAAAAAAAAAGTTGAAAGAACACTGAACATTTAATTCATTGTGAGATTTAAGAAAACTTTAAGAAAGCAAACTGTCCACACTCTAGACTAAAACTCTCATCTATTCATGTAAAACTTCCATTCCAGTATCTACACCATCTCGCCACATCTTTCCTTCTTCCGTAAAATGTATTGACATCTACCTAAAAATGCATAAAATGCCTATATAAATCATGTTCACTGTAACTGAGGCAATACTAACCACTTCATATATACAGTATTCTCTAATGGGCCATTGTCATTGCAAGACACACTGGTTTTAATCAATTTGGAAGCCAAAGTCTAATTATTCCACATGTAATGTATTATACAGGGTGTCCCAAAAGTCTCCGTACATAGAGGACTCCGTACATGCCAGCACCACATTGTTGTGACTTGTTGTGTCAGTGGATGTTCATGAACGCTCACTTCTCAGTTGATCTGCAACACTTCCGGTCATTTTTAAACGTATAAGTTTGGCAGCAGTGAGGTGTGTGATGTGCTTGCCATGTTTCCTGTTAAAACCCATCGCAACCTTGAGACAGTTTCTCGATCCAGCCATGAGAATGATTTCAATACGTTATTCTTTTGTCAAAGACATTCTTATCTGAAAAAATATATATAATATTAACTAAGTGTGAAAATTTTTGGAAGACATTTTGCCAAAAAAAAGTGTTAATTTCCCCAGTGTATAGAGACTTTTGGGACATCTTGTATTTATCTTAAACATTATAAAAAAAAAAAATTTAATTTTGTGGTGTTATTTTAAAATATGTTTACCATGGTGCACTTTGTCCATGTGTTGGACAAAAGCTCGCAGGCTTATACAAGTAGCCTTGATAACCGAAGAGTTTGGGATGATTTTAAATGATAAAATTGTCTGCTTTTATAAGTGAGAGTTAGTCATCAATAATAACATGGATCTGGGCCATTAACATTTAAATCTGCTTTTTAAAACAACAGACTATAACTCAGACAATTTTCTAAGAAGCTTACCAATTGTATATAATGCTTATATGTGTATATATAAGCATTCAATGTCATGATGACAGTTATCCCAACTTGCCAGCTAATCATTATTATTGTTTGTGTTTTGGAATAATTAGCTGTCTTAGTTAAGTATAGAGTGTGGAAAAAAACAGGTACAGTACAAACTTGAGTTAATGTTGGTCACAGAAAGCCCCAGTGTCTGTTTATGAGGATTTTCTTTTTCTGGTTTGATGTGAGTGATTACACTGATCAGCTTCTATATGAAGAACAGATGGAAGATGGTTTTGTTGTTATCTGGCAACACGTAATGGCCCATAGGGGAAAAATGAGCAGTCTGTTTCAATGAGTCTTGTTAAGTGATTTAAGTATAAGGGGAATTCAGAATGAGGCTTGACGATAGAGAGACACTGTAACAGTGGACGGCCTCCAAGATTCCTGTCTTCTGCGGAAACGGATATGTAGGTGCCAAAAGTTGTGCACTCATCAGTAGGATGTAGGATGGAAAGAAAAAGCAGCACTGAGGTCAGATCTCCTATGGAGTATTTTCTTCCGTAGTTCCTCCGTAGGTACCCAATAGTAGAAACACTCGCATTCATATATTTAAATATAAAAAAAAGGCTGAGAAAGCAACAGATATATGTATAATTCTATCTCACTTACATGGCCTGCATTCAGACACTGTATATTAATTAGCATTGCCACTGCTGTCTCTTCACATCAGTATTAATGTATTGAATGCTTGATACTTATTGATCAGAAGGTGTTGATTGATTTGCTATAACAGCAGCTCTGACAACAGTTCCAGCTACAAGGTTCGTCTTAATGTGCTCACTCTTGTATGAAGGACAGTCCACATAAATGAATAAAAAATGGATATGATTGCTGATATGATGAAGCGTTCTGTGAGGAGACGTTGATTTAGCATTGATTTATGGAAGGAGTCTCCAGTGTCAGTGCTTTGTAACCGTCACAAGTAAAGCTGTTACATTACATTTTGTGACACAGGAAAGTCTTTAAGACTGACGACTTTGTAGTTTTGCAGCTGCATAATTTTTTGTCTTATTGACTTGAATGAAGAAGAGAGGCTGGTGAGGGAAAAGTGTTTTATTCATTTATAAAGGGATCTAACTCGTTTTGTGGATGTACCACAGCATGAAACGTAACTATACATTGATTGAAAGAATGGCATGTTGTTCTTTAATTATTAAAAATCTGTATTGGTGGCAAATTGCTGTGGTATAAGAGGAATTATACACTTCAATGCAATCTGTTATAAGATTATAACTTTCAGGAACTAACAGCAACTTATTTTCTATGAGAGCAAATATTGTTATGTTTTATTCTTTACTTCAGTGAAGTGAAGTGAAGTGACTTGTGGCCAAGTACGGTGACCCATACTTGGAATTTGTGCTCTGCATTTAACCCATCCAAGTGCACACACACAGTAGT
>CM074950.1:8155946-8173389 GCA_037577455.1 Pangasius macronema | reverse complement strand
AGATTTGACAACAGATTTCAGACTAATGATAAGGAAAGTAAAAGCAGTCACTCAAAAGAGTTGCAGGGCAACCTGAAAGCAGCAGGAACAACAGCAGGCAGCACAGACATGCATGTCTAAAGCATTTAGATCTCCTTTGGAACAATACACTCTACTTTTTGTATAGAATTTCTTGTCATCACTATACTCTCTACCTGGCTGCTACCCCAATAACTGCTATGCACGTTATATAGTAATGTTTAGTCTCTTGTAGTTCTTGGACTTATAATGGGGGCAGTCGTGGCCTAATGGTCTGAGAGTCGGACATGTATCCCAAAGGTGAACCTGAAGGTCGTGGGTTCGAGTCTCGGGTCCGGCAGGGATTGTAGGTGGGGGGAGTGAACTGCCACCCTCAATACCACGACTGAGGTGAGTGGGAACTCGTTCCGTGGCTAGGGGGTTGACGAGGGGCCCGCGGCGAGCTAAAATGGCTGCCCACTGCTCTGGGTGTTCACGGGTGTGTGTGTGCACTTGGGTGGGTTAAATGCAGAGCACAAATTCCTAGTATGGGTCACCACACTTGGCCACAAAGTCACTTCACTTCTTCATAATCTTAGTCAAGATGTTAACTAGTCTAACTTTTGGTCTGGGTCAGGTTCTAAGTCACATTACTCTGGGTCTAGGTCCGAAGTTAAGACCAGGACTGAAAATTTTCAAAGAGCTAGTTGTCATTGTTGTCTTAACGCTAGTGCTTTAATTTAAAAGAAGAAGAAGAAGGAAGGAAGGAAGGAAGGAAGTTGATAGTGATTTTTCTGAAATTGTTTACGATGCTTTATGTTGCCTTAAATCCCCAACAATTCCTAAAACATTTCACAAGAACACACAGCAGCACACAAAAACAAAATTCTTTCAATCTTTCAATTGTATCCTCTTCCAGATGGAAATACACTTCCCAGAGAGAGAGAGAGAGAGAGAGAGAGAGAGAGAGAGAGAGAGAGCTGTAGCACAAATAATGTGTTAGTCTGTAGTGGCACTACTAAAGACAGGATGGGAGCAAGCAGGCTGCCTTGGAAAGTCATCATCATCACCCTGTTTTATTCTTTATGTGCAGCTCATCACAGGTTTAAAGGTAATGAAAATTACTTTAAAATCAGATGACTTTTTGTATCGTAATCTTGCTTCTTTGTGTGGTCTTTTGAAACATTTACACAGAGCAATAGAGAGTAGAATAAGTGGAATGAAAAGGAATAGCATTAATGTTAATGCCGGTGTCATTGTTAAACCACCAATGCTCTCAGATTGCTGTTATATTGGTGCTGTCTTATACTTTATTACTATTTTAGATCAAGTTACTCTTGATCCAAGCAAACAAATGAACGTCTTCATATCCAATATTGCCCTTCGGATATAAAACAATTAATAAACTATTATAAGCTTAAGTGAAAATGAATAGTGGACTTTTTTAAATATAAAACCTGAGTAGACAAAATATGTGCAGCCTAGGTTTTAACTTAACAGTGCTCACCGTGTTTTGTTGTATGATTGTCGACGGTCAGTCTTTCGTAACTAGACAGATGTCGACAATTATAGTTTTGTCTTTCACCCGGTGACTCTAACGTCGTGACTTGAACCATCAAGAATGAAAACATGGTTAAAGCTATTATAATCAAGAGCACAATCAAGGATATTTAAAGCTATTTTGGTTTGCAACTTGGCTCATCTGGCTGGGTTTTTTTTACATGCTTTACTCTCTTAACTAGAGTTTTTCCTATTGGGTTTATTGTAGTTACTGAATAACATGCTTTAAGTTGAATAACCCATATGTAAGCCAAACTAGTAAATATAATCCATTTGTAAGCCATATAGAGGGTTTTTAATAAGGCTGAGACTAATTGCAAAACACTGTTACAACTATATCATTATGTTACTAGTTGAATGTGACTTTAATAGGTTATGTAACTTCAAAGATGCATGTATAATGTTATTATTTTTGCAAAACAGTGCAAGAAAGTTCATGTCCTTTAGACAGTAATGACCTGAAAAATAAAGTTCATAGTGAGGTTTTGTTTCTGTGGTGCAAGTCAGAAAAATAATATTAGTATATGAATGGAAGAAAAGATGTTACGCCAAGGAGTATTTTCCAAAAGAAATCATGTGATATTACATAACTGTAGAGATGCTGGGCAGTGTGCTTCATCACCCCAGCAGGCTCTTCCGTTATGTAAGAGTGAGACATCGTGTACTATTTACATCTTTGGGACCTAGAAGAAAAGTTCCGATCTTGTTCAGAGAAAAGAAAAGTATGAGGTGAAATAAACAGACCTACAAGTAATGGGTGAAATAAGGTTTTAAAAAGTTTCAATTCTATAAAATGTATTCTTGAGTTTTTTGCAGTTGTGCTTAAGAGGTGAAATTGGGGCGAAACGTGAGGATTTTATATGAATAATTGCACGAATGAGCAGGTGTACAGGTGTTGCTAATAAAGTGGTAAGTAAATAATGCATACTGTGACATTTATAACACTAATTCAAAAATTGAATTAAATTCAAAAAGGAAGATAGATATAAATTCCAATGTCTTGATATTTATATGTGTACCAGTAACTTATAGTGAGGGGAAATAACTATTCGGACACTTCCAGTGCATATACAGTCCCCTGTGAAAGTAAGGGTCATTTCCAATACTTTCAGAGGGGACTGTATATGCACTGAAAACATTTGGGTTTGAGGTCAATAGATGATATGAGCAAAAAAGATCAGAATTTCAGCTTATCATAAATTTTCAGCTTAACAAAAATTCCTGATATTTTCATCTAGATGTGTTAAACAGCAGAGAACATGGCACCTTTGGGGGGCAAACCAACCAATTTTTATGTGAGCTAAAGTATTGGAACAGATAGTCTTAAAGTAAATTAAAGTAAATAATACTTCATATTTAGTTGCATATCCTTTGCTTGCAATCTTCTTTTCAAAGCTAGAACAACAGACAAAAAAGAACAATATTAACTATTAATATTATAGTTTGTAATAAACCTCTTGCAACTGGATCCTTACACTTTTATCAAGTCCTGTTTGTTACACTAAGACATGAGTCACAGTCTTTTGACCTCCTCCATTCTCTCTGTAATTATATACGGTATATATATACATCCATTTTTCATGTTCATATCTAACAGTTGATCATTGAAGCTCTCTAACAGTAGAGTTCCTGACCCTGATTTTTAATTGTCTATCAGATTTTCTGTTTTCATCTGTGACTCAAAATTCAAAAATTTGGACGTTGTGGAATCAGTTATCCCCTAAAGGTGTATTTTTATAATTCAAGTATTTTGAAATCAAAGTATTCTGGAGCAATTCACAATGAAAAGACTGCCACTGACTGCCAAAAGCTGTCAGGAGAAATTGGATGGGTGATAATATTAGCCTAAGATGTGTCTTCAGAGGCTTTTGAAAATGACTATAATAATATGATATGTTTGGAAAACCCAATTTGGACTTTTTAATCTGTCACAGCTTGAGGAGGGATGAAAGCATTCAGACAGGAAAGAGTTCAGAAGTCAATCTACCTCTCAGCTCAACCAACACAGTGCCACAGCAAAACGACTCAAATATCAGATTAATGATTATACCAGATTAACGAGTATAATACCAGACCAATTCATCTCCATGACTTCATTCAGTCACACTTGGGATGCCCTCCAGAGGAAACACATTGTAAGCTCTTTTATACAGACCAGACAGCACCTGTGCAGTACAGTAGACCTGCATGTGGTTCAGTGCTTTGAAATCTGTACCTTTAGAGATAAAGATTAGGATCAATCTGCGGGCTAGCATGTAAGGTAATATCCCAGTGGATCCAGACAAGAGCATGCTTTACATTTCTTTTGCCTTGCTGTCCAGCCCTCTTACATTGTACCTTTAAGATCCACAAACCCAAGGCATATTAAGGCGTTCAGTCCATAAGACTAGGTTTTAATGTCATGTATGGCATCAAAGACCATCTAATGTGACAATACTTTTTTTCTTTTGTTATTTAAAGCTGTTAAATGTAAGGTTTTGAAATTCAGAGCAAATTCAAATATGCCTAAATGATAATAACGCCATGGTGTACTCACAGACTGTTCTTCATTGACTTCGTTGACTGTTCTTCAGTGTTATGTAGTTTGGAACATGGCCTGGGTTTTTCCAAGGATATAATTACTAGCTCCCATTTCTTCAATATAACAGAAATGTTATGAGAATAATAATAATAAAAATTCACCTGTAGAACAGGTGAAAGAGCAAAAGCTCTCGGTTGCTTCACTGTATTCTCTGTAAAGGCTTGTGTCTGTCTGAGTTGGATATGGCTCTACAATTCTACAAGGCCAGTAAACCTGAGCTAGTCCATTAAATCTAACCAAATATCTAAAATACAGTGTAGGCACAAAACTAGCATGTCTGTTCACTCTCTCTGTGTGTTTTATAACCTGTCTGTGTTCATTGTGTATTGTATTATGTAATCTGTGTATTTTGTTCTCCAACCTGTTAAAAACAAGCATGAGCCAGATAGTGTTAGCACACTTGTAAGCAATAAAATATACACATGAAGGTGAGTAGACGCTCTGGGTGAGTCATTTTCCATACAAAAGTACAGAGAATTACATAGACACCTGCTGTTAGTCACTAGATGGCAATCATGACTTCTTTACCTAAATAACTTTCCTGCTGGGTAACAATACAAACTCCACAACAAGGATAAACTGGCTGACTATCATCAGTTATTATATAGCTTCCAACCAACAAATCCTTAAAAAAAAGCTAAAATTCCTGAATCTATTTTTGCTTTTATAGTATTATCACTCTTATGCTCATGTCTGTTTACATTCTCACACATTCTCTCTCTCTGCCCTGATTGGTTGCCTCTTCCTATTTGTCACTGCTGGACTTCTTTCACGCCTAAAGTTAGCGTGTGATGATGTTTAATGTATCTGGCATATGACATATAGGTCGAAATTTCACCTGATAGCCCTGACACAGTGCTGAATTTTTATTACAGGATCATCAGGGCACCAGGGCAGCAGCTCAGGAACATAATATTATACAGTATTTGTTTTTTACATATTTAACAAATAAATCCCATGCACTGTAGCTTTAAACTATAACCTATCAACTTTTTCTAGTTTAGTGGTATTTTCCCAGTCATTCAAAATCACTTACTTTTTTCTATGTCATACAAAAGCACTTACTTTTTTCTGTCATGCAGCATTCCTTTATATACCTGGATAAGTGGCAAGGCTGCAAACAAATTATGTCATAAAGGGTAGAAAAGATAACTTGCTTCTAACTTAATGCCACAGTTAAAGGAAATCTTTTCAGAGTAGAGAATTGCCCTACGTGAGAACATTAATTCAAGCTTGTGTAAGCATATGTCCAAACATGTGCACCTATAACATGATTAAGCACTTAGTCTGAGGTGAAGAAGGCACAGTATAGTTTGGTAAAATCTCTAATAATGTCATCTTCCTGCAGGTCTTTACCCTTCAGCACTCAGGGTGAAGAGAGGTGTGGCGCCACTGGTGAACCCCATATTTCAAAACTCTGTAAAGGATGTCAATTTGCTATATGAGGTGAGGAGAAAATGCATCATTTATTCCCATTATACACATGTTGCAGGTTATATGTATTTCTGCAGAAAATGCAGTGATAATAAAGCAGCACTGATTCTTTATTCACAGAGTCTAAATGTAATTTTAAAGCTTATCATAAATGTCATTATAAATTGATTATATAAACAGACTTCTCTTTTGGACACATTAGATTCTGCTGGATGGACTGCAGTTTGAAGATGAACTCGGTCAGTTTTCAGTTCGTGACAAAGAACTAGCATCGCTACAAAAGACACACAAGTTAGAAGTCATCTGTGAGGACATTATTCCCAAGACGGTGCCCCAGGTGCGTCGACTGACCTTTGCTCTGGCCCAAGATATGGGTGTTCTTAGGAGGGAAGACTTTGAGCGCACAGTGCTGACGCTGGTGTACACAGCTAATAAAATAGCTCAGGCCAGCACTGCACACCAGAAAGATGCTTGGGCAGAGTGCTTTCTCAACCTCTACAAAGCCATAAAACACGACTTAACCATCAGATAAAGGAACCATCAGATAAAGGAACCATCAGATAAAGGAACCATCAATACATCATAACACTCATATATATCACACTTGTTGGAACTTAAGTATAGAGTTCAAATCACACAATTAGAAATTTGAAATTCAGTTTCAGGTTTTAGTTTCAGAATTTCACACTTACAGGTTCATTTGGAACAGGGAAAAGGGGTTCTGTGTTTGATTGCTTTTGCCTTTTATATGTGGTTATTTTGGTTTATTAAAGCACAATGAATGCAAAAATGCAGTTCTTCCCAGAAAAGTTACATGCATATAATATAATATAATTTAATATAATATAATAATATTATGATATCAAATAATCATATCAAAATCAAGATCAGGAAAAGTGGTTCCGTACAAAAGGAATATATCCGAGTCATAAATAGCTGCCTCAGCTCATTAGTGAGCATTCAGAGCATTTAGCATTTTTTACAGTGACTTCAGCTTTCAAAGCTTAGCTTCCGTACAAGGATATTACAACAGATTTAAGACAAATGAAGGTCCAAAAATGCAGGCCTTATGAATGATTCCTCATGAATAGTCCTTATTGAATGCTTATAGTGCCACTGCTACTATGATATGCGTGTCATCTTTGCAAGGGTTCTTCTTTCCAAGTGAAACAGAGCTGCTGGATGTGTCATTCTGTGGTCTGGCTTTACGTGAGGGGCAAAAAGGTATATATCTAACCCAGGAGTAGGATGCAAGACGAGAACTAATGCCACAGGGAAGGCCATAGACCTCCTCACTTTCCACAGTGTTCTCAGACTCATCTTCATGGGCCTTGTTCCACACAGTCATGCCCCGCTCATGTTTTGTTCCTATAGGAGAAACAAAGAAATGCTAACACTATGACAAGATCAGTGTATTTCACTTGATTCATTATATTCATTTAGCACTTTTATTCCTGGAACTTAAGTCTGAGGTTTAGCATAAAGGAATTCCAGTCAAGCTTATGAAAATGCCACATATGCAATTTAAAACTCACCAGGGATGGTGTTATCAAGAATGAATCCAAAAAATCCTCCAACAAACATGCTGGTTGTTAGAAGAACCTGTAGCACTTGATCCAACTCCACAATACCTGAAACATGGATATTAGCATGTTTTACAATATTCTAGGACTGTGAATGACTGTATTTGCTTTCATAAAAATATATTTGTTTATATAGTTTGGTAAAGAACGCTGCCTTTATCTGCTTTTATCATCAGCAAATATGAGAGAGTATAATGTCTTCTTTTTTATTATGTAATTGCAATACTATTGAACACACCTGTGTTTAAGACATCAGGATTTTTTATTATCCAGTTCGGAATGGCAAGCCCCGTAAACATTGAGAAGCCAAAGATAAAGATGTTACGAGAAGAGTTCATATCCGCATACTATAAAGAGAACAACAGAGTTGTTAGTTTTTGACATTTTCTCAAGTGACTCCTCAAGTCACATAAAAATATTTTCCCACCTGTAGATTTGAGATACCAACTGCAGCTATAACGCCAAACATAACTAAAAACATCCCTCCAATGACAGGTGTTGGGATTGTACTAAAAATGGCTCCAATTTTCCCAAACAGTCCCATTATTATCATGATGACACCACCGGCAACAATCACCATGCGGCTGCCAACCTGCAAAATAAAGTTTTACTCAGTTGTCCTCTTTTTCTACATGATGGAAATGCTGTAGTGGTGTATGTTAAATGATAGAGTGGTCTGAAAAAACTTTAACAGCCACTCACCTTAGTGATGCCCAGTGCACCTACGTTCTCGCTATAAGAAGTGGTTCCATTGCCCGTCCCCCAGGCCCCAGCCAACAGGCAGCCCAGCCCTTCAATCCCAATCCCCCTGTTGATGGCATGTCTGGGCGGAGGTGGAGCACCACTTAACCTGGCACAAGCATGATAGTCACCTACTGATTCAATCATGGAGGATATGATTCCTGCCAGGATTCCTAACACCCCTGCCAGACTCACAGTTGGTAAGCCCCACTGGCCTGGAAGTTGAAAGGCACTGAATTAAGCAAAAATACGCCAACTGAAAACATCATAGTAATCAACTTACATAATAAGTATAGTACATTGTAATTCAATTCAATTTTAGTGTATGTCTACATTTACTAACTTATTCTTGAAAAAGAAATGTGCATTATATAAACATTAGATGTATAGCTAACATTATATTTTTACCAGAGGCCAAAAAGTTTTATTTCTGTTTTTTTTGAGGGTGCCTGTGTTCAGCATTGAATTTATTTGGGATGTCACACTCTACTGTAGTGGTTAATGGCTCATATGAAAGTAGATACTCAGGTCTTTAGAACTGTGCAGTGTTTCGTAAGTATTTCTTTTTTGTTACCTAGCCTACTAGAGTTAAATGTTGTAATTTTATTGTGCCACTTGTATATGATGTTTTACTCTCAAAAAAGCTTTAGTTTAGTTCTGTCTGTTTTGTCTCTGTACCAGTGTTACTGTGGACAGGTGTGAATTGTTTGCCTAGCAGGGGGGCTCACACCCCCATCTTTCCCATCATCCTGCTCAACAGCAGCTAAACAGAGTCATGATACTCTACACACTGAAACCCAACAGTGTCCTGACTAATCTTATAAAAGATTTGAGGCAATAAAATAAATAATTTGTATATATTAATTGAAAAGTTAAAGTCCTGATAAGTCGATTTCCATTTTGCCAGCAGAATGGAATGCCAGTATACTTCAAGAAAGACTTAAACCCCCTATTAACTCATTTTCATTCAGTTAGTCTTCTTCCTGTTAACATCTATAGCTTCTGTGGTGAATTTACCACAAACCGCAACACTGTTATATAATAAAAATCCCATAATGTTATAAACGGAGCACTATCAGGCCTCTTCCACATACATGAGCTCACAGACACCCACGATTGGCTAGTGTCACTGTGACTGACATGGGAGAGAGTGTGCCATCCCTTCTACACTATAAACATGGCCAAGTTTCTCTCTTGCCTCCATCTGAATTCAAATTCGAGATCTCCGGACCATGGGGCAAATGCTTTTCTGTTGCTCCACTCGAGAGTGGGAACCAAAAAAAATGATTCTGATCTTGCCAAGCTTCACCAACAAAACTCATGACAATAAATGGTAAATACTGTATGTCACTTGCTGCCATGTGATAGTCAGCAGTTAAATGAGCTGTAATAATCATTTTAATCTACTTTATTAAACGAGAGTGCTGCTTCTGCTCTGTGTATCAGAATGCACACAAATATCACACCTTATTTTTGAGATGTTCTGTGAGCACCATGCCACAAAAAGTTCTGCTAGAAATAAGAACAAAATACACCAACACCCCATGTAATGTACATGATATGTGTGTGTGTGTGTGTGTGTGTGTGTGTGTGTGTGTGTGTGTGTGTGTGTGTGTGTGTGTGTGTAAGAAAGCATAGATGAAGCACCACTCTTTCATTTGTGTGTCACATCAATGCCGGAATCCAACTACAACACCCATAACACCACACAGCCTATAAACATGGCTGTCAAGGACTCACACACTTCCCAACTCACCTGATTTCTGATCACTATCACCTGGACTTAAATACACAGTGACAGTACATAAGAACTTACAGTCATTCTACTCAGTGTGAAGTACACATGCTGTGTTATTTATACCAGTTGTTATTGAGCAGTTCATTGTGTCATAATCGTTCTGGGTTTTGGATCTAGTTCTGGTTTTCATGTTTTTGCCCTTTTGCCTAGTCCAGTTTATGCTGCTTGCATAACCCTGACCATTGCCTGTTCTTCGACCTTGTTTACGTCTCACATTTTGGATTTGTCTCCAAGTTTTATAAATAAAGCTGTTTTTTACCTGCAACTGCATCTGTATCTGCCACCTGACAGTGTGCTCTTTTCTAGTACCTGCAGTTTCTAGCATTAGTTTAATGCTCCAGGGAGACAACCAGATAAATTGTTATCTGTTAAAGACAGACATGTGAAATCATGTTGCCAGGGGCTTTAAGCTTTTTCAACATACTGGTTGAATACCTGGATATGGAAACCTGAACCAAGGTGCATTCCCCATTACATCTCCTTTGATGTCTGTGCGAGCAAGATATCCATACTGCATTGGATCAGACGGGAGGACATTATAGATAGTCAGAAGGTAGCAGATGAGCCATGAAACAGTGATTCCCAGGAGGACCTGTGGAACAAGTTCAAAGAGACAGTGCTTTATGGGCAAGCTTTAATTTAAACACACCATGATGCTCTGGCTAGGCTTACAGGAAGAATCTGAAAGATGTTCATCTTGGAGATGTGAAACTTTTTGGCCTTGCTGTATGCAGGGAGTGGGATGGAAATGTGGCGGAGATACTGGGAAAACAGCACAATTATACATGTTGTCCTGTGGAAAGAAGATTAATGTTATGTCTGAGTTATTTCACTTTTGACATCACTTCTAGCTATTGCACATAAATACACTATATAGCCAAAGGTTTGTGGACACCTGTCCATCATACACAAATGGGGGTCTTCCCTAAACTATCTTTGTATGCTGTAGCATTACAATTTCCCTTCACTGGAACTAAGGGGTCCAAACTTCAGCTCCAGTATGACAAAGCGAGCTCATGAAGACATGGTTCACCAAGGTTGGAGTGGAAGAACTTGAGTGGTCTGCACAGAGCCCTGACCTCAAACCCACTGTACATCTTTGAGATGAATTTGAATGCTGACTGCACCCCAGACCTTATCTCCCAACATCAGTCCTTGACCTCATTAATGCTCTTTTGGCTGAATGAGCATAAATCCCCACAGCCACACTCCAAAATCTAGTGGAAAGCCTTCCTTGAAAAGTAGAGGTTATTATAACAGCAAAGGAGGACTAAATCTGGAATGGAATGTTCAAAAAGCACATATGGGTGTGATGGTCAGGTGTACAAAACTGACACAAACTTTTGGCCATGTAGTTTTTATTACAATAATGATGCTGGGTGTTTAAAATGATACTGCTACTCAATACAGCATATAAAAAAAATTGAGCACTATACTCATGCAACTCTCAGTGAAGGTGAAAAACTGCACTTATTTGCACCTACATGGCTGAGATTCCCCAGTGGCTTCCTGCATTCATGCCAGCAGAGTCAAACAAAGAAAGGCCAATAAGAGAGATGGTGGGTGCAATTGTCAGCGGACCAATGAACCGCATGAACAGGCCAATAAGACCAGAGAACCCCACCACTACCTGGAACAGGGAGCCCACCATGATGGAACCCTGGATCTGTTAAGACAACAAAAGAATAAATGCCAGTTGTTCCTATTTCTTTACCACAAGTATCAGTTTTACCTAATCTTTTCAGTCCAGCTGTAACACTCACCACCCGTATGCGACTTTGCCAGACCTCGATGAACTCAGGGGAGGATGTGTTGACCAAGGTGGCATTCTGTGTCCAGGCAGGACAGACCCAATCTGGCATGGACAGCAAAGATGTTGTGGGTGCAAGAAGACTGAATGTCCCACCTTGAAGAATAGGCAACCTATCATTGAGACAGGAGAGTTCCACAAAAAAAAAACACTTCCTTCACATTTAAGCCTTGTGCATTATTAATGCTCATGAGACCTTAAACAAGTCTAGTACTTAATACTCAAAAAACATAGTTGGACATGGTGTAATACCATTGCACATGGTGTTATTAAAAGATTTAATAATAAAAAAAATTTTAAAGTGCTTTCTGTCTCATACCACAGTCCAAAGTGCAGATCATTATCTAACCAGATACAGTGGATTGCATAAGTATTCACCCCACCACATTTTTAGTGTTACATCCTGGAACTGAAATGGACTTAAGCAGATTATACATCATATACATCAATCTACACAAAATAACCTGTCGTATTGAAGTGGGGGTAAAAATTAATATAGTTTGCAAAATTATTTACAAAAAAAAAACATAAATGTTTAACCAAGTTTGTGTGAAACCCGTAAATTAGTTCTGGAACAACCAGGTACCATCAGAAGACACATAATTATTTGAATGGAGTTGTCCTGTGTGCAACTAAAATAAATAAAAATAAAAATAATAAAATAATAAACCCACATTAATATTATGGTATATTTTGTATAGATTCATGACATAAGATTTAATTACGTCCAGGTTGTAAGATGTTCAGGGTCTGTGGGCACAAATAAGGTTCTTGAGCTGATGTATCTTCTGTAGCCTAGAATATTTCAATCTAAACTCAGCTCATGCTTTTCTGTCTCCCCAGCAGAAAAATGCCTGGACTCTAATACTGATCTTCCCAGTTCACAAGACCTAACAGACCTCCAGGTGGCACTAGAGAGATTCTCAAAAGTCTGCCTTCTCAGGGCAGTTCTAGAAACAAAGGAGTACCTATTTAGTCAGGCTGTTCAAGACTGTGGCATCCCATAGAAATCCTGTTCAATGGTCAGTGTTCCTCACTCAGATCCACATTCCTCTGATATGGAGATAAGTTCCAACATGAACAAGCCTGTGGAATGTGGATTTAAAGTGTGCTGAACCTAGACATACAATTCTAAATTCCTATGTAATCCTATTAAAGTCTTCAGTTTCTGAGATGATCAGTGTACCACCACACACATATTTTTACTCCTCGGACTTACTGTTAACCCTAATTTTTCCAAAAACAAATATGTAGAATATGCAAGGAGGACAGATTATTAAATCAAGCATCAACCTGCAATTCAAAATAGACTTCAATAGACAGAGGATAAGACATTGTCACACAGATATTTCTAGATTAAAGAACTCTTAAGATAAAAGTTTAGATTATTTTACAAGGCGTTCATTGGTTATAACATACAAAGCAGCGGTATGAATATTCAAAGGGTTGCTGTTTTCCTAATGTGTAATAGTGCCTCAGGTCTTTAAGAAGTGCATCAAATAATTTTAACTGAAGCTGAAGAACACAAATCTAGCACTGGTGAAATTCTGTTGTAAAAGGTTTCACTGAGAGCAATAATGTTAACACAACAAAGAGCTTCATTAAGACGCATCCATGCTAAATGATTGTTCATGTTAGTTGATAACGATTCATGCATCACATGATCACTGCAAAATCTTTTTATCTTCATTGTCTGTTCAGAGTCTATTCATAAACTCCCACAATATGATTTGTAATTTCAAAGTTCAAGTTGCTCACACCCCAGATGAAATTCTCAAACCCTAACTACGCGAAAGAAAGCAAAGCCTAAATTTTCAAAAATTCAAGATCTTAGTAAAAAGGTAAAAAGATATTCTCACACTAATACACAAGCTTGTAATCTGAAATTCCTTTGTGGAATTCCACCATCTACTGTAGAAATAGAAAGAAGAAAGCCTTCCCGTGCCACATAGTACAGTGAAATAATTTTCTTTGCATATCCCAGCTTGTTGTTGATTGGGGCCAGAGCATAGGGTCAGCAATGATACAGCACCTCAGGAGCAGATAGAGTTAAGGGCAGATAGAGTAACAGTGGCAGATTGGCGCTGCTGGGGTTTGAACCCCCAACCACATAAGGAGCCCAGCATTTATCAATGAGCCACCACTGACCTGTAAGAGCCTCCAGATTGGGGACTCAAACCCCAGTCTTCTGCTTGACAGGCAGATATACTGTCCACTATACTAACAAGGGCAGTATATTAGTAGACAGTATACCTACCCATATTTCATTTCTAGAAGACAGTTTATGATATATGTGTGGCAGCCTCGGAAAACTTTACACATTGTCAAATTTGGTGAAAAGTATGTTTTCATTTCTCCTGATTGAAACACATTTCTCTTATGCTTGTATCTCAACCAGGAGTAAAAAGAACAAAGCTTTTAAAAGTCTGTTTACCCCAAAAGTAAAAATGTAGAAAATTGCATGCAAAGCTTCCATTCTGATGCCACTGAAATTTAATATTATATAAATATGATCTAGAAATATGTTTACAATGAATGGGAAATATGTAATCATTCTGATCATCCACGTCTTAGATATCACAAAGTCTATGAAACTTTTCTCTGTCATATTGGTGAAATATATTGATGGTTTCTTTAAAGTATAGATGTCATAATATATTATCAGCTGAAAAACTACATTTTTTGCAACATACACATGCACATACAGCAACATGCGACGACGGGGTTTTCCAATACCACCACCTAGGTTCTTCAGAAACAGAATGGGTGAAAGGTGCTTTTAAAGCTGTTGGCTACCTGACACCTAGGGTGACCTGTAGTAAGGTACATATTCCTGAAACAAAGAAGATGGTGCTGATCAGGTGGCTCTGAGTGAGTCCATCGTGCTGCAGACACAGACCCTGAGACAGGATCAACGGGATGGCAATGATTCCACCAAACGCTGTCAGAAAGTGCTGAGAAACATTGAATAAGAAGATTTAATGATCTTGTTTAAAGTTTAATATGCTTTATCTAATCAGATACTCCAAAAACTTTTTACTTTTCTAGGATGGGCTAGGAAATGGACCTACAGGAAATTGCTCATGTTTGAGAACAGGGCGTGAACTTACCTGAATTCCCAGGATGATGCATAGGTACCATGGCGGTATGTCAGTTACACAATAAGCTAGTTTGTCTCTACTGTCCTCTTCTGATACATTTGCTTTTGGCTCATTAGTCAACCCACAGAAATTATTTACCATGCCGTCAGCCTGGAGAGCAAAGATCCCCAGAGAGAGAGAGAGAGAGAGAGAGAGAGAGAGAGAGAGAGAGAGAGAGAGAGAGAATTGGAAGATCATTAACATACTATTGCATGCCTATAGATAGGACAGGTTTTATGAATGCTCATTAATTTTTGGTAGACTGCTGCAACATTGCTATAACTTGATGGTTCTGAAGACTGGTCCAATTTACACTTTTTTATTTAAGAGCCTATTTTAATCGGCAAAGTGCAGCCTGGTATGTACAATCAGTGCGCAATTAGCTATTAACAGATTTTGTCCACTTTTAACAAATATTGATTACTCTAAGGCAGTTGCAAGATGATTCATTCAAATAGCGTTTATGGTTACTCAAAGTAAGCGAAGAAAAGCCAAGCAAACTATGAAGTAAAATCCAAGACAAAAATGGTGCACAGACAGCAATGAAAAGCAAAGAGCACAAAACAAAATGTAGAGCAGGAATCTAATGCACATTTAAAAAGAAAAAAAGAAAGGAAACTAGATACAAACAGCTCTGAAATCTACTAGCAGCATGAGTCTCACTGATGAGTTAAAAGCATTAGGCTGGGAAAGTTAAACACTGGCATGTAATCCCATTGGTGAGTGTAACACATTAATAGTTTAAAGATGTTTATAAAGAACAGATATTAACAGATTTTAACAGGGTTTCCCCCAGAACTCAGTGCAAAAACAGTTTCTGTTAGCCAGACTTTCCTAACTGTATTCAAAATATCCCTGAAGTATGCTGTAGTACAATTTAAGTGCTACCTTAAGAAGTCTATTAAGTACATCTAAAATATACAAGAACATATAAATAAAATTTGCTACTCTAAAACCTATTGATGTATTAGTTCTATACTTGCTCTGGACTAAACTGGGACATCTGTATGTAAATGTCTTACATCTATAAAGGTGGAATACAGCTTCAAATTATTCACTCAAAATAGAAAGGTATAGGCAAAATTCTCCTTCAAATCATATACTGATTTTAGTTACTGGTTGTAAATTAGTGGCTATTTCATCAATGAACCAAGGAGCATTGGAAAACATTAGCTAAGACTAACTCCTTTATTCCTAATCTCTCAAGTGTTAGCTAGCACAATGCGAACTAGCTGAATGCTGACAGATAGCTGCCACAATACAAAAACTGCACTAATAAACACAATATTAAACACAATTTTATATACAAGTGTATGCAGGAACAAATTAGTGTGACAGATAACAACTGTTAAAGTTTAGACTTGTTATGAATTTAGATCAACCCTGTAAAGCTCCCTGGTGCTAAGAAGTCACCTTGTGACGTTACTTATAATATATGATTACAGAGAAATGTAGTGTATGAAAATGTGGTGAGTGGGAAATAGAGATAAAGATACTTAAAAACCAGATTTATGTACAGAAATGAAGTAATTGTAAAAGTGGTTTTAACATACTAGCCATATAATTATTAATGAATTTATTTAAAGGTAACATCCATTTTAATTTGAGTACCTTATACTCACTTAAAAAGGCAACAACCGAAAATATTTGAGAAAACCTTTTATTAATTTCCCATTGTTTATTGCAAATAGTAAAAGCACATTTCCTACATAATCCCCATAACCTTCAATGCAAGTGTTCCAGTGCTTAACAAGTGTCCAGATTCTTTCCATCACATGAAGGCTACTGATCGTGGTGTGTGTTTCTCCTCAACATATCAAGTGTCTTTTAGTTGTGAGAGAGACCAAGACTATAGAAACTATAGACTATGTCATCACTGGGATTCATTCTCAAGCTCCACCAGTCAAGAGCTGGTTTTAAAACAAATCCGCTTATCCCACACCGGGTCGCTGGGAAGCCTGGAGCCTTTCCCAAGAGCCTCGGGGTATAAGATAGAAGACACCCTGGATGGGATGCAAACCAACTGCAGGGCACAATCGCACACACACTCATACACTGCGGACAATTTGGAAATCAGCCTGCAACACATGTCTTTGGACTGGTGGAGGAAACCAGAGTACCCAGGGGAAACCCCTGAAGCACAGGGAGAACATGCAAACTCCATGAACACAGGGCGGAGGCAGTATTTAAACCCCCAACCCCGGAGGTGTGAGGCAACAGTGCTAACCACTAAGGCAACGTGCCCCCAAACCTGGTGTACATTTGAACTTGCTAGTATCAAAAGTAAACTGTAAGTATATTTGATCTGTACTAAGTGTATACTTAGTGTGTTTTTCTCAAAGTATATGAAAAAGAAACTGCAAGTATACTTGACAGCAGGATTACTGTAAAGATTTGACACTTCTTTTCTGTGTTTATAGTTTCTAGAATCTAAAGAAAATTGTAAGTATATTTAACACCAGGAGTACTTCTCTCTATAGTATATTGAAAGTAAGCTGTTTATATACTTGACAGCAGGCGTCATTTTCTCTAAGTACTTTCCAACACACTAGAATCAATAGTTAGGTGTAAGTACAGTATACTCAATGCCAGGTATATTTCTCTCGAAGTATACTTAGACATGCTAACATACTGTAAGTATACTTGACATCAGGTGTACTTCTCACCAAGTATACTTAGACTTAGTATACTAAAAGTAAGCTGTTAGTATATTTTTTCTCTATGTATACAGTGAGAGTAAAAAGTATTTGATCCCTTGCTGATTTTGTTGGTTTGCCCACTAATAAAGAGATGATCATT
>CM074950.1:8133850-8155846 GCA_037577455.1 Pangasius macronema | reverse complement strand
GTACCAAAGGTTAACTGTAAGTATACTCAAGACCAGGTGTATTTCTCTCTAAACATACTTAGACATGCTAGTAGGAAAAGTTAACTAAAAGTATACAAATTAGTATACAAAACGAATTAGAAACTAATATAATTCTCTCCATCTGGAAAAATATGTTCATCATCTCCACTGAAGTCAAACGAAGTATATCAATAGTGCACTTTTTCTTTATTAGTAGTCCATTTCTATGTCCAAAACTTGTTTGCAGTTGTTGTTCTTGACGCCTGCAGTAGATTCTATGACAGTTCCTGTTCTCGTAAACTAACTTAAGCATGAACAACACAACAACAACGTGGAACAGAATTCCTACCATAGTACTGACTCATGCCAATATGGATTACGACACCACTTACACTGAGCAAGCAGCAAGTCATAAATTCTGTGCCATAAATTCTATCATCTACCAAACTATCATAACTATAAAAATCTGATAGTAACTTGTTACGATCCAAATATATGTCAGAGATATATATCTCCAAATATATATGAGATTTTGGAGATATATTGGCTTTGTTTACATATTCACAGTTTATATAAAGCCCTTGAAAACAGTTCATATGTTCGCTCATAACGCAGCAGTAATGTTAATATGAGCTTTTCTACTTGTGTTATTGTCAAGACCATATAAGCACTAAATTACCTACACTTACAAAGTCTATGCATAGATAGACGGCTATATAAAATCATAATCATAAACAGTACATTCACTGTATTACATACATAAGACCTATATACAAGGCAACACCATGTAAATTCTTTCGGTATGCACTGTAGAGCAATAATTCTTATAAACCAAACATATTAAGCAATGAATGTAGTTTACCTATTAACAGGGACGAGCGGAAAAAACCTCGGTACTCAGATCATAGGGATTTCGTCTGCAGACAATGACAAAAGTCCCAAAAAAAAGTGTTAGTGATAAGAAAGAGAGGAACTGTGAATAAGACAGGAATGAATGAGGAGTGAAAGCAAGAAGGAGAGCAGGAAATTGTGAGAAAAACGTTATGGCTGCTGCTCTAACTGATTATAAATGAGACCTATCAGCTGATCATGTGAACTTAATCGAGCGGAGCTAAAAAAGCAGCTGACTAGAAAACTCGTGCCAAAAGAGTAGACTACTCTCTCTTTCTTCCTCTCTCTCTCTCACTCACTCACTCTCACTCTTACGCTCTCTCTCTCTCTCTCTCTCTCTCTCTCTGTCTCGCTCTCTCTCTCACATACACATCACACATGTACACATGTAGCACTGCCTGCACAGTTGAGGAAGGACATTTGTCCGAAACATCCTGTTTCTTTGGAAACTTTGTGTACTATGCTTAACTTTTATTAAATCCACTCTCCGTACCAAAGTACATGTATATATACAATTCACCGTTATACACAGTAATGGAAAACAAAACAAAAAAAAACAGTGAGCAGCACTTGATGAGATAGAGATCAAAGGAGACTGTCCGGACTGGTTGGAGCTGACAAGAAGGCTACAGTAACTCAAATAATCACTCTTTACAACTGTAGTGAGCAGAAAAGCATCTCAGAAAACATAACATGCTGAACCTTGAGGTGGAAGCACTACACCAGCAGAAGACCACATCGGGTTCTTCTCTTGTCAGCCAAAAACAGGAATCTGAGGCTACAGTGGGCACAGATTCGCCCACACTGGACAGTTGAAGACTGTAAAAAATTCTGTAAAACATGGTATCTCTGATCTGCTGTGAGTCACCCTGGCTTTCAGTGTCATCGAGACACCGTCACCAAAAAGAACCGTCCTGAAAAGTCTGCGTATATAGTAGAGGTAGAGTCCGCCTTCATTTGTCATGAGTTTCAGAAAGAATTACAGCTTCACAGAGACTCGATGGTCATGAGTTAGTTATCTAAAAAACAAGCCTGAAAAGACAAATCAGTTAGGATAGTGGAAATATATGGATTACACAACAAAAGACATAAAGAACAATATTCAGATTTAAAAAGTAAAAATAAAAAAAACAGACTGAAAGCAACCAGGTGTTTACTGTCTGTTAGCTAGATAGCTGAAGGTACCTAGCTAGTTCATTACTGTCAGCTTTGGAGTTGCCCAAAGGGACAGTGAATAAGAGCATGCATAAACAACACAACATACTGATAGATCAGATCAGATCAGATCAGATCAGATCAGAGATTTTTGCTCTGTACTGAGCTCTTATTTCACAGAATGAGTCCAGTTAAAGTGACGTTTCGGTGAACAGGACAAAAGGTCAGACTGAAGCACATATAGTCAGCAAAGCAAGCTAGCTGGCTAATGTTGTCATGCTAGTTAAAGGCGAGATGGTTCGCTCTTCCCACTAGTACTCAGTAACCGTAACAGTCATGTTGATAAAGTCAAGCAATAAAGTTCGTCTGAACACCGATGGTGTCATCACTGTTTAGTATGTAGTAAGAGTTCTGGGACACAGCCTTGACTTCTTCTAAAGTGTGTATTGACTTCCTAGTCCATTAGATTTATCAACACGGTGGAGAAGGACGCAGCACAACCCACTTTAACAAAACATGTTCAAACACAAGTAGCTTGCAATCGCATATTCCTAGCAAAGAGGACTTTTAATCCCCACATTTTTAAGTCCTGCATTCAAAAACTTTAAATAATCAAAAAATATATATATTTCAATTATCTATGCTTGTTCTTATTTTATGGTGTTTGTGAGATTTAATCTCAAGGCAAATGAGTCTTATCAGACCTAGCATCATAAAGCAGAGGTTCTACAGGAGCATATACATGGAATCATCCTGTAATATAATAGACATTTATTATATAGGATGTTTAAGTATTGTAGGTACATTAAATATCACTCCAACACATCAGTCTTATGAAATGCCTTTTGGTCTTAGTTTTCAGTATGGTACGCTGTTGCTCGGGCTGTAGTGTTTCTATGTACAGTACTGTGTAAAAAGACTTAGGCTGGGTTTTACTGAGCTCCAGCCACAGTACTTCTGGAGACTTTGACTGTCACACTTGATTCTTATTTTTGCAGTAAACCCCAGCAGCCTTCATTCTGTTTTTTTGTCTGAAAAGTGTCTCTTATGTAATGTGCTGCTTTCCATTTTTCTGTAACATTTAATTTTGTGCTGGAAAACTAATGTTTGGAAATCTAAAATGTTTTTGTACTGAATCAATAATGTAGAAGTCATAAAATAAAAATCTATAACAAAGTTTGTACTAAAAAAAAATAGGGTGTGTAAGACTTTTGCACAGTACTGTATATATGCCAGTGAATTAAATGCTTATTTGCTTGCTCTGGTTTAGGCATACTGTAGGTTCACTGGAAAGCAGACCTCGGCATGAGCTCTAATCACATGACTGTCATCCAGCAACCCGACTCAAACTTAAATCTAATCATCCTATTGTAGGATACTTTTAGAACACTCACGTGCTGTTCTCCGTCCACGTTTGTACACGTTAGCTACAAGGGCTTTTGCATACTTAAGAATGAGTCTGATTCAATGCCAAGTATGGCCAAGCACAAACTGTTTTTCTACTTCTTTTCTCTATCAAACAACTCTTCATTACCAGCTAAACGGAAAGAATGCAATGCTGAATTTCTATTTACTAAGGGAATTTTTTTCATTAGTATTTTTAATGAAACTGAAGGGTGATAAGCTGTGCTTCAAAGTGAACATTCCCTGATTTGAACGAACACACACACACATATACACCATTCCTTCAGCTTCAAAAGAAACAGATACAGAAGTGAGAGCTACCTATGCCAAAAACTTACAGTAAAAGGAATGTAACTGAACATATATACAATACATTGCTCAGACTGAACAGATATAAAAACAGACACGAACAGGAGATGCACTATTAGTTGAGACTAAACTCATTGGGACTGGGATCCCACTGGACACAGCAAAGAAATTCACACAAGCGAGAGGTCTGGGTGTGAGCAAGTGTGCATAGACATGTACAAAAATACTAATAATAGCAAAAATAATTAGAAGAAGAAGAAGTATATATGTATGTATAAGTGGGATTGTATAAAAAGGTTGAGGAGCCAGAATTCACACACCATGCAGGTGACAGTACTGGCATTTCTATCTCTTTTTTTTTTCTTCCTAATCTTACATGTGCAACTCTGTGCAATAATCAACATATCTGCAGTGAGGGGCAGTTGTGGAGGGTACATGGGGAGGGCAGAATGGAAGCATGTCATATGTTATATGTGTATCATGTTAAATGTTACTTTGGGTGGTTGGGAGAGCATGTACATCGGGTTGAATGTAAGTACTGTTTGTGTGTGCACTTTTTACAATTTTGTTGTCCTTGACAATGACAATAAACCTTGAACCTTGAAACTTTTCCAGCGTTTTCTAGTGTGAGACGACAGTATTATCACCCCAAGTATAAATTAAATTTTATGAAACGGTGAAGTCCCAATTTAGCCTTATGTATATGAGATTTGAATATTTGGAGCTCTAAACACATACAGATACAAAAACAGAGAGCGGCATCGTGTTACACCCATACACAACAATTATCTCAATTTCCCTCTTTGACTCTTTGTCACATTGTCGTCAGATTCGGCCACCTTGATCTTCAGTGCCCTCTTGATGACTCTCACCTGTTTTGTGTTTCCCCTTGATTAGTGTACTTACTTAAGTTCTGAGCTTTCTTTGTTTCGTAGCTAAGCTTCAGTTGTCTGTAGGCTGTTGTGTGGTTAATGTCACGTTTCCTTAGCTCTTGTTTTGCTTTACTTATGACTCTTGATTTGACGTTGTTTTGTTTGTCTTTTAATTAATAAAAAAGCTTGCAATTGCATCTCTCCACTGCTGCCTGACAGAAAAGGATTGCTTGGGGAAGTTAATAACCGTCGTAGGGATAATAAGTCATTGACGTATGACTTATTGATAGTCCATTAGTATAGTTATAAGAATGAGGAAGTTTGAGAGTTTAAATCAGCTTCACCAAAGCTAAGGCATATTGTGAAATTTCCGGCTTGAGTGAGACACACAAACACAGCATGGTAGTTAATTTAGATGAATTATTCAAATAGCTTATAGGTTTGAGGAAATAGGTATAACAAGTAGTATAGCAATTTATAGTTAGTCACATGGACTAATACATGATACAGGATGTGTTGAAATAATTTATAATCCGGTTTGATTCTAGTAGCTGGGGTAAAAGTTTTATTCATAGGTAAAATCTCAGGAGAAAATGGTACTAAATCGTACCTTTCCTCGTCACCTTTCCTTGTCCTTGGGGTCCTGGTATCTTTCACCCGGAAAAGTGGATATAGTATATCTTCAAAAAATAAATTAAAAAAAAGAAGGATCTAACATACATAATTACCTTTTGTACCTTTTAATAAAGCTTTCAATATAAACTATATGCACTTTCCAGGTAAAAGATAAGTACAAAAGGTGCACGCTTGGGTACCACCCCAGTGAAAAGAAAAAGTACAGTTTATACCCTGTTTAATGAAAGTGGATTATACCAAGAACCACCACTAGATGGACTCCCACACCATTACATTACATTACATTACATTATATTATATTATATTATATTATATTATATTATATTATATTATATTATATTATATTATATTATATTATAGGAACAGTTAGTTAAGTCTAAGCTTTCTTGTCATGAATAAAACAAAATACCCAACATGATACATTTCTCCTCATGATACAGAAATCCTCAATTACTTAATAAATAAATAAATAAATAAATAAATAAACATTTTAATGACGAGTTTGGTATCTTGGGACACCTTATTACTTTAGACCATCTTCAATGACTTTTAAACCTTTATACTTATACTTCATACTTATAAATGACATCAGTTAAACAAATTTCAGTAGCAGGACTTGTCCACATTCATCATCAGCATTATAATTCTAATATTGTATGAACACAGCAGATTAAGTAAATACATATTAAGGTGTTGGCCTGAGTAACATCCTATAATCCATTTCTTACAGTAATTACAATAAATACAAAAAAAATTGTATTGTCCAAATTCATAACCAATCTTTTCTAAAAGTAAGCATGAACAGATTGAATAAAAAGCACAGTCGAGACATAAATGTAATCTCAGAGCTGGAGGTGTACTGCTCTCTGTTTTATTATTTCACTTGCTACCTTTTCAACATCCTTCTAATAACACAGCAATAATTCATTACTCCAGCTATAGCTTTTTTATATGATGTTTTGCTGTTGTTTGTTTATTGATTGATTGACTGATTGATTGGTTGATTGATTGATTGGTTGGAACTAACTAACTAAATGTTACGGACGCACGCAACTTCGACTACCACTGCAGCGTCCCTACCGCCACTGCAGTGTTCACGGGGCTGAAACGCTCCTTTCCTCATATAGCTGCATAAAAACACAGTGTAGATCTCTGTTCAGATTAGTGTGGGCAACAAGCCAAGAGACAAGCATTAGATATAAGTTTTAAACTAATTTAAAAAAAATAAATAAATAAATAAAACATGTCAAGGACAAATCAAGTCCAACCGCTACCAGTTTTCTTTAAAGCCTTTGAGCACAGCGGGGTAGGGGCGCGTGCGCGGCGCGAGCCGCAGTGGCGCTCTCCGCCCGGTGCGCACTGAGAGGTGGAAGAGGGGGAGGAGGAAGAGAGGGAGGAGGAGGAGGAGCAGGAGGAGGAGGAGCAGTGCGCTTCACAGCTGAACTGTCCGTCTGGATTTTGCACAACAAGGAGGCTGAGAGAGTGCGATGGCGGCTGGAGGAGGATGCGCGGACAATGCGGACGAGTACCGGGCCGAGGTGGAGCGGCTGAGCCGCGAGCTCGCTGAAGCGAACCGGGAGAAGATCCGCGCGGCGGAGTGCGGCCTCGCGGTGCTCGAGGAGAACCAGAGTCTGAAACAGCAGTGCGCCGAGCTGGAGGCTGAGCAGGAGGCGCTCAGGAGAGAGCTGGAGCAGCTGCAGGAGGTAATGCACCAGCACACACCACAGCACAGTTTCTAAACAAACACTGTCAATACAGCTGAAGATCATGCAGGTAATAAACATGCATACTGAGATCATCTCTCTCTCTCTCTCTCTCTCTCTCTCTCTCTCTCTCCTCACTGAAGGTCTGTACGTTTAAGTGTGGGACGAGTGTCAGACACCAAATTTACGTAAACTTTATTACAAATCATGTCTGGTTATTGAAGTATGAGTACAGTGAGGCTGAAAGGAAGTGCAGCATGCAGCTTAGGTGGCTTCCACTTTGGCTTCATGTGCATTGATTAAGCTGTCAAGGTAAGCATTTTCTTCAAGAGCTTTAGGTTTGTTTGGATGCACTCCAGCACACTGAGTTACAGCTCCATCTGTCTGGAATTGTATCCTCTCTTAATGCTTCTCTATAAGAAACTTTCAGTGGGTTTTGATCGAAATATTAGAATCGTTACGGGTTACTTATTCTGAGTTTGATCTTAAAAGCGTTTCTAGTGCAGTTTATGGAATTCATGTCAAGTAAGTGTTCGGTGATGTGAGTTTTGAGTTGCATTCAACTGTATTTCTTAAGTCTTCTTTTAGACACCTGATCATCCACGATCTCAGTCTCAGGTGAAGACAGTCCTATCGACTGTCTCAACGTTCCTGTGAATATCATGAGCGTACTGAGACGAATCTTAGAACCTGAGAAGGCAGCTGAGGTTGTCTTTTGCTGCTTTGTTTGAATAATGGTTTATGTGGGTTTCGGAGATTTTGCAGCTGGGGATCATGTACAAGGCATTAGTGGTTAGTCCTGTCATACTCATCATTAGAGAAAAAGCATATGTTTATATCATATCTGTACGCATTATATTGATCTCCATTGTCTTAATCACAGCAGAGGTCCTAGTATTCTGACATATAATGTACATACTGTATATGTGCATACATGCTACTAAGTCCCTATAGATGCCAGATTGCTTACCAGTCAGGCTTCAAACCATTTTGTTCTATGTTATATATATTAACTAAATTCAAGCTGTCAAAAATACTGACTAATGTGTCATACTTGGTTATAATATCTTGGAGAAAAGGCTACAATCTTTTCCACTGCATGTACATAAATTATACAATTTAAGGATACAATGGAAGCCTTCAAACACCATATATTTTTGGATTTTATTTTAAAATGTAATCTTAAATAATCTACTTTTTTAAAGAATGTAGTATTAACCCTCTACTGCATGAATTATTATATTTACATTTATTTCAAAAAATATTTTTATGGATTTTTATTACTTTAATTAGTTCAAAAATAAAAATATATTTAAAAAAAAGTAAAAAAAAAAAATTTAGGGGGGTAGTTTGTAAATTGTTGCCATATGGCANTTATTATTGTCTATAC
Organism: Pangasius macronema; assembly: GCA_037577455.1. NCBI lineage: Eukaryota > Metazoa > Chordata > Actinopteri > Siluriformes > Pangasiidae > Pangasius > Pangasius macronema. Next base: position 8,147,486 of record CM074950.1, on the reverse strand, counting down.
AAAAAAAATGGAGATAAATTAATAGTTTCCATATGGCAACACCATGCAGTAAAGGGTTAAATGTTTAGTGAATTGAGGAATGTTAGAAATGGCAATGAGCAATCTAAACAGAAAAGGTCAAAATCTTATCGCTCTAATTAGACACTTGTGGCAATGCACATTCTTATGTTTTAAAATGTATTCTAGCACTGTCGATGAGGCTTTTATTTTCCTTTCAGGCATATTGTATTTACCCTCCAAATGCTCCTGCTTTAACAGAGCACACACTTAAAGTCTCATTAGGAACTGAGAGTGACTAATAAGTGGCTGAATAGAGATTTAGCTTTCCTTTAGCTTGCTATTTATCATTATATTTCGGCTGTGACTATAACAACGATGAAATTATAATAAAACATAAACTCCAGGTGTTGAAAAACCTTTGACTGGCAGTGGATATGCAGTATTTTTAATGGAGTGAAGATTATTAAATAAGTCTCCAGGTTGTGGGTCTTTGTGTCAGTAATTGCTTTTATTCCCTAAAATGGTTCTAGGTAGCAGATCAGGAGAATCAGCCCTGAAGGCTCGCATGGCTTTAATGAACTGCTGACTTCACACACAGACTGTGTTCAGCCACCATGCTAACTCAAAAGCTCCTCGCTAGCACTGTAATGGGTTTTACTTTCACCGAACGTCAGGTGGAGTAATTATTCCATAAGGTATTTCATGAGAATGTGAGGTTTGCTTATCTGCTCAGTGTGTGTGTGTGTGTGTGTGTCTGCAAATTATCAGATAATATCTGTTCTGTCTGTTCAGAGGAACAGAGGACTGTGTGTAACGGAGCTTTGTCCTGAGGTGATATTTCTCCTCTGCGTATATCTCCATCATTCACGTTTTTAATGAATATTGAGCAGTACAGTAATAAAAAAACCTAAATCTGTTTTTCCCTCAACATAGATTTGCAGATACGATGTTCAAAATATCCCTGTCTTTGTCTGGTGACAGGATTTCTTAGGAAGGAATCTGTAGCTACTCAATACAGCAGGTTTGTTTGAGTCTTGAAGTGTTTCATATTTACTTGATATAGTATATGAGAAAGCTTTCCTGACGAATGAAGTGTTAGGAGTAGAATCCTTCATCTGTCTATTATTCGCAATAACAAAAAAATCTAAAGTCAAGGACAAAGGATAAGTTAAAATCTTTAAAAAGATGTTTCAGTTCTGGTATGTTGATTTTGTCGATATACCTGACCTTCTGGAAGACAGAGATTTTGAGCAATTATGAATTTGATGTCAAATGAACAGAACTGTCCAGGCATACATTTGAGAGCGCATGTGCATCGATGTATTCATATTTGTCTTTATACCACAGTGATGATGAATTCTTCTATTCTGATTGGTCAGGAAGTGTTGATTAATTTTATAATATAGTGTAGGTTTATATTAATCTGCGCATTCTGGTATTTTATATAGTAATATATAGTATACTGTAGTTTCTATAGTAACAACTTACACATGTATACACTTGCATAACAGATGCTACACATCCATGGATTCCAAAATAATGTGCGTAATTGTTGATATGGGGTTGTGTGTGAATTGTTTATTTAGCATTTTTGGAAGGAGTCTCCAGTGTCAGCACTTTGTAACAGTCAGAGCTAAAACTGTGATTAAGTTTCCTGCCATGGAAAAGTCTTGAGGGTGGAGGGCTTTGTGCTTTACTGTTACTTGGTAACATGACAAGCTGAATTTTTTTTGTCTTATTAACTTTAAGAGACACAAAAAATAGATGCGGGTGAAGTGAGCTATATAAAAACCGAAGTAATAACAGGAACTAACGTGTAGCGCAGATGTCCCACACCATTAAATGCCATTGAAAACAGATAAAGAAGTATGTTGTACAATAATAAACTAAAGAAACAATAGTTATTAATTGTTGGCAAATTGCTGTGGTATAAGAGGGAAAAAAGACACGTCAGGATGTGTTATTGGAAAATAATCTACTTTGGGTCGCACTACACCACCCTGTTGTTGATTATTTTCCTGTAATAGCATGTTTTATTTTTTTGCTTGATGCACATGCGTGTCTGTGAACATGATTCCCTGAAGTTGGGTCTTAATAACTAGGCTGACATTTATACCTGAGCAAAACTGAAGGCAGAACCATGCCTGCACTGAGCATTGGGTCAAAGAATGAGAAATTTAAGACATATTTGTCACACACAGATCAGGAGGCAAACCAGAAGTATAAGGTAAACTCAGAATGTTTATTACCAGAACTTAGATAGACACTTCAAGAACTTCCAGCAGTGCTGGTGAGGTAACTAAGAGTAACACAAAGGCTTGGAGAGAGTTCCAATAAACTTAGCTTTTCAATAAGCAGGTGTAGTCCAGAGCCGCCAGGGCTTCAGGATGAGAGTGCACTTGTAACCTTGAGACCGGCCGATGAGTGACTGTGTGAGCTGGGTATATATAGGGTGGCTGGTAAGTGGCTGCAGGTGTAGGTGATTAGTAGTCCGGGGATTGTGAACGTGAGTATGGAGTGTAATTGGGTGGTGACTGAGAGTGAGTGTGGGATGCTGAATTGGTAGAAGGCTCTGTGACAATATTACATGATTCCGGTTCTTCCACCTTTCACACTAGCAGGGATCTTGAGGAGCCAAACTTTAAAAGTTTAATCTGTTCAGGTTAGGGGTGTGTAAACCCCGCTCATGCCCTTACAGCCCCCTTACACTCACCCTTCTCAGCTGAATGGCATGCTATTGAGTCCTGACTGCAGTGCTGAATGATGTTTATGCTATAGGCTCCATTGTTAGCTACAGATACACATGCTGTATTTATTCAGGAACCATGTCCTCGGTGTGAACTCATAGAAAAAGCTAAACATTTACTTTCTCTCTAACGTTTACAGAGAAGCGGTCTAGCAAAGCACATGATCTTTCATATTTTTGTTTGCTATGTACATTACACAGTGGAGATTTTAGTGTGTCCTGTGGCAGCGTTGCTCTGATTCGACTCCATGAAAGAACGACCTCTCTGTTCATCTCTGTATGCAAGGACAGCTTTTGGGCTACAAGTCCTTTGTAATGTCTTAAAAATATTTTTATTAATTATTATTTTTGCTGTAGCAAAAACATCAAAAATAAAGCATTGGGACATAGAAAGGGAGCCGTGCTGTCGCTCCAGCAGGCGCATATTGATTTCTGACCTACTTGAACTGTAAAGACTGCAGCCTCCAAGGCAGCAGTGTGTGCTCTCTCACTGCTTGTTTTGTAATTGAGCACTCTTGAATTTGGATAGCTTTCTTTTCAGGATACCAAGAGTAATGTAAGTGAAAAATAATGCATGTCATTGATTGGTTACAATCAACTGTAACAGCCACCATTTTGAGAAAAATAAAATGCTATACGTTAAGAGTTCAGTGGATAGGTAAGTGTCTTATCTTCCTAAAGGTGTTTTTACAGTCACATTTGTTAAATGGTTTCCTTGTAAACCTAAAGTTAGAGAGTAAATAAAGACATTTTACATAATTGTAGGGAACTGTATTTATGCACTCTTAAAGCATAAGCATGTTATAGGCACAAGAATCTAATTTTGGTTAAAACCTGATTTTCCCTCCGTTCTTTTTTTTTGGCAGTTTGCCAGAATTCAGGCATCGTAACACTCAGTGGGTTTTCTTAGACCACCAAAAACCAAAAATAGTAAATACTTTGCTGCAATAATTTGTTACTTCACATAGTAGTAGAAAAAAACAGTTATGCAGCTTAGACAAGGATGTCACCTATCTTGCTACTAGTACTTTTCTACTAGACCATACATCAGAGACAATAGTAGCGTCACAATAGTAGTGTCTGGTAATGATCAATACAATGGAAAACACAAGAAGTTTGGTTTGATTGCCTGCTTTAAGTCCCTTGAGATAAAGCCAAATGCTGAGTAAAAGATTTAATGTAGACATCACCATCCCATGGATAACCTCCAGAAAACTCCTCTTACCATTTTATGATACCCGACAAAAGTACTCAGCTGCGATGCGATCAGATTAGTAGGTCTACATTTGGATAAATATCTGAACCATATTTAATAAGCACTTTAGAGGGATGTTAAGGATGTCTGAGATGCCCAGCATTTCACAAACAGAGAATGAACTTTATTATATTTACCCGTACAGAAAAGCATCTCCAATAATTCCTTTTGTTTTATTCCCTTCCTTTATTTTAAGCTCTTGAATACTATCTCTTAAAAAGACAAAATAGTACAGTGTGATTATGTTGCTACGTATGGACATTGCTGAGTGTTTGATGTGGTTAAAAATGCGATGTATGATGTAAATGCTGTACTTAATCGAAAACTCAGAAGCACTCATCACTGCCACCTGATTTCACTAATGTCCTTATCCTTTTTATTTGAGAAAGTGAAGTGTGTTGTGTGCAGTCAGTGATGAGGCCTCCATGTCTGTGCTCTGGCTGGTTTAATGATCTGTGAGGGTGTTTGGAGCTCATAAAGAAAAGAATAATTAAGACTATTGTACTTGTAATGTAGGAAGTTGGACCACACACACACACACACACACACACACACACACACACACACACACACACACACACACACAGCAGTTACAGTAATCCANACACACACACACACACACACACACACACACACACACACACACACACACACACACACGCGCGCACACACACACACACAAAGCAGTAAAAGTGTGTCGAGTGGCTGAAAGCACTCTCATCTCGCCGCACTGTACATACTTGTCTGTCTGTACATACTCGTCTGTCTCTTTGTATAGAGTGAATGAGCCATTTGAAGCCTTACAGAGTATCTTCATGTGGGTGGCCTACTAATAGCCATCACCAACCCAATTCTCTTCTATTATGTTACTGTCATTTCTTCACCACACACACACACACACACACACACACACACACACACACACACACACAGGAGCACACAAACACATTTACTGAAAATGGAGCAATAATGTATTCATTTATACCACAGCAATGTTTAAAAAAATCCACATAATAACATATAAACTAAGCAGTACTGTTCCAATGAAGGCTGTATTGCTCCCCCATCTCCTAAATCCTAATTTAACCCCTGCATCTTAACAATAGCCAGTAAAATCGTTAACTTTATTTCCAGTGAATAACACCAAGGAGTCTTTCGGTGTCCATATCACCCTAGCAGGTGTTCGCACCAGTTTAACCATTTGGTAACATGCACTGTGTAATGTCACTGCTACAGAATATCACAGCATATTGCATAACAGATTATTAATAATTAATTCTCATCAATTTCTGTCCAGATTACCTCACTCAAAGCAAAGTGTCCTTTTTATCCACCTGCACAGACACACACATATAAATATCGCACATACAGTATGTATATAATGGTAAATAGAGTGTTTCATGTAAGTGATATGCATATGAAGATTGAATAGGGGAGTGATATACACTATATGGCCAATCACATGACCATCACATGTCATGTGTCCATTCCAAAACCATAGGCATTAACACGGAGTTGGTCCCCACTTTGCTGTTATAATAACGTCCACCTTTCTGGGAAGGCTTACTACATTTTTGAGCATGGCTGTGGGGATTTGTGTTCATTCATTCAATTCAGGCACAGCTGTTAAATAAGAAGGCCTGGTGTGCTGTCATTGTTTCAGATCATCCTGAAGGTGTTCATTGGAGGTGGTCCCTGAAGGTGGTCAGGGCTCTGTGCAGGCCACTCGAGTTCTTCTGCACCAACATTGGCAAACTGTGTCTTCATGGAGCTCGCTTTGTACACAGGGTCATTCTCATGATGAAACATGTGAAGGGAAATCTGCAGCATACAAAGACATCCTAGACAATTGAGTATATTCAACTTTGTGGCAGCAGTTTGAGGAAGCCCCTCATATCCACATACTTTTGGGCATATAGTGTATGTAAATGAGAATATGTGTAAATAAGGAATATGTGTTGGGTGGGGTTTTGTTTCCACATGTCCAAAGCTAATTCATTGTTTCAGTGTCAACACTTTTGTGCATTGGATATGGTTCATGTAGTTTGTATATTGCTAATCCTTAAAGAAAAACCTCTGTGTTTGTGTGTGTGAGTGTGTGGACCTTGGCACACAGAAGCTCAGGACGTGCAATCTTGTTCAGCAGCATATCGTTATTCTCGTCCCGTAGCATCATCTAGGTGATGTCATTAGCCCCATTCGCGTGAATTCTCTGGAAGAGCGGTAACGTATTCCTGTGCAGAGAGAGACAGAAAGAGTGAGAGGTGTCTGTGAGGAAGAGAGCTGCTTTGTGTAGCGTTTTCTATTATATAGTTTTCATTCATGCATACATTCATTCAGTCATTCATCTTTAGTAACAATTGCTATGAGTCAGCAACATTACGTGCTACTGCATCGTGCCACCATGTTGTTGTTAGTACACAAAATAATCATGACAATATTATAGAATATGATTAACATCAGGCAGAGCAGCGAAACATAAACTACAGAGAGAAAAGCGCCAGATAATGCTGGTAAGACATTCTCCTTTCCTATTTATACTAAAACATTAACAATCCTATAAATCTGGTGGCTAGGCATTAGCATCTAGTTGTAAAGATGATAAACCGATGCACTAGTAGTCAACTTGTGTAAATTCACAGTGCAGCTCCAGTCTGTCAGATGAGCACCTGTTTGCATGTATAGTGGCTATATCGGACCACATGACGATGTCCACTTGAATACACTAATGTTGATTGTAAAACAGGAGCAGGACTAATGTGATAGTATTTTCCCTCTTTAGGCCACATTTATTGAGCGCATTATGTGTCACAGTCTCTGTTCAAACAAACTGCTCTAATGTAGTCAGGCAACACATTCTCAAGCAGAAAGCAACCATTAAATACAAATACAAATCATTCAAACTGATATCAGCTGCTTGTTGGAAATCATATGACATAATGATGTGGGTTAAGCTAAGTACTCTTTCACCCACCTCAGGCTGTTTATAACTGAGGCTAGTGAGGAGAAGCTCATCATTAATGAATGAGCAGTTTTGCACCTATCAGCGTTTTTTCTCTTGCAGGAGAGCCATGATTTCATGCTGTTATCCTGGTATAGTTAGAATTTCACCTAGACTATGGGTTGCTTATATGATTTTAGTTTGCATAGAAAGGCAGCTCTGCCTCTGATCTGAGATTAAAAATTCTACCAAAATACAACCAGTCACAGTCAGACATCATTGTGGAGACATGGGCATGATTAAATTACACTGGTGCAGAACATGACCTACAAAGTCTAGTGAAAGTTTACGTTTAAGGTACATAGAGGTTGATGTATATGTGCTTGTGACTGTGTGTTGATATTCATTGTATATAAGGTGCAGATAAGTATATGAATGTTTTTCTCTGAGACTGAGTTGATCCTAAGACTTCTTTGTGATCTTTCCTGCATCTCTCCCTCTCAGTGTAGCTGTCACTTTCCTAAGGGTTTAATGAGAGTTTTTTTTTTTCGCTCAGTATTCAAATCAAATCAAAGTGCTGCAGGACTAGAGTAGAGCTATTCAGTTTTTCAGTACTAATGCTGGCTTACTTGTGCACTGCACACATTAAGAGCTGCCCTTATCAGCTAATCATCTAGGTTTCCTGTGTTCAAATGTATTACTTGTTGTTCTGTTATAGTGCCTTTAGCACTTAGATTGCTCACAGTCTCTTGTTCCTACAGAGCAAGCGTTTTAATCAGACCGCAGCCTGAACTTGCAGGCCTCCTGAGAGCCTGAATAAGCGAAACTCCTCCTCAGTAAATCCCACACATTACTGTACACAAGTGGTTTCCTGGAACATGTGAAATAACAGTAGCAGGAAGTCTATTCACATAAGGCCCACCAAGTTCATCTTCACAGCATCAGTATACAGTCAGCAGTAGGAGTGAATGTGTGTGTGTAGCGAACAGAGCCTTGTGACAGTCTGGTAGGTTGATATTTATATTTAGGTTGATATTTTTTTATAATAATTTATTATATTGATCCAGATTTCTGCAGTTAGTATTATCTAACACACAGAGTCTAAGGTATACTTGCTTTGAAACCATTCACATCTCTTTTAGGTAAGGCATTATAACAAGGTTCTCCAGTTAATATGAACAAAACATGAAGCTGAGCATGAATGCGCCAGAAGTAACATTAAAAAAGTGCCTACTACACGTAGTAAATGATTTTTTAAACAATAAACCAAATAAGCCAAGTAATCAGTGCCTACATAGACTAATGTTCATACCATCAGTGAGTAAACTTAAGCTCACAACCAACCAACCAACCAACCAACCAACTAGGCTAAAGTAGAGGTGTGTTTCTGGACCTGAATGCCAACAAGAAATTGGCAGGAGTGGGTGACTTTTACTTTCCTGTGGGTTGGGTGGTCCGTGAGCTCCATGACACATTTACTGCTTTCATTCATTCATCATAGTAACTGCTTTATCCTGGTCAAGGTCACAGAGGTTTAATGTACTAAGTTGTTAATATTTTGACAATTCAGATAGCTGCATCAGAAAATATTACAAGGTGCAAATAATAACAGGTCTGGGATTGGGCAGAAATGTCCTTTGAACTGTCATGTGCACAAGAGCAAGTTTTGAAATTTACACCTGATGATCAGAATTCAGAACATGCTGAACAAAAATGTTTTAATTTAATTTTTGCTGATTTACATTTTTGTACCTCCAGCATGTTTTCAGGTTGTTTGTGTGTCTGTCTGCGATTCCTTTTAGTGCTTTATCTCAAGAACAAGTGGTTGAATGTTTGTTGGATTTATATGCAGTTATCCTTGTAACCAGCACATGATCAGATTAGATTTTTTAAAAATTGACCTAAGCAGGATCAAGGTCAGAGAAAGGTCAAATGTCTGAAAGGATTAGGCTTGTTAGTGGCTAAAGACATCTATTTATTAATAGTATCATGACTGAGTAAACATTTATTAGCTTACATTATTACCTTATTAACATTACTTATGGTTTATTCATTCTTTGTTATTGTTAACTAGTCAGTAAATAATGTTAGTTAAGGGAACCTTAACTGAGTTCCTGAGTCTCTTCTGTATTGTCTCCAGTATAGGGCTGGATGATATAGAGTGATATTGACTTTGGGATATTTTAACATCTTGATATACTGTATATACCTCTGCTGCTAGGTGTGGCATTATGTATTTGGTTTATGTCAATATCTCAAGAATGAGTGATTGAATGTTTGTAGGATTTATATGGAATTATCCTAAGCAGCAGATGAACTGATTAGATTTTGGAAGTCAGGTTCAAAGTCATAGCAAATAGTTTTTGAAATAGTTTTTCCTAAATAGCTTCCTTTCTGTTTGAAGTACATTGAAGTGTATTTGAAGCATACAATTTACAAACAAGAAGGACTAGACTTGGCGAGAACAGCATCCCTGTTGAAACCACTGGCATCAGATTCTACCTGTCATAATATTGGCATGTGTCAGTGCTTTAAATTTCCATTGTTACTCATGTAAATAATCACCTGACTAGGTGTTAACCTCATTATAAGACTTTATTAACACATTAAGAAATTCTTACCACATTAGCATGAACAGTACCCTGGTCAAAAGCGGTAGATCTAAGCGGTAGACTTTGCATGGCATCAAACCAATTTAACTAGAGTTTAACAACTACTGTACAATTTGCTGTGAAAATTATAGTGGGCATTTTTAATAATTATATAAAACATTTTTAAAATGTATAATTTTGCATACCAGGTACCATATGTTGTATATAATTTAAGTGTTGAGACACATAGAGTGTAATTCCAACACCAATACAAGTTATACAGAATCCCTTCATTAAATGTAATTGATTGTTTGTAACTTGATTCTGATTGTTGAAAATTAATTAAATGAATTCATTAATTAATTTCTGTAACCAGAGCTCTGACGACAGTGCTGGCTGCAAAGCAAATCCCAGGTTTATATTAATGCGCTCGTTCAGCTGTCATTGCTTCTATAGTGCTGCATAACCAGCTAGATCACAAACAGTAAATATTAAAAGTATAAAAAGTATGACGTGTTGTTCTGTAATCTAAAAAATCTTAGTGTTGGCAAATTGCTGTGGTATTCTGATTTTGGAAAATAGTCAAGTGTGGGGTAGTTCCAGTAACTCTGCTTTGTGTTTTATTCCTTACGTAACAACCAGTAAATGTCTTACAGTAAATACAGTTTGTACCAGGCCTTGGCACTGACCGAATCCTTTCACATTTTAAACATTAGATCTCATTTAAACATTAGAAAGTTAAATTGTAATTGTAAAATATTAACTTTTATAGATTATGGCTTCGCAGTTTGTTGGTGCTTTGGTAGCAAAAGTTTGGCAAAATTAAATAATGTGATTGTGAACATTGTATAGTGTAAAAAACATATTTTTAAGTATCATGATCTTTTTGGCTTATTGTCCACTTCTGCTTCTGTGTAGAGCAAACGTGTGTCTAAGGAAGGAATGCACCATTGCTAATGCTCCACTGAACATTGTCTCTGTCCCATGATGCTTTGTGTCCTGTAGGGTGTCATTCACATAATTACTTTGTTTGCTTGCTCTGTGTTTCTGTATCTTTGTCCATGTCCTGTTTCTATTTTTTTGGCCTTTTCATGAAGATAGCAGCAGGTCCTAGCATGAGGTCTGTCGGAAATCTGCACTTGATGCTTCTGTGAAAGATGTACTGAATGAAACAGATGATGCTGGGAAACTATACAGAGCATCCTGCTTCTTTTTCAAACGAAGTGTTTTATGGGGTGAATATGATTAGCTTTAACAAGAAGTGATAAACAGAGACATATTCCTGAGTGGCACTTATGAATTAGATCCAACCAGACACCAGCACAGTATGCGTGAGTGCACAGGATATGGGCTTTCTGCAGTGGGAGGCGTTATATAAACACTGCGTCACTGTCTTTCTCTCTGTGTCTCTGTGTCTCTCTATCTCTCTCTCTCTCTATCTCTCTCTGTGTGTGTTTACCAGTCATCAGGCTTGCTTTATTTATTTATTTATTTATTTATTTTAGGACTATATGCAGCATATGCAGCATAGCATATATGCTATTAAATCAGCAATAAGGAGATGAAGAGTTGTGTCTGGATTGATTATTTGGGACATTACACTCTTTGAATGGACAGAAATACAGGAATTTGACATGGACTAATGTTATCTGAAGTCAGTGAGCAGAAAATTAATGTGCTCATCTTTCTCTCTCTCTCTCTCTCTCTCTCTCTCGCTCTCTCTCTCTATCTGTGTCTCTCTCTGTCTCCCTCTCTCCTTCTGTTTTTGTCTGTCACTCTTCCTCCCCCACTTACTTTCTATGTTTATTCAGTTCTTTGTATGTCTGTACCTCTTTCTCTCTCTCTCTCTCCTTCTCTTTCTGTGCCTCTCTCTGTCTGTCTCGCCATTTCTTCCTATGTGTCTCTACGTCCCTCTCTCTATCTATTTACCTCTTTCGCTCTCTATTTCTCCCTCTCTCTCTATCTCCATTTATCTTTTTTATCTGTTTATCTCATTCTCTCTCCTTCTGTCTCTCTCTCTGTGTCTCGCTGTCTGTCTTTGTCTCTGTCTCACTCTCTGTCTCTCTCTCTCTCTCTCTCTCTCTCTCTCTCTCTTTCATTCTCTCAGCCCACATTTTCCTGCAGTTTGTGTTATTAGACAAAGACAGTATGCCCTTTTATGTGGGTAGATAATGTCTGTATGTCTCTAATGCTATGTCTGTATACTACAGGTTTGACATTTACAGATGTATTCAATAGATATACTGTATACATTAACAGACATATTTTTCTACCAGTATATCCCAGTACCAGTATAATAACTATTATTTTTATATTTTTTCTTTTCTTTATCCTGCTGACAGCTACACCCATACATACTGAAATCATTGTTATCTCCAGTCAAACATTATAACTTTTCTCAGCACTGCATTCTCAGGGAGAGGACACAGCTCACTTTTGGCAGGCTTGGGCCTTGTAATAGTTTAGCTTGGCAGCTGCAACCTGCTTCACACACACACACACACACACACACACACACACACACACACACACGTCACCACTGTCTGGAACAAAATGCTACAAGCACCAATCTGCTGTTCTCTACCCCTACCCCCACCCCTTTGGCTCTCTATCTCTGTCTTTCACTGTCTTTCTCTTTCTATATCCAGCTCTCTATCTCGCACTCTCTCTGTCATTTCCTCTCTTCTTACATATATAAGAAGGCAAAATGAAGGACATACAGAATGACACATTTATTATAATTATTATTAGATTTTACAGAGGATTACAGAATGAACTTTTATATTGATTCGAACACACACCCACACACACACACCTCATTTGTGATCCCCCAGATGTTGCAGCAAGTTCTCAGATTTCAGTCCCTCTCCATGGTGCTGAAGTCTGCCATCTGTCTCATGCTATATGTTCATGTTCTTGTAAAATTTGATTTTATTTATGTCATTTAAGCATTTTATATTATTAAGATGACTGATTTGTTGATGTAGAAGGACTGGTAAAAGCTTAAAAGCTAGTCTTTGTGGGATTTTAGCTCTATATCTACAGTGGATGAGTGTTTACTAGAGCTTAGGAGGAAATAGGGTCCTTCAGTATAGCCATGGATATTATAAGGGTAGAATAATCCTGTCACTGTTTCACTCAGACGTGATCTGTCGGAAACAACATCTCTACTCAAACTCAGGTGGATGTGTACAAATGTTTTATAGCTAGTCCTGGAGTCCTACCTCCTGTCCTGCACATTTTAGTGTTTTTTTCTGCTCCCAACAGCACCAAGAGAACATTTAAATGTGCAGGACTCCAGGGTTGGGAACCTATGTGATAGATAATTAACTCACAGCACTGCTACCTTCTTACTCCTTCCCAAAATAAAGCATGTCATGACTAATCTAAACTAATCTAAACAAAACAAAATATGAGCCATGCTCTCATCATTCTTTTTTCATTCATATTAACAGAAGAAGCAGTATGTATGGCTGGAAAGTCCTCGCTCTTTGCTGCATTGACCTCACAACTGACAGCTTGTGTGCCTGAAGGAGAAATGCTAATGAACTGCTCCATGAATGACACCATAAAATCAGTGTATAATAAGGCTGAATAAATAATCCTATTAATAGAGAAGTCAAACTCTCAAAAAAATGTGTGTATACCGACTGGTCTAGAATCAGGATTTTTTTTTGTAAAATCTTCTTCTTCTTCTTCTTCTTCTTCTTCTTCTTCTTCTTCTTCTTCTTCTTTCAGCTTTTCCCTTCAGGGGTCGCCACAGCGAATCANCTTTGGCCTTCCTCTTCGCCTCCTGCAAAATTATACTAACATATAAAGCTATTTATTATTCAATATGGAAACATTGTGTGGTCTTCACTACAAATGATTCAATCTGGCTCTTCTATTGATGACAGAAAAAAACAAGAGTGATATTGTTAACTAAATTCAGCTAATCGGATAATTGAATGTTACATAGTTTTTATTGACTGTGATGTGGTAATATTGTTTTGCTGGCAAACGGATTATTTGCCTTTTCACCCAATCCTATACGCAGGAGTGGAACTTTATTAAACCATTATGAAAGTTAGTTATAAAGGAAAGTACAACTCTCAGATTGGAAG
>CM074950.1:8100198-8120406 GCA_037577455.1 Pangasius macronema | reverse complement strand
GAATGATGGGGAAAGATGGAAATGGCTGTCGTGGATTGGTCTGAAAAAACAGACGATCGCTTTAACAGGTGGCGCCACCCCACCCCATATAACCAGTATAAAGGGTCCCCCCCCTCCCCAATATAACCAGTAGATTGAAATAACAGTTAGAGTGCAGAGAGATAAACATCCAGAACTTGCTATTTCTTAGTAAATCTAAAATAAATAAATAAATAAAATAAAGATAACAATTCTGTAAATGGACAGTGGAAAGCAACCCTGACCACCGAGCACAACATGACACCATCTAAACATCTGATACAATCTAACTACCAAAATTCTACCAGTTTGTCATTTCTGAAGTAAACACACCCCCATAGTTTTGCTGATTAGAGCTCAAAGACTCTATTTCCATTATCAAGTGAAGAATAAAACAAAGATCAGTATTTGCATCTTCTAAAATTCACTAAGCCACACTGTTACTTGAATATTTTAATACTCTATAGCAACTATTAACACATTTGACACTTGACTGGGAAAATGATTTTTCACCATAGATTCCTCCCTTTTTTAAAAAAGTATTATTTCAACAATAAAAACATCATATAATCATTGATATAGTGACACTTTCTGGAAGTAGGTAGGTTTATTTAACATTTATGGAAGGAGCCTCAGTAAGAAAGGTGGTACCCTTTCTGAAACACGAAAGACCAATTAGGTATTGTATTGTTCGACATCCAAAAGAAGAGTATATACAAATGCAGCATAAGACTGGAAGGAAAGAATGTAATATGTCAGTGTCTTCAGTAGGATGGTGTGGCCCTGGTTACTAAAACAATGAAAGTGAAATACTTCAACAAATAGGAAGGAAATTGTGGAAATTGTATATACGGTATATCTGACATTATCCCAAGCATTTCCACTATTCAGTGAATTTCATTAATTTTATATGTATCCTCCCATCCACTAGGTGGAGCGAGAAAAGGCCACCCTACTGGCTAACCTGCAGGAGTCTCAGACCCAGCTACAGCACACGCAGGGAGCTCTAACGGAGCAGCACAAGCATGTGAATTGCCTTACAGCACGTGTCAATGCTATGAGACGTCTGTGCAGCGACAAGGAGCTGGATGCTGAGGAGACTGAGAAAGGGGACACTCCTTTGAATGGCTGCCGTGAGTACGACATCGACATTAATGGCATTGAGATCCTGGAATGTAAGTACAAGGTGGCTGTTACAGAGGTCATCGACCTGAAAGCTGAGCTGAAAGCCTTGAAGGAAAAGTACAATCAGTCTGTGGAGAGCCAATCAGAAGAGCGCAGCCAAAGTGAGGGGAAACTGCAAGCACTTTATGAGCATGTGACATCACTGGAGAGAGACTGTCGTGAGAGCCGGGAGCGAATCACCAGCCTAGAGGCCGAGCTCCGGTGCGTATCATCCATGTCCAGTGAGAGTCAAGCCATGCTGAATGCTGCTCAAGATGAGCTAGTTACCTTCAGCGAAGAACTTGCCCAGCTCTACCATCATGTCTGCTTGTGCAACAACGAAACACCCAATCGTGTCATGCTGGATTACTACCGCCAGAGTCGTGTTACACGTAGCGGCAGTCTTAAAGGCACTGATGACCCACGTGCATTGCTGTCACCACGCCTTGCCCGTCGACTTGCTGCTGCCAGCTCGTCAGATTCTTCTCGGAGCCCTCATGACTCACCCTTGAAGGAAGCATCAGGTGAAGGGGGTAAAGCAGAGACAGTGAGTCCCAACAGAACCCCATTTGGCTCCCCGGTCCACAGTGCCTCAACATCTGCTTCACCCTTACCAGAGGCAAATGGAGATCTTCGTAAAGAGCCTTTGAATATTTACAACCTGAACGCCATTATACGGGATCAGATCAAGCACCTACAGAGAGCTGTGGACCGCTCACTGCAACTGTCCAGACAGAGGGCTGCCGCTCGGGAGCTGGCACCCATCTTTGACAAGGACAAGGAGACCTGCATGGAGGAGATCCTGAAGCTGAAGTCGCTCTTGAGCACGAAGAGAGAACAGATAGCCACTCTAAGGCTTGTACTTAAAGCCAACAAACAGGTATGAACAGTACTTTTTTTTCTTATAATGTAAATGGGTATTTTGCCTGTAGAAAGTTGTCAAAAGGATGTATAATTTGTATATGAAAGTAGTTATAATTATAATAATAATAATTATAATAATTATAATTATCATTCCATTTCTCACAGATTCAGTCATTAGGCTATTCTAAAATATGATACCAAATATTCCATTCTAAATTAAATGAGTGTCATAGTTATTAAATGGGCAGATTGGTCTCATAA
Source organism: Pangasius macronema (assembly GCA_037577455.1). NCBI lineage: Eukaryota > Metazoa > Chordata > Actinopteri > Siluriformes > Pangasiidae > Pangasius > Pangasius macronema. The sequence continues at coordinate 8,118,099 of CM074950.1, read as the reverse complement.
TTGCACATAATTTTACATTTAATTGCAGAATTTGTATGAAATGTTATTTGCATGAGATGTGTAGTTAGTGGTCATAGCTTTCTTTACAACTTACAACTTATAACAGAATCACCCATTATTTAGAGTTCTTAAAAAACAATTAAGGCAAATTCAGTGCATTAAATGATTTTTCTGTGTTATAGCCTTTTAACATTTTCTTAAGGTAAATTGTTACCTCAGAATTTCTTCATCCAGCTACCTTACCAAATATCTTGGCTAGTTATAGCTAGGTAGTTAGCATTGTTACTAAATGCTAGCTTTTAGTAATGCTGATGCTAGCTAGCCAATGAAAGTACTGGTGTAAATACTCACATCCAGATTGTGTTTTGAATTGGTTCAACATAAATCTCATAAATCGTTTCCTGATTGGAATGTCAAAGACAAAGTGAAAATTAAGTAATTTCTAGACAGATTTCCTGTCATCAAATGAAGCAAATTCATGTTTCGTTTGATGTATTCATGTACAACTTACTTTACATGCATTAATTATTAGTATTAGTAGTAACTACCAAGGGCAAAAAGCAGTTTAAAAAGTGTTCCAGGTGAATACGTTTCAAGAAAATTAGCCTAAGCTAATTAGCCTAAGCATAGCTAGTCCATGAATTTTTAAGATTTGGTGCCCACAGCTGAGCTTTTTTTTTTTTTTTTTTTTTTTTTTTTTACTAACTAGTTACATATAAAATATAGAATGTTTCCTAGAAGCTCTCCAGGTTATAGTACATCTCTATTCATGGCAAAAAAAAAAAAAAAGTATAGTCTTTATAGTCTTGTGTGACCTTTTTGTCCAGACTGCAGAAGTAGCCTTGGCGAACCTGAAGAGCAAGTATGAAAATGAAAAGACTATTGTGACAGAGACAATGATGAAGTTGAGGAATGAGCTAAAGGCTCTGAAAGAGGACGCAGCCACTTTTTCCTCTCTGAGGGCGATGTTTGCCACCAGGTACACTGATTTTTGGAGTCATCAGCCATTCATTCTAATAGGTGTGTGGACCATTTTGAACTATTCTTAAGAATTTTCTCCCTATTTCTCTCTCTCTGCAGGTGTGATGAGTATGTTACTCAGCTGGATGAGATGCAGAGGCAGCTGGCAGCAGCAGAGGATGAGAAAAAGACTCTGAACTCTCTGCTCCGCATGGCCATCCAGCAGAAGCTGGCCCTCACACAGCGTCTGGAAGACCTGGAGTGTGATCATGAGCAGTCACATCGTGGCCGTGGAGGAAAGATGCCCAGAATCAAATCCAGTCCTCAAAAAGTAAGTTGCAAAACGATGCTCAGAACACTGGACTAGCCATACTGTACCATTATCCTTCTTCTTTCAAAAACAATATGGCCGTTTTCAGACTTCTCATAGCTGAGCCTGTGTAGGTACCACAGTACAGAACGGACTGACTGAGGTGAGCTCTACCTCTTTTTACACACTAGATGGCAGCACCAGCAGTTGTAGCATACTGAAGTTTGCAGGTGGGAACCCACCTAATAGTCCAAAAAGTTAAGCTAATTAGAAGGAAGTGTTGTGGCACGTGTCGAACACAAGGCCCACAGGACGAATCCATTTTCCACACAGTCCAGAATACCATAAACCACTGTATATATGTGCACTCTGGTTTCTACTGCGGCTAGCATGATAACGGTCTGAATGTGGATTAAAATCAACTCGTGTGCTGCACTTGATGTACGTCACACTCGCATGCCATATGTTGTGCTGATCTGTACGATTAAATTGGTAAGGGTGTCACGCTCGTGCATTTCAGGTGGTTGTCAGACAGCAGAAGGAGCAGTGATTAATTTGAATCATTTTAAGGCACAATCTACCATCAAACAATCTTTCCATATTAATAATGTTGCCATGAAATACATTTATGACATTGAAAAAGATTAAAATAATGTTAATAATAGGGGATTATTAACTTTATATTATAAATCCTGATCTACTTTTCTTACAATACAACCTACTGATATTACAGTGGTTTGATTTATTGTCACTGCAAATTAAATGTATTAAAATTGAATATTTTATTTGTATCATCTCATGAAGCCTGGTTCGGGCTATGTCACATATCGTGGCTTTAGTGTATCGTCTCATGCCTACTAATTAGTATTTTGTCAGTAGTAAAGGTGTTTTTGTAAATCTGAACATTGTGTTTATCATTCCTAGTGAAATTTATTTTTCAAATTTATATAAAACATTTATATAAAATATAATATGTGAGATCTTTTTAGTCGAACATGAACATATTTTATAACTTGATGAGGATGATGGATGACTCATGGAAAAGAGGTTTCAAGTAAGAACTGATAAAAGGATTCACACATTAATGCAGAATTATAGATTTTGTAGATATATATGATATTTTATAGATATATATTAGAATGATTAGTTTATTATTTCAAGGTAAAGTGTAGTTATAGTGGGCTGGGACAGGCTGTAGAAAGGTTTTATTCATGTTTATAGGTTTAAATTATTTATTTTACACTTACATTTTACATTTCTAAAATGTCTTTTACCTTTATATACATATTTATAAATGTAACGTCAGTGGGACACAAATGGCACTACAATCACGGAATAACCCACAATAAGCAATAGCAGAGCTCCATCTAGTGGTCATTTACCATAAGTGCACAAACTGAATCTCTTTAATGATGGTGTGCATTCCTGCTTCAAGCTGCTCATCCACCTTCAGGCCTCCATCCACTCTCGATGACCTCATCGATACACTTGATACACCTACTGAGGATCATGTCTAACCGCTACTTCGACTAAAGCATGAATCTAAATATTTTGCATTAAATACAGATTATAAATGACCTCATGACCACTGCCTGTAACTAACGATGCAGTCAGACTCATCTGTGCTATTTAGGGATACAGCATATGGGAATGCAGTGTGTGCATTATGTAGAGTCAGGATATGCCCTCACGTCTGCTTTGTACTATCCATTAGCTGTGTCCCAACAGACTAGGATACATCATTTATCATAATGCACGAGGGCTATGGGCCAAAACACATTTGACGAGGGTTCTGGTCAGTGATGCCCCTCAGGGGTTCTACATTAGATCAGCATGGTTAAGATGGACCCTGAACTCAGACAGATCATCGCCCATTTTGCCGTAAAGTGCATGAATCATGAGGTTGTGTATTTAGGGTGTAAACCAGTCTGCTGTTTATCTGTGTGCCAACTTTATGGTCTACTTAACAGCACACATAAAGGAGTCTATTCCCAATAAAACAAAACTGCTTTTAGAGAAACTTGTTCAAACCTGCACTAGGATTAGCTGCTAAATTCCTTTATACAATGGAAAAAAAACTAATATAGTTTAATCCTCCCTCCTAAAGTGAACTAATACTACAGGATTTGGATTATATATATATATATATATATATATATATATATATATAATTTTTAATTTTTAAATTATTAAGATATTTCATTTATTATTAAGTATCTTAATAATTTAAATATCTTAATAATAAATTAAATATCTTAATAATTTAAAAATTATTAAGATATTTAATTTATTATTATTATTATTATTATTATTATTATCTAATTATTTTTATTTTCTATTACATTTAAACAGTTAATCCTGACAGTAGGGGCTGCAATAGCTTCCTTGGCACCTTTAGCACCCTTCACTTCCCTCCTCCTTGTAATGAATAATGTTTACTGTTCAGTGAACGAACTGTAACAAGCTCTTCATGTGTCCTTGTATTATGTATATTCTTTGTACCACTGTGTTTCTGTACTACCATCAGAATGCTTGATTTTTGAACAGCTTTTTAACAATCATCACCACATTCTGTAAACTCCTCCAGCTTTTTTCTTCATCCATAAATGTTTGCCCATTAATAGGACATTACAATATTTCTTACACGTACTCACTAATCATTTTTATGAAACAGCTGAAATATAATCCACACATTAGAAAGTCCAGAGAGTAGAGTCCACACATTAACTGTGTATGTGCGTGTGATTTAGTTCCTCTGTTAATTCCACTGTCACCTTTTACTTGATGTTTTGCTCATATAAATCATTCCTGCTGTGTGTTAGTGTGTCCTAGTGTGCATGTGTGTCACTAACCCTGACTGTCACCCCTGTATATCTGTCTAATTTATCAGTCTCTTGTAGGTTGTCAGCAGCCTGCTGCATCAGTACCGCCACTCTCCCGGCAAGTGAGGAGTGGGAGAGTATTCACAGCTCGCAGGTAACATGCCCTACAGAGGAACTTAATCCCTCTGTTTAGTTACCGAGCAGAGCAGACATTGTAGATGCTTTGTACCACTCAGGAATATTTTTAGCACACTATTCGACAAAGTCATTGCGCATACTCATACTGTACACGTATCCTTCAGTGCTTCGTACGCACGTTCAGAGCCCTTGAGTTTATATTTGATTTGGCATGGGGTCGAGTTGACTGGGTTACAAAACATTATAACCTACCTATCTCTCTGAGCACTATAGTGCCCTTAGTTAATATACAACAGGTTCAAAGTGCTAGCACAGCTTTATCATCAAACACCCTGTAACATATTAAAGCTACTAATTCTCAGAGCTGCTTGCCTTTGTCTTGGTGTCATTTGTTTAATACCAGTTTGTCAGTGTAATTATGTACCTGTATACACTGTATGTCTTTTCCATGTCTTAGATATTTAACATGTATTGTGTAGAGCATTTTTTAACTCTTTATATAATAGGTAGGTGATTGTAAGGCTGTACTATACTATAATAAAAAAAATCTTTTCTTTTTCCTTCCTGTTTTGCCTCATGGTTGTAGTACTAATATTGTGATAACACTTCGAGACGACGAGCTACAAGAAGCCACCTCCAGACTTCCCTGCGACCCTTTTAAATGCCTGGCACATCACTCCAAAATACCTGGTCCTTAGCCCCTCCCATTGGCCCCTCCTATCCCACCATTTCCTGTGGCCCTGCCTACTTCCAGATGAACTAACCAGGGGACATGCTTTTTAAACATCGGTCAGGTGCTCCTCTTTCTGTGTGACCTCAAATGGACTCACCCTGTTTTAACCCATGTTGGTGAGCCAAGACTATGGTGCACTACTTTGCTCTCATTGGATACAAATTAACACATCTTCCAATGGAAAGAGAGAGAGAGTGAATACTAATGCCTGGGATGGACTAGTTAGTCATTTATTTATCTATTTATTTATGTTTATTAAGTTCTGTTTCTATTTATTTGCAATCTTGTGTGACTGGAATTCATTTTTCATTTGAAACCGAAAGGTGCAGCCATGCTGTGGATTTTTAGAATATCAGCAGCTGAGTAATTGAAATATTGTTTTTTATTCAAAACATAAAAATATGTTTAAAAGCTTCTAAGAGGTTTGGTTATATATATATATATATATATATATATATATATCTATATATATATATATATATATATATTAATGTTCAACAATGTTTTACATTTCTAATATTTGGGTTTAATGGTCATGGGATAGAAGAGTGGATAGGAAACGTCCATGGTTACAAAATTGTTACTGATTTTTTTTTTAGTCAAACCAAGACAGTGTTATTTGACAATAAGATTTGCTTGAAGTTGAATCAAAGTAATAACTGTAAATGTACTTTTCCAACATGCGTTTGAGAGACATTTGGTTTTGGCATGTGTAAAAACTTCCATTATGTTTCCATTACAGTGATAATATTGTTAAGATGCCATGCATAGGGTGTAGTTTATTAATTTATATCATAAAGATTATATTTTATACTTGATTTGACTTTTTTTTAACAGTTTACGTGAGTAAGGTAGGGAAGAGTGTTTGAATGTCAGTGATACTGTAAAGGTTAAAGAGCAGATAGTGAATACTGGCCAGAGAGTGGTCTGATCATGCTGTGCTGAAACTTTCAACATTGTGAAACCCCAAACCTGTATACAGCAACTGAAATCTTTTACATCGTATGTTCACTAAAAAGGTGATTATGGGTATAATGTCTCTCCTTACTCACTCTTCTCTCTTTCTCCCTCCTATGACTTAAGCACAAAGGCATTAATAATCTCAATATTTATTTGGTCTTATTATATTGTCAGACATACCAGCAGGACAATTTCAGATACTTTCCAGACTTCAGATGCTAATAAAACTATAAATAAGTTGTTAAACTACTGAATGAAATCTTCACTCCTTCAGTATGTAAGTATCTTTTGTGAAAGTGGAACAAAGTCTGTTTCTCTAATGACACTCACAAAAGAGGTCATCTGATGAATGGTCTTATTGAGACGCCTGTTTCAGTCTTCCTGGTACTTCTGGTACCATATCCCTTAGTTTACATGGAAGGGCTTTTGATTGTTCTGTATGAGTTGATTGTGTTTGGTTTGAAATATTGTGGTTTCTTGATGTGCACAATGGTCTTAAAAGGAAATGAAGTGATATACACTGAACTGGACAATCACCTTCCTTGTTACTGGTGAAAGCATAGTCGTGACAGCAGGACATAATGATACAGTGCTTTTTGTGTATATGTATTCACTTACTGATAATGTCATGATTTATGTATTTGTTCATGAAATAAAATCTGAACTCATGATTCAGTTGTGCATGTTGTCAAAGGATAATAAACAATGAGGTGTGATGGGTGAATGGCCCTCCATGAGACACACAGCAGACTGCATTTTGTTGAAAAGTAGAAGACTGAAGACTGATTTTTTTTAAAGAGTAGAATGATTGAATAAAGACAATAATATGTCACCTCTGGAATAATATTGTAAAAAGTTAATTCATCTTCAGTAACCGCTTTAACGTGGTCAGGGCTGTGGTGAATCCTGAGCCAATCCTGTGAGGGCACGAGGCAGGAATACACCATGGACGGGACACCAGTTTATCACAGGACACTATGCACACATTCACCTAGGGGGCAATTTAGAGTAGCCAGTCCACCTACTGGCATGTTTTTAGGAGCTGGAACAAAACCAGAGAACCCAAAAGTTGCAAGAGTAATTATTCAGCTCAAAAACAGTGCAGTGTATTACAAATAATCAGTACATTTCACTCATGTCACTCATTAAATAACCAATCACCCTATATGTCTAAACATGCAAAACCTAATTCTGTGATAAACATGATATTACCCCTTAGATTGTATTACTCACTGTTACAAGCAAATACAATATGACATTTGAAAAAAAAAGTGTGTTTATATTAGATCCCACACCATATGTTTGTATACAGGCTATAGATAAAGTGTAGATCCCTAAAATTCAACTACTGCAAGGCATTTCCTAGCTTACTTATTACCTGATTAAACTGATCAATAAATGTTTAAACTTTTCTAATTGCCTTATTTTCTTAAAAATAACTGTGGGGGGGCACGGTGGCTTAGTGGCTAGCACATTTGCCTCGCACCTCCAGGGTTAGGGGTGTGATTCCTGCCTCTGCCCTGTGTGTGATGAGTTTGTATGTTCTCCCTGTGCTTCGTGCTTTGGGGGCTTCCTCCGGGTACTCTGGTTTCCTCCCCAAGTCCAAAGACACGCGTTGTAGGCTGATTGGCATCTCTAAATTGTCCGTAATGTGTGTGTGTGTGTGTGTGTGTGTGCTTGTGTGTGTGTGTGTGTGTGTGATGGTGCCCTGAGATGGGTTGGCACCCCGTACAGGTTGTCACCCGAGTTCCTGTGATAGGTTTCAGGCTCCCCGCGGCCCTGTGTAGGATATGCGGTACAGAAAATGGATGGATGGATGGATGGATAACAATTTAACAATTTCCCTCACAGGATCAATAAAGTCTATCTATCTATCTATCTATCTATCTATCTATCTATCTATCTGTCTGTCTAACTGTCTATGAGGTAGCATGGTAGCTGTAATGACAGATGTCCAGCTTGACCAGGCCAGTCTGTGTTTTGGTAAGTGGTAGCTGTTCAGAAAAAAGCTGGATGTTTGAACACTGGTGTGAGTTTCATTGAAAGCTGGACTAGGACATAATATTTATGTTTTCTCTAAAGTATTTAATATTCGTATAATTAGCACTGAGCTAGGCTGCTAGGTTGTTTTGTTTTTTCTTGTTGGACAGTGCTCTCGTTCAGGCTAGTCTGTGGCGACTCTTTAGCATTTAGCAAATTTGTAAGTTTTATCATTTGGACTTTCTTGGAATAGTCAAACTCATAAGAGTGTTACTTCTGAAAAAAGGAAAATATCACGAAAATGCTTTTTCCCCGTAGTTTATGTCTGTTTTTAGTACTTCCAACAAAACTACGATAAGCTTTCAGTCTTGTGTGACAGTTAAAATTCCGTTAACCAATAACAGTCTCCTCACAGAGAGTAGACCTACAGTACATATAAGCTAAGAAAACTACTGTGGCTCATTACTTCAGGGTCAAACAAGTGAATTTTAATGATATATTTCAGTGTGTCTGTCTCCTGGCTTCTTGGCCCTTAAAAGCCTACTTCAGACAAACATTTCGAGTAAACTGTACCAAGTATTTCCATCAGATAAGATGACTACTTATCGCAAGGAAATCGTTTTCTATTGGCCACTCGTAGAGAGAGAGAGAGAGAGAGAGAGAGAGAGAGAGAGAGAGAGAACAACCGCGACCAATCGCTGCGTTAGGAACAGTGAGAGGTGGGCGGGGCTTGTAGCGGCTAAGGTGAACGCCGCGGTAACCGGATGAACTCCTTGAAAGCGTTGAGCAGCGGCGTTTAGTTTGGAGTCGAGTTCGGACGTTGGAGCAGTCAGTGCGGGGTGGAGAAGGAGTGGAGTAGGAGGAAGACACTGGAAGTAACTTTCCGTATGTGTGTAACTTTGGAGAAGCGAACTCTAGCGAGGATAAAGCTTTTCAATGTTGGACAGGTCTGAGGAAGCCATGGGAGACTTCAGGAGAACCGCCTTCAGGAGGAAAGCAAGGAGTGGAGGATCAGATGAGCAGCCTGAAGAGCACACAGGTGAGTTCAGTTTCATAAACACTCAGAAAGTCCAGGTGGAACAATACGAGCCCTGGGATTCTCTTACACCCTGCTGAACTGGATTGGGGGATTACACAGAGGATTACTGTCAAGTGATCAAGTGTTGCACACTGTATAATTTCTGTATATACTGTCCAGCTCTGTAGATCTGCATATTTTTTCTTTACATGCTCTATTTATATATTCATATGTGTGTGTTTTGTGTGTGTGTAGAATATGAATATATAAATATAATTTCTGTATTCTGTGTATGTCTCTTGACATATTCTATTTATATGTTCATATTCTACACACACACACACACACACACATACATATATTACTTTAGAGAAATGTAATCTAATGTGAATAAGTGAAGTGAAGTGACTTGTGGCCAAGTATAGTGAGCCATACTCAGAATTTGTGCTCTGCATTTAACCCATCCAAGTGCACACACACACACACACACACACACACACACACACNGTCATTCACTCCCCCACCTACAATCCCTGCCGGACCCGAGACTCGAACCCACAACCTTCAGGTTCATCTTCGGGTTATAAGTCCGACTCTCAACCATTAGGCCACGACTGCCCCTAAAATAGCATGAATAAAATAGCATATATACACACACACACACACACACACACACACACATATACACATATATATATATACACATATATATATATATATCTCATATAGTCGACTGTATTTTATTATATTCTGATTTTATTATATGTGTGTGTATATCTCAGTTCATTGTTGCATGCTGGTATGAGAAGCTAAGGAAGAACATTTCACTACATTACATGATGTGTATGGTATGTGTATGTGCTCTGACCTCACACTACACCTGGGCACAGCTGTGATTATGTGGCTGATTTTGCAAGCATGGAATATCTGTTGGGATTTTTTTTGTTTTGTTTTTTTTTGACTCCAGTAGCATACAGTGGAATTTGGTAGTTTTGTTTGGATTTGTTCGTTCAGCTTTGCAGGCAAGTCCATACTGGTCATGGGTTACTCTTCTGCACACTCCTGCCCTCCTGTTCCTGCAAATGCAGTATATCACATTGCATCTGTACTCCTGTGCTTTGCAGTTTGTCACTGCAGACGCACTGGAGAACCATTGATGTGACTTTGTGGATCCTTACGCAGCATAATTTGCATGTGTTGGATGCTGTGATTCATCAAAACCCCTACATTCATCTGGGACAATACTGATTTATAGCAGACATGATTCTCAAAGTGGAGTTCCTGAAGCATAGCCAGGGCATGTGGGATTGTTTTACATTCTGTGGTGGAAATTACAAACTACAGTTATGAGAGTTATTATATTTATTAATTTAACCTGCTTTTTTTTTAAACATTATTAACCTGTTTGTATTGACTTGAAATGAACGGGTTTAATTAAAAACAAAATCAGTAGCTAACTCAAAAACAAGTATGCTTATAAGTAATGCATAATTTTAATTAAAATGTGTTCTGTAACTGAAAAATAAAAAAAAAATAGGAAGCTCTATGGCTTTAATAATATATATATTACATTACTGCTCACGTTTACATAATGTGCCAAATACTGAAATAGTTGGATTATGTTCAATGATAAATCTTTATAAATAAATAAATAATATTCTTTTTTTTTTCTACAGTTAACTTGGCCCATGGCTGCAAAATTTCTGGTTTAACGCACTTCTAAATACACGGCAGCCTATGCTACCAATTTTGCAAAGGCAAACATCACGTGCTATGATAACATCCTTTACACTGTTCAGCCTCGTTTGCTTTATAACGCTTGTTCTTGTCCCGCTTGGATTGAAACCTGTACGTTCCTGGCTCTGACTGAAAACTGAAAGTTTATCTCCAAAGCATGCACATGTATGCAGGAATAGAGGGACAAGCAAGTGCTTGTCAGAATAATGTTTGCAAGTTATTGTGGCGACAAAACGAGATGAACTCTAGCTCACTCCTAGGGCACGTTGCCTGCTGGGCATGTTGATTTATTATATCAGCCATTTAGGCTTATTTCTTGATTGTTGAGGATATGGATATGAACCTCATGCCACATCAACACTGTGTAATAACTTAACTCATGTTCATGATTGTTGCACCTTAGGCTAAGTCTTGGCTTTCCACCAACGGGTATGTTTACAAAAATCACAGGATGGTTAATTACTGAATATTAGTGTGGGTTGGTGTTGGTGACTAGTGTGTGAGTAATTTAGTGAGTTAGTGTTGAGTGATTTTAGTCATTTCCACTGTATTTTGACTTATAAAAGGTTTTAAGCTTAAACTCTTAAACAGGGATGAATGTGAACTTATGTGCATTTTGATATGTGCTCATGCAAGTGGCTGGCACGGTGGTGCAGCGAATAGCGTTGCAGGGTTCCGCTATCCGCGTGGAGTTTTCCACATATTCCCCATGTCCGTGTGGGTTTCCTCCAGGTTCTCAGGGTTCCTCTAACCACCCCAAAACATGCTGGTTGTTGGACTGGCAACTCTAAACTGGCTCTAGGTGGGAATGATGTCCTGATTCCCTGCAGTTGACTGGTGTCCCATCCAACGTATCGTCTCGCCTCATGCCCAGTGTTCCCGCTATAGGCTCCGGATCCCCGACCAGCATAAAGTAGTTCATGAAGATAGATGAATGAATATTCATGCAAGTGAGTTGTGCAAGTCACTGTTCAGGTTCATAATGAAGAACAGGATGAGGAATTATTAGTTCTTTCTATATCTGTGTACTTGCTGGTTTCATTGTGCGCTTTGTTTTGTCTTTTGTGCTTCTGACGCCATGTAGTGTTTAGGATAAATATTTGATCATAAAACAGTCTCTCATGTAAATAGAACAGTTCCCTAGTCATGAAGGTTCAAGAAGTGTGTGAATGGTGGGAATCTTTAGCATGCATGCATGTTTGGTCATTTGTACTGTGGCTTGTGTAGCAGTTGTTACACATTGCTGATGACTGAAGCTTAAAATTTTGTTCTTTTCTTATTGTTGAAAATTGTTTTTAAAAAAAAAAGCAAGTTCATTATAAGAAAACTTGCGACACTGCATGCCTACCCAGGGATGTTTTGTGTGCGGTCATGACTTTCTCAACAAAAAAGCAGTTGAGTTTAGGAAAGTCATGCAGGGTTGAACAGGATTCTTCTCCTAAGCCTCAGACAATGGACTCAATTGTGCTACTCAACTCAAGAAGCAGCAAGGCTTTCTGGGATTGCTGGCTAGCCTGAATTAGGACTTGTTATTGTTATTGCTGTACTGACTGGGGCACTGACACTTACAAAACTTGCTGTTTGTAATGGAATCTAGTCTTCAAAGTGGACTTTGCTATAAGAGTAGCTAGTAGATTTGGATAAATTTGTAAGATTATAATCCCTGTGATGGTCAAAATACTCAAGGTAAGAGAGCAGTGCTGAACCTGGCAGTGGTGTTTTATATAAAGGTTATAGAGGGTGTGGAAAAAAACTCAAGTTATACGCTAATCCAGCTCATTTAATTATTGTTCCTCTGAATGTTCTCTTTTTCAGGATCTGTAATTGTCATCAAAGCAATCTAGATCTAAATGACTATGTATGGTCAAGAGCAATTTGCTAAATATGCTGCTAAGCGAAAGCATTTTCTTTCAGATAAGTGTGAGGGAGGTAGGACTGGCTTGCGGCCACACGCCCTGGCTTGTGGTAAATATGTAATCAGAGACAGTGGAAAGCCCTACTGCAGGAAAACGTTCATCCAAATCCATTTAACATACACAAAAGCTCAGGATATTCCAATTTACCACACAGAAAATTCAGTGCTTTTCTCACTTATGTCTGTCTTTTTATGACCATCTTTTTTTTTTTTTCCTCTCAAGATACTTTTAATTATTTGAAAGCCGTTCACTCACAACAGTTACATTTGTTGGAAACGGTTTTGATTTGGCTATTTTTAATGAAGCATAAATCCAGAAGATGGCGCTACAAGTCTTGTCATTGTTTTTGCGTTTCTGGTTCTCTGGGAAAATGTCCTTCTGCATGGAGACAGCTAGCGCTTTGTGTTCCAACCAAACATATGCTCACTTCCTCGGCTCACCAGCTGTCCTGCTCATTCTCTGGCTGTTATATGGACTTCTCATGTCCTGCTTAACATTTACTTAACTGCGGAAGGTTGAATTAGGCAGATAGACAGAAGAAAACGTAACAAAAACCGTGACACATGCAATTTACTAAGATTGTTACTTGTGTCATGTTGTCGTAGACACTTGCGTGTCCTTGTCAACCTGTTCAATGCCGCTGTGGCTGAATTCTGGCAAACAGCCAAGTATGATGAAAAATCGGGTTTGGGGGTTTCTGTCTATAACATACTTTGACACCTTGACTTATGAAACCATAAATATATTTTTACCAAAATGATGTGGAACAGTTTTTATTTTTTTAGTCATACCTAGGCTATGTGAAGCGATCATATTGAGTAAGAAGCCAGTTCAACAACTGCAGCAGTAAAAACAGTCATTTTGCCTAAAGATGTCTAAAATTTTGCTAACTCCGTGTGATTTTCCTCACACAGTGAACGTTACAGTTCGAGCAAGCTGTTTGATAGTTACATGCCACCACACATTTAGTAGCCAGGTCTAAAATCCAGCATAGCTACAGCATGTTATAATACAGCAAACTTTATGACCAGCAGACAAAACCCATAAATATACAGCAGCACCTTTAAAATCTTACCTAACTGCACTGTTTAACTTGCTTTGTTTATTACATGCATGTGATATTCACACAATACAACCTTGTCCTAAGTAGGACATTTCTTGCCGAGCATTTTATGGTTATGTTTAGTTATGTTTTTGCTTTCAGTTTGATTCTACACATACTGTTTACTTGTCTGCGTCTGTTCCGTTTATGAACAGAATAAAATTCTGATATAATTCAGTTTAGATTTTCAGTGGGTGTTGGATCAACAAAGGTGAATCACGTAATGTGTCTGGAAGATGTTTATTGCTGTTGCACTGCTGCTTCCGGCGGTTTATTTATTTATTTATTTATTTTAAGGGGGAAAGCCCATAGCAAGGCCACTCAGAGATGATGCACATCCTTTCTGAGCAGCAGGCAATTCTTCTGACTTCCAGTGCTGAACGTATTCCTCTGAGGAAACTCCTGTGAGGAAAAACATTTAGATATCGAGTGAGCCCTGTGTGGCCTGGAGATGACATAATGAGAACGAGGAGTGAAGGGAGGGAGTAGAGAAGTATGCAAAAATAAAGCAGGAGGTGTTGAAAGGTAACTAGTGGAAGAAATAGGAACAGATGTGTGACCGTAATGAGGAGGCTGATGGTGGTTACACGCAGTGATATCTAATTGAGTAATTAGGGGGGGAAACAAAGTCAAGCAACTTGACAGGAGAAAAACTGAAACAGGCCATCCAGTTAAAAATGTATTATGTTTTATTATTTGTATTTGTGTGGCAGTCTGTTGGATTGTCACTCCTTTTTCACATTTAGGGATGTAAAATGCTATAATTTTGCTTCTGATTGAGATACATACCCAAGGGAATAAAGAATATTCCAGTACAGAAAAGTCTATAAATAAGAATGAGAAGAAAATGTCTTATTTCACCATGGTTCCCCAGGTCACCGCACATTTATGCTCATGTAATTTTACACCGTACTTATTGTTCTCTCCAGTCCTTCTGGGTGTTTTCTCATTCCCAGCTCCCACCCACTAGTTCATTTGTCTTCCTGATTATTATCTTTAAGAAGGCCTGACGCCTCACTCTTCCTGCACAAAGTGCCCTCAGCCTGTGAGTGGTAAAATACAGGCAAACCATGGAAGGAATTTTGTCTATATCTGTCTATATTCAACAAATCTATTAGCACATCTAAACTCAGTGACGTGATAATGCCAGAGAAAGCTTATTGTAGTGTAGCTGATTTACTCGCCAGCTCTTCCTCTGGCTCTTCCTCTGGAGAGACCTGGCTCAGACTTGAGCTGTTTTTCTAACACTCCAATCAGATGGTGTTTCCTGGCTTTCTTTATGTCACTACTGCACTGTCCACACTCTAGCCAAGATAATTGTATGCTGGACAGCTTAGCTAGAAACATGCCTCAAAGGTAGATTACCAATTTTCCCAGTGTACAAGAAGGTCTCATTTGTGCTTGGATGCTCCCAGGAAAGAAACAACGCGAGCCTTTTGGCGAATGAGTGAAGAATCAGTTCGGGAGCAGAAGGAATCCAGCATCACTTCCTAACAACCAGGATTGTCAGGATTGCTTGGATTTTGATGTTCTTGTCTTTCCTTTCTTCACTTCTGTGTCCTCGCTCAGGATTATTTTTCGTGTCACTTTAACAGCAAGTGAGTGAGAGACGGGAAAGTGCTGAGGAAGTGGAGCTGTGCTGGATATTTTTGGTCCCTATTCATCGACAGGAAGACAAGCATCATAACTGCCCTCTCAGCTACTTTCTCCGCCAATGCTGTCCTTTTCTCTGTCTCCCAGCTTTGTGGTTTTCTCTATCTTTTCATTGATGGTTCTGCTGATGGCCAGTGACGGATCGCCTGGGTTCTACTCTCAAGATGTCTCATCTGCGCCGGACTTCCTCTGGTAGGTGATGATGGCTGACATCATGACTATGATAGTGGCTTGTTCTATGAACTTCAGGAGGAACAGAACTTCGATCACCACTCACATATTGGAATATTGACACGGAGAGGCAGGCATCCAAACAAAGTCTGCCACTTCTTCCATCGTTATAGCAACCTAGAAGTTCTGCTAGAAATAAACACATAATGGGCAGTGGATTGAGAAAAATGAGACGTCGTCAGAAGTATTGGTTTTGTCGAACTAAAGGTAAAGAGCTGTTTCTGTCACTGCTGTTAAAAATGTCATGACTCGGGTCGTAATTTGACTGATTAAATACACTCTGATTCCTGATTGTGAAACTCAGAAGTCTGTTAAGTTCCCATTTACAAACAAACCAAATTCAAGTGGATGATGTTTATTCTCACCTTACTCAGTCAAGTATAAAGTTCTGTCTGATTAGAGTTGGTTGCTTTATTCTACTCGGATCTAGATGTAAAAATAAATGTTCTCCTAATCGAGCTATCAGTTCTATTTTTAAAAGATTTATATACCACAGCGCTGATGAATGCTCAATTCTGATTGGTCAGAAGGTGTGGATTTAATTTTCCGTAACAGCATGGCTTGGACAGTAGTTCTGGCTGTAAGAGTTATACTAATGCTCTTGTTCTAATACACTATATAGCCAAAACTCTGTGGACACCTGACCATCATATCCATATACAGTTCTTTCCCAAACTGTTGCCACAAAATTGGAAGTACACAATTGTCTAGAATGTCTTTGTATGCTGTGGCATTAGTTTCCCCTCACTGGAACTAAGAGGCCCAAACCTGACAATGCCCCTGTGCACAATGAAGACATAGTTTGCCAAGGTTGGAGTGGAAGAACTCGAGTGGCCTGTACAGAGCCCTGACCTCCACCCCACTGAACACCTTTGGGACAAACTGGATCACACTGATTGCATTCCCGGCCTCCTCACCTGACATCAGTGCCTAATCTCACTAATGCCTGAATTGGAAAACCTCCACAGCCACGCTTCAAAACCTAGTGGAAACCCTTCGCAGAGATTCGAGATTATTATAACAGCAAAGGGGGTGCTAACTCCATATTATTGCCCATGGTTTTGAAATGGGTAAATGTGAGTGGGATTTTTCAGGTGTCCCCAAACCTTTGGCCCTATAGTGTACATTATCATTTCTACAGTAACAGCTTACCCAGAGACTTGTTTAGTGGATCCTCCACACAAACAGTTTTTTATTATTATTATTATTATATTTGTCATTCTTTTATTCATTCATCCATTCATTTATTCATTCATTAAAAGCTGTAATCGTTGGCAAATTGCTGTGGTATAAGAGGAATAAAACACTTAGAGACATGCTGTAATTGGGAAATTTGTTATTTTCCAAAGCAAAAAAGCTTGCTTAGCTTGTAGGCATAGCTTTTGGTAGGGAACGTTGGGGTCATGTCTCAGCCCATTTGTTAGCCATACCTGATTTAGATGAAGGCTGAGGCCATGTTTAACCAGAGATCAGTTTTGTAAAGTTAATAAAGTACAGATATGGAGTTTATGTTAGTGGGGAAGGACAAAAAGGAATCATTATATATAAATTACATGATGGCTAGTTGACCGTGCAGGTTTTTGCTCTGAAGAATCTCTTATATACACACACACACACACACACACACACACACACACACACACACAAGTTTCAGTTTAAACACCAGTCTTCCTAGACTGCGCAACAGTTCGTCACAGGTTCTTATCTCTGACCTTTAATCTAGCCACAAATGTCATTTGGCTGCTTTATTTTTCAAGAATTTATTCTTTTCTCAGCATTTCATATACCATGTGGTGGAAAAGCTTTTAACAAGAAAAATACTGCCAGTGCACATAAAAGGATGACGGTAGAATTGGACATTTGAGACACAGCAGAGAAAGAGATGAAATCTTAAGATGAGATCTTAGTTTAATTCTAGAAATTAATCTGACCTACGGAGATCAGATGGAAACTACAGCACATTAAAAAGATAAATAAAGTTAATTATAGTTTCACTTGCTTCATTTTTGCGACATTTTTGGACGCTGTTCACTGTAGAGATTTGCCGAGTCGAATCTTTGTACTTTTCCTTTATGCCAAACCTGAGAATACATATACAGGTAGCAATATACACTCATCATCCACTTTAATAGGAGCATCTATACACCTGCTCGTTTATACAGTCATTCAATCATGTGGCAGCAGCACAATGCATAAAATCATGCCGATACAGGTCAAGAGCTTCAGTTAATGTTCATATCAAACATCAGAATGAGGATATAGTAATATACAGTGCCCTCCATAATTATTGGCACCCCTGGTAAAGATGTGTTAAAAGCCTTAAAATAAATTCAGTGTTTAT
>CM074950.1:8074556-8100098 GCA_037577455.1 Pangasius macronema | reverse complement strand
TTCAATCATGTGGCAGCAGCACAATGCATAAAATCATGCCGATACAGGTCAAGAGCTTCAGTTAATGTTCATATCAACATCAGAATGAGGATATAGTAATATATAATATTAAGGATATAAGGATATAGTAACTCAATCACTCTTTACAACCGTGGTGGACAGAAATGCACTCAGCATGCACAAAACATCAAACTCTGGTGGATGGGCTACAACAGCAGAAGACCACAACCCCTTCCAATCCCGTCAGCCAAGAACAGGAATCTGAGGCTATTATGGGCACAGGCCATCAAAACTGAACTCCAGTCTTCATCTGTCCAGTTTGGGTGAGTCTGTGCCCATAGTAGCCTCAGGTTCATGTTTTGGTTGACTGGAATGATACTTGATGTGGTCTTCTGCTGCTGTAGATCATCCACTTCAAGGTTTGATGTGTAGTGTGTTCTGAGATGCTTTTCTGCTCACCACGGTTGTAAAGAGTGCTTATTTGAGTTGCTATAGGCTTTTTGACAGTTCAAACCAGTCTGCTCATTCTCCTCTGAGATCTCTCATCAACAGCATGCAGACCCTCCGGTCACAGGATGTTTATTGTTTTTCACATTTTTTTTCCCCGCTCTGTGAATTAGAGACTGTTGTGCAAATCTCAGGAGGCACCAGCAACAATGCCGCAGTTAAAGTCACAGAGATCACATTTTTTCCCCATTCTGGTGTTCGATGTGAACATTTAACTGAAGCTCTTGACCTGTATCTGATTGGATTAATGAGCAGTGTTCCTATGAAAATGGACGGTGAACGTACATTCAATTCTTGATGGAGGCCGCAACAATGTTTACTGTGCCAGTGTCCCGAAATGATAAGGAGCACATCATTATAGTCTGGGTCTCACGAGACTAATGGAAAAACTTGTGCAGCAGCAGCTTTTTTTGCAGAAAATGGTGTCATTAAGTTTTCATTTTATTGTCTGCATTATGCACATAAAGCCATAGTGATCATAAGACTTCATAGAGTAGGCTTTTAATGCCAGTTATATTTAAGTGTGTGTACTGTAAACACACCAGAGCCAGACTACAGCCTTGTACTTAACCACTCCACTTTCAGTTCAGGAAGGAAAAGGCAGGTCCTTTATTCCAGCACACTCCCTATCCATCGACATCTATTGTTTGGATATGTCATCAGAAAATATGGCCTGTGATGCAACACTTTCAGTAAAATGCCACGACTGAGTCTGCGTATAATCGGTGAAACTTATTTCACATAGCTCACTTTTGTTTACTGAGGTGTGATAAAGGTAGACAGTAAATGTGTGAGTGTGTGTGTTAAGAGAGGGAAGACTTTGAAGGGCACTGTGTTTAAGGATTATCTGGTTATGCCACACAAGACTGTAACAGAATAACCCTAATCAAATCAAATCAAATATAAACCTAAATTTAACCAGTCAGAGGAAACAGAAACGCATTCTCTCGCTCTCTCTCTCTCTCTCTCTCTCTCTCTCTTTCTCTCTTTATAATTAAATACTGTTTATATAGATAAATGTGGATCAGCGAGGCATTTTTATGCATGACTATTACATTACATTGTTTTTATTAGGAATGAATCGACCCTGATACTGTTATCCCGACTTGTAACATTATGTTCTACCAAGCATTTCTTTTAAACTGATATAGTGTCCATGCTTATTCTCCTGTCTGTTTTTTTAGGCTATCGGTTCTAGGTGTTTAAATTATTTATTGCGATTGCTTTTTTTAAAATGGTAAATCGCAAGCAGGGAAAAATCAGTTCTGCTTAAGCCCTCATGCAAACAATCTGCTGTGTGTGCGAGCACTTCAGTCGTGCGAGTACTGAGCACTGAGACACGTGCTTCCATTCCCTCCATTCCCCTCGCTCGCCAGGATCTATGCTTTGCTCGTAAAAGAATTGCAGGGTGCAACTCCCACTTTGTCTGCTCTGTGTGCTCGTTCTTGATTACATCATCTTAAGCTCGTTCTTGATTACACAACATCTTAAACGTAAAACTCAACATGAGGAGTTTATTGCTAGTAGCACATCGCAGCAACCAACATAAACAGAGCTAAATAAAAAGTCCCATGATGCCCCTGATTGATTATTAAGTAAGTTACTCATTTCAGTCACGGTATCGACGAGTATGAGTACAATACGAGACTCTGTGTCCACACACACACACACACACACACACACACACACACACACACACACACACACACTTCCTCCCTCTCTCTGCATTCCAACACTTTCTCCTTTGAGACGTACTTGCAGAGTAATTACAGAACGATGCAGTTGTTGTTCACATGTAAAGGAAAAGGATCGTTTAGAAAAAACATAAAAAATGCAGGAGTGGCTGTTTTCGTCCCGTGTGAGTCTTGTGGTTAAATGTGTCAGCATTTGTTATAGCCAAGCAATTAGGCTAAAGCTCCAACAGAGGGCAGAGACGCACTGACTGATGTGTGACTCACGAGGCCTAGTCAGATATGTAGTTTCTCTTCTCCTGCACTTCCCTCACACTCATCTCATAGGAACGTCAGTCTACCGGAGGTGGTCAGTGCCGTATGACTGTAAAACATCAGGTATTTGTGGTCTTATCTGGTTTGCCTCTGACACTTTTTGAAACTATGGTGAGGTATTTTTAAGTGGTTTCTTTGTATGTGTATTTATAGAGGCAGCTGTAGAAGTATTGGCCAAGATTATTGTATAAAATAAATCACACGCACACTTTTTTTCTAATTTTTCGATTCAAGCAGTTAAGAGAGACTACTCACCTTTCCTCTAACACAAACTACTGATATACATATCTGTGCTCTTAAACAGTGTAGGAAAAGTATTGGCACCTCTGATTAACATTTCAAATAAATGTCAACAATTCGACAATTCTTTTGAAGAAAATATATACTTCCCTTTGACCATTTCCTGTTTCCCTAGGAAATAAATATATTAAAATGCCAGTAAATCATTGATGCTTTGAGGGTGTTGTTTTGCCACAAGTTGTCTAGCAGTTCTTGTGAAGATTGATGGCATCATGAATTCCACAAAATATCAGGGTATCTCTGCCCCAGAACTTTGATGCATCTGCCAGGAAGTCAAGACCTGGTCATAAAAAATGAAATACACAAATATACTACAAATACAAATCAAAACATTGTCCTAATCAGAATACAAATGATTGCGAGAACACAACGTTAATGCTGCTACACGAGCAGCATTGTTCATGTAGTCATCTGCATACCTTATGTGTATCCAGAGGATTAAAAGCTGTATCCACTAGGGGGCAGGGTCGGGTTAAAACATCACCAGCATATTTTCTTTGACTACTACTTCTGATTTTGCGAGTCAACAACGAACACTGCAACAGCAGAGAAGGCTACTTTACACTCCAGCTGTTCTGGCACACACTGCATAGACATATCGTACAAATGTGGGTAACTGCAGACTAGCGTCTCTTCAAAACCTTCCACCACTGTTGTCGTGTGTCAGTCTGGCACTGATGTGATGTCGCATCATAAGGTCGGTCTTGCACAACATGGACGTGTAGCGTTAATTTCTGAGTGCACAAGCAACCACAGGATAACATGCTGTTATTCTCTCCAAGGGAGGCTTCATCAACTATTAACTGTAGGGGTGCCAATAATTGTTTTCAGTATTTTTTTGTAGTAAAAGAAAACTCTGCATATAAGAACATGTATATAAAAAGGTCTTGTGGTTGAAAAAGTATTGTTTTAAAATGAAACTCTATAGCATCCCTATATGTTTAATACCAAATACCACTCACTGCATGTTTTATTTTTGCATATATTCATCATATGCATTTGTTTATATACATGTATAAAATAAAATCGCAAATTGTCTTTATGCTCTTATTTCATTACAGAGAAAGGTGAATACTTTGTTATAGTGCTGGTATCAGCTCTGTTCTTTTCCACTTGCTTTGTGTATTGATTTGGACTCGGCTGTTTTGGCTGTCCATAGGGAACCATTTCTGCCCTCTGGTCCTCTCTCTCTCTCTCACTCACACACACACTCACTCACTCACACACACACACACACACACACACACACACAAACAGATCTGACTGACTGACTTTGTGTGTGTTTGTGTGTTGGCATGGCTGCTTTCTAAAGTGTCGAATGTCTGAGGTGAGGTGCCAGGATGATTCCTGACAATCATCTTTGCATATGCCTTTGGGTGTGTGTGTGTCTTCCTGCAAAAGTAAACACACAGCTAATGCTTATGCGGAACAGAAACGCTCCTGAACGCGCTACCTTACATTACCTAAAAAGGCTACTTTCTGATGGCAGGTTTGACTTGTTTCTGCCTGAATGGCTGTAATTTCAGGTTTACTGCTCAGTTGGATGCAGTATGATGGTGAAGATGTTGGGAAGATGATGGGAAGACTGTGGTTTGTCTTGTAAAGGGATAGTACTTCTGAGAACCTTGTGAAAAAGCTGAAAGTCTTTATGCCAATAAGTAAGCAGTAAACAGTGGACAGCTCCTTGGATTCAGACTGAACACAGACTTAAACTTCGACAATATATTCTTCTGAACACCCTGGAATTAACACCTATTATATCTTAGAAATATTTGGTATCCTTTTGGCTGAGATGGTCCTTTTGAATCCTGCTTCTTTCTCCGTACTATGATGTGCATAATGACCTTTCTCTGTGACTATGCTGATTTGGACATTTGCTATAACGGCATAATTCATTCTGTATTTGTCTTGAACACCGTGCTGGATGTTCAGATAGTCCATGTCCTCCCACCCAAAGCCTGGTCAGGAGCTTCCATTAATTGCGCTGTATGCCTTAGATAGCTTTGTTATCTATGCCTTAGACTTGTTATCTAAGCACAGCCTTGTAACATAGAAGCTGACTTATCTGAACGGATGTCGATCCATCATTGTCTGAGGCCTGATCTGATTTGTGGAGTGAAAATTACTCCAAATGCCAGGTGCTGACCTCTGTAATAAAGCCACTAGTCCACTGTGTCACAAGGAAGCTGGTGATGAAGCAGAGCTGGGTTTTGTCCAGCTGCTACCTCGTTGGCATGTGATAAGTGTGTCCAGCTGCAGTGGGGGCCCCGAAGGTCGTGTGTGTGTGTGTGTGTGTGTGTGTGTGCGAGCACATGCACGTGTGTGACCTGAGTGACCATCACTATGAGAAGAACAGGTCAGTGAATCATAGAAAAGATTAATCGCAGTCTTTAAAGCATTTGTAAGCAATTTAATTAAGATCACTTTAGCTGTTTAGCTCTCTCTCTCTCTCTCTCTCTCTCTCTCTCTCCGAGCAGTGAGCTCTGTGAGTATGTGGCCATGAGTAGAGCAAATCCAAAACCAAGCAGAAAGCTGCAACATTATTTGTTTTTGCAACACATTTTACGTTACTGTTTTGACTACCTTGCCAAGGGCT
Source organism: Pangasius macronema (assembly GCA_037577455.1). NCBI lineage: Eukaryota > Metazoa > Chordata > Actinopteri > Siluriformes > Pangasiidae > Pangasius > Pangasius macronema. Next base: position 8,094,689 of record CM074950.1, on the reverse strand, counting down.
TTGCGAGATTGTTACATAACATTTTATTTTTAGGCAAAGACAAAAAAATTCTATGTCAGGAAATTCTTCGCAAGATTGCTGCCAGTTATTTTTGTGTGTGCACCAGCAGCCCATACAAAGCTAGGATTAAAAGTAAACAGGAAGCAATGCGCCATCTTGGTAGGGTAATTAATGTAACTGATGTTTCTTTTGAACGGGATATAAGAGAAGGCTAACGTTTGGCCAGAATGTCTCGCTTCCACTTCAAGACAGTGTGGAGTGCAATGGAAACGGGAACATTCAGAAATGAGTTGGACTGAATCAGTAGGAACATCTGTTTGGCTGTTTCAGTGTGGAGAGGCTTAAGAGAGATGGAGATCTCGTTAACAGATACTGTGTTTGCTCAGATGCTCAAGAAGTAATTCTCTTAATTATAATAGTTACCATGCCAAAATGTAACATCATAATGTACAGTCAGAGACAACACTTAAATGTTTACCAGTGTTTGTAGAGTCTTTTTCTTGGATGTAGCTGGTGTGAGTGGAGACTTTTATTCTATATTAATTCTACCTTGTACACGTAGTGCACTACGTGTAGTTCACGCCATTGGATGTTCAACCACAAAGCCGAATGAAATGCACTTAAAAGTGCATCTGTCTTTGCATAACTTAAGTCAAATTAAAAATAAATACTTTATTCTTGGCAAAACCACCGTAAAGTTTCTTAGTAAGGTGTCGAGCCACAATGAGCCACCATAACTGCTTCAAAGACACTTGCCAGAAATTTTGCAAGTCTCTGGAACTGTACTGGAGTGATAAACCCCATTCTTTCAGAGATATTCCCTCAGTTGGTGTTTTGATGTTGGTGTGGTGGAGAACACTGTCTAACAAATCACTTCATCACCCCAGGGTATTCAATTGGGTGAGATCTGGTGACTACAAAAGCCATAGCATATGATTTACATCCTCATCAAACCATTCAGTGAGACTCATACCCTGTGGATGTGGGCGGAGTCATCCTGAAAGAGACAACTCCCATCAGGATAGAAATGCTTCTTCCTGGGAAGTCACTGCTAGCTAGTTTCTGGTCCAATGAGCCGTCTTTAGCCAAATAAATTACATTAATGCAGGAGACTGAATGACCTGCAACAGTCTGCTACAGAAGCTGAGTTCACGTTTAGCGGTCTAGGGTTTTGTTTTGTTTTTTCATATGTAAATCGGCTTTGCTGCAGTATTTGTTTGCATACTCTGTTTGCTCATATGTAATACTTTGCTGGGCCTGCACCTGTTGACTATCCTTAGAGTGGTCAAGTGGACCCGAATATTGTTATTCTTTCCAGGGCAGGCAGTGGTGGCTGAGCGGTTAAGGCTCTGGATTACTGTACTGGGGTACTACTGGGGTTCAAGCCCCAGCACTGTCAAGCTGCTGCTGTTGGACACTCAAGCACATCTGGTCAGGGGCACTGTATCATGGCTGCCCCTGCACTCTGACCCCGGCTTCCTAGCAAGTTGAAATATGCGAAAAACTGCATTTCATTGGCTCTGTACTCATACTCTGCACAATGACCATTTGAATCTAATCTAATCACTAAATATTAATTGTAAGGGTGCCAATAATTCCAAAACATTCTGGAAAAAAAACATTAAAAAAATTGTGTGACAGGGAAAAAAAAAGAAAAAATGTTTAAATAAAATACATAGTATCCTTTAATCACTTATTGGATGTGTTCTTCTCTTTAGATATTACATTTTGCTCATTCTCATAGTGCCATTAATTCTTTATCATCTTCAGCAACTGTATGTGTTTAATTTTGCATTTTTAATATGTTGAACATTAAAACTTGTATGTAAGAGATGATTCCACGCTGTATAGATCTTACGCAGGCCTTTAATCTGTGGCATTGCATAAATATATGGTGCGGCTTAGTAATGAAGCGTTTGGGATTTTCACTGAGGGCTTTGGGTTAAATGATGGAAGCATGAGAATTGTGTAGGTGGCCACTTTAGGTTGCCTCTTGCTGCTGTCTTTTTTTTTTTTTTCCCCTAACCCTCCCCCACAAGCCCCTCATTCATCTGCATCCCCCATCCCTCCGTCTCTCTCTGTCCCCACCCTGCCGGCGTGTGTCACATGGCTGTGTCACACTCCAGTTGAATGAGCCAGGCTGATTTGTATGCCGTATTCGATGATGGACACCGTGAACAGTTAGCACATGGACACAGTCGTAAGCAGTCTTCTGAGCGGCACTATCTACATTCTCTCTATTCCTCTCTCTCTTTTGCTTCCTCCCTCCTGCTTCCCAGCACCACCACCCCCCCTTCTCTTTCTGCTGGCAGATGATATCCTCGGGTTTCCTCCCTCGATCAGCATAATAGACCTGATTGTCCATGCGAAACACACATATGCTGGCACCCAAAGAATGAGGGATTGACGCAAGGACAGCGAGACTGCCGTTTCCCTGCCATATGCTTTCTCTCCGCTGGAATGTGATTATATTCCTGGGTTACAGAGAGAGATCGAGAAGGGTTTGAGGCTGAAGAGGGGGGAAAACGAGCAAGAGAGAGAGAGAGAGAGAGAGAAGGGGAAGGAAGCAAAGAGGATGCACTGAGTGAGAGAAGTGAGAACGAAAGGAACAGCTCGCGGTGACGCTTTTTGTTCCGGCGTGACTCTTTGGATAACAGCAGCAGCTCCCAGGCTTAGAAGAAACTACAGCTCATTCACTCACACGCTCAGCTGTCGTACAGATTAAAAAAAGGACTCGTGTAAGGTCAGTGCTTTTCTTTTATTCAGCAGGGCTGTGGCTGGGGGGCTGGGGCCACCAATGCACATCACCCAGGACTCCTCTAATTATCTCCTGTTCTTCTAATTAACCCTGATTTGATCAAGACTGATAAAACGGGTCTGGTTTGTGGTGTTCTCATTATGGAATTCAAGCTGTTAGGCTGATAATAAATGCAGGAAAGCTTTGTGTGTGTGTGTGTGTGTGTGTGTGTGTGTGTGTGTGTGTGAGAGAGACACTGTCACCCATGGATTATGAATGAATCATTTTGGCATTCGGTGGATTTGGTTTAGGCTGTTCTCTGATTGTGTGTGATTGAGTGTGTATATTTGGGAGAGAGGTTGGCTGAATTAAAGTTCCAGTAGAGAAGAGCATAAGGGGAAATTGCTCATTACAGTGCAAAACCACACACTCTGGTACAGGCTTTAACTGTGACTAGTGTCACTGTGCCTCTCTTAACTCTTAGTTGTATAGGGAATGATTTTTCTATCTACACATTTTACATAGTTTGTCATCTTTTTTTTGTTCCAAGCTTCTCCTGTGACTAAGGATATGTTCACAGTGTCCTATAATGGAGCCAAGGCTGAGGGACTCAAATGATTGTACTTGTATAGTAACTTTTCATTGACTTACTGTTCTTAGAAGTTTCGTTTAGTAATGCAGTCTGGAGAAAGTCTGGTGGCTTACTTAGAAACGTAAGAAGAAGCACTGAAGTTTTTCAATAAGGCTACTGGGAGAAACGGCTCAGAGGTATGATGTACTTTTTGATTTGTGATCATTTATATTAGAACTGTGCATGGAACTATACTTAATCCCACTCCTGTTAGCTTCTGCAGAAATCCTGACCAATCCAGCACACTCTCGCATTTCCTTTACTTGCAGTATTCCCCAAAAATAAGTCAATAAGTCATTTAAACAACAGCAACCCTTAACATGATGAAACTGCATTAGTTCATCATTAATGAATGAGTAGTTAACCAAAGGTCTCTGATTTGCGTCCATCTTTTCCACCACTGAAAACCAAAGCTCTGATTTATTGTACAGTGGTACACCTACCTGCCAGATTCGAGCTGACAATGCACTATTGTTTGTGGAAAATAAAAACAAGACCAAATGAACACTGTTACAACACCAGCAGTCTCACAGTAACACATAGCTAGCTGTTGCATTTTCATGTGCTGTTAGGAATGTGTTAATCTGATGCTATTGGTATCGATGCTGTTATTGACCAGAATGCTTTACCGTTATTGGATCTGACATATTTTATGCTGTGAGCATGTGTGATGTTGTCTGATACAACACTGATCTTCTTCATGAATACAAATGGGCTTAAAGTCCAGCACCTTCACACCTGTAATGTGCATATAACTTGGCATGAATAGGCCTCATAGGTGTCATATACAAAAGGAAAAATATAATCTGTGGATTTATATTTTGAAAACTATATTGTTGTGGGTGATGCATATTGTGTATCATAAAAAAAGCTTTTCGGGTATTGTGATCTGTTTTTGCCTTATTCCACAGTGCTGTTGGGTCCTTGATTCTGATTGGTCAGAAGGTATTGATCAGTTTTCTATAACAGCATGGCTCTGGCAGTAGTGCAACTGCAAAGCTCAGGTTTGTATTGATCCTCTCATTTTAATACGTTGTCGTTTCTATAGTGACAGATGACACAGGGATCTTTTATGGCAGGTAAACTGAGTAAAAAGCATGTCATTTTTGATATGGTGAACTTTTCGGTGAGGAGAGGTTTGCTTAGCATTGTTGGAATCTCCATTGTTAGTGCTTGGTAGCAGTCAGAGGTAAAGCTAGAACTACGGGAAAGTCTTCAGGACGGAGTGCTTTATGGTTTTTCAGTGACAGTAACATGACAATCTGCATTTTTTTTAACTTCAAAAGAAAAAAAAACTAGATGTTGGTGAGGGAATGACTGTTTTTATAGCTGCTCTAATGTTAATAACAGTAAATAACCTTCTACGTTAGGTGTAGCTGTAAACGGATAAAAAGTATGGTTGTTGAAAACTGCAGAAAGACCAGGTGATTTATTTTTTTTCTAATCTTCAACTGTCCAACTGTAATCTTCGATGTTTTGTGCATTATGAGATGCTTTATATATTTATGAGATGCTTTTCTATATGTGTTACTATATCCTTCCTGGCAGGTCGAACCAATCTGGCCATTTTCCTCTGACCTCTCTATCAACAAGGCATTTCCACCCACAGAACTGTCACTCACTCAGTGTTTTTTGTTTGTCGCACCATTCTGTGTAAACTCCAGAGACTGCTGAATGTTGAAATTCCCAAGAGCTCAGCAAGAGTTTCTGAAACACTCAAACCAGCCCATCTGGCACCAACATCCCTGCCATGGTTTAGGTCACAGAGATAACAATTTTTCATCATTCTGTTCTTTGATGTGAACATTAACCGAAGCCCTTGACCCTTGTATCTGCATGATGTTATACATTGCACTGCTGCTGCCACATGATTGGCTGATTAGACAACTAATATAAATGAGCAGGTGTACAAGTGGTCCTATTAAAGTGGACACTGAGTGTATAAAGGATAAAACGTATTCTTTAACGAGCAGTGTTGAAAGAACCGCTGTGGTAAATGAGGGATAAAATACTTCAGGATGCGTGGTTATCGGAAATTGATCAACTCCACCTTGCTGATTATTTCCTTCACATACCATCCACCTGTACTGTAGTTGCTGATTGGTCCTTCTTTTATATCATCATAGTACATAAGATCATATTACTTGGTGCATATGAAAAGAAGAAGTGTTAGCACAAGGAATATCAAAACCTTTAAAAGGGAAGCGTGTTTAGAGAACAAAACCCCTCGTCAATAACCCCCACACCCCACCCGCGTAAGTAATGTGCGCAAGTGCTTGGTGTCACTCTTGGCCTGAACTACTTCCTTTTTACAACATTCTGCTCAGCATACTGTGAAACGCTTTCACAAGCAGCGCATCTCGCAAGAACTGCATCTCATGTCAGCGGTTTTCACAGGGTCCTAACAAGGTCCAGTTACTGTGATTTTAGGACCAGTGAAAATGGTTTAGTATAATCAAGATATTTATACACACACACACACACACACACACCGTCCACTTTAATAGGAACACCTGGACATCTTTTCATTTATGCAGCTATCCAATCGGCCAATCAGATCAGCTGCAGAAGCATAATGCATATAATCATACAGATACAGGTCAAGAGCTTCAGTTAATGATCACATCAAACATCAGAATGGGGGAAAAAGTCTCTGATCTCTGTGGCATTAACCTTTGCATGGTTGTTGGTGTCAGGTGGGCTAGTTTGAGCATTTCAGAAATCGCTGATCTCTTGGGAATTTCACACACAACAGTCTCTAGAGTTTATACAGAACTCGTGTGAGAGCACTTCAATTCTGCGAGCACTGAGCACAGACATACACATTGCTTTTCCAGGGTATACAGCGCTCATGAGTCAGTTTAATTGAAATAAAAGAGCCATGATGAAAAGAGCCCTAAAGTAAAATGAAAAAGCATAGTTTGTAATCCTTATTTTAGTAATATGCTGACAGTTTGTGTTTAAATAAAAAGTGGAATGAGTTAAATTTCAGGTGCATGCCTTTGTAAGATTTTTTTAAGCACCGCTTTTGGTAGCAGTTTAATATTATTGCTGTTATAATTAGTATTGCTGTGTGTGTAAACACTGTGATGATAAAAATTGAATGGTTAAACCATTTTAAACATTTACCCTGGGTATTTTCCAAACGGTTATATGAACGAGATGATTCTGTCGCCAGCGCAGGCGTAGTGGATTGGCTATGCCATGTGTGAATGGATGGGTTGATGGATTTTACAATACAAAGCCTAAAAAAAAAAAAAAATTATCAAAGAAGGCTGCAATATACAAATGAGCTCGGTGACTCAGCTTTTGTCTAGTGTGTGGTTCTTGATTAATATCAGAGACTCCACATGAATCACTGGGTAATCTGCTGAACCACAGTCTTACATAATCCAACAAATGGAAATGATTTTTGGTCAAAATAATACACCTTTTTTTTTTTTTTAACAGCGTCACGTCAAAGCTCCACCAATGTGTTTTTAATATACTGCACCCTGTTGTTGAGTGTTTATATATATATGTGTGTGTGTGTGTGTGTGTGTGTGTGTGTGTGTGTGTGTGTGTGTGTATCAGCCAGAGATCTACACACAGAGTTTACAAAGTGATTTTAGAGTGATTTTAAAAGCAAGTGGTCTTTTAGTAATACCTAAAACGTACAGCGGTGTTGTACAGAGGCAGTGTAGTGTCAGAGCTCAGCCTGGATCTCTGTCCAGTCTGGAATTAAAAGAAGCGAATCAGAGTTAAATGAACGCTGTGAGACTGAGAGGAGGCTAGTGTCTGTTCCCAGCATCCAGGGAATTAAGAATTCTCATTACTAGTAGTGAATGTCTCTAAAATAAATTGCGCTCATCGCTATTATTTGCAGTATATATCATGTTAACGGTATTCATGCGAAGAGACACATTAAACCGTTTACACGCCTAAGGGATCCTCCTGATGTGGGTGTATGCACAGATTTAACGATTTTATTTCACTTCGTTACTGTCAGGTGAAAGGGGACTGAGTAAAATATGAAGAAAGGGAGAGCGTGAGAGAAGGAGAAATTAGGATAGGTTCATTTTTATTTTCTGATTATAAATGGTTGTTTTCTTCTTAGACAGGTATTGCTACATTGTAGTCTTGGTAAAATAGTTGCTGTAATGTTGCTAACTGCAGGAAGTCATAAAGTAGATGATCGGAGCAGAGGAAGTGCTGCCTGTGACCTTTTATACATAAAAAAAAAAAGTGCATCCTTGATGATTTAATTAGAGATGACAACGATTGGTTCCGTGTTGGGCTGATACAGCAGAAAATAGTGGATCGGATATCATGGGGGAAAAAATAAAAGAATGAATTTAATCCAATCCTGTAACAAATGGAAAAGATTTTAATTGGGATTGGAATTTTATTTATTTATTTATTTACTGATTGATTTTTTGGGGAGCTGTAAATGTTTACATATAAAGATAATCGATGCTACTTTTGCTAGGGCTGATTTTTATTATATTTATACTTTTATAATATTTGCAGTGTAAGTGAGTTTTGTGTGACCGTTGCAGTTTTGTGTGTCGTGTTTTTAGCTATAAAGTTTTGTGCTTCATTTTAAAAAAAAAAAAAAAAAACTTTTAAGCTTAGCCATTTTTAAAGAAATGGATATCAGATAGGTATCCCTATTGGCTGATACACAGGGTTTCAGTATTGTTATTGAAAAAGAAAAGTGATCTCGTGCCATCTCCACATTTAATATTAATATATTAACATATTTCTTTATTCAGGATTGCATATTGCTAATTGGTTGCATTGGAATGTGTGTGTAAACTAACACTATATATAGTATACAGGCATTTAGGAATCATGAATGCGAGCTCCAGGGTGCTAGCCTAGACCCACGCTTTGCCTGTGCAGAAACCTAATTACGAAGGTTAAAAAGTGCTGGCTAATAGAATTTAGCTAATATGTGTAGTGAGCGGGTTAAATGCATTAATACAGACTAAGGGAAGTGAGTGAGCAGAGGGCGAATTGACACTGTGTAGCTGCACTCATTATCCTCTCTGATAACATCCCTGGTGTAATATCATGTGTTTGGGCCCTCGGCAAAAAGCCAGCAAGTGTTTGGCTTGAATTTTGGCTACAGGCATTTGTTTTCTGTCTCCACATCACACACAAAAAGATTTATTGTTATGTTGTTCAAGTCTGTCCAGCATGTGTGTGTCTAATTCAAGGTGACTGCATGTTGTTCCAGCAGGACACTGATGTGAAGTGCTTGCACTGCACTCTATTTTCCACACAAAAACACTACATTTGTCCAAAATGGCCCGAAAGAGAAATGCATCAGCTATTATTACAACACGGGGTGACGTTACTGCACAGTTTCTAACCTGCTGGACCCTACAATGGCTTCTTCAGCTGTTTGACTGTTGGGAGTATCACCAGCTTGTGATGCAGAAAAAGTATCGATGACTAAACAAACCATTTATTAGGAACAGTGACATTAATTCCAGAAAGTATGAAGCACATCTGAGATGGTCAGTCAGGAACTTTTTTTTTTTTAACGACAGTTGATTTGAGGTGGATTTACACGTAGATCAAAAAGTGTATTTCGGTATATTTCAGTAATTACAGATGTAGTAAAGCATTGAAATGTAACTGCTAAAGCTAAAAAGTGATGGCTAATGTAATTTATATAACTAATATGTTTGGTGAGCAAAGTAAGAGCTGAAATATAACAAAAGTCTGCCATAAAATTACTTATAAAACATACGATTCTTGGTACTGCATTTACATTTACATTTATGGCATTTGGCAGACGCCCTTATCCAGAGCGACTTACATTTATCTTATTTACACAACTGAGCAGTTGAGGGTTAAGGGCCTTGCTCAAGGGCCCAGCAGTGGCAGCTCGGTGGTCCTGGGGATCGAACTCATGACCTTCCGATCAGTAGCCCAATCAGTAGCCCAATGTCCTAACCACTGAGCTACCACTGCCCTACTGCAGTTCTTTTGGTAGAATTTTGAGTAAAAGTTCACTTAATGTGTCAGAAAAGTGCAGGAAGTACTGTGCTGCTCTTTCCTGAAGGGTGTAGGAAGTACAGGTTCTGCTTTGCAGCATGTTCCTGGCCCGTGGACGCAGCTGCTCTGAGACAGAGCGGTCTCTTCACTGGTCTCTGAGCAATACTGTTTATAAAGAGTATAAAATTACTAGCGTAGCCTTTTATTTTTTTCCATTCTGCACTACTGTTCTTATTGCACTTCATTATTGATCTTTTGCTGTACAAGATTAAAAAAAATAGCATATTTTAGGCTTTTTTCTTGCTGTTATCATGCGAATAAACAGAAAGCTCTGTTATTAGACTGCAACATACGTTTCCTGTCAATGGCATATAGTGTGAAAATGAGTAGACTTGTGAGGCCTGTGTGAAGTGGACAAAACTGCAAACCTAAATGCTTTTTTTTGTATGCACAAGAGGGAGAGAGAGAAAAAAAGAAACAAACAAACAAATGAAAGAAACAAAGTTCAGCGCCCTCTATCCCGGTCCTGTTCGCAAATGCTCTCGCATGAAAACATCAGAAAGAAAGGCAGAAAGAAACACATGCAGGCAAACACACTTAGAGCCATGACATGCTGCTGAGATAGAAGTTGGGCAGCCGGCACTTTTTTTTCCCTTTCAGTACATGAATGGAATGAATGAATGAACAAAAGAAAGAAAGAAAGGAAGAAGCCAAGTTCAGCAACCTGCATCTCGTGCCTGTCCATGAGAAAAGGAAAGGTAGAAAGAAAGAAACATGCACGCAGACGCACGTAGCGCAGTCACATGCCGCTGAGCTGGAGGTTGGGGGCCTGCATCTTGTTCCTGTCAAAGAAAGAAGGAAACAAACAAACAAGCAAACTATTCCTGTCCATAACACACTCGCTTGTGAGAGAAAGTAAGCATGTAAGTAGGTTTCCTAATGAGGACCAGCCAAAGGTCCCCACAAAGTCAAGTAGACACACGCGCACACACACACACACACACAGAGAGAGAGAGAGAGAGAGAGAGAGAGAGAGAGAGAGACTTGCCAAGCATTCACAGAGGGTTACATTAGTTCATTATAAATTGTTTTTTGACTCATTGTGGTTGATTATAGGTGGGGCATTATTGGTGGGGCATAATATACTATAATAATCTGTCATTTAAAATTTTTTGCCGGATTACAATTTGTTAACTCCTTCTTCTCATTATACACTCTTAGAAATAAGTGATTCAAAAGAAGATATATATATTTTTCCCCCTATAATATCCCTTTTATTTAATAGATCTTTAGCCATTCTGGCACCTTTATTTTTCAAAGTCAATGTAAAATGAGATGTTGAACCTCAGATATAATTATCTTGGGAATAAAAAATAATAATGATTTGTAGTTCCCTGACTGTGTAGAAAGTTCAATAATAGTGATAATTTGCGGTGCATTACTGGTGTAAAGAATATATATATATATGTATAATGTTGTCACGTGACTGAGAGTCAGCAATAACCTTGCTTCATTCGTGACATCAGCACTGGGAGGAGAAATAGATGCACATGAGCTTAAACACTTTTTGATGAAAACAGTGTAGCTGCACTGTGGGATGTGAAAGTGTGCGTTGTAAAGCTTTTGCAAGATACACACAACTTCCTCACATCACTTGAGCCGAGTCGTTCAGATGGCTAAGCGTCTGAGAGGGGACCTAAGAAGGCAAACCAAGCTACAAGGGACACGGAACAGAGCAGGTACTTCAGTCTTTTAGTACCAGTTACATGTAGTTACACAGTAACTCATAAGCAGAAGTTTGATTGTTTGCTGAAGTACTGTGTGCAGAAGTGTGTCTGATATAGTTGTTTTAGGTTGTTTAAATGTGGGTTAAGGTTGATTTCTTGCTTAAATCTAATGCATGCATGTAATGTATAATATACACCTATACCCTTGCACATTAATGGCATTGTCTAATGAGCAAATCTTGTGGTAGCTGCACAATGCACAAAACCATACAGATACTGCTCAGGATGTTCAGTTAATCAGTTAATAACATCAGAATGGGGGAGGGGGGGATGTGATCTCTGTGACTTTGACCGTGTTGGTGGTGCCAGATGAGCTGGTGTGAGTATTTCCGAGCCCTGCTGATTTTCCAGGATTTTCAAGCACAGCAGTCTCTAGAGTTGATACAGAATGGCATGATAAGCAAAAACACATCCAGTGAGCAGCAGTTCTACGGCTATAAATGTGATGAAAGAGGCCAGAAGAAAATGACCAGGTAGTCAACTCAGAGTAACTCAAATAAGCACTCTTTACAACTGTGGTGTGCAGAAAAGCATCTCAAGAACGCACAACACTGCTTGAGATACTGCTCAGGACGTTCAGTTAATCAGTTAATAACATCAGAACGGGGAAAAAATGTGATCTCAGTGACTTCCATCGTGTCATTGTTGTTGGTGCCAGATGAGCTGGTGTGAGTATTTCCGAGCACTGCTGATTTTCCAGGATTATCAAGCACAGTCTCTAGAGTTGACACAATGGCACGATAAGCAAAAACATCCAGTGAGCAGCAGTTCTGCTGTTATAAATGTGATGAAAGAAGCCAGAGGAAAATGACCATACTGTTTTGAACTAACAGGTAGTCAACTCGGAGTAACTCGGATAAGCACTCTTTACAACTGTGGTGTGCAGAAAAGCATCTCAGAATGATGCACATGCAGGCTACAACAACAGAAGACCACAGCGGGTTCCATTCATGTCTGCTAAGAACAGTTAGCCGGTGCTCATCAGAAGCTGATGTTTTTCTAATCTGTAACTGTCCAGTTTCAGCGAGCCTGTGCCCAGGGGTAGGGGTACACGTGGTACAGGATTTCTGCTTTTCTGTGTATAATATATATCTAGTGTCACACTTTGTTTTTTTTTTGTTGTTGTTTTTTTACATTCGTAACTCTTATCTTCATGTATGATGCACCATTTGCGTAACTGCGTTGTGCTGTTGCCATAAATAATATAGTGTCTGTTTAAAATAGAGGCTTGTCTAGCCCTCAAGAACATTCAGCATTCATAAGAACACATTTCACTTCTGACCACTGATGATATATTTTGCTCCCAGCAGTTCATTGTTGTCATAACCACAGCATGCGCATCAACTCCACCACAGGTTTTCTTCTCCTCACACCCAAGCGTTTGACGTTAAAAAGCTAAACCGCACAGGACTGAGCACCACTAACACTATGATGTTTATGTCTTTGGCTTTGTTTCTCTTACACTGTTGTGCTGAAACTGAGATATGACAATTTCCCTCTGATACCTCTTTGTCCCCAGCTGCCATGGAAACACAGATCCATGGTAACCGTGTCACCGACCCCTTTGGTGTGTTTGTAACGCACTGCAGTATGGATGTCCAGTATGACACAGTGTTGAAGTTAACTTGCTTCACTGAGTCATGAGCTCAAACAATATTTCGATGTGGGTCTGTCTCCGAGAGTAAAAAGTAAGCAAAAAACAACCATAGGAAAAACAGGACAAGTCCCAGCAGGAAGACTTAGTGGGAATAGACCCTGGGTGGGATGTCAGTCCACCGCATGACATCATGCACACATACATTCACACCTATTGGCAAATTGCATGCATTTCTCATTCATATCTATTTATTTAGGCTTGTGAGGTCAAATATTAACTTAAACACCCCCCCACCCCCCAATTCAATGTGCATATGTGTGTGTAAACACCAGACTGTGTCAGGAGAACTGCTGATGGTAGTGTAGTCTCACAGATGAGGAACCACACACCCATATGCTCCCTCTGTTTAAACATTCATCCTGTTATTAAAAACCTGATTTACAGGTGGAGTTTAGCACCCATGTACATTGTAGAGGTGGGTGTGTGGTGGGGGTGTGTGGTGGGGGTGTGGTGTGTGGGGGTGGGTGGGTGGGTGTGTGTGGGGGTGGGTGGGTGGGTGGGTGTGTGTGGGGTGGGGTTATGTGGGGGTGGGTGTGGATGGGCATGCATGTGCACATATGCATGTGTATCCCCATGAGGACAGGAATATCTTTTGGCTTCGACCTTGTGGGGACATTTGACTGTTTTTTTAATACAAAAAGAAAATAAGTACTGAATGTCTTCACGTTAAGGAGTACGTTCGAGCGATCCTGTACCTGATTCTTATAGGAACACGATAAACCCTGTTAGCGAAGGTTAGCATGGTATGGAAAAAAAACACAAAAGAGACCCAAAATGTTTCATTTTGGTTACTGAGGTTTAGGTTAGGGTTAGGTTTAGGTGTAGATAGGTGTAGAATTAATTAACTACATTAATAATTATGTAAATGGAAGGTCCTTTCAGTGGTGTGTGTGTGTGTGTGTGTGTGTGTGTGTGTGTGTGTGTGTGTGTGTGTTCTGTCTTCCTTGTCTCTTTATATACAGATTAAATTAATATGAGAGCAGGATAGCTCTGAAGCCAGGCTGTCACAGACATCCCAGCGAATTTAATTAGTGATGGGAATCTCTGGAGAGCTCTTAGTTCCACAAAATTCTGGATTAGCTTTGCTGTGCAGCCAACTTCATCATTGTGCAGGTTTACACATAATCTGTCCATCCAGCACTCTTGCACTACTTAATCCTGCAGGCAGTATACATGCTTATCTATGTGTACTCATCACCCGTCTCTCTCTCTCTCTCTCTCTCTCTCTCTCTCTCTCTCTCTCTCTCTCTCTCTGTCTCTTTGTCTCTAACCCACCATCCCCCATAACAGTTACATTACATCATCTTTGGAAATACACTATATGGCCAAATGTAAGTGGACACCTGACCAACACACCCATATGTGGATCTTCCCCAAACTACCACAAAGTTGGAAGCACACAATTGTATATAATATATTTGTATGACGTAGAATTACAATTTCCCTTCACTAAAGCCCAATCCTTTTCCAGCATGGAAGAACTCGAGTGGCCTGCACAGAGCCCTGACCTCAACCCCATTGAATAATTCATTTGGAATGACTTGGTAGAGTTATTATAACAGCAAAGGGGGACTAAATCTGGAATGGGATGTTCAAAAAGCACATATGGGTGTGTTGGTCAGGTGACCACATACTTTTGGCAATATAGTTTATCTGTTCATGGATTACATAACATTCTGCTTTAGGAAATAAGCTCTCCAGTGATGCCTGGTTTAATATGTAATTTATTCAATGGTAATTTTTCTTCCCCTTTTTTTGATGGGGTCACAATGGCAACAGGTTGAGCAGGTCAGTCCACACTTCTCTATCCCTTTATACCACAGATTCCAGTTCCTCCTGGGGAATCTCCAGACATTTCCAAGCCAACTGTGAACTTCTCCACTGGGTCCCGGGTCTGCCCCGTGGTCTCTGTCCTCTGCTTGATACAGCTCTAGCAGGGGTTAACCATGAGGCACTACCGGCTCCTATCAGTTCAGAGGACAAGCAGCTGTACTTGCGAGTAGAATGTTCAGCAACCCTGCGGTGGAATCTCATTTCTACCGCCTTTACTAACGACCTTATTCTTTCGGTCACTACGCACAGTTCGTGACCATATGTGGTAAGGATAACTCCATTTGAAAACTGAGCTCCTGCTTCACCACCTCAGTCCACTACAGTGATTGTCACACTGCTGCTGACCCAATCAGTTTGACATCTTTTTCCATCACTTTTGAATAGATACCATACTTAGATATTCTCTATGAGCACCTGCTCCACCTTCTCCAAGAATACTCTGAACTGCTATTTGGTGCATATGGACAAACAGAGTTTTCCTTCCTGAAACTTATGTACACAACCCTTTTGTCCAATGGGGAAAAATTCCAGCTAGGCCCTCAGCCTGGAACTGCTGAGTTTCCCCTCAACCACCTGTGGGCACTCTAGAGAGAAGTATCTCTAGTCTATTGCTTTACATCTTGCACACTACCTCTTACAGACTACCACACTAGGCTCTTCCTTGCCAGCCACTTGATGTTTCCATTGCAAAGGTCCAGTCCACATAAGACGATCCATCACATGTCTGCCACTGACTGCCATTGCACTCGATTCCCACCTTTCATCTTGCAGGTGGTGAGCCCACAATTTGGAACCATGTTGCCATTTTGGACTGACCCCTACTGGGTTACATGTGTGGTCAGTCGCCTGCAGACACCAGCGAGATCCGGACTGAGGTCCCCACCCAGGGACACGCAGACCGAAGTACAAGTCATATACACGACAATCCTTGGACGTACGTATGCCCAGAAGAATGCAATTTGAGATTCAATCACAGAAAAGTGTGACTCAAATAATGCTTGGTGAAAATAAACTAATTGGATATATCCTCCACTTTTAGAACACACATGCTTTTTTTATCAATAATTGGTAAATCAATATTTAATTAAAATATGTAACGAGGAAGCAATGCCATAAATGACATTAATTTATTCAAAACCTGTTTGTACATCAAGTGAGACAAGGGTAATTTTAACGATTCGAGTGCCATTTGTTCTGACAGCCATAATGGAAATACATCTTTTTTTTTCTTAATGGATGAAAAGGACATGTTTTAAAAGCTGCAAGTGGTTACAATATAGAACATTACAATGTATGCTGGAGAAAAAAGATAGCATGCATCAAGATAAAAAAAATGGGTCTTTTAATCACGTCTTGACATTCTGACTCAAAATCAAGTGGAATCACAAGGTCCATAGAGATTCCTGACCATAGTCCCTGTCTTTACCGCAGTTTACTGCTCCGAAAGCAAAAGAAGTGCTAAAAGCTCCTCAGCTGATCTTATTCTCGTGCGTGTGTGTGTGTGTGTGTGTGTGTGTGTGTGTGTGTGTGTGTTCTCGAATGTCTCAAGTTTAACCAATTGCGCCATGAAATAACCACCAAATTGTGATGTACTGAAGTTCCTTATTTTATTTCAGGTTCTGGGATTAGTAATTACAGATTAGTAATTAGATCAGATTCAATCAGATTCAATGTCTGTTACAGAGAAAGCAAGCAAGGCGAGCTGCTTCCCCTCCAAATCCCTTGATGAAGAGGAGGCTTGTGTGGGGGTGAAGATTGCCGAGGCACAAGGTAAACATCTAATGCTTCTGTCTCGCTCATCTTTCTCCCTTCTTATTAATACCGTTCCATGAAATCTTTATTACAAGGCATTTTTAAAATGTCCAAAATAAAATACTTGATTTTCTTTAGAAAGAATCTGCATCCATGAACAATCTCTGCCTTTTAACATCAGAATACACTGCTGTGAGTTATCACTCAAAATTATGCCAAAAGAGTCTTCTTTTTTTTTCCTGCTAATAAGAAGATGAGCCAGTCAACAAATGAATCTGGAATGACTGACAGTTAAGCAGGTGTTTTGAAACTTGACAGGACAACTACAGGGGGCAGAGTGTAGCCATTACAAACCGACCACGAGAGCAGAGCTAAAAGAGCGAACAAAGTGCGGCGGCCTTGGTTTTGGAGAGTAAATGGAGAGATTGTTTCGAGTTCATTAATGTTTAATGAAATCTGTCAATGTGCAGTATGTTTGACTTGGCTAACAACAGCATAACTATAATTTTTTAGTGGTGCCACAGAACATTTTTGGCTAAAAATTGGTCAAAAACAGCACTTTTTTTTAAAATTAATTTTAATAGTATTGATAAAGAGAAAGTGATTAAAACAATGTTTGCTCCAGGCTGTATGTAAACTTTTGTCTACAGCTTAACTAACACAAAAGAGAGGCAGGTGGTTCCAACTGGTGATTACCGTAAAACGGACACATATGAGTGTGAGGTTATAGATTGAATCTGAACATTTTCCTGATCTTGGGGGTTTAGGGGTCGTCCTGATGGAATTATTCCTCTTCGGGATTGGCAGTGCTGCAAATCATTCTTTTACATAAATGTAAATGTATCATTTAATATAAATTTCTTATTGAAAGTGTCAGCAGTAGCAAACATTTTCTCATGAAGAACCATTACATTACATGTTTGATAATAATATGAAGAATTAAGATAAGTTAAATTAAGAGTTCAGTGTACATAAAGAATCAGTTTATAATCACATCCTGGCACCCTGAATTGAAATCTAATTGAATCACCTCAAACGTTGATTTGAGCTTCCCAGCACTAAATGCACTTCATGCTAAAAGTTTTGGCCTGCTCCATTCAGCTGTCACATGCTCACTGAAGAGTTTGTATTTGCCTTCTGATATGTGACACACGAGTGCTTTATAGCCTTGCACTGAATGTGAACTTCCTCTGTCTATGACTCCAAAGTGATTTATTCAGTCAGAATCACATTATATTGTGCTGCCCAGATAAAGAATGTTCTCTAGCTTATATAACATGCACTATGTATGCAGAATGTTACTGGTAGTAAGACGTATGACATATTCAGGTCAAATACTGAAGATGCTGTTCACACTACACGGGCGTGTTTTCCGTACATTCCCTTCACATTTGCCAAATCATCTTAATCAGGGCTAAATTAAATTTATCTCGTGGACCATAATTGAATTGGCAGATTTTGGAGGGAAAAAAGGGCCAAAAGGTGGCAAACTGTAGGCCATAACTCAGGGCCATCAACTGAAAATATGCTAATTCTTCATTAGCAAGTTAAGAATTTACTTCTGTTACCATGTTGCTTTCCATAAGAACTATTTTTGGGGGATTCACAGAAATGGGAGTGAATACTTGTGCAATCACAACTTGTGTTTTTTTTTGTTTGTTTGTTTGTTTGTTTTTGTAAACAATTTTGCACTATATTGATTTTCTCTCCCGAACTTCAATATTATTGCCTACTTTGTGGAGCATCATGACTTATAAAATACATCAAATGAGCCATTTCAGCTCCAGGTTGTAACACTACAAGATGAGAGACGAACATTATTCCTGATGCTCACAACATAAACATTTAAACATTCACTGTAGCTCATTTTATATTGCACACTTGTGAAATATCGGCATTGCAAATGCTAGCATTGCAAAAACTTGAACAAACCATATATCGTATATTCAGTAAAACAAATGATCTGCATAGTCCACTTCAGTCTGATATTTGACAGGACTTGAGAGTAGTTGACTACGGGTTTCCTACAAATAGACAGAAAATCGTTGTAGTATATTTGAGTCCACATGAGCTGAAATTGAAATTTGATAGGGTTAAGGGCAAGTTTATGGTCTATGGATGATCTGTTAAACAGGAGCTGTAAATAGCACTATCCAAATAGAAAGAGAATTTGATATTCTACAGTTTAATTAAACTTTAACAACCGTAAATTATTGCAGTGTTGTTTAGAATTAGTTAATAGGTTGGTCAAAGAAATGTCTACAGTGGAGTGTCCAACCACCATGATTGAAAGTGTAAGTTGATTTGATATGGAAATAGAACTGGTGGTAAAGAATAGTGTCAGATAAGGTCATGCTGGTTTCATTTCTATTACCAGATTTTAACTGCATTCCCACTGCATTCCCACTGCATTCCCACTGCATTCCCAAACCCGTCTGACAGAAGAGTCAGTTTGGCAGCGTTATTCATGGGTTTGGTACCAAGCGAATAAAGCAGCCAAACAGACGTGAATTTCTGTGAATTTCCAGTGAATTAGGTTAGTAATATTCTGTCAGTGGCTTTTATTTATAATAAAGCATAATGTAACCCAAACTAGAAGTGAACATCGGGACTGGGATCCTGCGGGACCCAACAGAATGTAGGCAGTCAGATATGAAGCTCGTGGGATAAAGAAAGACCATGTTGGTGACTAAGGGAATGCCCTGGAGGCCCACATGGCACTGCACAAGCAAATGTTAGCAAATGTTTTGGCATTTAAATTAATTACTAGTACATTCATATGTCCAGTTGATCCATACAGTGTAATATTCATCAGCCAATAAGATGAGTGAGAATAAACAGATGTGACATTTGATTGACATTAAATTGACTCGTCCATTATGATAAGGACCAAGAAAGACAAAAATAATTAGGGAAATAGATAGAGATTAATGAAAAAAAAACAGAATAATAACTAAGCTAATCTGAACATTATCTCAGTTTTCTGTACATGTTTGTCTGTGTATGTTTCTGTATTGTCTTCTTTAACCCCATCATTTAGAAATAAAATAATTCATTCTTTTCTTTCTGTTTTGTTTTGTCAAGCTCTCACACTGGTGACTTCTAGAGAACTAAAGTCTGCCCCTGGGTCATGACTAGTAGATCACTCACTTCCTTGTTCTTAGTCATACTGAAAACGCAAGTGCAGAATGGACTACACACACAAGCACTTGCGTGTATCATATGAATTCTGTTTTGTGGCATTTTATACAACCTATAATGTTCAGCTCGAAGGTAGATTTAGTGATGTATGTGGTTCGGACGTTTGAGTGGTATAGGTGCTTATCTAATTGTCATAGCAATCACTAGGAGTAAGATGATCATGAAGGAAATGAGTGAATAGAAGCGCATATGTAAGTGTCAGCGCTCAGTGTTAATTATAGAGCTCAGGTTTCCTGAGCAGCAGTCAAGTGTCATCAACATCGCTGACATACCATTAAGACATGTTAAACTAGCCATGTATGTATTTTCGCAAGTCGTTGTTGTGGATACTGTGGATATGGCAAGTTTGTGGTTAAAGTGAATTTTGTGCTACTTTTTTTAGTGCTCTTTTTTTTTTAATGCAGCATGCTGTATGTTTTATATATATATATGTGTGTGTGTGTATATACATGTGTGTATATATATGTATGTATATATATATATATATACAATGGGGGAAATAAGTATTGGACACGTCAACTTTTTTCTCATCATATTTATTTCCAAA